>CM053770.1:196127920-196218974 GCA_028658325.1 Potorous gilbertii | reverse complement strand
CCACTTAACTGTACCTCAGGGTACTCAGATGTATTAAAGTAATTATGCAATGCTTTTCATTTCATTAAGTTAATCCTTGATTACTTGTACTAAACAATGATATGAACAATCTAAGACAATGGGAAACCCCCAAAGCATTTTATGTGGTCTAGGAATGACGTGATATTTTGAGATTTTGATTTCTAATCCATATTTGCTTAAGCTAATATTAAAATTAGTTTTCATTCTCTGAACAGAGATGGACTGACAGAAAGAATCTTGTCTAAGATTAAAATGAGTTTCAGGTTACCTACAGGTAATTAGTTGAAAGTTGACTTAATGATTTAAATTTAAAAAACAGAAAGGTCAAAACCTTCTTGACTAATTTCATCAAGGACCCTGGTGTGTCATACAAATGAGAGGACATGTCTTCCTTTTCTTTTAATTAAAACCATATTCCCACATTCACAGCTTCTCATGCCTACAGTTTCCAGCTGATTAAAACAAAATGAAATTTGTGTTGTGGCAGAAACAGAGCATTTAATTAAATCAGTGAGGTACTGAAAACATTTGCTTGGCTGTTACTTTATATTATTTTGTTTTTAATTCAAGGCTTTGGGAGTTTTGTTTTGGTTTTTTTGTGTGTTTTAGACCATGACCAGATAGAATACGAGTTTTATAAATTGAATTATGTGACCTTTAAAAAGCATGCGCAATCCTTTAGGTGTTTAGAATTCCCGACATTTAAAAATTTTGCCATTAATGCTTAATTATAGCTACTTGCTGTTCCTGTAAATAATTAGTAATGCCCTTTTGCAATATTCCTTAATCTCATGATGACAGTTTTATGTAATAAAACTATTAGATTCCTGCTATATTGAGATACATTTTGTAGCTATAAGATACATACATTTCTATATTTTTCTATCAAAAAATTATGTATGTATCCAGAGATAACAGAACTGCTATAAAGTCCTCTGCCTTTGTTCTATTGATTATTTCAAAGTTTCTTTCTACAACAATCTAACAGTTTCATTGTTTGAAATAGTCACACTGAGTCACGCAAAGATGGAATAAGCATGCTGACATCTCATCAAATTAATCACAGCTTAGCCATTTTGGTTTTCTCAGCTCCAGTTATTTTTTTCACCTGCCAATTTTATCTCCATAGTCTCCTGCTTTGTTTAACAGCAATGTCGATTTAGGCAGAAAACATATCGTGTCAAAACATCTTTGTCCAACAGCCTAATCAAGCGATGCCAATGGAATTCTGACAATCGTGTCTGCATTCTCTGCCAACTGGGCAAACATACAAAAAATAAATTATGTTCCGGGACTCAGAAATTTTATTCTTCTCATAAACCAACAGTTTGGCATATTTTTAAGGGGAAAACCAATTTGCTACTTATATTTGCAAAAGATCTTTGCTATCATTTTTAAAAAGCCAAGATTCCCAATTATTCTCCCCTTGCCAACTAAATTATATCAGAAAGAAAAGAGCTGTCATTTTAGTTCCAACTTAATCTATAATATTCAGTGAGAATGTGACTCCCCTAACCCCCACCAAAGCATTTTTATATAATTTCAGTGCTTTGGCATAGGATGGTAGATTATTAGACCTGAAAAGGATTTTAGAGACTCTAAAGTTCATCTTTCTGATTATACATAGCAAAAAAAGAGGAAGTAATATACTTTACCAGGGTTACAAGCCAGATTAATGTCAGAACCCAGTAGGAACTTAGATCTCCAGGCAATTGAGTTCTGGGCACATGCAATATACACAATTGCTCATTTGCATGCATTTTATTTTTAAAAATCACTGAAATGTTTGTTTGAAATTAGGATATGGAATATTTTGTGCTACACTTTAAAATTATTTTTTTCTACAAGTGATAATATATATTGCTTTGGTCAAGCTTCCCACCTGATTCCACACTTACTTTTTGCTGTGTCTTTCCTCAGCTGTGCAAGGATCTGGTGTTGTGTTCCGAACAGCAGAGGTTACTTTACATAAAGAAGGCAACACTTTTGGCTTTGTAATACGAGGTATGTCATTATTGGGGAAAGTGAATGATCAGTCAATCTGACAAAGTAGAGGTAGTGGGATTTACAGTTATCATCAAGGTATGACTGATGTGTCAGGTTGACCAGCCACCTTGGAGACTTGGTATTCTCTTTTTTCTTAAAAATAAAAAAAAAACTTTAAAAACAAAAGAGATCAATAAAATTTTGGTTTTTCTTTTAAAGACCTCAACATACGACAGTAGCAAATTCAAGTGAATTTAAAATGATTTATGTTTGGAAATTGAATAATCTACTAGTAAGAATTAGACAAAATAGCAAAGGCTGCCATGAATTTTTGGGTTTTTTTGGTCCAGACCTGTGATTTCATTGGTGTAGAGGACTCATGATGAGAAATCCCACTCCTCCAATGCAGATTGACACCTTAGAAAATTGCTCAGAGAGCTGAGTGGTGAAGTATCTTGTCCAGGGTCACAGGAACAGTACATATCAAGGGTGATACTTGAACAGGGTCTTCCTGATTCTCCACAGTACTGTACTGCCTCTCTCAGCATGACATTTTTGGATTAGACTTCTATTAAGAAGATGTATTTCTAATGCTTTTCACCACAGCAGATGTTGAGCTTTGGCTCTCTCTACCCTGATAAGTGAGGTAGCTAGATAGAACAGTGCTCTTGCATTGGCTTTGGAATCAGGAAGACCCATCATCATGAATTCAAATCTGGTCTCAGACATTGCCTAGCTGCGTACCCTCTTTTCCTCACTTTACGTATCTACAAAATGAGTTGGAGAAGGAAATCCCAAATGGGGTCATGAAGAATTACTTAAGTGACTCAAAAAAAACAGCAAAGCTTGATAAAAAGAGAACAATTGCTCTTCCATACCATTATTTCATCCTATTTAGGCACCTAAGGGTGCACTGGGGAGAGTGCTGGGCCGGAAGTGAGCAAGATGTGAATTCAGATCCAGCCTCAGATATTTAGTAGATGGGCAAGTCACTCAACCTCTGCTTGCCTCAGTTTCCCCAGCTATAAAATTAGAATAACAGTATCTATCTTGTAGATTACCATGAAGCTCAAATGATACAATATTTGTAAAGCACTTAGCACAGTGCCTGACCCATAGCAGATGCTATATAAATGTTTGGTCTCTCCCTCTACCTCAATCCTAACTGCTTGTGATCATCCAACCATGGTCCACTTTTTTCCCCTGACAGAATAACACATAGCCTCACTGTAGCTCCAACTTTGGTTATTATTCTAGAAATTAAGCCACCTTACATAATTTCATTCCTCTTCAGATTCATTTTTATTGGTAATAAATTTCAATAATTATTGAAAATTATTTTCCATAAACTAATAGAAGATTAATTTTTAGGTCTTCTAATGGATTGGATTTCAAGTGAATGTATTTACATTTAAATTTTGTTTATTCTTATTGTAACTCCCCAAGAATATTTATAAATACTAAAGATGTCAAGCTGATTCAAGTTGGTCAAGAAACAATTATAAAAATAAACAATTGTGCCACTTCAGTATAATTTCTGAAGAATATGTATATGTCTATATATACATATAAAGAATATATGTATTCTAAAGAATTTATATAAAACATTTTATATTTGGTGGTAGTGATTTCTACCCTTAAAGCTGGAGTCTACGATACAGTTGTAATTATTTTCAAGAGAACAGGATTTCACGTTAAATTATTTTAGGAAATTTGATTAGTGGAGGGGGCTAGGTCTGAATTTGTAATTTCATCCCCTGAGGAAATTATAATGAGAGGTTAAGTGACTTACCCATTGTCCCCCAGCCACTATGAGGCAGAGGACTTGAACAAAGGTCTTCTTGATCCCACCAGCTCACTATCTACTATGCCACATCTGCTTTCATTTAGATACTGAGTAGAGGATTTCAGTGTAGTACTTTGGACACCTGTGGCAAGGTTGGCTTAGCAGAATGAAAATTTCCCCCAACCCCTGAGATGATTTCATCAGTCATAACTCAGGTTTTCTTATATTACTAAGATGGTGACTTTGTACAAACCCTATCTCACTTAAATTCAATTCACGTGTGAATCAAGACATCACCCTCTTCAAAAACAAAGATCAACAAGATGCCTGATATAAATGACACATTTTCACCAAAAAGTAGTAAATGCTTTCTGAATTAAAAAAAAAAGACAGATGCTTGTCTAATTTGTATAATTCTAGATGGAAAGTTTGCACCAAGCTTTAACACTTGTGAGACACCTTGATTTAGAGGAAAATCCCTGGACTAGTAATTAAGAGAACTGAATTCCAGTAGCAGCTTACCATCAACAATGTACATCATTTCCATACACATTAAAAAAGAGAAAAAGAGGATTGTACATGAAACTCAAGATTGCTATTGTATACAATTTGTTTTTCTTTTTAAAAATATGTTAATTAGATTTGAAAGCTGTCCTGCCTGACTGGGCTTTCTGAACTTTTATCTTCTCTCATTGGCATTTTTTTAAATAAAATGCCTCAATGACCCCCTTTTTCTCTCCCTCCCTCCCTTCCTCTCCCTGTCTCCCTCCCTGTCTTCCCCACTCTCTCTCCTTTCCACTCTCCCTCCCCCTTCTCCTTCCTCCTTTCCCTCCCCCTCTCCCTCCCACACTATCCACTCACCCTTCTCTCCCCTCCCCATCAGGGAAAAAAAAAGAAAGAAAAATCCCTTGTAACATATACATATTCAAGGAAAATAAATTACCACTTTGGTTGTATCTAAAAAATATGTCTTATTCTGCACCTTGAGCTTCTCACTACTCTCTAAAATAGTGGTCACCATAAGTCATCACTGGTCTTTTGGAATTGTGATTGGTCTTTGCATTGATCAAGTGTTTCAGTGACTTGCTTTTTGTTTTAGTAATAATGTTGTTATTGTATAAATTATTGTCCTAATTCATCATTCTATATCAATTCATGCGAGTCTTATAAGTTTCTGTGAAACCATCCATTTCAGCATTTCACAAGGTACAATAATAACTGCTACATTCATATATAGTAATTATTCAACTGTTCTCTAATAGATGAGCATTCCATATTTTCCAGTTCTTTGCTACTACAATAAGAGCTTCTAAGGAATTTTTATACATATGGATCCTTTCCCTCTTTGAATTCTTTGAGATATAGTCTTCTCTTAGTGATAGAGTGCAAGGATGTGCACAATTTAAGGACTTTTGGGGAATAGTTCCAAACTACTTTCCAGAATAAGTAGGAAAATTCACAGTTCTACCAATAGTTCATGAATGTGCCTATTTTCCAATAACTCCTCCAACATTTGTTATTTCCCATTTTGTTAGCTTTGTCAGGTTGAGTGGTTGAAGCAGAACCTATGAGTTGCTTTTGATTTTCATTTCTCATTAGAGATTAGCATGGATTTCTTCCTTGGAAAACTTTCTCTTGATGACATATCTATTTGGAAATGGCCCTTGTTCTTATAAAATTAAATTAGTTACACATGTGTATATGTAAAGATGCTTTAATAACTCATAAATTATGTATACATATATGTATATATATATATATACACATATTATATAGAGACAGACAGACACACTCTTATTACAGGAATTTGTTGCAAAGATTTTTCCCAGCTAATTTTTGCCACATTCATTTACTTCTGCAAAACTTTCTAATATTGTTTAATCCAAGTCATCCATTTTGTCTTCTGTGATTCTTTCTATCCATCATTTGGTCATGAACCCATTCTTTATCTATAGATACAAAAGGTAATCTCTTCCTTGCTTCTCTCATTTTTTAATGTCCCCTTTTATGTCTAAGTCATGTATCCATTTAGAGTTTATTTTGGTATGTGGTGTGAGATGTTGGTCAATGCCTAATTTCCACCAGACTTCTTTGCAGTTTTTCTAGCAGCTTTTCTCATATCATTACTTTACTTCTAATATGTCCCTACTTCAACCAGAAAGCTATAGGAATAAAAAAGAGAAGAAGGGAAAATAATCTTTTTAGCCAAGCTAACCAATACAACACTCAGGTTTGACAATACAATTCTCATTTTATAAGCATCACATTTCAGATTTTTTTTCTTTAGCAGCTTCAAAATAGTTCATTTTCCCAAATAAGTATTTTTGTTTTCCAGCTTGCATATTGGAAGTGAACTTTAAAAACCACAAAAACAAAAGCTTTTCTTTTTGCGATTTTTTTCTTTTCCTTTCTTAGGTGGAGCACATGATGACAGAAATAAATCTCGTCCTGTTGTAATAACATGTGTTCGACCCGGAGGGCCTGCTGACAGGTAAAATTCATCTTTTTCTATAGCTATCTGGATAGATAGGTAGAGAGAATGAAGTAGATTATTTGGCATACAAGTTGATACATTTCTTACAGGGTTTAAGATAAACAAATTGGCAAATTTATAAATTGCATGTTCATTTGTAAGACTGCAGTTAAATATGATGTAGGCATTTTTAAATAAAGTATAGAATGCTTGTGCCCTTTTTTGTGTTTAAAAAGAAAATTCATACAGTGTTTTCATAATAAGCCTGGGGGATAAGTAAGATATTTAAATTATAACAATTTGCTTTCACCTTGAGGAACAAATGTTTATTTCTGTTTGTTGCCACCCAGATCAACAAAATGTTATCTATAACTGTGAATGAGTCTATAAGGGGGAAATTGTGGAATTAATAGGAAAGAAGTTTGTTGATTACCCGTTGTTATATACAAACTGACTTTTTTACCCCGGTATAAATTTGAAGTGATATTTTTAAAACATGAATTGGGAAAAAGCAAAATAGGGAGGTTTTTGCTTGTTTCTTTTAAATAATGAAAAATTTCTGACTTCTGTCTAGTTCTGAGAAGTGTTCATCTTTGACAGATGTCACAGTCCAATACTTGAGTGAAGATTTGTATACTTTCTCTTTGTTCCTTCCATTTTGAGATAAATATATATGTGCATACATTTGCATGTGTGTATATGTATATATATATAATATATTATATGGAGTGTGTATACATATATGTATGTGTGTATTTTACATATATATATGATTATATATTTATAATAATTTTTTCCTGGAGAAAATGAGAATATTTTTGTTTTCTTTTGCCATTCCAAGTTGGGTTGGGCACAAAAGGAAGATTAACTGCTAAGCTGTGTGCAAACTATCACTGACTTGTATTCTGAGAGGTATTAGATTAAAGACCTCAAAGAACTCTAATCATCTAACATTTCAAAAAATGAAATATCAAATGCCAAGAAGGGAAGGTGAGAATTATCTAAATGGAAACTGTGAAGACCCCTTTTTCATTCTTCATAGATTTTTACATTTGACATTTTCTCTAAATTTGACATTTTCTGCATCGACTTACCAGATCCTTACATGTTGTTTATTCTGTCACTAGGGATGAGATTTGACACCAGATGGTAACCTGGGTACTATTTTCAGTATTATTATTGGGGGGTTTTCCCCTAATACTCACAGATATGGAACATTTAAATTAGAATGAGAATATTTGCCCCTTCCCCCAAGTTATATAAGGCTGAATTAATTTAATGATTGCCAAATAGCACTATAAAACAGTAGGGAAATTTTCAGCCCAGGGAAATGTTTAAGCATCTTTCCCTACCCTGCTTAGGTTCACTGGTAGTCAAAAGAATCAAATCTGCCATCTTTCCTGCTCACTTACCCTGGGCAGGTAAGTGAGTGGTTATTTCTCAGGCTTACCATGAATCATTTTCAGACACCAGGCAGTCAAGCTAAAGGGGGGAATAATATTCTGTGGGTGCTCCAAATGTTTTCTATTAATAGCTTGCCTATTTGATAATATGTAGTTATTCTTCTTCTCTTTTTAGAACTTTAAATAATAGGAATTTCACCTTCCTCTGATTGTGTTTAACATTGTTATTGTCAGAGTTGATGCTTTAAAATAAATGCAAATGGGATTGAAGACAGAAAGTACATGAGGCAAGGGCTTTAAGTAAGTGAATCAATGCCCAGACCCATTATGTTAAATTAATAAACACTGTTACTTTAATCCTCCTTTAGAGAAGGCACAATCAAAGCTGGTGACAGACTGCTGAGTGTGGATGGAATCAGACTCGCTGGTAACACACATGCTGAAGCAATGAGTATTCTCAAACAGTGTGGGCAGGAAGCGACGCTGGTGATAGAATATGATGTCTCAGTAATGGGTATGTATGTTGAAATTCTAAAGGTATATTCCCCAAGCTGTCTGTGATGTTACCATCCGGCCATGATAAGCCATTTTGGAATTAATTATGACCCTCCTGTAGCCAGGAGGTTCTGTTCAGAGCTATATCATTAATCTTTTTGGGTTCAGGAGGAGGTGAAGGCGATTTTATAGTCATTTCCAATCCTAAGGTTGATAGGATCTATAATAAGGTTTTGCTGTATCTATGTGGTTCTCTCTGGCTTGTAAGCACTTTGCTCCCTACCATTCCTCAGATCATTAAAATGGGGACCGTTAATGTAGAGTAAGAGCAGCACCCCCTATCCATTTACAATCAGAAGCATTAGAAATAGAGCGCATATTCTGTGGATATGGGGGAAAAATCAGGAATTCATGTTTTCCTGCCTAACTTGGAAATATCTCCCTCCCAGGCAAAGGTGGCAATAATGGCCATCCTTGTAATCCGACTGAGATTTAGGGGGAAAAAGTGTAAATAAATATGTATTATCATTCAAATGAAGCATATCCCAGGTCTACTTCTCCCCCCTGTAATAAAGCTGGTTTCTGATAAAGATGTTAGCATCTGAGAGGGAGACTAAGACTAAGGTTGGGTATAACGTTGACTGGAGAAGAAAAATTACTCAAGGTGAATTAGAACCTGAAACTAAACCTAAATCAAAGACTAAATGCGCTTGCAAGTTTCCGGCTGTAACATGTAACCTAACTCCGCTAAGCAGGTTTTACTGCAATGAAATGTAACGGAAAAGTGGGGCTTTACATTACAGATGGCGAGCTCCTTTATTTCCCACTCTGTGTGATTCATGGGGAATGGGGTTTCTTGAAAGTATCCTTATCTATCTTGTGGGCCTGATGTCTTACAGAAGCATCAGATTTCCTAAATTCCTTAAAGTATACGAGATTTGAAGAGTTTTCAACAGAATAAACGGTGTAGTCTCCCTTGTGCAAGTGAAGTCCAGGGCTGAACATTTCTTCTTCCTTTAAAAATGGATACCCTTTGAATTAATACATGCCACAATTCAAAAATCCTGGGATGCTGCTGAACCTGTGCAGAAAAGAAAGTGAGGGAGAGAACGTGGGAGGGAAGGAGGAAAAGAGAAATAGAAATAATAGTGTACTGGGTGGAGGGAGGAGAATGAACACAGGCTTTGAACCCATGACTATTTGTTTCAAATAAAAAGCAATTTCAGTAATAATTTCTACAGTAATTGTAACCCTGCTAGAATAAAGGTTATGTAAGGGTTATGTGTTATTAATGGCGACTTGCTGAGCTCCTGCGTCTTAACTTGGTGAGCTCATTATTTTGAAAATATATGGACATGTACAGTTTTTCCATCCATTCATCTTGTATTATTTTTATTGCCCAATGGGCCATGGGGTTGGACTTGTTTGGCTGAAGAGGAGTACTGGCTACTCCTTGGCCCTCACCTTTGTGTGGGTGGATCTGTTCTTTCTCAGTTTCTCTCTTCAGGCAGCCCCATGGGTGTGATTTGCCCCCTCAAATGAGATAATATTTGTAAAGTGCTTAGCACAGTCCCTGGTTATAGGTGCTGTATTCCTTTCCCTCTTAGTCTGCCAATCTCCTATGGTGGGGATGTTGGAATCCTTTAACCTGCTTTGGAAGAGCACTTCCTAGGTCTCCTCCCCCCACAGCTCTGCTGGGTCAGCTGGTACCTAGGTTTCTTTGTGTGGTATGATGTTATTGAATTGCTTTTCCTGTGTAAAGAGAACTGTACTCATGCATTTCCATAAAGATAACTGATTCATCTTGAGTTCCTTTGTGGTGAAAAAAAAAATCCCAGTGTTTAGAAAGAATTGTCTTCTGTCTGTGTATGTGCATGTATGTGCATGTACGTGTATGTCACGGTTGACCACGGCCTCTTATTTTGTTGCTATCTTTAATCTCCCCAAATACACACACACACACACACACACACACACACGCACACGCGCACACACACACACACACACACACACACACACACACAATGTATTGTAAATAGCTTCTTTCTGAGAATATATACATATAGGTTCAGTGAGTGACCCAAAGTGAAATAAAAGCTTCAAAGGTAGGAATATTCCCATTGTAGTTCTCAGTAAAACAGAGATAGCTGTGGTTTCTTCTCTCTGGAGCTTAGTTTTCTCTCTCAAAGTTGAAAGTTACCCCATAACAGTAGGCTAAGTGTTGAGAAGCAGCTGCTTTCCCATCCTCTTCTCTCATGGCTGCATTGAAAGAGCCTCGCTTCTTTCCCCAGAGTCCTGCTCACCTCTCACTTCTGGAGATTTCTGCTCTCTCCTACCTTTAAGAGAAGAGGAAAAAATCCTTCGTAATAGGTCAAAGTTCTCATTCCTTGGATCAGAACACACTAGAGATTTATACGTAGTCCCATAGGCAAGTATCTCAACTGTACTATTATGTAAATTCCTTGGATGCCTCAGTTGGCTAGAAGGTGGAGCAAAAATTGTACCATTATTCACTAGTTGTATAACTTTGGAACAATCTTTAGTTTGCCTGAATTATCTCATCTGTAAATTGGGAGTGATAATACTTGATCTACCATTATCTGGGATTATATGGATCAAATAAGAATATGCATGTGAAAATTCCTTTTAAGCAATATGTATATACTCTATGGGCAGAGAGAATCTATCTGACATCCATTGCCGTCTTTTGTACATTCTTGTAGTATTTGACTTTTTATGACCTCATGGCTCAGTGAATGAGCCAAAGTGAAATAAAAGGTACAAAGGTTGGAATATTCCCATTGTAGTTCAGGACAGCATGCCAATACTGTCCATGGAATTTTCTTTGAAAAGATACTGGAGCAATTTGCCATTTCCTTCTCCAGTTCATTTTATAGATGAGGAAACTGAGGCAAACAAAGGTTAAGTGACTCGCCAAGGGTCACATAGCTAGTAAGTGTCTAAGGCCAGATTTGAACTCATGTTTTGTTGATTCGAGACCCAACGCTCTATCCACGGAGCCATCTAACTGACTCTCTTCCTAGTAGTATGCTTTTATACACAGTAGGTAGTTAATAAGTGCTTGCTGAACTGAATTTTGTCTTGAAGACACTTGGGCATTTCAAATTTTAGCAAAGCATCATGCTCTTACTCTAAAGATCTCAAAGCTGAGTCTTCAATAAAGGAAGAATGCAGCTAGAGCTGTTGTTTTAAGCCCTGACTTTCATTTCACATCTCGGTTCAGGTCTATATGAACGCATGGGGCCATGTCTGCAGCAGGTTCTCTTTTCTCTATCGGCCCCTCATGCTCAAACCACATGTTAATTGTCATTATTAATTCTCCTAGTGAGACTCCCTGGGCCTGGAGGAAAGTTGGATGTGGAAGTTGGTAAGGAAACTTGACTTCTGGTAACTGACCTAGGATATTGATGACTCAATCACCAGGGTAGATTTCAAGTACCACTTCTAGTATTCCAAAAATCAGATTATAAAGTATGTCCATGATTCAGGTATCCTAATACCAACCCACACGTACTATAAAAGATAATAGCCAGAATGTGACTTGAGGATAAGAGGGAAAAAATAGAAATTGTTATTTGCAGTGACCATGGTTCTCTGTACCCATGTTGACTCTACCCTAATTAGGCATAAAATGGAAGTAAGGTACATGCCATTCAAATCCTCTGGGCTTGAAACAGCAGTCCTAGGTAGTGTCTTCCCTGTCAGGAACTCTCTTTAAAGTCTTTAAACCAAGAACATTAAACTTGCAGATGCATTGAGGCATTTAAGACTCCACTAGCCTTAATAATGTATGATATCCATAGTTTCTAATAAAAAAAAAAATTTTGGAGGTGTCTTCCATATTTGCCTCCCCTTAAGAGTTCATACAACATTATGCATAATCATAAAGGAAGGTCAAGGTGCAATGAAGCTCAATAATTAAATTTTAGTAACCATAATTAAATATTAGTAGCATTTTTGAAGAGCTGGTGACAACCTGGAAAGTGTCCAAAGAAGACAGTCCAGAATGGTCAGGGGCCTTAAAGCTGTGACATATGAGGCATATATGGTCAAGGAACACTAGAGTTAAGACTTAACAGTATTGTTAAACATTTTGTGCTCAGATATATGAAGGGCTGTCACATGATAGATGAATTAGGCATAGAATTGTTTTATGTGACTCCAGAGGGATGTTAGAGTAACATAGTGGAACGGCGCACAAGCGGTGGACCAGGGATGGAGTCTATCTATCAAGATCTGATAAAAACTTACTTGCCTAGAGTTTTATTTTATAAATCATACAAGAGTTAAAGAATTTGGGGAAAATACTGCAGTATGTTAAGAAGCTATGGGCATGTGAGAAACTCCAAAAATCAGGGTGAGTTCTGAGGTGAATATCGGTGGAGGGAGAGATGAAAGCAAGTTGTCATTAACATATACTACAGACCACCAGAAGGAGTTTAAGGAAAAATTTACGAGTTGAGAATGGGCATAATGTACTGGTAATGAATGACTTTAATTTTTCAGGCATCTGCTGGAGTATTCACCCCTTCCTTTATCTCTGCCTTTCCCTCTCCCTATTCTCTCTCTCTCCTTTCCCTCTCTCCATCCCCGTCTCTCTTTCTCTCTCTCCATCCCCTTCTCTCTCTCTCCTTCCTTCTCCCCTCTCTTTTTCCTCTTTTCCAAATCAGAGCAGCTAATAATTTCTAGCCTTAATGATAGTTTCATCCTTCAAAAGATAGAAGAAGCAATGAAAGTCTCTGTTATTCTGGACCTGATTCTCACTAATAAGTAAAAACTGGTTGCTATAGTAGAAATGAGGTGATTTTTCAGGGGAAGATGGTCCTAAGAATTTTTAAATGGCCACTTGGCCTAAAATTTATGATAGAAGGAATTTAGCCATGGTTTGATATCTACCTTAGATTATGTAGAATAAATTTCAAATGGTCCTGAGCTTAACTCTTTTATAGGATTCCATGCCCCAAAATTTTACAGAAGTCTGCCCAGGAGGGTTTAGAAGCCCTCAAGAATGAAATGCGGAAGATACATAAAGAGAAATGATTCTAATAAGAAAATTAATGAGCTACCTAAAGAGAATGATGTGGAAAAATAGAAAACAACTTGATTTTAAATTGCTGTCCTGTTGAAAATAATGTCTGGAGTAATAAAGCCTAGAATGAGCTGAAGCTGAAATCCTAAAAACAGGAAGAGGTTTGTTTTTAGCTGTACTGGGGGAGTCATGTCCTACTAGGGATAGAACTTGGAATGGATGAAACCATAATAACTGATAACATAGAGAAAGAAAGACTATGCCAGATATATTTCATTCCTGTTTTCTCTCCTAATGAGAATAATCTTTGGGCTATAAAGGAAGAAAGTGTCTAAACCCAAGAGAAATAGAGAGTAAGAGAGTATCCCTTGCCCATGATAAGTTCAAGGCATCAGACTCAGATGACCTGCATCCTAGGTGACTGAAAGAACTGGCTGATTTAATTCCTGAGAGCCTTTCTTTAGAAAAACCTTGGAGAATAGGCTGAAAGACTGGAGAAGAACAAGTGTTCTGATCTTCAGAAACAGGAAGAGGGGAATCTTCACATAATAAACCAATGAAATTGACTGGTGACTGGCAAAATCCTAGAATATATTACTAAAGGAATTGTTAGGGACCATATTAAAAAAAAAAGTTAGAGTCTGTAAGAACAGATCGTGCTAGCTTAACCTTATTTCCTTTTTTTTTTTTCTGGGCTACAAGACTGGTTATTCAGGGAAATTCTGCAGATTTGATGTACACAAATCTTAGCAAAATATTTCACAAATTTTCTTATGTTCTCTTTGTGGAAGAGGTGGAAAGAAATAGGCTAGCTAGGTGATACTAAGATTAATTTGATGGATACATAGTTTGTTGAATGGTAGAACCTGGAGTAGCTGTTAACCATTCACTATCCACTTGGAACAGGCTTTCTAATAGAATGTCCGGAGGTCACTCCATGTTTGAGGATTTCCAGGTTGATGTATAGGAGGGTCTTTCACTGTAATGCCAATGATATCTGATTCTATACTAGAATGTCTACTAGACATAGGCAGATTTTCCAGACTTAGCATTTTTATCAGTGTTTTGGATGAAGGCACAGAATGGATGTTTATTAGGATGGCTAACATCTTAGATGAAAGTCAAGAATGCTGAAAGGTCTCTGCAGACTAGAATATTGGAATAAATTTAGATAAAATTTAATAGAGATTAATGTAAAATCTTACGTTTGGGTTACAGATTCATTTTTTGCAAGTACAAGATTGGGTGAGATATGGATAGTTAGCAATTTATCTGAAAAAGGTCTGGGGATTTCAATCAACTATCCCCTTATTATTTTTTCTTTCCTCAAATTACATATACACACATGTATATGCTCCTATATGTATATACATGTGTATATGTGTATGTTTTAGCATATAATATATATATACTATATTTATGCATGATTATATATGTATTGTTGTATGTATTGAATCTTCACCAGGTTGGAACAAAGAACTAATTTTTTTTTGTATTTGTGTCTTAATAAGAGAGGAATAGTATTCCATACTACAGAGATGATAATGCCCTGGCAAGACAATATCTGGGCAGTCAGGTGACACAGTGAGTAGAGCACTGAGTCTGGAGTCAGGAAGACTCGTTCCTGAGTTCATATATAGCCTCAGACACTTTCTAGTTGTGTGATCCTAAACGAGTCACTTCACCCTGTTTACCTCAATTTTCTTATCTGTAAAATGAGCTGAAGAAGGAAATAGCAAACCAGTCCAATATCTTTGCCAAGACAACCCCAATTGGGGTCACAGTGAGACATGGCTGAAGTGACCGAACAACAAAGACTTCATCTGGAATCTGATAGTAACTTGGGAGAGGGGGTACACACATTTTAAAAAGGACATTAATAAACCGACCTCAATTCCATGAGATTCATGATAAAACATTCTCCTCCTCTTCAGACAAGCAATGGACTCAGAATACAGATTGAAACTTTTTAGGGGTAGTGGGGGAGGACATGGTCAATGTGGGGATTTGTTTTGGTTGATTATACATGTTTATAATGGGTTTTGTTTTTCTTATTTTCTCAATGTGGAGAGGGGAAAGAGGTGGTAGGGAGAGAATATAGACTTGATAATAAAATAAAATTGAATTTTTAAAAAAGATGTTGACAAACTAGAGAACAGTCAAAGGAGGTTGTCCAAGGCAGTTAGTGCATCACAGATCAGACTGCTCTAAGGTCATTGGAAGGTATTGGGGGTACAGAAGAGAAATTTTAGAGGAAACCTTGATTTAAAAAAAAAAATCTCTAACTATTAATTTGTTCTGTTTGTCCTCAGAGGGTAGAAGTAGGAGCAATGGGTAGAAAGTGCAAACAGACTTAGGTTTGATGCAAGAAAAAACTTGCCAAAAGTTAGTTCTGTCTTAAAATGGAATAGTCTTCTTTGGGAAGTCCAGTAGTTCCTCTTCACAGAACTTTCAGGTAAGAGCTTGGAGGGATCCTTGCAATATAGAAAAGATTCTTGTTCATAGATAGATTGAACTGGATGGCCAGTAAGGTTCATTCAAATTCTTAGATAGTGTAATTCCCTTGATTTGGGGAAATAGATGAAAGTTTGAGGAAAGCAGATGGTGCCTCAATGAAAGGAAACCAATTGGAGCTGTCTAGCCATGGTGTGGGCTACCGTGGGATATTCTAAGTTCCTCTTCATTGGAGGGAAACAAACAGAGGCTAAGAATATTATTAAGGTAATTCCTGTATCAATTTCTTACAACTCTTTGGACACTCAAATTCCATACACATTTAGAATAATTTTCAATTGTCAATTAAATAAATCTGGTCTAGGGGTTTTAAATTGTGCACTATTATTGCTTTAGGTTTTTAAACAGGCTATCTCAGGAAGGCAATTCTTAGACGAAGAGTTTCAATAGAAGTAAATTTGGATTAGAAATTGGAAAAGGCTTTAAAATCAGTACTATTTGTTGTGAACCTGTGAGCAAGATTACAACTTAAGTATCATAGTTCCTGGGAGCAAGCTTGAGAGGCAGAGATCAGGAAGAGAGAAATAGTGGTATCTGTAGTAGAGACAGCAGTCACCTTCTCTATCAAAGGTTCCTTTTATTTCAATGTGTTATTGAAAAATCCCTGCCAACAAATTGTGTAATTGAAAAAAATCTAACGGTTACTTTCTCAAATTTGTGGTTAGTCTCTGGAAAAGTTGTGTAAGCCCAAAGTAAGAGATAAATGTGTGGTAGGCTGAGAACTTTTAGGCCCTGGATTAGGAATAAAGACTTGGGTTAAAATAGTAGCTGTGATTAGCTATCAAAGATTTAGTCCTGAACCACACCATTTTCTTTAGTAATGAAACAAACTGGAAGGCATCTTTGACTGATGGGGGCAGTTGAAATTCTATTTATTTCTATAAGGAATGAGAGTATGCATCCTAGCCTGAAGTGGGGGAAAAGTGTGAAAACCCTTACCTTAATCTTTCTTCATATTAAAATTTAATGTAGGGTTCATTAGTGTTCCTCTTGATGAGAGTCTCAGTAGCCCTAAGCTAGGTCATCTACTTGTAAATTAAGTTTTCTTATTGATAAGAAAGTATAATCAAGGTCTTTTCAAGGAAGACAAAAACGTTACCAGACAAGACAATCAGTTTGATGATATGATACACGGGAGATGTTTTTCTAGAATATTAATGATGTCAGATTCAACACTAAAAACATAGCCGGATTATCCAGGAGGCTCTCCTTACTAGACTCATGTTGAAGTGAAGCATTTCTCTGGGTCCATCCACTTTCTAGAATAGACTTGGGTTTTTTTTGGTGATTCATGGGGCCTCACGTGTCAGAAGAAATAGAAAGATTATTTCTTCCTCCTAACGCTGTCTCCTCTGTTCCCACATTGGGATCTGGATCCAGTCCCCTTGAGGACAAAGAACAGTTATTGACAGGGTAGGGTGAGAAATAGAACACAGACTGTGCAGTTTTCATGTAAGCCAGAATTAAGATAGATGGCTTAGTAGTTAGAGCATTGAACCTAAAGCCAGGAAAGCCGCAGTTCAAATTCAGTCACAAAATACTTCTGAGCTATGTGACCCTAGGTAAGTCCTTAACCTCTGACTGTCTTAGTTTCTTGGATTGTAAAACAGATACCTCTTCCTAGAGTCATTGAAAATACAATGAGGTTTGCGCAATACCTGGAACATAGTAGGTCCTTAATAAATACTTCCTTCCTTGTCTTTAGTGAGACACTTACAACAACCTACTAGGAACCAAGACAGACATCTTATTGACTCAGTCCCAAGTTGAGGGTTAGGGGCAGCAAGTGAGTGGTGGTGATGAAAGCAGTGGCAGAATGGATCTGAAGCTGCTAACTAGGGTCAGAGAATCTGAGAGGCAGCAGGGACTCAGAAGCCATTTAGTTCAAAGTATTTGTTGTTGAGTCGTTTCAGTTGTATCCCACTCTTCATGACCCCATCTGGGGTTTTCTTGGCAAAGATACTGAAGCAGTTTGCTATTTCCTTCTCCAGCTCATTTTACAGATGAGGAAACCAAAGCAAATGCAGTCAAATGACTTGCACACAACTAGTAAGTATCTGAGGCTGGATTTGAACTCAAGTCTTCCTGACTCCAGATCTAATCTAGTCTAGTCCAACACATATGTGAAACAAATCTTTAGTATAACAAGTGGTCATCTAGCCTTTACTGGAAGACCTTCTTTGGAAGCCAGTCATTCCACCTTTGTACCGCTCTAATTGTTAGAAAGTTTTCCTAACACCAAGCTTAAATCTGCTTCTTTGCAATTTCTAAGCCATTGCTCCTGAGCCTACCTTCTGGGGCCAAACCACATATATTAATCTAGCCCCTCCTCTTTTTGACAGTGGTTTAGAAATCTTGAAGACAACTTTCATGTGCCCCCTGAGCCTTGCATTCTCCATATTAAATGTATCCAAGGTCATTTTAACCAATCCTGATATGACATGAATTCAAGGTTCTTCACCATTCTTCATCCTTCCTCTGTACTAGCTTATTCTATTGCCTATCCATGGACACGCAACACCCTCCTACACCTACCTACCATGGTTGTCTGCCCTGGGAAAAGGGGTGTAGTAATGGTGGTGATGTCATCTACCTTCTTGCTTCCTCTTGGTTGCCTTGAGAAACAGAAGGTTTTGTCTGATGCTAGTCAGCTGCTTCTAGGGGCATTTTCCTCTGGTATCCAAGGCATTTCCCCTTGCCCCAACAAGTAGAACATACATCTTATCTGGAAATGCCACATTCAAATGCATTAGACCTAAATAGGATAGTTGTTTTTTTTTTAATTGAAACTGTGGTTTGTCCTTCATACTCAAAGAGAACCATGACATAAGGAAGGTGATGCCATGACTTACAAGAGAATTTGTGTTTAAATAAGAAAGCTCTGTGCAAAGTCACCAGACTCACTTTCTCCTCTGAGCTATCTGGGTCCAGTGGCAAGCTATAGATCAGGATGACTGGAGATGGCCCTGGATGCAGTGGGAGACTTTGACTTTTTTAGCTAAGATCTTTAGCATGTCTCAGTTTGACTGAGGCAAGGCCCTTTCAGTGATTAAGCTTAGGTAAGAAATCAGGCAAAAAATGGCCTCTTTTGTCTAGTAAAAAAAAAAATCAATCTGGGAAGACCCTCTGAGTTTCATTACTATTTACATTCACTCTGAGCCATAAGGGTCCAAAGGCTTGGGCTAGGGCCTTTTGTTAGCCAGTCAGTGAGAACCAAAATGATTTGTGTCTAAGTGACTTGGGTTTATTGAAGTACCTTGAATAAGAAAGAATTTGAGGGCCGCCAATATATTAATATCTTATTTGCAGTGTGTAATAGACACCTTTGTATTTATAGTTGTCAGAAATCCAGGTTTAATGCTAATCTAAATATTGCCCAGTGTCTTTATGGTTGAAAATGAGTTTAGCACTTTCACAGTCTTCCAGTAGGAAGAATATTGAAGTAGATATTAAAATGTCTAGATTCCAATTCTTACTCTGTTCTATCCCCTTCCTGTGATATTGGTCATTTTTTCTCAGAGTAACAGGTCCTTCCATCTGCCAAATAAGAAAAATGATATCTACCCATCCCATCTCACAGGATTGTGAAAATCAGGCAGTGTTTTGAACTTTGTAGAAGGTAGGCAACATGCAAAGTCGGGTATGATTATTCTTTCAGAGTTGTAGTCATTTTATTTTAAGTATTGCTATATTGTTACATGGAAAAGTGATTACCTAACTTTTAGGAAACCAGAAAGATATGTTTAAATGTACAAAGGAGAACTAGGTGTGTGAAAAAAAGATTTTTAAATCCAAAGACTCATTCATCTATGCCCTAGTACACATACACACACACACACGCACGCACACAGAGGATTCTGGTCTTAGAGTCAAAAAACTTAGTTCTCATTCTACCTCAAACAGTAGCCCTATGACCATTAGCAAACCACTCTATCTCTTCAAGACTCAGTTTCCTCTTCTGTAAAATGAGAATATTTGAACTGCTTAACCCACAGAGTTATTGTGAGAATAGCACTTCGTGAAGTTTTTATACTACTATATAAATAATGAATTGTTGTTATTGTGTATCATGAAAAGGAAATCAAACTAGATCAAGCTATTAAAATGTGGGAAGGATTACTGTAACATTTCAGATATAATCAAATGGTAATTTAACATCTCAGTGATTGGAAACACTCTCCCAAAGCATGAAATTTAGTTTATTGAAATTCAATTCTAAATGTCAAAGATAGCTTAGAGTAGTATATCAAATTAAGAAAATATAAAATAACAGAATTTTGGAATGAAACTTCCATTCATCTTGGGGAATGAGAGCTTATAGTGTCACCTAAATACTTTTTGTCTTAGGTGGTGTAGTGAGTCTGTCCCTTATTTTGTGGCCCTGGACACATCACTTAACCTTTATTTGCCTCAGTTTCCTCATCTGTAAAATGAGGGTAATGATAGCATCTACTTCCCAGCATAAGTATTCCTTTTACCAATGCAGATTGCAGCCCATTTGTGAGTTAGTAGCAAAGTCCTAGAGTACATGAAGAAGCAGTCACTTACTCAAGAATTACATAGCTAGTGAATGTTAAAAGGAGGGTTTGAACACAGGTGTTCCTGACTCTCAGTTTTCTATCAACAACATTGTGTTGTCTATCAATAAATACTATAAACTATCAAGCTCTGCTTGTTTTTGGTCATTAAAGTAAATACCCAGAGACCTTCCTATCTGTCCCTACTTACATGTGCTCTATCTTTTTGAAAGGATCCAATCTTACCAGCCTGCATCAAAAGATAAGTTCCTACCTCAAAATTAGCCAAACTTCCTCCTAATAATTATACTATAAATACATATAACAGGAGAGGACATAAGCCTGTTTAAAGTTTCAGATATGTTGCATCACAAACAGTAAGTCTTTGAGTGGGCAAGGCACACATTACTATCCCTATTTACAGATGAAACAAAATTGAGACTATATAAGAGTTAAATGTCACTTGCCAAGCTGGAATTTCTGATTCTAGGTCAGAGCTGTCCCTAGAACAGGGGATCTTGAGATTTGCTTTAGAAATGTCAATATCTTCCCAGGGAGGAGGTGGGAAGGAGCATGGCTTCCTCACCATGATGATCTAGTGTAGGAGTGGGGAACCTGTGACCTTGAGACTACATGTGACTCTCTAGGTCCTCAAGTGTGGCCTTTGACTGAATCTCAACTTCACAGAACAATGTTTGGATTCAGTCCAAGGGGCTGCACTTGAGGACCTGAAGGGCCACGTGTGTCCTTGAGGCTGCAGGTTCCCCACCCCTGGTCTAGAGGCTGTCTTTATGATCGCAGCCCTTGAAAGCAAGAGAAGAGGGTCAGTGGTGGCAAAAGTTGCAAGGAAGAGGGGAAAGTAAGAAGCTGCTTCTTCTTTTCCTGTGACTTTACTGCTGCTCATTCTGTCTTTCCTAGAGCTGCCTGCCTTTCCCCTTGACCTCATAATAGCTATTCCCTGCTAAGTGCTTCCTACATTGTCATAGGTGGTGCAATGGATTAAGCACCAGTGCAGGAGTCAGGAGGACCTAAGTTCAAATCTCACCTCTGACACTTGACACTCACTAGTTGTGTGACCTTGAGCAAGTCACTTAACCCCAACTGCCTCATCCTGGGTAATCTCCTGTCATCCTGATGAATAGAGGTCACTGAATTCAGATGGTTCTAGAGGAGAAGTGAGGCTGGTGACCTGCACAGCCCTCCCTCACTCAAAACAAAGTCAAGTGCAAGTCATGTCATCATTTCTCTGATGGCATGGTCTTCTTCAGCAATGAAGGATGAACATACACACATTTCAACACCAGTCCCTGTCCTGTTTTGTCCCACCTCAAGAACCCTTTTTGGTAATAAAATCCCCTTTGTCCTACATCTCTTCCTCTTCCTTCTGTCTTCTGCTATTCTCTGAAGCTGCTGTTGTTTGTCCTTCCTTTTCAAAGAGGACCATGACATCAAGGAAGTGATGCCATGACTTGTAAGTGAATTGGATTTAAGTGAGGCAGGGCAGTGCAAAGTCACCAGTCTCACTTTGTCCTCTGAAGTCGTCTGGGTTCAGTGGCCAGATACAGATCAAGATGACTGGAGATCACCCCCTTTCAAAGCCTTGTTTTCTCCTTTTCTTGGCATTCTCTTGAAGGCTGACTGTGTCATCTCTCCCACTCACTGGCTCACAAGGATCCAGAGGGAGTCAACATGCTCCTTCTTTCCCATTTCCCCTTGGGGACTCTCATGCTACCATCAGCAATGAGCAGCCATCTCCCTCTCCTCTTCTGAAGTTCACTCCATCCTTCTGAGATCTTCCTTATTGTCATGTACAGAAGTCCCTCCCCATCAAGTTCTTCTTTCTTCCACCCAATAAATTTGCATCATTTTTCCTACTCCAACTCCTGTCTCCTTCAAAGACCTTGGCATCCCATGTCTTCAGCCTCTTCAGCTCCCATGACCTTTGTCTCTAGTCAATCTCAAGTACATGTTAGAGTCAGCATACCTCAGACACACTCTACTCCCTGAGCTCCCAAGCTTAGGAATTGCCTTTGTTCTGGGTGCTGGAATTCCATTTACAATGCAGCCCTAATTTCAAGGTTCTTTCCAGTACTGCCATCAAGGCTTTATCTAGGACAGGATGATTTAATCTTTTTTTTGCCATGGACTACCTTAACAGTCAGGCAAACTTTATGGACCCTTCTCAGAACAGCATTCTTAAGTATAAAATAAATTCCTAAATATAAATATTTAAAAATATTTAAATAATTAAACAATTAAATAATTAAAATAAAGCTTTTAAATATAAATATGAAATAAAAGGTAAGATAAAAGAAAAAACAGTTACATCAAATTATGGTTATCAAAATATATATTTAAAAAACAACAAGAAATTCTTGGACCTTAGATTAAGAACCTCTGATCTAAGGGGAAATTATAAACCTCCCTCTGCAAAATCCACTCTAATGTGAAAGAGAACATTCTCACTACCTACAATGCAAAAAGTGAAAGAAACAATATTGTCTATCCTTGTTATTTCTCTGATGTGGGGAAACCTCATTGAGGAAGTCCCCTCTAATCAATGCAGATAAAGTAACTTGTAATCAGAGATAACTGAGATGCTCAGTCATACCGCAAGAATATACCACAGAAAGCACTTGAAAACAGTTCTTTATGATTCTAAGGCTGCTTTTCTTTCTACCATGCCAAACTATCTCTCACATATATGTGTGTATATATGTAGATTATATCTATATGTGTAGAAGGATAAATAGAGATATGTATGTATATATACACACAGTCACAGAAACATATACTTGAAATACATGTATGTAGTTGGATATGTGTGTATGTGTTTATACATGTATACATATATATACATATACACTTATATATGGATAGCTATACATGCAAGTATTTATTAAATGTCCCCTATGTGTCAAGCGCAGTCTAAGTGCTAGAGATTCAGTGAAAGGTGAAAATAATGCCTGTCTTCAAGGAGCCCACAATCTCATGGCATGGGTAAATGTAGACATAGGTAGTAATATACTTGTGTGCATCTATGATCTGTGTATTTTGTTTTTTAATCATTTTCAGTCATGTCCAACTCTTCGTGACCCCATTTGGGGTCTTCTTGAAAGAGGTACCCTCTCTTTCTCCAGCTCATTTTATAGATGAGGAAACTGAGACAATCAGGGTTAAGTGACTTGTGCAGAGTTGCACAGTGAGTAAGTGTCTGAGACTAGATATGAACTCAGGAAGATGAGTCTTCTGACTGTAGATCTGGCACTCTATCCATTGTGCCATAAAGCTTCCCTTATCTGTATATACATGTATACATATTTTGTGCGTTGTGTTATGTGTATATCTTTATATATATCTTGGGTTTATACTACAGTTAGATAACAAACGAAGTCTAGAATTTAGAAGTAGGTAGAGGACAGATTCCATCACATTTGGAACGATAAATGTCTGTTATCACTTTAATTATTATTTTTACAGTAGTCATTTTAATCAGTCTACTCTTTTCCTTTATTATCACTTTGTGGTTTCTCAGTATTGTTAATGACGTATAAATAGCTGCTTAAGCTAGAGAGATAGTCTTATACACGAGACTTCAATGAAGGCCTTTCTGTTACTGGAATATCAGACTGGGGAATCCTGAAGCCCAGGAATCTTTGGTCAGTAGTTTTTTTTCATTGTCACTCTCTCTTTTTTAATATGACACACACACACACACACATATGCACTCCTACATGCACACTCTTCCAATCTGACAGCAGAGCCCTATTGAAAACATCCCAGGTAGGTGACTGCTTATCCTGTTTTAAAGTCTTTTCAAAAGAAGATACCAACAGCCTGCCTGGACCACCTCAACAACTCATTCTAGTGTTAATCATAGTATCCATGGTCAGAAAAATTTGTTCATAGGCTCATGTCTCTCAGACTGCAAATGCGGACCCTTAGGGAGATTGTGAAGAAATCCTGACAGGAATACAGAGATAGGAACAACCTTGCCAAGAGAGTCTCAATAATTTGATTTCTTTTCCTGCCTTGGCTTCATCTTGACACTGATAGTGTTCTCTCCATTGAGTTACCATTTACTTCTCACTTCTTTTCAAACCTCCATTGATTTCTTTTACATCCTGGGGCACAGTCTAACACATGCTCTGTAGGACTATAAAAAGGTCAGTATTCATTTCTGGGCCTCAGGAGCATTTTCTATGCATTGCTTCTAGGCTAAAGTGAGACCAAGTTGCATGTACAGGATAATGAATTTAGAGCTGGAGTTCATCTAATCAACTAACACATAGAGAATGATGGGTTTTAGAGCTAGAGTTCATTTAGTCCAGCTCCTTTATTTTACAGGTGGGGAAACTGAGGTCCAGAGAAATGAGGGTGACTTGTCTAATTAGAGTCACATGAGTAGTAAAGGACAGAGATAGGATTTGAATTCTGGTCACTCTACGATGGAATAAGAGACTCTTGATGATTTTTTTTTCCATTTGACACATAATTATCACATACCTTAAACCAGCACCTAGATGTAGAGGGCCTTGCAGGATGATTGTACAAAGATATACATATTATGGTCCTTGCCACTGAGGAACTTGTAGTCAAGTGGAAGAAATATGCAAAATAGTTGAACAATTTGAAAATCACTGAATGGCAAGAATCCATGTTTGGGTTAACTCAAGACAAGAAAGTATGTTGTTGTTGATCGTGTCCAACTCTTCATGACCCCATTTGGGGTTTTATTGGCAGATACTGAAGTGGTTTGCCATCTCCAACTCATTTTATAGATGAGAAAACTAAATAGGGTCACACAACTGGTAAGTGTCTGAGGCTAGACTAGAACTTATGAAGATGAGTCATCCTGACTCCAAGCCCAGTGTTCTATCCACTGCACCACCTACCAAGAATGGTATCATTTTCTTCAAAAAATCACAAGTGTGCTTTGTAAAATATATATTAGGATAAACTATGAAAGAACCCAGGAATTACTTTTGTGGGTCTCATTTGCATCTTTGGTCAAATGAGCACCATAACGCCAACCTTGATTTTATAGTCCTTTTCAGTTGTCACAGTACTTTTCATGTACATGTTCTTATTGGATCCTCTCCCAGCCCTATGAGGTAAGGAATTAACTATCTGCATTTTGCAGATGAGGAAACTGAGAGCTCGGGATGTTGGGAGAGGTCCAGGGTCTCTCACCACTAAGGAAATGATGAAGCCAAGTACTCGAACTGCTAGTCTGATACACCCATTCCACTAGATCATCCTGATGCTAGTGGAGATTGTGTTGGATAATTGGTCTATCTGAAAACTGTATGAGTCTATGGATTCAAAGACTCTTTCCCTGAGACTCTTGGGATTTTAGTGCCCTCATCCTTTCTTGTTGTCATTATTTCTATCCTAAACAAAACCAGACATTTTTAAACAATAGTAAAATAAGTCTTATTTTAAAAGGATGTACGTGATTTCATGATATCTCTGGAAATATTTGGGAGTTGTCAAAATATTGCTCCTTTGTCATCTATCTTGGCATCTTAATAAATTCTCAAATCCGGTGGTCCATTGATGCTTACCAACTCCCCAAAGATCATTTCCCAGGATCTCTATTGTATCTTTTCTCCTTGTTTCTAGGCATGCAGCCAAGACTCCATTGCAGTATTATTGCCCACTGTGTTCTCAATCTTGACAGATGAAAAACTTCTAATAAATTAATATACTGTTATTAAATGTTCCTCAATTTTTCAGTTTTGCATGGGTGTATCTAAAATTAAATATGACTGGGTGAAGAATGGGAAAGAGGTGGGGGAAGGTTAATGTTTTTATTTAAATATATTTTCAAAAGACTGGAAACCATTGACTAAACTGCCAGAGAAAATCCTCTTTGCATATTAAATTCCTTTGAGGTCAGTGTACATTATGAACTGACTTCGAATTCCTTTTGCTTTGAGAGTGGCTGAGCAGACAACGTCTCTTGACTTTAGGTCAGAAGGTGGACGTTTCTCATGGCTTATTGTGAACTATGTATTTAATAATAAAGGATCATGTTTCTCTGCAGTTAAGGGCCTGTTTTCAGCTCCTTATTTCAAAACCAATAAACAAACCAAAGAACTCCTCCAACATAATGTGACCTCGAAGTCTGTCACTGTGTAGTTAACAATGGCCAGTGGTTCATGACAGCCCTATAATTGGAAGGGTATCTTTTTTTGTAGGTCCTAGTAAACCCACTCACCAGAAAAACATGACAGAATATGTTTCCCTTTTTTTCTTCCCCCTCTCCAACATACCCATGGAAGAGAAAGGGACTCAAGTCACTCATGCTCTAAATAGTGAGAGAGGGGACAAGCAATGCAGACTTGACCCCAATACCTACGCTCACAACTGGGGAGATTGGGGAAAGGAGGGAAATTGGTCAGGTAATAGGTGGCCTTTGATACCACTGGAAGCAATATAGACAATTATTCCCATTTTACAAATGGTGCACCATTTCTGTAATGCAGCTGAAAAGTAGTTATGACTGTAGGTTACAGAGAATCCCATAGGAATTCTGGGTGAGTCTTTTGCCCCACTGACTAAGTGCTCCTTAGGCAACAATAAATGATGTTCAGTAGCCCAGCTAAACAATGTCTCCCTCTCAACTAAGAGCTCAACAATCCCTTTTCTTCCCTTGGTATTCCTGGTAGAAGCATTTTTCCCTTCCCCTAGAATACAAAGCTCTCAGGGTGTCTGAAATCAGCGTCCTATATAGCAGGGTATTATGTAGCTCGCTGACCCACTCCAACAGTTGATTTCTTGCCCAGATTTTAATTAGCTGTTTCTTTGATAACTCTAACATGGGACTGGAGAGGGCTGAATATAGTACAGCAGATGACCAAGGGCCAAGAAGCCAGTACTCACTGAGTGTCCCTGATTCTCCCAAGGAAGACACAGTCAATTCAACAAACTTTTATTAAGCATGTCCAGTGTACTTTTGGGGATACCAAAATGAGGATGACATCGTCCTGACCTCAAAGGTCCTTAAGCACCAGCCCATCTAGGCAATATAAGGCAAAAGAAAATCTTTAAGATTAGAGTTAGAAGCAGACCTAAGTTTGCATTCTACTTCTATCACCTAACAATGTAGTCTTGAGTAAGTCACTTAAGCTGTATTGCTCCTTAGTTTTTTCGTCTGTGAAGATGTGATCAAGTGCCTTACCTTGCCTAAATCATTGAGCCACCAGTGAAGAACATGGGAGGATAATGGCCCACTTTGTCATTATAAAGGACCCTGGGAATCTAAGCTGCAGTTAACTATTGTGGTAGTGGTTATCATCTTTTCTTCTCTGTCTTTCTGGCTTGTGAGAGACTGAGGTCAAAGCCAAAAGTGGGATGAATCATCCCTGTCACAAACAGTGCCTAGTCTCCTTTGAGGATGCCTTGTACTTGACAGAACGGGGCATGTGCACAATTTGTCAGCAGATTTACTAAGAACTGTGTCATTTCAAGCTCACTTTAGTCTGATGCCCAGCACAGTGTATGGCACATGGGTCCTTAAGGAATAGTTACTGTGTGGATCTCAGACCCCAAGCCTCCAAACCTCTGTGAAGGCTGGGAAACATCTTGCCCTTCTCTACCTTGTAAAAACCTATTCCTTTTTCTCCATGGACTCTGAGTCTCCCCTATATACCTGTTGGCTTCTTCGTATTGGAATTCCCCTTTCCCTCTCCTTCCCTTCTATCCTAATTTCCTTCTTCTTTCTCTCTTCTCCTTCCTCTCCTTTCTCCTCTCCTTCCTTTCCTCCTCTCCCTCCTCTCTCCTCTACCTCTTTTCCCTCTTCTCTTCCTCCTCTTCCCCTTGCTCTTCCCCCTCCTCTCCCTCCATCTTTCCTTCTCTCTTTTCCATTACTGCTGTTGCTACTGGTTGGAAATCTAAATCCACATACACTAAGAGAAGGGAGGGATGTGATAGAAGGGAGAGCAGATTGGGGGAAGGGGTAATCAGAATGCACAATGTCTTGAGGTGGGCAGAGGGGACAGATGGGGAGAAACTTCAGAACTCAAAATCTTGTGGAAGTGAATGTTGAAAGGTAAAAATAAATTAATTTTTTTCAAAAAAGAAAAATACTCTTGATTGGAGAAATGTATATTAAAACAATTCTGAGGCACTACCTCATACCTATTAGATGGCTAATAGGAGAGGAAAGGTAAATGAAATATATTGGAGGGGATGTGGGAAAAATGAGATTTTAAAGCACTGTTGGTGGAGCTGTGAACTGATTTAACCATTCTGTAGAGCAATTTGGAACTATGCCCAAAGGGCTATACATTTGCTTTGAATTAGAAATACCAATACTGTGTCTGTCTCCCAAAAAATATAGATTGAAACGTACTTTTTTTTATTTTCTTGAGTCTTTTTTGTCTATGTTTTCTTTCATGACATAACTACGATGGATATGTTTTATAGGACTATACATGAATAACTATATCAAATTGCTTATCTTCTCAATGGGGGGGAGGAAAGGGAGGAAGAGAGAATTTGGAACTCAAAATTTTAAAAATGAATGTAAAAAATTGTTTTTACATATTACTGGGAAAAATAAAATGCTAAATAAAAACTTAAAAAAGAAGAAAATAAAACCTCAAATTTGATCACGATGAATTGGACATGACTAAATACAGTAACTATGAGATTAAGACTTAAAGTTTAACTATGCAAGTATATTTCTTTAAAACTTTCTTGTTTTTGCCCAGGATATATTGTTTCACCAGTGTACCTACTTAAAATTCCCTTGAGGTTCCTTGTAGATTGTATCTGAGTTGTTTCAAAGATGCCAGTTGATTACAATGAGGTCTTGGGGTCAGTGTTTCCTTTTATCCCTTATAGATTGTTTCCTCAATGTCAGGACAGTCTGTTGAGGTCCTTACAAGAAGAAAGGGGAGCAGAGGTTATGGTCCTCACCATAAATCCACTGCATCTGCTGTCCTTTGACTATCCAAATAAAGTCATAGGTTAGGAATTGAATGCTTCTGGGATGCTAGTCACTGAATTCCCACAACAGAGGCTCGCAAGTCTATGGACATTATAACAGATTTCACTTTAATCCAATTATTCCGATAATGTCTTTTGAAAAATATGCCTAACTTTCTTCCTATGAAGAAATAACAATTGATTTTCATAATAATTGACATTTATGTTGTATTTTACATTCATTGTCTTATTTCTTAAATTGTGCGTTTCACAGTCAGCATGTATCAGCTCACTTGCTACCATTAATTCATTCTGGTAAAAACTCACACTTCATTAATCCCATGAATATTTTCTTTATTATAGATACTGTTGGGAAGTCAGCAAGGATTTGAATGTATTTTTATTCTCATCTTTATCATCAAAATGTTCTGATTGACAGTATTTCATATTTTCCCCCATCTTAAGAAAAAGGATGCATTTTTTCTGTATTAATGTGAAAATTATGAGGGGTAGTGTAGTATAGTGGATAGAACCAGCCTTGAACTGAGGAAGTTCTAGCTATGTTACCTGGAAGAAGTCATCTAACTGCTCAGCATCCTAGGCCAGAGGGGTCAAACTTGGAATCCCAAATAACCTGCATAATACCTTAGTTTGGCAGGAACCAGATTAAAGTATAACTGGAAAATATTTAACAAAAATAAATAAAATATAGTACAACATAGGTAATGTTAATTTATGGTTTTCTAAATCAATATGCATCTGCAGGGATCTGTTTGTATTTCAGTTTAACACTAATATCCTAGACTGTTCTCTATGGAGAAGGTGTTGACCAGTATTGGTACAGGGAATTGCCTCATCTGGGAGTATCCTATACCAAATGATTTCATACATCCAGTTCCTGTCTTTATTTTCTAATATGAAAAATGCTACTAGAACTGATTTGTGTTTTATCCATTCATGTGTTTAGGCCACTACCAATAACTTGTAGAATCTGATGGTTCAGAGGTAGGTGAATTGATTTATTACTATTTCCACTTTTCAGCAATGAGAGTACCCCATTACTAACTAGATATAATAGAAAAGCTTTAAAATAAACCTTTAAAAATAGCAGTATATGTGTGAGGAGTAGTAGTGGTAGTAGTGGTGGTGGTGGTGGTGGTGGTAGTAGTAGTAGTAGTGGTAGTGTATAATTATTTGGGACAAGCAATAATTTTAATTTATTTTCATTATGTAATAGCAGTGATCATATGTATGCTTTTATGGACAGAATCGCAGAATATCATTCCCTAACCAATTGGAATCAGATTGAGCTGGCTTCCCCAGCATTAGTTTTCTCTTAATTCAATGCCATATACAAGTGGGTTTCCAAACTCTCTTTTATTGTGTTTTAAATGCTGTGACTTGTAAGAACGGACATTATGCAAGAAGACACAAAGGTCATAGTTCTTAAAGAGCACAATTCAGTGGTTGTTACTGATACTGTATCAGCTATTGGTATGGGGAAGTCAAACATTTTAAGGATCATTTGAGCTCATAATGAAATAAGATTAATCACACTTAAGTGCAAAGAAAAATGCAGGTGAACACACACAAACACAAAAACCCAACACTATTAGGAACTGACAAACTAGTGCTGTAAACAGCCTAATTAATCATCAGAAAATAAGCAAAGACCTGCATTGTTGTTCACTTATTTCAGTCATGTCTGACCCTTCATGATCCCATTTGGGGTTTTCTTGGCAAAGATACTGGAATGCTTTGCCATTTTCTTCTCTAGATCATTTTACAGTTGAGGAAACTGAGGCAAACAGGTCTAAGTGACTTGCCCAGGGTCACACAGCTAGTAAGTGTCTGAGTTCAGATTTGAAATCAGGAAGATGATGATCCAGTGTTCTATGGACTGTGGCACCACCTACTTGCCCTTGTGACCTTCATAGGGATTTGGAGGCCTTACTAACTGATTCTTCTACAATAGTGGTGTCAAACTCAAATAGAAACAGGGATCATTCAACTGTACAAAAGGATCTCTACATACTCACATTATCAGGTGTCTATTGCATTTTTATTTATTTTGCTAAATATTTCCCAATTACATTTTAATCTGGTTTGTGCCATACACATGTTTTGCACTCTGTAGTGTGGCATAGGCTTTACAAGTTGGAATAATAGCAAAGAGACCAGGAAGAGATTGTAGCTGCAAACCAGAAAAATACATCATGAATAATACAAAGACTGGAGTACTGGATATTGGGGGGACAAAGAAATTTCTACTGATGAAATGAACTTTTTCATTCAAAGCTATATTAAAGTCATTCTAAGAACTCCAGGTGAGTCTGTAAAGATCTATGCATCCACAGTTTTGTATAACATCCACCCCAAAATCATTTGGGGAAAACTTTTTATTGTTGGTGCAGTGGGACAGCTGGACACAGTTTAGATGATTCCAATTTTGTTGGCAATATCCAAAGCATCATAATCTGGAGCATGCCAGACATAGGCTTTCTTCTCCCCATCAGGCTGGATCAGTGTGTTGACCTTGGGCACATCGATGTCATACAGCTTCTTTACCACCTGCTTGATCAGATGCTTGTTGGCCTTGACATCCACAGTGAAGACTAGGGTGTTGTTGTCCAGTCTTCTTCATAGCAGACTCAGTGGACAGGGGAAACTTAATGATGGCATAGTGATCAAGCTTGTTTCTCTGAGGGGCACTTTTCTGAGGGTATTTGGGCTGCCTTCTTAGTCTTAGTGTCTTGGGTTGCAGGAAGGTAGGGGATATTGGGATCTTTTTCTTTTTGTGTCTATGGACACCCTTCAGCACCACCTTCTTGACCTTCAAGGCCTTGGACTTGGCTTCTGTCTTGAGGTGGACAATGACTTCCTTCTTCACCTTCAATGCCATCTTGGGGGAAAAGTGGAATTTTTCTTCTGATAGGCCTAGAAGTGTCCTCATTAAAGAAATAATAGAACTCTGATAAATATATTCCTAGACTAAGAAGCAATCCTGGAAATCTGAAGCAATAGAAATTCCCAAATGGGAATGAAATATGCAATATGATCTTGTACTATGCTAAATATCACAAAAAGTTAAGAAATGTGTGCTTGAGAAGGCAATAAATGTGTTTTAATGACTGCACATGTACCTGATTTAAATCCCATGGAAAACACATAAGAAATTTTTTTAAAAAAAGAATTAATTTTTCTTTAAAAGAAAGAAATTACATCTCCATTCCTTCGTTGTTGAAATGGGAAATGACAAACATTGAATGTTTCATTGAGAGTTGGATGTGGTCAATGAATTGATTCTTTGGAAAAAAAGTTTTAAACCTTTGTTAGGATAAAAAGGGTTTTCTGGCTAAGAGAAAGTGTAGGGAATTTGGTGTTTGTATTTGGAAATGAATGTGATATGGAAACAAAGAACATAAATAATAAAAAAAGAAATTAATAAGTAATTTATATAAAAAAGCAAACCTGTGGAATTTAATCTGTGTGTGTGTTCATCTTTCGTTGCCGAAGAAGACCGTGACATCAGAGAAATGATTACATGACTTGCACTTGACTTTGTTTTGAGTAAGGGAGGGCTGTGAAGGTCACCAGCCTCACTTCTCCTCCAGAGTCATCTGAGTCCAGTGACCAGATACTCATCAGGATGCCTGGAGATGACCCAGGAAGAGGAAATTGGGGTTAGGTGATTTGCCCAAGGTCACATAGCTAGTGAGTGTCAAGTGTCTTAAGTGAGATTTGAACTCAGATTCTCCTGACTCCTACTCTGGTTCTCTATCCACTGTACCACCTAGCTGTCCTATGGCATTTAATCAATGTGAAATGAAAGGTATGAAAAGTTCATCAGTTATATATAATACCTAAAGTAATAAAAATGTGGTTTCTTGATGAACAAAAGGATGTGTCAAAAACATGAAAACTCAAAAACAAAAACAAATAAGTGATTGTAGCAAAAAGATGACATTTGACATATGGAAAATTTTTTTAATGTAGAAAGTCATAAAGTTTATTTTAATCAATCAATTTAATTATTTTACTTTGTCCCAAAGAATTCATATGTTGTCGGTATCTATATCGATATGCAAATAGACAGATACACTCTTCAGGGGCAGTTACATAGTGCAAGGATAGAGTCATGGGACTGAATTCAGGAGCACCTGAGTACAAATTCAGACTTAGTCACTTACTAGCTCTGTGACCCTGGGCACACAGGAGGATCCAGCTTACCTACTTTTCACATCATGCTTTTTCCTGGGGTTCATTTCCTCTTATAATTTTCTTTATTGTTATTTTATGAGTCAATATTATGCCTAATCTTTCATCATGCTCTTTTGTAATATTTTGCTAATAAGTACAAACCATATATTCGTACTGCTTTTTTTTCTACTGTACCCAATAAACTATTTGCTGTTTTAAGTAGTACATAGGTTCTTCTGATGAATGTTTTACGTCAATTAAAGTTTAAAGAAATAGTAGTAGAGATTTACTCTCTTTATTTCTGTCTCCCTCAATTTCCTCATCTGGAAAAGGGGCATGACCCTGGGCAAGTCGCCTAACCCTGCTTGCCCCAGTTTCCTCATCTGTAAAATGCGCTAGAGAAGGAAATGGCAAACTACTTCAGTATCTTTGCCAAGAAAACCCCAAATGAGGTCACGTGGAGCCAGACATAATTGAAATGACTGAACAGTGACAAGATGGGGGTAGATATAGCATTTACCCTCCACATTGTTGTGAGAATCAAATGAGATAATATTTATAAGGTGCTTAGCACAGCATTTGACACATAGTAGGCTCTTTATAAATACTTCTTTTCTTCCATCAGTTCAAGTACTCTCTCTGTTGGCACAACTCAGAATTCACCTGTATCCTGTCCTCTAGAGTAATATCATGTAATTCTTCTCCATATCTTTCTCTAATCCTTCATGAAAAATACATCCAACCAACAAAAGTCCTTTCTCTGGGCCATTCAGTATTTTGTAGATGCCAGGATGGCATTCAGACTCTCCATCTCATCTTACTCTTACCAAATGGCAGGGTCCCATCCCCTGCCACCCCTTCCCTGACAAATATGCCTTCACTGGTGCCTCTTCCACCACCACTAAACCACAAGACTTGTTGGCAGCTGAGACTTCCTGATACATCCTTCCTGTATCTTTAACTTGCCCTTGACATCATGCGCAATAGCAATTACGATTTTTTCGAGATTGTGCTTTGTGATTTGCAAGCATCATTAGGAGATATTGGTGCTAAAAAACTAAACTTTTACAGCTGGAAGCATTTGGAATCATTCTGTGATGTGGTTATTCGGAAGCCCCACTGTTTTTATAACATTAATGCTTTTCTAAAGAAAAGAGATAGAATTCACTGTGGTGAGCTCTGAATCTCTCTCTCTCTCTCTCTCTCTCTCTCTCTCTCTCTCTCTCTCTCTCTCCCCACACATACACACGGAGAAAAATTAAATTGCATTTATCCTAATCTATAAGAAATTGTGAGGTGCGATTGTGGAAGTAATTTTGAAGTAATCTTTCTGTGTATGTATCATTGACTTATTAGAGCAAAGGTCAAAAATCGATAACAAAATTTAAAGGATAAAGATGAGAGGGAGATTTTGCATGTGTTCTATTTAAGCAAGTTGCTTAGCCTGCAAATTGGATAGAAATAAAGAGTCCGATCTCTGTTACTATTTCTTTAAACTTAAATGATGTAAAATAATCACCAGAAGAACCTACAAACTACTTAGACCAGCAAATAGTTTATTGGGTACAGTAGAAAAAAAGGCAGTACAAATGTGTGGTATGTGCTTATTAGCAAAACATTACAGAAGAACATGATGAAAGATTAGGCATAGTATTGACTCATAAAATAACAGTAAAGAGAATTATAAGAGAAAATTAACCGGAGAAGAAAGTATGGTGTGAAAAGTAGCTAAGCTGGATCATCCTGAGAGCATTTGGAAAGGGAAAAAAGAAGGAGAAGAAGGGGGGAGGGAAAAAAGGAAGGAAAAAAAGAAGGAGGAAGAAAGGTACAGAAGTAAAGAGAAAAGGAAGAAAAGAGGGAGGGTGGGAAAGAAGGAAGAAAATGAAACTTGAATTTATTAAGTATCTACTGTGCTATGCTCTACGCTAAACCCTTTCTGATTAACCTCTCATTTCACCCTCACTACAACAGTGAGTGGGTAACGGCTATTATCCTCCCTATTTTACAGTTGAGGAGAATGAGGTAAACCAAGATTAAGTGACTTTACCAGGGTCATACAACTAAGAGAGTCTGAGACTGGATTTGAACTGATATCTTCCTGATATCAGGCATAGCATTCTATCCATGGCACTACTTAGTCACAGATAGATTGTAGAAGAAAGACAAACACATCTGAAATGAAACAGATCTGGTAACATTTCTAAGGGTTAATATTTCTATCAGCAATCAGTGCCACTACTGCATTCAGAGTCTGCTATTTTAATTCCAAATGTGCGTCATAATGAAATTGCAGCAAGCACTGAAGAAGATGAAATCAGTGAGAGAGCCTGTACCTGACCAGGAAGTGGCATCACGTTAAAGGCATGGAAAGATTTGGTCAAGAGGGAAAGGTTAAGCAAAGGAGTGACTTGATCAAATCTGTGTATTAGCAGGATGAATTTACAGTTTTAGGCTACATTAATACTTCTGTGTGGTGTCCAGAATGAGGGACATTATAGTTTGTTGCATCAAAGGATAATAAATGTGGAGCTTAAAGTAACTTTGCCCCATCTACTCCCTTCATTTTACAAATGAGTAAGCTTAAGCCTGGACGCCTATGTAGCACAGTGGATACAGTGCTGGACCTGGAGTCAGGAAGACCTGAGTTCAAATACAACCTCAGACACTTACTAATTCTGTGATCCTGGGTAAGTCACTTAACCCTGTTGCCTCAGTTTCTCATTTGTAAGATGAGCTCGAGAACAAAATGGCAAACCACTCCAATATCTTTACTAAAAAAAACTCAGATGGAATCATCTAACAACTAAACTTAAGCATAGAGAAGTGTTAACTTCTTACTTAACTAGCACAAGTAGAAAGTAGCCAAGCCAGGATTTTATCCATTGTCCTCTGCTTCCAAATCCTTTATATTGCACAGCCTCCTCACTATTCACTGCTCTGTTCAAACTACATCAAAGCTACTGTGTTCTATTGCAGGTGCCACGTTTTAGGAAAGACATTGAAAAGTTGAAGAAAAATGACCAGGATTATCAAAAGATTGCCTGCCATGCTATTCAAGGCCAAGGTTAAAGAACCAGGAATAGTTAACCTGATTTCCAGAGGGTGGTTAGGTAGGCAGAAGGAGAATGTACTAATTGTCTTCAAGTATTTGAAGTCTTTCATATAGAATAGGAAATACTAAGTCAATAAATGTTTGTTGAGTGACTAAATAGAGTTGTTCTGCTTTTTAACGAACCACATCAGTAGCAATGGATGGGGGTTGCAGATAGGAAGATTTTTCCTTCAGAGTAAATAAAATTTTCCTAACAGTGGACAAAGAATGGGTCAACCTTGAGAGGTTATCCTTTGGGTCTTCAAGGAGAGTCTAGGTGTCTTCTTGCCAAGTATGTTGTAAAGGAAATTTTCTGTTCAGCTTCCTGAAAGATTAGATGGCCTCTGAATTTTCATTCTTCTCTGATACTTGGTGTTCTATGGGAAGAGTAAAGCCAGGAAGACCAGCGAAGATGTTGTTACAGTAATTCAAATATGTGGTAATGAGGACTTGTGCCATAATGCTTGAATAGACAAATTTAGGGAAAATTGCAAAAGTAGAATCAGCAGGACTTGGTAACTCATTGGAAATGGGACATGAAAGAGGGGAGCATCAAAGATGTGCAGCCTGGATGGGTGAACCAGGAGGAGCTGATTTGTGAGGAAAGATGTTAAGTTAGCTTTAGGTCTGTTGTTGAGGTGCACATGTGAAGGGGTGAATTCAAGGTGGTGGGAAAAGTTTCTCAAAAAGAGTTTGTAGTTTAAACCACTGGAATAGATGAACTTTCCCTTTTCTCTCTGTGTTCTCACTTGAAAAGAGGACTGAAGACAGCCTTAGTATCTTGGTTTAAAAGTCCTCCTTTTCTAGTAAAGTAAATGCCATATAGGCCATGGAGCTTGATAACCAGTGAAGGTGACAGTATTCATGAATGCACATTTTATTTAGGATTAGCCACAAAGCTTGATAATCCACCCATAGAAAATTGAGACTTAACTGCCAAGATCTAAAAATAATTAAATGTAAATGAGAGCTTTGAAGGTGGAGGTAGAAATGGAGGAATATAACATAATCTATTCTATCATATCTTAGGGTGGGCCAAGGGGGCAAAGACCAAGAAGCTAAGTTGTGCGTTGAACTTGTGAGTTTGCAAGTACCTCTTTGAGATTTAATGTTTTTGTGAAAAAGGAAAGTCTTATGGGGAGGAGTTTTAAAATTTCTATTATTTTGTTTTAATTTAGAAGATCTGCATTTTGAGATTTACTTGAATTAGCTAACTTAGGTTGTCCATTGAAGACTAAGTGTGTTATTGATTTTTTAAAATCCCAGTACATTAAATATTTAACATTAGGAGCTTAAGAGTTCTGAGAAAGAGAGAGGAAAGTGAAACACCGAATTAATTACCTGCTGGTGTTTAATCATTTAGGCATTTTTATTGATTCAAATTATGGTAAACCTACTTAGGTTAAGGGAGTAAGGATATCATGTTCCTGGAATCCTCCTGCCTCTTTTTTCTTTCTTCTCTCATTTGGACCCAGAGACTCCCTTTAGAATTCGTCTAGTGTGCAACTCAGGTTTCTTTGTGAATAAAGACAAATGTTGTAAAACTCTCGTTTGCCTTTAAGAATAGGATGCCAGTGAATATCATAGGACAGGGAATATTGATGCATCAACTAAATAAATTCATTACTCATTTTCAAAACTGCTAATGTATTATTACTGCATCACAGATAATCTAGTGAGTGATCTTTTATTGTGCTCATTAGAATCTTGGTTACATAATAAATGGAAAATTAATAATAGTAAGACATCCTGATAACAAAGAACCATTATTTTATATTCTTGTGCAACAGGCCATAACAAAAAAAAAGAATGACAGGATGTTGACTTGTCCAAGAATCAGTCTATCTAAATCTCATTGAAAAAAATATAAGGATAAAATATTAATCTCACAGAGTCTTTCCACAGTAATATCAAAATGTCATTTGGAATCCAGAATTATAACATTTTACACCAAGGAGAGACAGAGACTTAAGTCTTCAAGATTAAATTTAAAAGTCTCATCAAAACCATGGCTAATGATGACTAAAATATCTTGTTCTCCAATAAGAAACATTGAGCAGAAAAATATCGAGAGCCATGTCTGAATACATCAAGAGAATTACTGATATTCTGAATCAAAACTGAATGAGAAGAACATGTGTAAGGCAGTTAATACCTATACGATGTGTGCTTTCAGAACTGTAAAATGAGCTATAACAAATTTAGAAAATATCCTCATATATGCCCATACAATAATAATAGAACATAGAGGTCCATGTGCTTTTGACTTGACCTAAGAGAGTTATGCAAAATCTAGTATCCCCTCACCAAAAAAGGAGGAATGATAAGCAGCTCTTCGTGCACAGCAGTATAACAAGTCAAGAAGTGCTTTCAGAAAAGACAAGTGTTGCTTCAGTGAGCAATAATAAAGGCTAACACATCCATACCATTGGATTTGTCTAATGCAACCCAAAATGGTTTACCTCCAGATATAGTGTATTAATAACCAAGTGTGGCCAAGTGTGGAGTCAAAAAGTTCTCTTCAGTAATAGTCACATGGTGAGCCAACAATCTGTCAACAAAGAAGCATTCAGTAGTGGAATCATGTAGATTTGTTTCTGCAAACAGAAGGGTTTGTTATAGCAATCAAGGACTAGGTCATTACCACTATAAATTACAGATGGGTTATCCTTAAGAAACCCAGACTTGGTGATCAATTTATTCAGTGAAATGATGATATCTATGCAACGTATCATGGAGACTGTAAAAATATAATGCCTACTTAGTAGCAAGTAAAACATGACCTGGTGGCTAAAATTACATGTCAAAAACTTGCCACCTTTTATTGATTGGAAATCAACAAATCCCCATGTTATGAATACAGAGCATGATGGGATCTTGTGTTCCTTAAATCTTACCATCAATTGTGAAATAGTAAAGACATGGACCATTGTTGAACATTGCTTGTAAAAGTCTATGCATTCTCTTCTAATAATCAAGGATACTCTAAATTCATACAAAAATGATACTCATAAAAATTCCTAATAGATGGGAAAGTAAGCACACATATTGGTAGTTATTAGTGTTCATTCATTTACCTTTCTTTTTTGAGGGAGAGGAGAAGAAGAAGAATATTCAATTTTTTCCACTTCTTTAGGGTCTTCCCTCCTTTGGATACCTTGCAAATTGATCTTTCAATGCCCTCAGGGTTCCATTACTTCCAGCATAGATCTGTTCTTTGAACATTTGGTTCAGTCCAGCCATTTTTCCAGTTTTTGTTTTCTTTAATGTCATTTCTGCTTTCATAATAACCTCATTGGGGAGTGTCGTGATAGGGTCCAAATGTGGTAAATTCTGTTGTCCTCGATAAAGATGTTTGTTACAATCATTTTTATAGTCTGTTCTATTCTTTCTTTTGACCTTTAATGCCCTTGGGTTGATTTTGCTCAGTTGGATGTTTAGTTTTCTTTAAACTGATTTTATTCTACGGTGTATCTCTGTGCTTTTTAAGATTAAACCGGCAAATCATCCTTCTCCGTAATTTTTGTTCTTGTGGAGTCATCTCAGTCTTCATGACCCCAGTTGAGGTTTTCTTGACAAAAGTACTGATATGGTTTGCCATTTCATCCACCAGCTCATTTTACAGATGAGGAAACTGAGGCAAACAAGGTTAAGTGAGTTGCCCAGGCTCACACAGATAGTGAATGTCTCAAGTCAGATTTGAACTTAGAAAGATGAGTCTTTCTGACTGTCCAAGTAAGTCTGGTACTCTATCCACTGTACCATTTAACTACCCAATAATAATATTTTACTAGCTATCCTTAATATTTTACAAATGAGTTCATTTTCTAAGCCATTCTTGCCTTTGGCAGCCATCTTTCTCTATTAAATAAGCCAGCTATTTTAAGAATAAGGTGCTTTGAGGATTCTTTCCATCGCCTTACTGTGATGATTAATCTACAGTGGCTAAACTTCAGTAAAAATACTGTAATCAGTATCTATATAGTTTCTGTTGTTCGTTTCCCATTTCTGATGGTCATTTTCATTTAAATAGTTCAGAACAGAATTATGTCAGTGGTACAACCTGAACTTTTTTTTCATTTTTATCCTTCCTTTTCACTAATTCTGATCTTAGCTCTGAAAATTAGTTCTCTAACAATATGTAGCTCATCAAGGATAACTCTTATATTTACAATGTCTTTTCCTGTCTGTTGATATAATCCACTTCACTTTTACAGTGTTATTTGATACTCATTATATTCAGCACCAACCAATAATTTTCTAAAAGGAGATATTTATAATATAAAGGTGTGAATATTCTATATAATCTACAAGACTTTGATCTGTCTTATTACTTCTTCCCAAGCCACATTTCTCCAAATGTATCTCCCTTTGCATTGAATTTGTTTAATATTAGATTGTATGTATGTATGTATTGTATGTATGATCAGTTAATTTGAGTGGCCTTATCAAGTTCTTTATAAGATTTCTTCCTCTTCATCCTTTAGGAGATGGGGAAGGAGTAGGGAATAAACATTTATGTAGCACCTTTTATGTGCTAGGCACTGAGCTCAGTGCTTTTTACAAATATCTCATTTGATCTTTACAGTAAACTTGCAAAGTGAGTACTATTATCCTCCCATTTTACAGTTGAGGAAGTTGAGGTAAAGGGAGGTTAAGTGACTTGCCCAGGATCACACAACTAGAAAGTGTATGAGGCTAGATTTGAACTCAGGTCTTTCTGACTCTAGACCCCATACTATTATGCCACTAGTTGTCGTAGCAACTTATGTTAGTGAATTTATTTTAATGGTGTTCTTTTTGTAAATACCATGAATTCTGCAATATGCAGAATATCACCCCACTAAATAATATTTCATGTTGCTTTGGAGTATATTATAAAATTCACTCTGCCAACCCTTTCTTTGCTTCCTCAAGGAGCACTTGTGAGCCATCTTTCCATTTAATGGTAACTTCATGCTTTCATCTAGTTTTGTTTATAGCAAGAAGGTCAAGGTTGATAAAACTCATCTATAGTTCATCTCTTCTAGCAATATGTCCATTTACTGGTCATTAAATGAGGATCTCATCTTTAAAGTGCCAATAGTCAAGTTAAAATTTTAAAAATCATGGAATTCTTGTCACCCTCTGACCCTTTCCTTCTGTTCTGACATAGTCACTGCAATAAAACAGAGCCACACAAAGTCCTAGTGCATCATTGTAGTATGCAGATATCCTGGGTTCTTGAAGTCTGTGTTATGGGACAATAAGCTCTAAAAGGTTCTGCCATTCTGGAAAGGCATTAAGACTCTCTCCACATCTAAAGAGAAGTCTGTTTTTCAAAGACCAACTTAACTACAGAAATGTTGTTGTTCAGTTGTTTCAGTCATGTCCAACTTTTTTTGACCCCACTGGCTTTTTGTTTTTTTGTAAATATACTAGAACGGTTTTCCATTTCCATCTCCAGTTCATTTTACAGATGAGGAAAACTGAGGCCAACAGGATTAAGTGACTTGCTCAGGGTCATGTAGTAAGTGTTAAAAAGCAGACTTCAACTAAGGAAAATGATTGTTCCTGACTTCAGGCTGGACACTCTATCCACTGAGCCACCTAGCTGCCCCAAGTATGGAGATACACATTACCACCTGCCTGGCTGTTTGATGATTTTTGTTTTTTTACTTTGGCAGCCCTTGAAATAAACTAAAATATAAGGTGGGCTTCCATCTCACCTATTCATGTGAGCATTAATAAAACAAACAAAATTCTTTCCTGAGATTGCTGTGTATTTGGTACCATTTCTTATATCTACTCCACTCCCATACTGATTCCATTTCTTTTAATGAATTCTTGAGAACTGAGATATTTTTCTGCTAATGTAACAAGATGTCCTAGGAGAGGTAATGAAGTTAATTCTAGTGGAGAGTCTCAGGTAAAAATTACCTCTTGCTAGTGAGCCATTAAGTTTTCCTCACTGACCATTTCTTCCCTGCCCCTGACCGTTACTCTTGGCAAATCTCTTCACCTCTTGGAACCTTGACTGTGCTCTAGGTCACTCCCTAAGACTGTATGTTGCAGAGATGGTGCCACTTTGCATTGTGGTAAGAGTTCCTTCACCTGGGAGGTTTCCAGTGCCAATGAAATCACACATCTGGTTCCTATCTCCTTGGCAGTTACAAAGCCTGAGCATGAGCTTTTTCAGCTATGCTAAGCTCATATTCCTGCATATCGAACTTCCCTGTCTCAGCATAAACTGACAGGGCTTCAATTTTTTAGAGAATCATTTACTCAGTTCAGAAGAGGAACTGACAGCCACTATTTTTAGAGCAAGAGAAATCAGGCCTTCTGGAGGTGAATAATGTGGAACTGATGCTTCAGGGGTTGGCATGTATATGTACCCTACTTAGGCCTTTGACATCACATCTTAAAAAATGTGATTTTCCTGACTTTTGTAGCAATCACCATCATTAGTCATGCGAATAAGTCCCTCCAAATGCCATATTGATTTAAAGATTCATTTTTTTTTTTAGTAAGGAGGATATGAACATTATGAACTGCCTAAAAGGTTGTCCCTTTGATTCAGTGATACCTTCTTAGACCTTTATCTTTCACAAGAGATTTAGAACTCCTCCTCCAACCTCCAAAATCCCTTCTGCCTACCAGAATAACAACAGTTGACTAGCAGGGAAAGTATTATTTCTCCCAGACTATATCCTCCCATTCCCATAGTTGACCTTGAAACCACTTATGAAATCCCATGGCTTATTGTTCTGATGGCCTTTTACTTAAACATGTTCTAACTCTACTATTATCATTGAGATAACCTAAGCTCAACACAGTTGTTGACCAGAGTACACCTATACTTTGTTTTTTACACCTAGTTTTTACACTAGGGTTGGAGGACCATAGTAACTAGAAACATATTCTCAAAAACTGAGCAACTGTCTAAGACAGCAAGTTATAATGAAGAGGTTAGCTTTCATTGCTGGTTTCTCCACCTAGGAGCTCTCTGTGTCATGTCTCTTTCCTTTTTCAATCCCCCAAATACTCAGTTGGATCTGTGATCTCATTAGTTCAGGAATTCCTTCTAGACATGCAAATTACAACTGATCCATACTGCCATCCTCTGTGACTCTTGTCTGGGTGCTCTTGAAAGTTCCCCCCCTTCATAGTGGAGGCCATTCTCACTTTCACCCAACATTACAAGGGTACCAGTGGAAGATCTCCTCTCTTTGACTGTCAACTTCTCATCCCTTGCTCTTATAATGTGACTGACCCATCTTCTTATCCAACATACAATTCCTTGATATGATACCTTTTAATTCTGTTCCTTCCTTATTGGTTATATGACACAGCATGCTTACCACAGTTCACCTCTCCACTGTTCTTTGTATGATACACATCTTTAGCCTCCCTCACCTGGGAGATTTCCAGTGCCAATGAAATCACACATCTGGTTCCTATCTCCTTGGCAGTTAAAAAGCCTGAGCATGAGCTTTTTCAGCAATGCAGAGCTCATATTCCTGCATATCGAACTTCCCTGTCTCAACATAAACTGAAGGGCTTCAATTTTTTAGGGAATCACTTACTCAGTTCAGAAGAGGAACTGACAGCCACGATGTTTAGAGCAAGAGAAATCAGGTCTTCTGGAGGTGAGTAATGTGGAACTTAAAAGGCTAAAGATGTGTATCATACAAAGGACAGTGGAGATCTCACTGCCATATAGCAAAATCCGTCAAATAATTAGTATTGAATTGAAAGGGCTTTGCTTTATAGGAAATTTGGGGTCCTCAAGAGAGCTTTTCAATTTCTCAAAAGCAATTCACTCCTCACTTTTCCTCTTATGCAATTTTGGGCCCAACCTATTGTCCTTCTTTACTGTCTGTCTCAGTTATACAATCTGTTAGACATACTCTGTAGGGTATCCATCTAAGTGCATGTTAAAATCTGGGCAATAGACATTCTTCATCCATTTTGTGTTTCCTGTGTGGATGGACAGATCAAATTGAGTGATGACAGATCTCTTCTAAGAGACTCTGTAATGTTCTGAGACTTGATACAAACATGAGCATCTGGAGGACTTTAGTACCCACTGGAAATCCTTCTATCTGGACTATGTACTGTATCTTCACCACCACTTCTGTGAATACCTTTGTTTCTGTAATCTGTGAATACCTTTGTCCCGCACACGTACACACACACACACACACACACACACACACACACGTTACAACATATGTTAACATATGTTACAACAGCCTTACCTACTATTAACTATCAGAGGGCTATTTATGTTATATTTCTTAAATAAGATGATGATGATGATGATAGTTGACATTTATATAGTGCTTACTATGTGTCAGGCACTTTACAAATATTTTATTTTATATTTATAAGAGAGGTAGGTGCTTTTGTTATCCCCATTTTGCAGTTGAGAAAACTAAGGCACTAAGTGATTTGACCATGATATTTGTAAAAATGCTTAACACAGTGCCTGGCATATAGTAGGTAATTATTAAAAGCTTGTTTCCTTCCCACTAATACCCTTGTCAAAGATGCACTCAGTTTGCATACAAATGACTCTCACAAAGAGGGCTAATATTTTCTAAGTTACTTTTTTCATTATTAATAAGGTCTAAGAAAGACATATTAACTGATGCTGAGTGAAGTGAGCAGAGCCAGGAGAACTTTATTCACAGTAACAGCGACAGTGTGCAAGGACTGTTTTTGATAGACTTGGCCCTTGACAGCAATGCAAGGACCTAAAACATTCCCAAAAGATTCATGATGCAAAATGCCATCCACATCCAGAGGAAGAACTATGGAGTTGGAATACAGAATGAAGCAGACTATTTTCTCCTATGTTATGTTTTGTTTTCTCATAGTTTCTCCCATTTGTTTTAATTTTTCCGTGCAACATGACTAATGTGAAAATGTGTTTAATAGGAATGCATGTGTAGAATCCATATTAAGATTGCATGCTACCTTGGGGACGAAGGGGGAGAAAATTTGGAAATTATGGAAGTAATTGTTGAAAACTGAAAACAACTAAATTGAAAAAAAATTAATAAGGTCCAAGATTCAGCCATGCCTTTGTTATCTTCCTCTCCTTCACATTCCTTGTATGTTGGCCCTTCAATGCCCTCACAATTGTATCATCTACAGCTTAGTTAGTCTTTATATAGAATTTGTCCAATCTGGCTATTTTCTCATCTTTTTTCTTCTTCTATACCATTTCTTTTTTCTCTATTAATATGTCTTAGACTGTGATATTTGTATGTAAATATGGTGGAGAAAAGATTATAATGAGTACAAAGAAAAAAATCAAAGTTAAAAGGCATCATTTTAGTAAGTTTTGCTCTAAATTCTAGTTTGATAGACCTATAAATCGTAGCTGCAGGATTTAGGAGTCCAACAGTCCCTTCTTTCTTAAGGTCTGAACTACCTGAGTTATGTCTTCTGGACTTTAATTTCCCTTTTTATTAAATAATAAACTATTCTGACAGTAGAGTAAGTGAATTGATTGTTCCTTATTCATTTATTTCATGTCATTTCTTATTCAGTTTGGTTTAATGGTAGGCAAAGGTACTGTACTAGGCACTGGGAAAGATAGACAATTTAGTTTAGCCATGTTTCTTGCTCTCATGGAACTTAATTCTATTATGTCATATATAAATAAGTAAGAAGTGCTGCATGAGTAATATTAACAAAATGCTATCATGGGGGGGGGTTCTTTTTTTGGGAGGGAGGGAACCATTAACATTTGAAGTCAGGGAAGGCTTCATGGAGAAGGATGATCAGCATACGTTATTAAGTGCTTCCTATATATTAGCCTCTGTTCTAAGTGCTAGAATTTGAAAAAAAAAAAAAAAGGCAAAGCAAAGTCCCTAACATCACAGAACTCACATTCTAATGGGGAGACAATGTACCAGAAAAAGTACTTATGATATACATACAGTATAAATGGAAAGTAGTCTCAAAGGGAATGTACTACCAAAGGAGGTATTACGATGGGCAGGGTTTACCAAGAAATGCCTCTTGCAGAAGGTGGAATTTGACCAGAGTTTTGAAGTAAGACAGTGCATCCAGGAGAAAAAGGTGAGCAAGGAGAATGTTTCAGACATGGAGAGGATCACCCATAAAAAGGCATGTAGTCACTTGTGACCCAGTACTACTGGATTGATACCCTGTGGAATATCACCCCCACTGGAAGCAGAGATCTACCTTAAGAGCTAAAAAGTCAAATAAATGGCTGAGGAAACGAGCAAAAACTGGATAAAGAATCAGACAATAGAATCTCACTTTGGTGACAAGGAAGACCAAAGCATGCAAATAGAAGAGATGGGGATAAGGGAGGAGTGTGATAGAAGGGAGGGCAGATTGAGGGAAGGGGGTCATCAGAATGCATGATGTCTTGGTGTGGGTGATGGGAGAGATGGGGAGAAAATTCATAACTCAAAATCTTGTGGAAATGAATGTTGAAGAGTAAAAATAAATAAATTTTTAAAAAATTTTAAAAGTAGGTGGAGAGTAATAAAATGTAAAAACCTTAGAAGGACAAGACAAGGTCAGGTGTAAAAGGCAAAATTATGATTTTATATTTGATCCTGTAGTTAGGATAGGTAGTCACTAGAGTTTGAGTAGGGAAAGATATAAATTTTTGAAAATCACTTTAGCATCTGAATGAAGAATGAATTGACGTGGGAAAAATTTCAGACAGGAAGACCAATCAGAAGGCTGTTGAAATATTCTAACCATCAGGTAATGAAGGGCAGCTAGGCAACCTAGTAGATATCATGCTGGATCTAAAGTCAGGAAGACCTCAGTTCAAATCCAGCTTTAGATACTTACTAGCTGTATGAGCTTGGGCAAGTCACATAACCTCCATTCAATTCAATTTCCTTATCTATAAAATGGGGATAGTAATCCATCTACATCCCAGAGTTATTGTGAAAATCAAATGAGATAATATTATGAAGAGCTTAGGACTATACCTGTAGGAGCTATATAAATGTTAGCTATTATGGTGGATGCTGATGGTGGTAAAGATGATGATGAGAATCTGTAGCAGAGTGATGGCAGTGTAAGTGGAAAGAAAGACACGTACAAGGGATTTTATAAAGTTAATATAACAGTTGATTGACCCTACTCTGTCAGGGCCAGACCTGTAACATTTTACTCCCTACAGGGTTCTCAGCTACTCTGAAGGGGTTTAGGGGAATCTTTCTTCTCCATCATCTAGAGACCCAGTGGCTGTGTCCCAGGTGCATGTAACCACTTAACATCAGATTATTTTTACCAAGGAATATTTAATCCAAAGATATAGAATGAACAAACATACAGACATTTCCTCCAGTAACTCAGGGACATAATCCCCCTTCTTAGCACCTCAGTCTGTGAGGAACCATTGAAGAAATAGGTTTTCAACTTAGCTCAGTTCCTACATGGTATTGGTCCCACTAAGTTCACATCCGAAGATAGAATATCTGTTAGTTTCCACTGGACTGGAGTCCCAGAACCCTTGTTCTTTGTTCCTTATGGTATCACTGCTGGCTGGACTGTAATACTTATCCTAGAGTCCTGGATCTTTATGGGTTGAGCTACCAGGCTATCTCTCTCTCTCTCTCTCTCTCTCTCTCTCTCTCTCTCTCTCTCTCTCTCTCTCTCTCTCTCTCTCTCCCCCCCCCATTCCTCCCTATCCTTCTCCCTCTCCATCCATCCATCCATCCATTCGTCCATCCATCTGTTTGTCTGTCTACCTATCATCTATCTAATCTATTATCTGGTTATTCAGATGTCTTTCAGTCATGTCTGGCTCTTTGTGATCCCGTTTGGGGTACAGATACTAGAGTGGTTTGCCAGTTCCACCTTCAGTTCATTTGATAGAGGAGAAAACTGAGGCAAACAGGGTTAAGTGACTTTCCCAGGATCTCACAGCTAGAAAGTGTCTGAGGCTACTTTTGAATTCAGGAAAATGAGTCTTCTGACTTCAGGAAAATGAGTCTTCCTGACTTCGGGTCTGGCACTCTATCCACTAGGGTGCCACCTCGCTGCCCATATATGTCTAATTATCTACATACCTACCATATCTATCTTATATATTTACCTCTCTGTCCACCTATCTATTCACCTGCCTTATCTGTCAGTCTGTCTTTTCTATCTACCCTATCTGTTTATCCACCTAACTTATCTGTCGATCTATCTGAATCATGAGTTTATGTATATACATGTGTATGTAAGAATCTGTATTTTCATCTATGGGAACATTCCAACTACTGAGGCAAAACATTTGTTTTTAGACTTAGTCAACTAGCTTTTCAAAAGTGTTTCCATGACTGAAAAAATATCATTTTGCAACCAGAATAAGGCTCTCTGCTGGGTCTCTGAACTTCCATCTACTCGGGGTATATCTTGTACGTATCTAGTTATTTGAATTTTGTCTCCTTTGTTAGAATACATGCCTTTTGAGGAAAGAAGATGTTTTCTTACTCGTTTTTGTATCTCCAGCACTTAGCACAGTGCCCACAAATACTAAATGCTTAAATGCTCACTGACTGAACTTTATCTAGGCTTTCTCTCTAATGATAAATGGTCACTGAGCCCCTGACTCCAAGGTGGCCCAGCTTAGAAATCTGTCCCAAGCTTTCATGTCATGGCCATAGCCTTCAAGGACCCATACTAACTTCTGACCTTGATTAGGCATTATAATAGGCCTGCAGAAGTTTTATATGAATAATTCACATTTATATAGTGCTGGTTATTTCATTTACTTGGCCACTTCCCCAGAAGTGTCCTTAGACAGGCAACAATCTGCTTCTCAATACTTCAAAAATATTATGTTGCTGTTTCGTTCATGGGAAAGTTGATGAAATGGTTTAATATCACTCTTTGAGTACTAAGTTGAGAATAATCTGACAACGACCCCTTTCCTCATACTATTTATCTGAAGGTTGTGTTAACCAGGCCATGTTAGTATTAACTTGCAAAAAAAAATCATTGTTCTGCCTTGGGTGGGGTTTAATCAAGCCTTGTCCTGTGATTAAAATGCACTGCTCAGAAGGAAAATTGATTTACAAAATGAAAAAATCTAGGGTGTTTTCTATGCGAGCAGTCATCAGTGTATCTTACACAATTATAGTAGCCCATAAATCACCACAGTGCATAAGTGCTTTACTGTTGATATAAATATCTTAATGACTGAAACCTCTTTAACCATGAATAATTTATGTCTGTATGATTCTTTTTTCACACCCAGGCTTTACTTCAACATGATGAATTAATCCTCTGTCAGGGGCTGTGAACTTGATTTCATTCTGATCTTTCTTTCTTCTGTTTATTTCTTCTCATGCTGGTATGTCAGTTTCTTCTCTCCTGCCATCTTTAACTTGTCTTTCCCCCACAAAACCTCTCTCCCTTGCCAAGCTATATCACTTTGATTTTCTTTTGCATCTTGCTAGATATCTTAGTAAGATGCTGGAGCATCTCTGATGCCACTTTTCATAAGGACTTATGTGACTTATTTGCAGTAGCATTTGAGATATCCAATTGACTTTTCTTTTGTGTTGGGAACATGCATCTGAGTAAGTAGTGATGAATGCTCTGACTTTTTATGATCAGCAAAGGCCATCAGTTTGTCAAGAACTTTCCAAATGATATTGATTGTTGGCCTTGATTGTGAAGTAGTTCCTTATCCTCTGCTTTATAATTTGTTTCTGTGGGTATTGTTCGGTATAAAAAATAATGACCAAGCATCTGCACAATTTCTGAGTGAGGTCTTTTTTGCATAAATGCCACCCCCATGACTTGCTCTAACACATCAGTCTCTACAAAAAGTCTTGCTGCCGTAACAGGAATGCCAGCGCAAGTTCTCGAGACTTGAAAGTTGCCTTCTTTGTTTGGTCTCTAGAGAAATTTAGTCTCTTCTCTTAAAAGCCAGTGCAAGAACTTTGTGAGCACCCCATTGAAAAGAATGTCATAGAAGTTTCCAGTTCCAAGAAAATGTCAGCCAATGTATATAGTTTGTATATAACCTGGACTCATTCCAGGTCTTTCTAGTCTAAAATAAATCTTAAAAGTATTAATTTAGGCTATTGAAAGGTCATTTCTCCATCTTATCATTCAAGCAATGGTGCCATGCACTAAGTAATTCCTCTTTTAGGTGAGAGACTTTTATAAAAATATTGAAAATGTCAATATCAACAACATATTATCATAGAACTCTAGATACTTGGAGTCTAAGAGAACTCTTGACCAAATTTGTTCCTGACACTCTTAAAACATTCCTAACAAATTTTGTTTCCAATCTAGTCCAATAAACATTTATTATTTAATTCTTCCCTCTGTCTCAGTGGTCTGCAGTATACCCCTACAACAATATTGCTTTTTATTTCTGACTCCTTTGATCCTTAATCAGGTATTTTCTCTAGTATTTCACTCCTGATTTCTGGATTTCCTTGAAGATAGCTCCTTAATGTTACCCAAGTGCCATTTTTTTTCCTTTTCTGTAAAGTATAACTTTCCAATATCAAATTCTGGTCATAAGTCCCTTGACATTGTGTCAGTGATAATCAAGTCAAGTTTTCTTCCTTTTACTTTGTTGTCATCCAGTCTTCAGTCATGTTTGACTCTTTGTGAAATTCCAGAACCTTCTGTCTTCTGCGATCTCTTGAAGTCTATCCAAGTTCATGTTCCCTTGACTTAGGACTTCTAATTCTCCCTATTAATAAATGCCTATACTTTCTGCATTACATATGCTGTAGGTACCTGGGGCCATAGATTTTATTGCTGCCTCTCTTATATATTCTCTCTCAGGGATTATATATCTTCTATTCTTTCTCCTCCATTATACTTGTTATTATAATAGCTCTCTATGATAATAACTAACATTAATATGTTGCTTTAAGACTTACTCAGAACTATATATGTATATAACATATATCTATGCATGTAATATTATACATTACCTCAAATGTGCATATATATTTATATGCATATATTTATACATATAACAAGTTCTCAGGACTTGAAAGATGCCTGTTTCATTTAGTCTCTAGAGAAATTTAGTCTTTTTTCTTAAAAGCCAGCGCAAGAACTTTGTCAGCACCCCATTGAAAAAAGTCTCATAGAAGTTTGCCTGTTGTTGCAGGAGTATACTCTAGACTACCTTGAATTAAATAATAAATGTTTATTAGTCTGGATTGGAAACAAAACTTGTTAGGAATGTTTAAGAGGATCAGGAACAGGTTTGGATAAGAGGGTCACTGATGTTCTTTTTGCCTCTAAGTGTAACATCTCACTGGATCCTCAACAGTATGAAGTGATTTTTTTTAATCTCCATTTCTCAAATTAGGAAGGCGAAACTGAAAGCAGTTTAGTGTCTTGCCCAGGGTTACACACAATTAGTATCTGGTCTGAGGCAGGATTTTAACTCATATTCCTGACTTCCAAGACTAGCTCTCTACCCACTGTACCACTCAGCTGCCTAATATCAGGCTTGTCAACTTTATGTGGGCAGATTTCTCCAGAAGGAAAAACTGGTACATCAGAGGAGTTGGTCAGTCAACAACCTTTTATTAAGTATATATTGTGTGCCAGGTAGTCTGCTAAGGACTGAGGATATAAACAGAGGCAAAAAAAAAAAATGCATTTTCTGCCTTAAAAGAGATCACATTCTAGTCGGGCAAGATAACATACAAACATTTTCTACATAGAAGATCTATACTGTGATACTCTCAGAGGGAATGTATTAGCAGTGGGGAGGACTGGAGAAGACCTCCGGAAGAAGATGAAGTATAAGCTGATTCTTGAAGGAAGCCAGGAAAGAAAGGTGAGGGAGGTGAAGTGAGGAGAGTGCTCTAGCCATGGGAGACAGCCAAGGAAAAGACATAATACTGGGAAATGGAATGTCTGTAATGAGCAAGGAAGTAAGTCAGTGTACCTGAGCTATAACATGGAGGGAAGTAAAGTTTAAGGGAGACTGGTACCAGTCCACTATCTTCCTAAGGGGCATAACTATGGTATTTATTATTATGGAAGACTTTTCCTCTTGTACCTAATTCTAAGTTTCAGTTCTCCCATAAATTCTACTTAGTATAAATCCTGGCCCCTGTACCCTTCCTTCAGGATATGTGAAATAAGAAAAGGATGAAAGTTATAGAAAGTTACTTCACTGAGCCTGTTACAGTTAATGCAGGATCACAGCTCTCCTCCTTAACTGGGGGGAAAAGAACAGAGAAATCCCAAGCAGTTGTTGATACCATCACCAAAATCTCTTCTATACATTGTCCTGAATAGATAGATACTCACAAAGTTCACTTCTCTTGTTTATTTAAAGAATGAGTCAGCTCACAGGATGGAGATGTCCCAGGAAGGTAATTGATTAGGCAATTGGACCTAGTTAAGATGGAAACTAAACTAGAGTTAATCTCTTCACTGAACAAATCTTGTGATCCCCTCATCCTTTAGTGTTATCTGGGTTCCATAGATTTTAATTATAGGTAATAGTCCTGGAAATGATGTCCAACAGGTCTCAGAGTCTGCTTGAGATTGGTTCCTATTTGAAGGAATTACACCAGCTTACATCCTATTCAATATGAGGTTTTGTATTATGGTAACTGTGGCAACCCAGAGACACCTTCATCTTGCCACTTTACTTTAAATTATGCTCAGGACTCAAATCCCCAGAAATCATTTGGTTGAGGATAAAGATAGAAGCAAAAACAATATTGTGATGGAAACATAACTGTAGACTACCTACCCAGGAGAAGGAAATAAATGATGAGTTCCAGGAGATGATAAAAGTGGTACACAGGCATGATATGGTCACGATGAGGGACTTTGCCTGTCTGGATATCTGCTAGAACTGTTCCTTCCCAACATGAAAGACATAATACTTCTTCAACTATGTGATTTTATTGATGGAGGTTAGTCTATCACAGTGCTTCTTAAACTGTGGGTTGCGACCCTATATGGGGTTGCATAACTGAATGTGGGAGGTCATGAAAACTTGGTAACAGAAAAAGTTTTCTGAATGCACAGCAAGCGAAAAATTAATTCAAAATCAAACATGTAATGAATTGGAGGTGTTTCTGGCAGTGCTTGCTTTGCATGACTTCATTGCAGCCTTGGTTCTGAAAACACAACATACATACTTTGCACTGTACATGGATACCATGCAATGCCGACAAATGCTACCAGAAACACTTCAGCTCAGATGAGACTGTTGTATGTTATGAATAGCAGTGTTTTTACTGTGCATATGAAGTTTTTCAGCTCTTACAGAAACATTATAGTTTAATTACATAAAATACTTTTAATATTTCCTACCACAGAAATAAACAAGCATATCCATCTCATTGATATGCAAATTTGCTTTTGCCTTTAATAAGTGGTAAAATTGCATATATACTAAAGAATTATTTTAAAATGTCTTTATGATTTATTATAAGTAAATATTTGATTTATATAACTATATACCTGTAAAAAATTCTGTAAAAAAATTCTCAGGTGAAAAGGGATTGAGAGGGGGAAAAGTTTAAGAAGTCCTGATTTATCAAACAATTAAGATCATAAACTTCCATAACCTTTTCATCCTGTATAATTATTTCCATTTCTTCACATAACTCCTCCATTTTGGGGACTTCTGACTGAATCTTTTAACATCCTTTGGGTACCAGTGCAACACACAAGCTATACACCTCTTATCCCTTCCCCTTTCCATGTTCCAGTTTAGTCTTATTTTCTGGTCATATCTTAGATGATACCACCAAGATTTATACCATCTTTTGTGTTCACATCATCATTTGTGATATTATGTGTTCATGCCCACTATATGTATCTTCATTGCCCTTTTAATTCTTTAGAGATTCTGATATCTCATGATTTGTTACCATGCAACATCATATTGATGTTGAAAAACTGGATCCCAGTTTCAGGGAAAAGTTTGAAGTCATTGAAAATGCTGTATGATTTCCCAAATGCAATCTAGCTGGCCCTATTTTGCTATTTCTTTCAAAGATATATGTACAGATGGATCAACTTTACAGGCTGTCCATTAAATTGTATGTTATAGTCTGGAGAGTAGGCATTCTTCGTTCACTTGGATTTTTCCTTTGTGGATCGTTAAGCTGAAGTCTTTTGAGTAATTGTGGATCTTGTAGGTTCTACAATATTGTGGGGCTTAGTGCAATCAACACAATATTAGTGCAAATAGGCACTATCTGGAGGACTTTACCTATTGTAAGGGCATCCTCTAGAATCCGTGCTGGACATTCTCCATGATAATGGAAAATACTTTTGGCAAGTTTATTCCTTCTCTACTTTCACCTCTTAGAATCTCTAACTTTCTTCAAGGGTCAATCTGTGACCTCCCTGCTATGATTATAGTACTAACCTTTAGTATTACCAATTAATACCACTAACAATTATCAGTAATAGTAACAGCTAACATCACAAACAACGCTTTAAAGTTTGAAAAGTATTTCCTATATTGTGTCATTTTATCCTCACAACAATCCTGGGAGGTAGATGTTATAATTATACTATTTTACAGATGTAAAACTGAGGCAGACAGAAACTAATTGACTTATGCAAAGTCATGCAGTTATTAAATGTCTGGGGTCAGATTTGAACTCAGGTCTTCCTGATTCCAGTCTAGTGCTCTATCTGCTATGCCATCTAACTGCCTTTGGGAAGTCTTTTCCAGTCCCTCTATTTTTTTAATGCTCTCTCTATTCTCAAGTGATCTTGTCTGTACTTATCTGTTTACATGTTGTTTCTTGATGGTAGAATTTAAGCTCTTTCTGAACAGAAGCTGATTTTGTCTTCTATCCTTGTATCACTGGGCTTTAGTGACTGTACCTCACTTAATAAGTACATATGAGATTGGACAGGATTGGATATTATTATTAATAATCAAGAAATGGTTGAGCAAAATTATCTGTCATTGCATCTACCAGCAATACTAATATGATTTAATGCCTTTTCTTCTATGAGATAAATGGAGAAGGGGATCACAATATCTGACTTTTGGTATTTGAAGGACTATCACCTTGAGGAAATACTAGACATTTTGGTTCTGGAAGCTAGAATGTTGAGTTCTGGATAGAAGTTACATGGAGGCAGGTTTCAGCTAGATATAAAATCAAGGACAGTAGAGGAGTCCAAAAACAGAATGATGTTAGGAGTTATTAACCATTTGATCTACCTGTACATGAAAGAAGTCTACCAATCTATATTCCCAAGGGAATCAGGAAAGCACAGACAGTGTTGGGAAAGATGTACCTATTCGTGTATTATGACACTTATTATGATATATTCTGTGCCTGCTATGGTTCTGTATGATTGAATTACTATCAATACTGATTATATACTGACCTCTTATTTTTAAATTAAATTTTCAACAGATTCCGTGGCAACAGCTTCTGGGCCGCTGCTTGTGGAAGTTGCCAAAACCCCTGGTTCCAGCCTTGGTGTTGCACTGAGTACTTCAATGTGCTGCAACAAGCAGGTCATCATCATCGACAAAATCAAATCTGCAAGTATTGCTGACAGGTGAGTATCCATGAAGATGCTTCATCTTCTAATTTGCATGGCAAAAAACAGCAACAAAAACCACATAAATAAAAAAGCTAAAAATTAAATGTCCTTGCCATTTTCTACAGGTTTTATTTAGAGAGACGTGTCACTGTTGTGGAGCTTTAAAATTTACCTACCCTACCAATAACCTACCCTACCCATGATGGAAATCTCCATTTAAGGGTTCTCCCCAGATGTTTGGTTTGACCATTGATGTAATTTTTTCAGGTTTTTTTTTTAAACAAACTCTCCTACTATGAAATGCCACAAAAACCTTCTATTATTTCCACAGAGAAGTCAAGCAATTCTTTCTTTGTGATGTAGTGAAGCATCCAAAGGAGTTAAACCCTATAACCATGAAATCTTATTATTTTCCCTAAACAAAAAAAATTGACTACCTGGCTAGAATCCTTAAAATAAAAGCCTTGCACTGTGAAACAGCTGTCATGGTGTGTTAATCTTAAGGTTTTACAACCTTGAAGTGTCCCTTTAAGATGCATTTATCATTCCTACAACACAATAAAAATGAAACTCCTTTACCTTAGGTTTTTTTCCTCCTAATTATTATTTTAGAATTTGCTGAGGTTGATAGGAGGGAAAGACTGGTTTCCCACCGACAAAATCATTTTACAGTTCCTGATAAAAAAGACTTCATTTCCTCTATTTGAAGTGACCCAGCACATTCAAATGAAATTATATTTATAGATAGAAAAGATGATTAAAAACACTTTTTGCCCTGACAGGTGAGGCTACTAAAGCTGTGGAATAACTTTTTTTAAATTCTATTTTGAAATATATTTTAGGAACCAAGCTCTTCTGCATGCTCCTATCTCTTTTCTCCCTATCTCCCATTTCTTGCCAGTCTTACCTCTCATAACAGGACTATGAGCAGCAACCCCTGTCATGGTCAGTCTACAGCTCCACTGTGGTCTTATCCTACATTCAAGTCTTGCACAGTCATTGATCTGGGGGTGCTCTCCAGTTCAGTGGTGCAGGATGATTGAATTTCTCCCTGTTGTTTTTTTCCCATTCCACTGGGGGTAACCAGTTAAAGGAGCTGTCCACTTGACTGGTATGTCAGGATGCTGACTGCTGCGTTTGCATTTCTCACCTTATCCAGTAGCCAATTTCTTGAGTGCAGCAAGATGTTGCAGCTAGTCCCCTTTCCCTTGTCCCAATCTTCGACTCAAGTCACCGTGGTTTCATGACTTGTTTGAATCTTGCATAATCTCCATCATCATTTACAGTTTTGTTCTGATAAATGTTTAACTTTGGAATAACAAAACAGAAAGAAAATGGTGAACTGGGTGCTTGTGTGAGAGGAGTCTTACCTAATATTTCCCTCAGGATGTTCTCATCATTCTCTTTTCATTCACACATATATTAGTAAGCTACTCCATTCCAATTCTTTGAGTAATATCTTGGGTTATTGTGAAATTACCAGTTCATATAGAGATATGAAGGCCCAAGGGAAGAACAACTGAAAAAATTCAAGGGGAAGGAGAGAAAAAAATGTTTTCTAAATTATTTCCACATATCTCTCCCCAAAAGGATCAGAAAAGAATGTAAAAAATACATTGTTTTCCTGAATTTTTCCATTTTTCCCAAGCCTTCATATCTCTTTGTATATCAGATTTGTATGAAAAGACTTAAAGTTTGACATTGAATGACTCCTGTAACACTTGAACTTTTCTTTTGTTTTTGGAAAGATAATAAATAACTCTTGTAATTTTCATGAACAATTTGAAGGAACTAAACATCACATTCCACACAAGGACCATACTTGATCAGAGTTTTTTTCCCTTTCTGTAGATGTGGTGCATTGCATGTTGGAGATCATATTCTTTCCATCGATGGAACTAGCATGGAATATTGCACCATGGCTGAAGCAACCCAATTCCTTGCCAATACTACAGACCAGGTGAAGCTGGAGATCCTTCCTTATCATCAGACTCGAGTAGCACTGAAGGGACCAGACCATGGTAAGAGGATCCATCTGCATAAATCTCCTTGTATCTCTTTCTTTTCTCCACACAGTTATTGCTTTGTCCAGGAGAATAGGAAACTGAAATGGAGCTGAAGTGAAGTGTATCGCTGACCTTTTCAGTATTATAAGCTAACTCGTTTATTGTCTCAGCACCTTTCCCTCTGTCTGGCAATAGTAGGAGCTTAATAAATTCTTAGTGATTGGTTATTTATTGATTATCTTCCATCTGACAAGTCCCCTTTTTCAGGCTGTATGTAGTGTGCTTGAATATACCCTCATGGAAATCCATAAAATGGAGGCATGAAAATAGTTTTAAGACTGTTTATTAAAGTCTTGCTTAATGTAAAACCAAGTCCCCCAAGGCCAATGGAGCAAGTGGAAGGCAGACAGTTAGCATTTTTAATGCTGAATTTCCTTCCTAAATAAAAACAATAAAGCTGTAAAAGGCAGTGTGTGTGTTTTGACAGTATTACAGCAGATTCCCATACTCCTTCATAATTCTTAAGGATGCCATCTAAATGTTCCTGCTTCAAAGAAGTCAGGGGAAAAGCCTCCATTCCTTGTGGAATATTCTTTTTCTCAGAGTTTCAAAAGCATGAGCGGTATGCTCTCAAATAATCAGAGCCCAGGAAGAAGAGAGATATTTCCTTGTCAGGCCTGGTCTCATATCTGAAACCTTTTTTTCCTCAGGATAATAGAGAAACTCTCCCTTCTCAGATTGGGCACGACATTATCTGATAGTGAACAATTCACCAGCAACATATTCTGGTGGAATCAAGAACTGCAAAGTATACTAAGAGGGCCAGAAACTGATCCTCTCATTTCATTGATATAAATAAATAAATATGTATTATATGTAAATATGAATATTACATATGCTACCTTGTAATATAAATATTACATGCAACATATTATAAGGAAAATATAAATATTTTAAATAAATATAAATAATATAAAATATATATTCTATAACAAATAATTATGTTTTATTGATATAAATAATATTTAAAATATGTAATATAAATATATAATAACAATTTCATTGACATAAATAAGGAGCTTTCATGATATAAATAGCTCCAAGTTGTCAAATGCAGCTTAGTACTTTCTGAACAAGCAGTGGACTTCTTGAGTGTCCTAGAGCCCTGAGAAGTGAGATGACTTACCCCTGGTCCCAGTTGGTAGGTGTGGGAGGCAGGACTGGAATCCAGGTCTTCTTGGCTTCATGGTCAGCTTTATCTCTTCAGTCTACCATGCTGTCTCTATAATATTATTCAATGAAGAGCCACAAATTATCCAGAATAAACAATAAAGATATCAAAAATAAAAAGCTCAAAGATTATGGCTTCAAAAGACACAGATGTGCCTATTAATTTTTAAATGTGGTTCAGCGGAGCATCACAAGATGCCCCATGAATAAGAGCCTTGTGCCCAAAAAAGGCAACCAGAGAAATTCCTGTAGTTGTGTTTTCAAAATTTCCCCTTATTTTAGAATTGAAAATAAAAACAACTTAAGCCATGTTTTAAAGCTAAGGTTGAGTATTTTTCTTATATTCCACGAACTCGTAGACCTCCTCTGGTGCTGACCATTATGTCTGAAAGAGAATTAATATGTGTCTGTACACGTAGGAAGATAGCAGACTTCTCTGGAATTGCCTTCTTGGGTGTAGAGAGCTCATTCGTATTACATGCCTTACACTCTGAAAGCAGTCTGTACTTTTTCTCCCCAGTTTAAGAAGGGGCATCAGGGCTGGGGGATGTGGGTGGGGTGGATAATTCCATACTGAACAAATCAGCTGGATACAACTTTTTAATTAAATAGAGCTCAGACAGCCCTGGAGCTAATGAAATCCACAGTACCCCATCATTCTTACCAGATTTTTAATTTTGCACATTGAGCGAAGTACGGAAAGTATGCTAGGCAGGCAGATTATCCAGTTTTGGGGTTTTTTTTTTTAAATCTAGCATCCTGTAAAATATTTGAGGAAAAATGATAAGGAGCTACAGTAGACTCCAAATCACAGGACATTTATACAGGTCACAGTGGTGATAGTATTTTCTGACACACAGACTAGGAAAGACTATTTAAGGTATGAGTATTTCCACAATACTGTGAAGTCGTCATTGACTTGGCAAGGGTCAAGCAACAGAACATGTATCTTGAGTGATGCTGGGTTGTTTTTTGCTTAAGTTTTATTCATGACTTTTGTTTTTCTATTGTATTTATTTTGGAATACCTTTATTTTTCCTGGTCTCCCCTATCTAATGAGCCTCCCTTTGTAACAAAGGAGAAAACAACAGTTAAGCATTTGAATGATTATACAGTCACAGTTCCCCTCCTCTCCCACAAGCCAAGGAAGGTATATTTCTTCTAGTAATACTGTTTTGTCATGGAAATGTAATATTATCTAAATTCCTCCATTAATGACTCCCAGATCAATTTCTAAATTGTTTTTTTATTTCTCTTAAGCCAATTTATTCTTCTTTCTTTTTATTTTCCCTATATACCCATAATAAAATGTTTGCTCTGAGCAATTTCCCAACATATTGACAAAGGAATAAAATTATTTATCCTGCAACTCGCTTCAAGTCGCTGATTTTACTCTCTAAACTGCATGTACTAGGAGAAAACCTTAATATTTCTTCAGCATACAGTTGGCATAATAATAATTCACATTTATGTAGTATTAAGGAATTTGCACAGTACTTTCTTTCCAGCACCCTGTAAGGGAGGTTATCTGGGTATTATCTCAATGTAAAAGATAAAGAAACTGAAACACAGAGAGTGACTTGCTTAAGGTTATGTATCTGGTAAGAGCTGGAGGCAAGTGTTGGTCTTGGGATTTTTGACCTTGAAATCAATATTCCTTCCAGTACCTGACATTGCTACTTATATTTGATAACATTTATAGAGAGGAAACTTGGCAGCTAGGTGATAGAGCTCCAGGCCTGGAGTCAGGAATACCTGAGTTCAAATCCAGCCTAGAAACTCACTAGCTATCTGACCCTGGGCAAGTTACTTATCCATTTGCCTCAGTTCCCTCACCTGCAAAGTGAGCTGGAGAAGGAAATGGCAAACCACTACAGGATCTTTGCCAAGAAAACCCCAAATGGGGTCATGAATAGTTAGGCATGACTGAAAAAAGTGACTCAGCAACAGCAAAATATGGAGAAAATGGATTACCTAGATGATAGGTCTGAGCCTATCTCCCACTCTCCCTTCAGAAACTCTTCTACTTATCATCTTCCAAATGTGGCATACAGGCATCCCTTACTTTGAAAGAATATGTGCATACTGCTAAATTATTTGGAGAACTACTTTCTTCTATAAAGTAAATCCTATTTTCCCAGCTTTTTTACATTATAAAAATTGGTTTGTAGTCTTGTCAACATGTAAACATCCAGACCATTAAAAATAATCCTCAAAATGCCCTAAGTAATAATTAGTAACTGTTCATTTATTTTCATGCTTTTTCCTGTCCCTTAGATACATAAATCTCTTTCAAAGTATAATGATACTTTCTATCATTTTATATATTTTATCATTGGACACACACATATACACATATTTACATATATATACATATCCCCCTATACATATATATTTGTGTGTGTGTGTATACACTTTACATCAGGAAAATCTCTGTAGCATTTCTTTGACATGCTTGGATAGGAAGAGGCAGAGTACTGTTTTATTTTATTTCATTGTATTTTGGTGGACTCATAAAGAATGAAAGTTAAACGTTGGAAAGAGCAGAGAACCTGGATTCAAATCCTTTGGTGCCTATAACCTACATGACCTTGAACCAGTCTCCCTCTCTTCCTTAGGCTAGTAGTTCAATAGCCATTAGTATGTGCAATCCCAGTATTGATTAGCACAGAAACTTTAGCCTACTCCAGTTTCCCCACCTCAGGCTCCTTAGGCAATATGGTGGCCCTCCACACTAGAGGATTCACCATATTGGTGCCTCTCTTAGTGAGGATACCCAATTGGCTTTTGTTGTACTATAGCTTAGAACTGTCAAACACTGGCGTCAGCTTCCCCAGCATCAGGAACTATAGATATGCGTCAGCATGCCTGGTTAAATTGTCCATTTTGGCTGGAACATGCATACATGTAGTTTAAAACAGAGCTGGAAAAGTGGGCTAAAGTCAAATTGTGACAGACACTAAAGTCCTCAGCTAAAAGGTTTGCATTTTATACCTTCATTAAAAAAAAATTTAGTCAAAAATATAAAAATATTTTTAAAAGACAAAGTTCCTGCCTTCAAGGATCTTGATGAGAGAAATGAAAGGATTTAACAATTAATTGGATGTTAGGGGATGAGGAAGAGAGAAGAGACAGAAATGACTGAATGAGTTTTAAGCTGCTTCGACAGAAGATGGTGATATTTACAAAAAATGAGAGAGAGAGAGAGAGAGAGAGAGAGAGAGAGAGAGAGAGAGAGAGAGGGAGAGAGGGAGAGAGAGAGAGAGAGGGAGAGAGGGAGAGAGAGAGTTAGTTCAGTTTTGGCCATATTGAGTTTAAGATAAATGAACATACACAGAGAGAATATATCTGGTAGTTGGAAATGCAGGCCTGGAGTTCATAAGAGAAACTGGGATTATAGACCCAGATTTAAGAATCCTCTGCATTCAGGTGCTCAGGGAACCACGGTAGTATGTGAGACCATCAAGGTGGGGTAAACTGTAAAACAGGAGAAGAGAAAGTCAGGGGTGATATCCAGAAGCCAACACCATGGCAGAGATCAGTTAAGATCTTTGGATTCTAATATTGTACCTCCCGTACAGCATAGAAGAAAATGGTTTTTAAAAGTAAAAGTAACATTCAGAAGATGTAACAGAAAGAGCATTTCCCCCTTTTATTCCTTCCTCTCAAAAAAGTCTTGTAAATTTTTAAATGCTTGTCAGAATAAGGAAGGAAAGAGAGGACAGTCACTTAGCAGGGAAGGAGGGGGAGAGGGCTAGAAGTGGGAAGGTGTCACAGGATCAACACAGCCTTTTATTTTTTTTCAGATAGAAACCTGAGAATATTTCTGGACAGGTGATAGGGGCTAACATAAAGGAATAGTCTGAAGATGCAGAAATGAATTTAAAAGACCAGGGGAATAAGGTCCTAGAAGAGGAGGGAGGGGATGAGATCAAGGTCACAGATGGAAGGATTGAGGAGTAGGGCCTTATCACAGACTTTTTTCTAATTATTTCATGTATGCAAAGTCTTGGTTCTCAAATGAGAAGGGCTATAATTAGCCTCAAGGTCTTTTCTATCCTTTCTATCCCCACTTTAATCAACACAGTGCTGGGCACACAGAAGATGTTTAACAAAGTCTTGCTGACTGATTGACTTTCCAAATGTCCTATACCATGACCTTTTCCCCACCACCAAACTGCTTCATTCTCATACACCATTTGATATCATTAGGCATATCATCTTGACAGGCTCTCATTCCTTGGCTCCCACAATAGCGTCCTTTCCTGGTTTTCTTGCTGCTTTTCTGACCACTACCTTTGAGTCTATCCTGTTTCACCTTCTTCCTCCTACCCCTTAAGCTTCATAATATTATAACAGTAGGAGCAAGGTAGCAGAAGCCAGGATGATGAGTAGCCTCTCAGCTATAAGAAATATAGGCTAATACTATTCCCCAGGGGGAATTTATGACTTGCTCTCTTGAATATTAAGTTGTACTAGGGAAATTTCTCTTAAGCAAGGTCTAACTCTTCCTCATCTAACTGTAAAAGGCACTAGCTTGTTTAGTGGATGGAAGATGAGACAGAATTTGAAGTTAATGAGTACTTTTCTCAGCTCTAAGGCTCATGTGATCATTAATGTGTAACATAAATGACTGAATCTTCCAGCAAGGAGAGGGTTCTACTACTACATTGGGGTGTTACAAGCAATGAATATTTACAGATAGATTTGCTAATAATGAAAAGCATACGACCTTAGAGTTAGGAGAAGCAGAAAGATGTGTATGTTGATCTCTATTGTTTTGATCTCATTTTTTTTGAAAATATCAATTTGAAAAACATAGCAGTTAAGTATACTAAGGAACAGTATTGTTTGTGTTCTCCAGATTTGGGTGGGGAAACAAATCTTAATAGCAAAGAACACAGAGCATGTTGTTAGGGAAAGAAATGAAATGCCTCTGAATATCACATTAAAATGATTGAGATGCTTTGCCCCCAAAATATAGCTTATTGTCAAAAATGAATTGAGCGTTTTGCAGAAATACAAATATAGTAATCAAATATTCATTTCTAGAAAAAAAGGACCTTGCTCAAAATCACGTAAAATGACATCACAGGCCAAGATTTCTTTATTATTGGAAGCACTAGATAATAATCGAGTAGAAATAGTTGATTGTTGAGGATTATCAAATGGCAGTGATAGATGTTGGCTAAATTAAAATGTCAGAGCAATAACTTGTAGTGACTGACATGTAAACTACTCGAATCAGGAGAGAATGTGATTTATCTCTCCTAGTTTTCTTTAGCTTAATATACAAGGGCTGTTAACTGGCGGAGATTTGCAAATCTTTAATTACTAATAGTGTGTCATATATCTTGATGGGGTTGACTTTTAAGTTAAAAATGTTTTTAATCTCAGCAGCTAAGCACAGGGGGAGATTAGAAATTGATTCAGTAGTCATCTTTAAAGGAAGAAAAATGGGCTGTAGAAAAGCATGCATTATTCTTGGGAGGATGAAAGGTTTCAATCCCAGATGTTAATCATCTGCTTTGCTGACCACTGAGAAAAAGGGAAAAGCCAAACAAATCTTTTTTCTTTTGCAAACCACTTTCATTTTGGTCATTTTTTTTCTTTATTTGAACAATTCAGTTACCTTTTCCTCTTTTTTGGTTCTTCCTCTCCTTCTTTCCCCCCTCCCACTTCCTGTCATCCCTTCATGTGGGCAGATAAAGTTCAGAGGAGCAACAGGCAACTTACCTGGGATTCCTGGGCCAACAACCACAGCAGGCTACTCACCTATGACCATTATAACACCTACCGCCCTGACCATTGCAGGATGGCAGCCTGGAAATTCCAGAAACCACCTCCTCCGAAAAACCCTCGTAATGTTCCAGGCTTTCTCCTCCTGGCTTCTAATTTAAAGTTCTTTCCCCTCCCCTCTCTTTCTCTTTCCTCTCTCGTTCCTTCCCCTCCCCCCATGCTCCTCTCTACCCTCCTCTTCTTCTCTCTTCCCTCCTCTCCTCTTCTTTCTCCCTCTCCTCTCCTCACTTTTCCTGCTCTCTCATTCCATTTTTGTGTTCATGAATGTCATGCTTTTTCATATCAATGAAAGGATATTTCTGACATCTCTGAAAACCTTTTCTTTTCCAAGTAGATAGCCTTGGTTGCTAAGAAAAGGAATGGAAATTCAGAATGCTTTGTTTTCATGTGATGAAGTTATTTATTACAGTTCAGGCTAGTCTATAGAGTTAATGTGCATAGATTACCTATGTTTATGAAGTTCATGTCACAAATCTGTAAAGAAAAGCTGACATCCTAAATGTATTGGTTATGAAAACGTTGTGTCTTGTCTAATGCAAAAGATTTTTTCTGTTTTTCATTGTGTCTCCAGGGTTCCAACTAGATCATAGGGACTTGTTAAGTCTTATGTTTAAACCATCAGAGGCTGGTCTGTGTCTTTGTTGTGAGATGCCTACGTCCTATTCCTGTGCCTTGTGTATTTCTCTGTTACTGGCTAGCAGGTGTGAACAACACCTCACCCTGTCCAAGAATTCTCTATGCCAAGTTTCTACTTTCTTACAGCAGCTATGGTGTCTTCATCCATCTCTCCTACTTCCATGAGTGGGTATAGCCTGAATTCCCTGAACACAGGGACGTTACCTCGAGGTGTCTACACTACCAGCCCACGTGGGACTATGATGAGGAGAAGACTGAAAAAGAAAGACTTCAAAAGTTCATGTAAGTGGAAAAGGGAATCTTTTACATCTGGCTTGGAAGGCCATACTTGAGTTGGGAGGTGGGGAGGGTGCTGGCGAAAGAGTAGATGAAAATTAGCAGGTACTAATATCTTAGCTGCTGAGATTGATGGGGGAAGCTTTTTATGTGTTTGGGACAAAATTATTTTAGAGAGATACCAGTTTGTATTATAGGCAGCTAAAATTATATGGTCCACGTAATGAGGTTGATATCTTTGATTTTATATCTAAAGTGTATTCGTTCACTTAAGTTTGCTTTGCCTCTAATTTATTTAAAGGAAAGATTTTCTTTGGTGTGACACAATCTTATTTAGAAATTAAGAAGGTCGTTTGGATTTCTTGACTCTACAATAGTATTCTGTGTGCCTTTGGATTTGAAATCTTTTTTGGGGGCGGGGATTCTGCTCTAAATGTGACAGTATTTTCTAACTACCCACCTTAACTAGACTGAGGATAAATGAACACACAAAAAAACATTGTTTGGAAGACCAGTTAGGATTATCTGTTAATGGGAACCACCGGAACAGTTAAGCACCAAAGACATTGAACGTGTGTCAGGCCTGAGAGACCTGTTTGTGTTTTGGATAATTGTTGAGGAATAGAGAGGAGTGAAGGCATTTCTTGTGAATGTCCCTTTCTGTCCCAGCAGTGAGTCATCCAACCTCATGTCATATTGCCTCCTGTCTACTCTCTAGCCAAGCTGGACTGGTCTCTAATTTTCAAACAAACATTGTATTTTCTCTGCTTCCTACCTTTGCTCAGATTATTTCTTGTGCTTAGAATGCCTTCCTGTATCATTGCCTGATAAATTCTACCCATTCTTTAAAGTCAAATGCCATGTCCTTAATGGACTTTTTTTATGGAATATGGAGAGAAAGGTGATCCATGTGAACACCTCATTCAGAGATACATGAGAAGAAGCTAAATGATTAAATATGGCATCCCCCCACTTTACACTTTGAAGAAGCTTGCCCTAATTAATTGAACTATGTTCATATCATTCCTACCCAATTGTCCCTTCTGCCTTTATATGCTTAATTTATACTGTGTTGCCAAATCTATTATATTAATTTAGATTTTAATGTTGGTGCTGGGACCAGGGAACAGGTTATTTGCTGTGGTCACCCTTGCCCTACCACCCTAATAGCTACAGAGGAGAGTTATAAATACAGGGGATGCCAGATTTGTAAGGCTGATCCAGCTTCAACTCTCACCTCTGATGCTACTGTGTGACCCTAAGAAAAGCACTCAACTCCTCTAAAATCCAATCTTCTCATCTATAAAAAGAATGCTATCTGGATGATAACATCCTATTTTATTGAATTGTGAGACTTAAATCAATCCATCAGCAAGCATTTGTTAAATACTTACTATGTGCCAGGCACCGTGATAAGTATTAGGGATGTAACGAAAGGCAAACCCACATTCTTTACTCACAAGGAGTTCCCATTCTAATAGAGAGAAACCATATAAAGAACCATGTACATAAAATGTACATATAATGTAAATGAAAGGTAATCTCAGAGGAAAGGCACTGAGAGTGGGGGTTAAAGTGGCACTGGGAAAGGCTTCTTGCAGGTTAGATTTAAGCTGAATATGGAAAGTGATATTGATGAACAGTCATTTCACTTTCATGAGCATTGTCTGAAAAATTTGCTAGAGGTCCATACCCCTTGACAAACTGGAGCATAGTTTGGGAACATCCTCTTCCTAAGGGTCATCTTCAGCTCATTGTAGTATGTAGTAATTTCAGAGAGTACTACCACCCACAAGTCAGTCAGTACTTATTTGAAGAATTGAAGATCTACCCAACTCTTGGACTCCCAAGGTTGCAATCAAGGTTGGAAACATCCATCTCAGGTTTGCAGTTTGGTCATCTGCACTCCGGAAAAGAAACACAAAGCACAAGAGGCAGCCAGAGGTCCAAGGTCCAGGCTCAGGCTCAAGGAGACAGTACATATGCTTGTTGCTATGTGCTTACATCTTCCATTGGTGCTAGGAAGCCTTTCCTACCTCCAATGAGAAAGTCAAGAGAGAGTTATCAGAGCAGAGTCCCAGATTTCACATTCAAGAGAGAGAAAGAAGGGAACAAGAATCTCACAGGTTATCTAACTCTTTAAAACTTACTGAACAGGTGTCAGACTTCTATCTAACTCTTTAAAACTTACTGAACAGGTGTCATAGACTTTGATGCAGACTCTTTGCTCTGCTGCTATCAAGGGGATCACGGTATTATTTTATCAATGGAGGTTAGCTCCATTGGGTGTGCATTGCATATTCCATTACGTATGCTAAACTCTTTGCAAATCTGCGTTATATGTGTCAGATGTTGTTATAATTAATATTATTCCCTAATTTCCCTACTTGGTAAAGATCTTTCCCCCTTGGATTTCATGTAGCCCTTTGTTTTTCAAACCCTTAATGCACTCACCATGTGTATTATAATTATTCATGTTTGTGTCATGTCCTGAAAGGACTGTGAACTCTGGGTAGTCAGGGATTGTTTTAAAAAAATCTAAACTTTTTATCCTTTCCCAGGGCCTCTGTACATAGTAAGTGTCTAATAAGTGTTTATTGAATGAAAATGGAATGAAATTATCTAAACAAAATGAAAGAAGATGGGGTTATTTCCTTTATTTCAGATCGGGTAGGAAGGTTGTTGTCATTGCAGTCTTATGATGACAAACAAGAACTTCCCCTTGGTTGTAAATGGTGTGACATCATTTAATATGACAGCAAATTTAATGTGACAGCAAAGTAGGGATAAGACAATAGAAAGGAGACTGAGCTCTGTCAAATTGGAAGTAAGTACTGTTAGAATACTTTTTTCTAAATACTTCTGAGTTAACTATTTAGCATTTGAGCAAATGTGTGTGTAAATATGTGTGTGTGGGTGTAGGTGTGTGTATATGTAATTTTCTCACTCTAATTCTTTTCCTGGCCTGTCAAGTATAACAATATTATGATGAACATACAGGTCTTATCATCTTACCATGGGAAAATGTTAGATGCAGTATCTTTACCTTTTTTTCTTTACTTTAGATTTACTATCACCAAAAATATGTAAACTATGCAGTAAAACAATACACAAAACCCTCAATATATTATATGGCATATTTAAACAAAGTAGAAATAAATTAACAAATGAAAAAAGTGTTTTTGCTCTGTCCCCTTCTACCTTTTTTTTAAACCCAGTTCAATTCAGCACATTTGCTGAGGTATTAGTATATGTAAGGCACTGGATATACAAATACAAAAAAAGAAAATAAGCACTAGACTTGAATTTGGGAAGACTTGGGTTCAAATCCTGCCTCAGACACTTGCTACCTGTGTCATTCTGGAAAAGTCACCTAACCTCTAGCCTCAGTTTCCTCATCTATAAAATGAATGGATTTCATGATTGTGTTAATAAACACCCCAACATATGCAAGGGGACCTGCTATCACAGGTTCTTAGATCTGCATTCATAAAAGGAAAAGCAACTTTTAAGGGGTTAACAGTCACTTAAGCACATATATCATTTACCTAGTTCAAGGGAGTCAACACCCTGAACCCTAAAGTAATCAACAGACATGGCTTCCTCTGTCTGACCATAATTCAACAGACGGATACATCTGTCTGACCAGCTACCAGAGAGGGAAGCATGACATCTGGGCCCTCAAAGCCAGGGGGCTCTTTAGTGGCTTCCCAGAGTCCTCATCCGGCCCAACAAACACTTAAAAAAATAAACTCCAAAGTAAAACCTCACCCTCAGAGTACTTATACACTTTTTAGAGCCAGAGGGCATAATCTTCTGATGCAATGCTCAAAAGAAAAATCAAAAAGATACTTGGGATCCTCCTACAAAACAACTCCCCTAATCAAGCTTCCCACCATGGGCAGGCCCATCAACAGGTGGGAAAGATCCTCCTCAGTCACATTCAAATAGAGGCATTATATTTCTTGATTACAGCAAAAGCTCCTATCTTACTTGCCTTTACAATGATGTATAAAATGGATTTGATGACCCTGAAGGTTCATTCTAGCTCTAAATCCACAATCCTTACCTTTAGTTTTTTTTTTATACTACTTGTGATACCTTCAGAGTCACTAGAAGGTATTTTGCTATTCACTTACTAATGTAAAATAGTTTTACCAAGGTACATTGCCATATTTATTTTTATGGACATTGTCAATATGGATAATGGTGCATATGTACCAGGTTCCTATGTACATGTGAACACCATGAATATGTACCACGTACATGTATGCAATGCTCATCACTAGAAAATTATGTCCATGACAAGGATAAAAATTAAGAAAAATGAGTAAGTTTGTTTGCATTTCTATTTTACAGGCTGTTATTTGTGTTTACCAAGAAATTTCTTGTCAGTTAAGACCGTTAGTGGACACAAGATAAGGAAAATGTGTGTTGATTTTCAAGCATATTTAATTGCATGGAAAGAATTCAAGCTCTGTCTCATTCCTCTAATCAACTCAAAATGGTTCTTAAATTAGCAAAGGATTCTTCTTCAGATAGGAATGTAAGCGGAACAATCCATTAATTTGCTAATTTTCTACTCACCCTCATGGCCATTGGTCGGAATTTGTTATTTTAAAAGAATATACTTAAAGGATATGTCTCCATGTATCTCAAAAGTACATACACCTGCTTCTGTTTTAATCATATAATAAGTTCATAAGACAATGTGGCCTAGTGGATAAAGAGTTGGTCTTCACATCAGGAAGACCTGAGCACAAGACATGTCTTTGCCACTTTCTGACTTAACCTTGAACAGATAATTTAAACTCTCAGTACCCTATACAACTCTAAGAAATAAGGTTGGTTGAAAGAATTGACTGATTTCCTCAAAACTGAGAGAAGATGGGATCATTTCTTTTACTTAACAGATGTGGTAGGAAGATTATTTCCACTGTAATGCAATGATGACCAACTTGGAAATCCACCCAGTTGGAAATGTGTGTGACTTGTGTAGATATCAGTCTACACTAGTAGAGGAAGTTTCTTACTAGAAGCTCCCCATCAATAAAGCAATAGGTCTAGTTAACACAATTAAGAACTAAATATGTAATGATGATAAAATACTGCTATTTTTTATTCGCACTTATATAGAAATATCTGAAAAATTAATAATTTCCCAAATTCCACAATAAAAGGATGGTATAGGATGCTCTGAACCCTTTACTACTACAGATTTGAAATGATATCAGTGACAAGTTTTCTCAGGAACAACTAACTAATAATAAAAAGTTTATTGTGACTCTTGCCAGTTTTATTTCCTCCTCTTTATTTTGGTTTTGACATTTTTTTCTTTCTTTATGGATGGAAAATAACAGCAGTAACAACAAATAAAATAAAAGTCGACCTGTATACTGGTGAAAAATTGATACTATCGCCTGTAAAATGCAAATTTCTCACATGTGGCTAAAATACAAAGCAGTGGCCCAGCCCAAAAAGAATAAAACACTGTCATCCAATATTTTAAAATTCTTTATTTTTGTCAGCAGAGAGACAAAAAACCCTAGAACATTTTATGTTATTGAAATGGGAAATCATATGAGACAATGGAATTTAGAATTAAAGAGAAGTTGAATCAAGAACCTGAAAACTACAAAGAAATGATTTATGTAAGACCATGCAGGTAGTTTTGATAATTGAACCATGCTTGAAACCAGGGTCCTCTGACTCCAAATCCAACACTTTTTTTCCACTGGAACATCTCTCTCCCACTGTATCACATGGCTTGGCTGTCACCTCCACCCTTATTTTTATGGTCATTGTCAGTATGGATAATAGTGCATATATACCAGGTTCCTATGTACATGTATACAATGCTCATCACTAGAAAACATGTCATATCATGTCCATGACAAGGAAAAAGGTTAAGAAAAATGAGTGTTTGTTTGCATTTCTATTTTACAGGTTGTTAATTATGTTTAGCAAGAAATTCCTTGTCAGTTAAGATGGTTGGTGGACTCAAGATAAGGAAAATGTGTGTTGATGCTTAGATGTCACCTCCACCCTTTAGCAACCTAGTTTCCTTCAAAGCTCAGCTGAAGTGCTCTACCTCCTATATGAAGCCTTTCTTGATCTCTCCACCTACTAGTTAATGCCTTCCCCTCAAAATTCCTTGTATTTATTTTGTATATATTACACATATTCTAGATAGATAGATAGATAGATAGATGTTGTTTCCTTTGATAAAGTATAAGTTTTTTGAGGGTAGGCTGTTTCATTTTCTTGTTTGTTTATAATTCCATCTCCTGGCACATATTAGATGCTTTATAAATGCTTCTCAGTTTATTAGAATAATCATTCTCCTAAATTATGCACCACAAAAGCATTTATGGTATTTTATATATACCGTAATAACAGAAATTATTAAGCCATGGGACCAGGTCTCAGAAGATTGTACTTGATCACTTTCAAAAACTTCCTGCCCATGTTCCCTAACCTGTGGGTATTCCCCACTCACTCTAGGGGAAATCTAGACTGAGAAGGCATGCTTATTCAAGATAATGGCAGCCTTGAGAAGTGGTGGATCTAGTTAGCATTTCCTGGCTTCTGTTCTAAACTACTGAAATGGAGCCAGCTCACAAGGGTGTGGCAACCAGTAGCAGTAAGTAGTAGAGTAGCCAGCCCATCTGTTACTGTTCTCTGGAGAGCAAAACCTACTGAAGAGGAATCAGGAAATAGACATTGGAGCCTGTCCATAAGCCTGCCACGGCCAGTTCATATGAGAGAATGTAAGGGTGAAAAAAAGTTAGGAAGCCTGAAATGTAAGGGTACAGGGCAAGTCTGCCTGGAAAGAATTCAAGCACTCAAGCTTTCTTTTAGTCAAAGTAAAGAGGTTTTTTTTGTAATGCCAATAGAGTGAGATAGATTCCTAATGAATCTTCAACTTGATGGGGGTGAGATTTATACTTACACATAAAAAAGGAAAAGTTAAAAGATCTGGGTGGGATTAAGGAGTGGTAAATAGTCTGGGGTGAGCCAGGTGCAACTGTGAAAGGAATATCAGGTAAATTAATTAGGTGATCTAAATGAGATTAAGGAGTGGTCCAGTATATGCCAGTATCTGGAGCAGGGCCAAGTGAGACTGTGAAAGGAATGACCAATAAGCTAATTAGGTGATCTAGGTGGGTTGGAATGGGCCAGTTGCCTTGGACAGAGGCACTAGTGATCTGGGCTGCTGAAATGTATGAGAAAATTCAGGGACTGGGTTGTTTTCAAAGACATGGTCTCTTCTTTTTAGGAATCCAGCTCCCATCACTAAATCATTCCAACCTTACTTCCTTCAGTAAATAGAGAAGCAAGTGATATTGCTTAGTGTTGAACTTTTCTCCTCCACTGATACATTTTTTACTGTGACTTTGCAAGTACCTTTTTTCTTTTTTTTTTTTTTTGCAAGGGATAGATAGAACAATGGTACCTAACAAAGGCAAAGCTGTTCCATTCTTATTTTGCTTCTGTTTCCTCCGAAAAGAGGAGTGACTTTTACCCTGAAACTATATGGAAGAAAAATGATACCTAAGGTATGTAAGATAATGGAGAGTAAGAGAAGACCTTGCTGTCCTTGGTAAATTAAAATCACCTGGACCAGAGGAATAACATCCACCAGTTTGGAAAAAAACTGACAGATACGATTGCTGAGCCACCATCAGTGATGTGTGAAAGATCATGGAAAATGGGAGAGGTCCTATGAGACTGGTGAAAGATAAACCTCATCTCAGTTTTCAAAAAGGAACTCTGCAAGCTATAGACCAGTGAGCTTGATTATAGTTCCTGGAAAAATTCTAGAATGAGTCAGTAAAAAGAGGGTTGTCAAAAATGTAGAAAGGGAAGCATTGATTACTAAGAGACAGCATGCAAGCTTCAACAAAAGCAGACTGTGTCAGACTAATTCCCCTTCCTTTTCAGACAGGATTACTAAACCGAGAAATGAAGGGAATGCTATGGCTATAATTTACCCAAATTTTAGCAAAGCTTTTGATAAAATAGCTCAGGCTATTTTTGTGTAAAAGATAAAGAAGTTTGGGTTAGTGGACTAAAAACAGTTGAATTCAGAACTGGCTGGATGACTGGATTCAAAGAATCGTTATTAAGGAAGATAGGTGGCATAAGGTACTGGGCTTGGATTGAGGAAGACCTGAGTTCAAATCCAGCCTTGGATACCTACTAGCTGTGTGAACCATGGCAAAAGTCACTTAACCTGTTTGCCTCAGTTTCCTCAACTGTAAAATGGGGATACTAACAGTATTTACCTCCCAAGGTTGATGTGAGCATTAAATGAGGTGGTAATTATAAAGCACTTAGCGTAGTGCTTGGTACATAGTAGGTTCTATATAATTACTGGCTAAATAATTATTACCATGAATGGCTTAACGTCAGGATTGCCAGAGGTCTCCAAAGGAACGCCTCAGGCAGAGGTATCAAACATTTTCTCTGCATTGCTGGCTGCCAACACTCACCACTGCCTCCCTAACCAGATTAAAAAGCAATCAGGAAATATTTAACACAATAAATAAAAATACAATAAAACATAGATAATATTAATGTGTGATTTTCTAAGTCAGCGTGTGGCCCACAGGATTCCTCATGTATGATTTCTATTTGGGTTTGACCGCAGTGACTCCAGGGTTGTGTATTTAGCCCTATTCTCCTTAGCCTTGTTATCAGTGACTTAGATAAAAGCCTTTCTGATTCGCTCCTCAAATGTGTTGCTCCTCCATTTTCAAGGGGGACCAGTGACATTGCAGGTGATGTCTTGATTGGTGCTTGAGTTGGAGTCAGGTGAGGCAGAGTTGTGTGAAAACATCAGCCTCCTTCTCTCTTTATAAGTCATTGAACTCTAGTGGTAAGACAAAAGTCAAAGCCATGTCTGACCAAACTCTGTGGTACCTGCTTCATCTGTCTTCATGGGCTTTGGAACAAACTGTTCTCATCAGCCCTTTCCGCCACAGGAAGTCTTCACATGCTTGGAGTAGACACTTCCCTAATTTAGTGATGGGTTTGAGGGCTGTCAGTTACCCTCAACCTGGTTTAGTCTGTCTGCAAAGATGGTTTTACTAGGATGTGGCTGCCTACAGCTTCTTGGAATGACAGAGACGTTGGGATGGGTGGTTAAAACGTTGAATGCCCAATTAAAGATCTAGAAGGGTTGTGAGAGGCCACAGTACTGGACTAAATCTAACATGGTGATATTCAGGGAAAATTTAGAGATAAATTATGATAATCAGGAAAAATTAGGAATAAATGTTGATAAAAGGGAAAAATTTAAAGTCTTGCACTTGGGGACAAAAAATCAACTTCACAAATATAAGGTGGGGGAGGCATGAACAGAGAGCAGTTCTGAAAGAAAAAAAAACTTGGGTTCTTAGTGGACTACAAGCTTAGTGTGTCAGCACCAGGGTGTGGCAGACAATTAGCTAAAGCAATTCTAAGTTTCGGTACTAGAGGCCTAGCTTCCAGGAATGTGAAGTTTATAATCCCTCTGTGCTATGTCTACTCCTGTCAGAAACTTGCTTTCACTTCTGGGCACCATGATTTAGCAAAGACACTGTTAAGCTGGAGGCAGGACAATAAAGGGTCTTGGGTCCATGATATGTGAGGAGAAACCTGAGGTGGCCCATGATAGCTATCTTCAAATATTTGAAGGGCTGTCATGTAGAGAAAAGATTAGGCTTGTGCTGTTTGGTCCCAGTAGCAAAACCAGAAGATTTGGAAGTTGCAGAAATACCCATTTAGGCTCAGTGTCAGGAAAACCTTCCTAACCATGAGAGCTGTCCAAAAGTGAAATGGGATGGGGATGCCTCAAGAGGTGGTAAATTTACTCCCCTTGGAGGTCTTTGAGTCCAGATGACTCCATATTATATCAGGGATACCTTTCCTGCCCAGGATGGCCATGAAGATCCCTTCCATCTCTCATGTTCTTCAGTTCCCTTGGCACATTCCTGGAGATGCCTCTGTCTGCATGTGGCTCACAAAGTAGAAAGCAGCAGCTGTCAGCATCCTTCCCTCTCTTCCAAAGGAGATGAAGGGGGTGTGATCAATGACCCCCTCTCATAGTTTAATTCTGATGCATCCCGTCCGAAATGAACAAGGTTATTGATCTCCAAAGTATGATTTTTGAATGTTTGAATTATCTTCTATGCTTTTTAAAAGTTCATAGTTTCTATGTAATGACCTTTAGGAATGTCCAAAATTAATCTTTAATTATTTTTCAATTAATTTAATTTAAATTATTTAAATTTAATCTAATTTAATTTTAATTGTTAAATTTAATTAATTTGAAAGGTTAGTTTAATTAATTTAAAAGTTTAGAAGAGACTTTGATTTTGGAAGAATAAAGAACTATTTTTTCTCTTCCTTTCTTTTCTCCACTTTCCCATAAAGTCCATGCATTCAGATTCCAGGATTGTAGCTTTAGAGCAGGAGATGATCTTACAGAGGTGATCAAATCTAATGCCCTCAAAGTTCCCAAATAAGGAAACTCAGACTGAAGGAGGACAGCTAGCTGGCACAGTGGATAGAGTGCCAGGCCTAGAATCAGGAAGATCTGAATTCAAATGTGGGCTCAGACACTTACTAGCTGTGTGATCCTAGACAAGTCACTTAATCCTGTTTGCCTCATTTTCCTCTTCTGTAAGATGAGCTGGAGAAGGAAATGGCTAACCACTCCAATATCTTTGCCATGAAAACCCCAAATGGGGTCAGAAAGAGTCAGACGCAACTGAAATGTTTAAGTATCTGAGACAGGATTCAAACTCGGGTCCTCCTGACTCCATGCCCAGCATTCTATCCACCAAACCATTTAGTTGCCTTTTAAAATTCTACTTAGCAGATGTTTCGTTGAGATACACCTTAAGCAGAATACTATTCTAGAGAGTTTGGAGTTGAGAAAAAGTATAGAATTGAAAAAAGACTTGGCCACTATCCTCAAAGAACTTATAGTCTTGGTTTATGACAACGTAAAGAGAATGCTGTGATATGAAATAAAATTTAAGTGCTTTACAGAAGACAACAATTCAACAAATATTTACTTGCCTGCAATGCATTACTCTGTACTGGCTAATAAGAATAAAAATATAAAAATAGAAGATAAAGGTAAAAACAGAACAGTTACTATCCTCAAGAAATTTATGTGTTCTTCTGGGGTGGGAGGTGGAGGAGAGGGAATCCAACGTGGACACAGATAGATAGAAGGTAATCTGAAAAGTCGCACAACTGGGATGACCAGGGAAAACTTCACCAAAGGTATGGTTTCTAAGCAGTCTTGACAGAAGTCTAAGAAATCATAGAGTTGTGAAGGAATCATATTCTAGGCATTAGGGAAATGTAAGCAAGTATGTGGAGATGAGAGATGAATGTTTGAATTCAAGGAGCTCATTTATTATTCACACACATAATAGTGATAGGGGATATTTACATAGCACTTTGTGGTCTACAAAGTACCATGTTCACTCATTGGATCCCAACAACTCTGAAAGCTAGGTAATACAAGTATTCTTATCTCCATTTTACAGGTTAGGAAACTGAGGTTTCCTGCACACATTAAGTGATCTGCCCATGGACACATAACTAATATCAGAGACAAGTGTCTCTTGACTCCACATCTAGCTCTGCAGTACATTGTAATAAATGGACATGGATTTGAAGTCAGAACTAATTTTGAGTCCCACGTCTAACACTTCCTAGATTTGTTGGTCAGTTAGTAGAACATTTATTAAACACCTACCATATGCCTAAGTTCTGAGGATGAAAAAGAAAGGTAAAAGAGTCTTTGCTTTCCAGGATCTCTCAATCTAGTAAGGGAATTTTTTTTGCCATTAACATGTTGCTTAACTTCTCCTTACCTCAGTTTCACCATCTGTAAAATGGGAATTGATAAATTCTTGGAATCTCATCTCACCAAGTTGTTGTGAGTTTCAAATTAGATGAAAATATATAATTAAGTGCTTTGTAAACTTCAAAATGAAATATAGAAAATATAGAAAAAATGAAATATTGTTTTTTTTTTTTACACCACATGGCCTAGATATGGGTATTTATGGTTAGATCCAGAAATGATTTTGGCATACAAACAGTTGAGCAGAAAGTTTCCAGAATAAGGGTTATCCATTCTAATTAGTGAATAAACTTAAGTGTTTCTGAGGCCAGAACTCAGTTGCTTTCAATCTAATGGTGACTATAGCAGGAGTTTCATTGGATCAGCCAGATTCTTTAACTATAGGTTTGTAATTTACATGCCATCTTTTTTCTCTTCCACAAGTTAACTACCTGGTCATGATTGATGAAATTCAGTAAAAATAACTCCTGTTGTTTTCTACTTTGCATAAGTCAATTCCTTCTTTTCCCTCACTATATGGAAATCCTCAATTCATTTTTCATTCCTGATCTCTTCCTAATTCTTTTAGTATTTGCAGTAAACAATAACAGACAGTAGATTTCAGGAATTCAATATGTATGAGTTTTATCAGTTTGCACCAGTTTTCAGAAAACTCCTTTTACAAAATTCAAGAAATCCCAAAGCGGAAAGGTCCTTGAACATTTTTGCAACATGTGATTTTTTAGGGCCATAAACTTAATTTATTAATACTTTCTGAAGAATATTGGAAAATTTTGCATACCTACATTCAGGCTGGAGAAGAGGTACTGGAGACATTGGTAGCCAGTAAGGAGGTGACTGCCATAGTTCAAGGGAGAGTCAATGAGGGTTGAACTAGGGGTAGAGACAGAGGAATGGAAAGCAGAGATGAATGAAGATGGTGAAGGTGGAATTGCCTGAATCTGGCAGCTCACTGGATGGCAGCAGATCCAGAGAAAAGGAGGAGTCAAGTATGGCTTTTGATTCTAGATAAATGCTAATATCTTTGACAGAAAAATAACAAAAATGATAAGAGCATTCAAATGGTGCTTTAAGGTTTTAGGAAGTTTATATTTATTTTCTCATTTGAGTCTCACGACTCTGTTAAGTATAGGGGCTATCCTTATCAGCCCTTTATAGATTATAAAACTGAGGCTCACAAAGGTTAGGTGACTTGTCATGGGTCACACAGCTAGGAGGAGTCTGAGGCAGGCGTAAGTAGCAAGAAGGGGAACTAGTTTTATGGAATGATAATTCATTCAGTTTAAGATCTGCAATTTTGAAATGTCAGTAAAACTTAAGGGGGGAAGTTGGGGCTATAGATGCAGATTTAGGGTGTGACAAAAGTGGAAAATTTCTATAAAAGTGACCAGAAGAATGTGCTGGGGAATCAATAGAAGGCAGATAAAAGGAAAGAAGAAACAAGAACCAGCTGACGTGAGATATAATGAATTTGTAGCAGACCCATTTAGCAGAGTTGTACCTCATCTCCTTTTCTCCTTCTCATCACCCAAATTTTAATAGCTCAAAAGCCAAGAAAGCAGGAATAAATCAGGATTGGGCATTGGCAAGATGGATACAGGAATTCCTTAAAGATGAGGTAGATTTATGCACTACTGCAGTAAAGTGAATATCACAATAAAATGAATCATATGAATTTTTCAGTTTTCCAGGGCATATAAAAGTTATGTTTATACTGTAGTGTAGTCTATGAAGTGTGCAAAAGTATTATGTCTAAAATAATTAAAAATTATTTATTGCTAAAAAAAATACTAATCGTCATCTGAGTCTTCAGAGAGTTGTAATCTTTTCTGTGGTGGAGGGTCTTGCTTTGACCTTGATGGTGGTAGTTAAAGGTTGAGTGGCTGGGGCAATTTCTTAAATTAGGACAATAATGAAATTTACTACATCTATTGACTCCTCTTTTCACTTGAACACTCAGAAGCCATTATAAGGTTATTAATTTGCCTAATTTCATTTGTGTTGTATCTCAGGGAGTAGGGAGGTCCAAGGAAGGGGAAAGAGAGAATGGTCAGTTGGTGAATCAGTCAGAACACACACAGCATTTACCAGTTAAGTTCACCATCTTATGTGGGCACAGTTCATGGTGCCCAAAAACAATTAGAATAGTAACCTTAAAGATCACTGATTATAGATTGCTATAACAGATATAGCAATAATGAAAAAAATTTAAATATTGCAAGAATTAGCAAAATATGACAGAGACATATACACATGCTGTTGGAAAAATGGTGCTAATAGAGTTGCTTGATGCAGGGTTGCTACAAATCTTCAATTGGTAAAACCAGAAAAACAAAACACCCATAATATTTGTGAAGCACAGTAAAGAAAAGTATGCCTATATAAAAAACAATTAAGGGAAAAGGTATTCTAGGGTATTCTATTTTCCTGATTCAAGTATATGATTAAAATTGTTAACCATGGGATCACGGCAATTATATGATATAGTGGACAGTGTTGGAGTTTAAAAAGACCTGAGTTCAAATCCAGTCTTAAGTGTGCAATAGTGTTATATCTAAAAAAAAAAAGTACATACCTTAATTAAAAATACTTTATTGCTAAAATATACTAACCATCATCTGAGCCTTACTGACTTATTAGCTATATAGTTGTGGGTAAGTCACATAACTTCTCTCTTCCTCATTTTTCTCTTCTATAAATAGGGCAATAATAACAGTATCTACTTCACAGGATAGTTGTGAGAATTAAATGAGATAACATGTGAAGCACTTTGCAAACTTTAAATTGCTATATCAATGCTGAGAACTATTCTTTTTACTATTTTTGTTGCTATTAACATTATTGTGGTTGTTAGATCCAGGTTGGATAGGGAGGCTGTAAAAGTCAGAGGATGGCATTGAGATGTTAGTAGTGAAAATGGTAGAGACCCGACTCAGGAGGAAAGAGAGAAGGAGACACTTGGAATAGAAGGTAGATTGTGGGCAGAAATGGACATTTCAGAGTTTGAGATTCTGGAAATAGAAGAGGTCTGAAGTTCTACTCTATGATAGGAGGATAAACTGAGCTGGGATGAGGGTGAAGGTCAGTGAAGGTCAGTGGAGATGAGTGTATTCAGCAACTATAAAGAGGACCATGGCTGTGAGGGTAAATTTCACTGAAAACAATGGCAGGGGACAGGGTGGAGAATAAATCTGTAAGCTAGGTACCAAAGTCAGGAAAAGAGAGAATATTCTAGACATCTGTAGATAACAGCTAGAAAATAGGAAGGGAAGAAGATGGTATAAGCAGAGGTTGAACAAAAAGTTTGTTGACTGATGCTAACAGTAGTCTGAAAATTGTGCTGTGGACCCAAGACATGCCAGATAGCTTTATCTGTAAATTAGGAGAAATGGAAGAAGAGTAGTTTTATCCATGAGTTAAAAGAAAGAGAAGAAGGAACTCCTTTCACTGGAGGCAAGACAGCTAAAGGAAGGAGATGAGAATAATTCTTAAGGAAGAGGAGGTGGAGTTGGCTCATCGCAGATAGCAGAGTTAAGATTGGGAGAGTCAATAGAAAGCTTCCTGGCAGGGGTGGAGTGAGCCAGGACACAGATAAGGCTGAACTGGCTAAGAAGGGAAATACAAGAGGAGGTGGCAATAGAAAGAGTCTTCTACTGAGGGCAACAAATGTTGATTCCAGGAAGTAGGTTGGAGTCATTTGGAATAATGAGAGGAAGAGAATACGTAATGGGTATAATTGTGATATTAGATGAGCTTATACAACCATAATGTATCTTTTTAAAATGGTGAGAGGTTATGGACCAACGCAAGTTTGTCCCGAGACACTGGGCTTTGGGACAGTGTGTGGTTGTGGTATTTTTCCTCCCTAAGGGTGAAAATAAAATCATTAGTCTATGGAAAACTCAGTAAAGCATGGGCATAGAATTTTACAGATAAAAGAAACAAGAAATAATCTAGTCCAGCTCTCATTTTATAGATGAGATGAAGAGATTTGGCCAAGATTAAACAATGAAATTAGTGGCAAACCTAAGACTAGAATGCCTACCAGTTCTTACTGTTCTTTCTACTTTGTGGTTGTATCCCTACAAAGAGAAACCAGTAAGCCCCCCAGGAAGGAGACTTCCCAGGTGAAATAATGTAAGCAGTGAGATATTTGTCTGTCTTGCAATGAACAAAGGATAAAGGAATCTTTCTGAAATGTTTACTAGTAAGCCTGAATGGGAGGGGACCATGTGCTGAAACATCTGTATTTCTTTGATCTGACCATACTTAAGAATCCCTTCCTCTTGTGTGTGTTTCCCTTCTAGTGTCTTTGGCCTCCAGCACTGTTGGCTTGGCTGGGCAGGTCGTCCACACTGAAACTACAGAGGTAGTGCTGACCGCTGATCCTGTTGTGGGGTTTGGGATACAACTCCAAGGCAGTGTATTTGCCACTGAGACTTTGTCTTCTCCTCCGCTGATTTCCTATATTGAAGCTGATAGTCCAGCAGAAAGGTGAGAAGGTTAGAGATGAGGGCACCTGTCTTCTCTGCTTCCCTGAGGAAGTTTGGTGTTGGATACCATTGAATGGTTATTAACTTACGGAACACTGCCGCATGCAGGAAATGCGGATCATGATGAACTGTGTTCTGACAATAAAATTTGATGTTCTTGATCCAGTCTGAGAAGAACAACAAGCATCTGTGCCTTTATCTCACAGTTTTCCCATCAGGGGACTGGAAGCTATATTAATTAAAGGGAGAAAATCCATAAGAAAATCTCTGAAGTTTAAACTTTAATAATTTTTATGCCATAGGGGAAAGCACATTCATCACTGCTGTGTATTAGTTCAGATCCAATCATAGCAGATACTACCAAGCTGAATTATTCATTACTTCTTTGGAACACTTCAGTACTCTCATCTCCTTTCTTGCATTTTTTTTTTCTGGCTACTGCCTAGATTTGTGCAAGGCACCGTTGACTTTAGCACCTGCTACAAACCTCATATTGGATGATACAGATTGCAGTAGGTAAAAAGAACTGCATTACAACCATGGTTCATTAGAGTTCTAATTCAATTGGTTTGGGGCTCTTAACTTGGTCACTGTGCGCTCTTTTCTCTTCTGTGTCAAACCTCTAATATATAGTTGTGAATTTAGGTGTGGAGTGCTGCAAATTGGAGACCGGGTGATGGCTATCAATGGAATTCCCACCGAAGACAGCACATTTGAGGAAGCCAGTCAACTTCTCCGAGATTCCTCCATCACTAGCAAGGTCACTTTGGAAATAGAGTTTGATGTTGCAGGTATGATTATATGATGTTTTCCAATATAAAGGCTGTGTCAAGACCACACTGAATGTGAATTATAGTTATTATTTACCATGAGGGAGAACTACTTACATGGGAAATATTTTTTATTTGTTTGAGTTTGGGGTGTCATTCTGAATCGAGCATTTCTTTAGTCATATATTAAGAAGACACCATAAAAGCATCTGGAAATAAATAATGACAAAATGAAAAACCGAGAGTAGATATATATATGTGAAGTAAGAACATTAGGTAGCATTTATTCTTTCTGGTTCTTCCTTAAATGGACAGTTATAGATATCTTCCAGTCTTGGAAAGGGAAAAGGTCTCATCACTTTCTAATCATTTCCCTCAGAAGCATGCATGATAGTACCTTGGAGAGGGTTTTGAGAGATTCATAATGCTTCCCTTAGTGGGCTGACATAAGCCTTGTTTCTCCCTTCTCTAGAGTGAAGAATGAGATTTAGGAAGTACTAGTTATTATATGGATGCTTCACAGATCATTCTGTGTCTTTATCTATGACCAACTCTTGTTGCATATTCATTTTGTGGGGAGATTTGTTCAGATCATGTTGCTCATGTAATCAAGGTTATATGTTCAATCAGAACATTAGCTTGTTATCCATCACTGGTGGTCTTCACACAGAGAAATGTTACCAAGGGAAAAGAGCAAAGGAAGGAAGGGAATGGGCATTAATGAGCACCTGCTGTGTGCCATGCCCTGTGTCAAACACTTTACTAATATTATCTCACTTGATCCTCACAACAACCCTGAGAGGTAAGTGCTGTTGTTACCCCATTTAACAACTGAGGAGACTGAAGAAGTTAAGTGATTTTCCCAGGGTTGCACAGCTAGGAATTGTGTGAGATCACATCTGAACTTAAGTCTTACTGACTCCAGAAGCAGCACTGTATCTACTAAGCCATCTACCATGGGTTGAATGCCAGGATCCTAGCCAGCATTGTTTTTTTTTGCCATCACTTTGAAGGCAAGAACTACATCTTATTTAAACTTCAGACAACTTTTCTGAGTCTAGTTTCCTCATCCCTAAAATGGCTAAAAAAGCAGGAAGGTACAGTAACTAACCCTGGAGTAAGGAAGACCTGACATGTGTTATCTGTGCATCTAGGCAGGTCACCTAGCCTCTCAGTGACCTGAGACAACTCTTTTAGGCTAAAAATAAATGAGCAGATACTGATTTGTATTGATAGATTGTATTGATAGAGGGATAGAGGGAGTTTCCACACTGGAAATATTCTATAATTCTGTTATAGGCCTGTTTATATGGACTGTTTGTGCCTGACTTGTGGTAGAACCTTCCAAGCTCATGTTGGTCTGATCAGCCACAGTTGGACACAATACATCGTGATGTCATTTTGGTCCTCTTTGAGAAAGGACAATAACCAACCAACTAACCTACCTACCTCAGACAATTACTATAATGAAGCATTTGGCAAACTCTATAGTACTACAGAGATGTGAGCTATTATAACCAAAGAGCTCAGATCTCACATTGTACAGTTCTGAAGGATACAGTTCATAGAAAGTGAATGACCTCTGTAGGTCTCTTAATATTTTAGCTCATTCATTTACAGGCATTTCAGAATAGCTAACTGCCTGTAGAAACCTTCCTTCTCTTCCCCCTACCTGTCTGGAAATTTTGATTTCCTCTCAATCCTTTCCCTTTTATCCTACGTATTCGACCACCATCCAAGCCCCTACCTAGTCTTAGATCCGTGTGTCTCACCTCTTCCAGGATCAGGTAGTGATAGGACTGGTAAGGACTAAGAAAAGTTAATTCACCAGCCTGAGACCTGAGATTTCCTTGGCAGCACACTAATTCCCTCATACCCATCCAGAAGCCTACTCTAGTTCTCTCAATTACCTTTCCCCACCTACCTCCTATGGCAAAATGCTGAATAAAGTCCAAGGGTGCATTTTTTGTGACTCTAAACTTTAGTAGCAATACCAAAAACATTCAAATGATAAAATATAAATTTTTTAAATGATTGTGTAGAAAATTATAACCTCCAACTTATTTACATTTTGTTTAAAATGTGTATTTTTACACTTGTTGATAGCAAATCAGTCAGGCAAGCACTTATTATGTGCCTGCTGTGGACCAACACTGGTGTGCATTGAGAGTACCAGTACAAAGAATGAGATGATTCTTCCACTCAATGAGCTTACATTCTAATGGAGATCAGAAATAGGTACATAAATGATATATAGCAAAAATATGGAGCAGGAGTTCTTAACTCATTCTTTTTTTGGTCATGGCACCCTTTGGCAGCCTAGTGATACCTATAAACCCCTTCTCACAATATTTTAAAATAAATAAAATACAATACATAAGATTATGATGGAAGCTAATTATGTTAAAATAGTTACCAAAAATATTTTTAAAATGAGTTTATGAAATAAAATGAATAAATGTAAACATATACAAAGTAGACAAATACAACTGTAACATCTTGTTTGTTTCCAGGTCTGAATCTTATATGTTTTCTTCTTTTTAAAACATTGTTCCTGTCATTCTTCAATAAGAGTGATATTTACAGGGTTGTGGTCAGTTGGCATCCTGATCTGGCTTATTTACCCCACATCAGTAGGTAGCACGATGGATAGAGCACTTGACTCCATGTCAGGGAGATCTGACATGAAGTCTCAGACACTTACTGGCTTTGTGACCCTGGGCAAGTTAATAAACTTGTCTCTGCCTCAGTTTCCTCATCTGTAAAATGGTAGCACCACCTACCCCAAATGGCTATTGTGAGGATTAAGTGAGATAACATTTGTAAAGTGCTTTGCAAACCTTAAAACACTATTTAAATGTTTGATAAAATGTAAGTCTTCCATATTTCTTTGCATCTTTCATATCTGTCAGTTTTGATCTATGATAAGGTTCTATAACATTTATATAATACATTCAAGACATTTGTGGATTATTGGCTATATGAATTATTCTTAAGTTTTTACTGTTATTAATAGCTAGCATTTATATAGGGCTTACTATGTGTTGGAGGGCAGCTGGGTGGCGCAGTGGGTAGAGCACTGAACTGGGAAACAGGAAGACTCGTCTTCCTGCATTCAAATACAGCCTCAGACACCTACTAGCTGTGTGACCCTGGGCAAGTCACTTAACCCTGTTTACCTTGGTTTCTTCATCTGTAAAATGATCTAGAGAAGGAAATGGCAAACCACTCCAGTATCTTTGCCAAAAAAAATCACAGAGAGTCAGACACGACTGAGAAATGACTGATCCCTTTGCCAGGGACTATGCTAAGTGCTTTACAATTAATATCTCATTTGAATCCTTACAGCGGTCCTGAGAGGTCGGTACTATTACCATTCCCATTTTACAGATAAGGCAACTGAGGCAAACAGAGGTAGAGGTAAAGTGACTTGCCCAAGTCACACAAAAATGTCTGACGTAGAATTTTAACTCAGGTGTTCCTGATTCCAAGTTCTGTACTCTCTGCAGTGAACCACTTAGCTGTATGAGTAAAGCACGTATCATTATTTTTGTACAGACATGTCTTTTCTTTCCTTCTCATAACCTTCTTTTAGAGTATAGTCCTGGGTAGTGGGATCCCTAAGTCAAAGGGCACTATCACTTCTGTTGCTTCCTTAAGAAGAGGTGATATGGTATGATAGGATGTTAGATTTTAAATCAGTAAATTTGGGTTCAAATCCCACTTGTAACATATTCTCATATGCCAAATGAGGAGCCTAAAGAGAGGGTCAGTTTGTTCATGATTCTTTCTAAGATGTTCCTCTACCTCTGGGAATGCTTAATGGCCAAGATCAGAGGACTGAAAGGCCTTTGTGGTGTACTGTACCCAAAAGGGGACCTGCCCTCTCTCACCACTCCCAGTGCTGCCTCTTTTTGTCAAAACCAGATCTCTCCTGGACAATGTGGAGGGGTTCGTATTCCTGTTATCTATCGAAGTTCTCCTCCCCACTCACCTCCTGTGGCAACATTCCCAATAAAGTTTGAGGGTTTTTTAAATTATTATTATTAAAGATTCTAAGTAGCAGCTAGACGGTACAGTGGGTAGAGCACCAGCCCTGGAGTCAGGAAGACCTGTGTTCAAATCTGACTTCAGAGACTTACTAGCTTTGTGATCTTGGGCAAGTCCCTTAACCCCCATTGTCTCTCCACCCAAAAAAACAAAAAAGATCCTAAACTTCAGTAAGGATAACAAAAACATTCAAATGATGAAACACAATTTTTTTAATGATTGTATAGAAAACCATAACCTCCAAGTTATTTATATTTTGTTCAAAATATGTATTTTTATACATGTTAACTTATCAAATCAATCATCAAACAGATGCTAATTAAGGACTTATACTAGGAGTGGAGAACCTGCAGCCTCAAGGCCACACGTGGCCTTCTAGGTCCTTTGGTGCAGCCTTTTGACTGAGTCCAAGTTTTACAGAACAAATCCTTTTAAGTTTCCATTCAGTCAAAGCACCGCACTTGAGGACCTAGAGGGCCACATGTGGTCTTGAGGCTGCAGGTTCCTCATCCCCCTGACTTACATTGTTTGTCTCATGTTGTCTATTCCGATGCTCAAATGAGATAACAAATATAAAATATTTAAACAACTTTAAAGTGCTATATGAAGTCAGTTATTATCATATTAATTTCCAAAAATTTATTGCACCAATGAACAGTGCCACCAGTAGTATTTTATCTTTCTGCATAGCCCCAAAATTGAATTTTGCCATTTTTAATTATCTTTGTCAATAGAGTGGATATTAGTGCCTCAGTGTTGCACATTAGTGTTGTTATCATATGTATTTTTCTTAGAGTTTCAACAGTTTTTCAATTAATTATTGACAGTTGTTTCTTCCCTTGAAAACTGCCTATTTCTATCCTTTGAACATTTAATTTTTTATCAGCTGTATTTCTACCCATCTGTTTCTATGAATAGCCTTCACTTCAATCTTTGATGTACAGAGACCCACTGTTGAACAAATGTGTCAATTTTGGCTTTTCTTACCCAATCAAAGGGAATGGAAGGGAGAGTTAAGAAGGAATGCTTTCACTCCAGAGTTAACAGTTTCCCTCTTGTTTGTCAGAATTTTTTAAAGTGATAGAAAATTTTCAAAAAGCTGTATTTATTATTGAATAGAGGGTAAGGAAAGGGAATAAATTCTGGTCAGAAGAATAGATTATGGTAATGGAAAGGGAAACAAGGCCAGAAAAATGCCCTTTGGCCTAAGAAATAAAATTAGAGAATCTGATTGTCTTTTAAGGTTCGCCCAAGCAGGAGCCTCCCAGCCCCAATAGCTGATCAATCCCATCCCCTGGAGCACTTTGTCTTGGATTCATCTCCCCATTCCCCTCATCCCTACCCCTTCCCACTTTTCTTCCCATCCCCAGTACATACAGACCCTCTCCTAAATTTTGTAATATAGTTAGTATCATAGAATTATATAGAAACATAAAATTTAAATGTTTGGTGACAAGTACAAAGAGACAACTCTTTAGTATTAGTTAGAGATGGAATGGACAAACACTGGTTCTGAAAATAATCTGTAGTTTTAGTGGTCTACAAGCCCATTATGAGTCAGCACTGTGACCGAGTGGACCAAAAAACATGTTTTTGTTTGTTTTCGCAATCTGTGACTCTCACAGCCTCTTGCCCCTACTAAAGATAATGACTTTTCTGGCTTCCAACTGGGAAAGCAGAGTCAGAGTAGGGGGATGGGTATTCCAAACTATGCTTGATATTCTGAAGGAGCCCCTCCAGATGTCCCATAGAGAGCTAGTTTTGACAAATATGGGTGCAGAGGGGAAAGGAGAGAGCAGAGAGAGCAGGTCACTGTGCCCTGCTATTATAGGACACCACAAAAGCCATTTTGATCTAAGCTGTTGAGAATTCTTATCTTGCAGTGAGCCAGGAACAAACTTGGCCCTTTGTTAAGTGAGGGGCCCTTGCTCACCCAAATAAAGAACCTTGAGAGATCAAGGTGTTTTCTGGACAGACAGAGAAACGGATCCCAGCTTCTGCCTGAATCAGAACTTTGTTTCCCTCCCAAGGCAGCCTCAGAGGCTTGGGAGCCTGTAAGGTGACAAGTTACTTCTCAGCTTCCAATGAGTCCCATCATTCTGTCCTGAGTCGATCCAGGCCAGGGATGAGGCAAGCCCAGGAACAAGTGAGGAGAGACTCTCCTGGCAAAACAGGCACAGTTCATGTAGCCAAAAAAAAGGTATAAACCGAAAGCCCCAGGCCTGGTCAATACTAGAATTTCTTCAGAAGGTCTAAAGATAAGTGTCGGATGAAGTATTTACCCATCGCCTAACAGAGAAGTGATAGGCTACAGATGAAGACCCAAAACTACGTGTTTGGCCATGGCCACTGGGAGAATTTGGTTTGCATGTTTGGTACAAGGGTGTTTATTCTTTGTTTTCTTTTAAACCAATATGAGGGTATGGAGAAATTAGAAATGGAAAGAAAGAAAATAAATGACTGTTAGTTGAAAAGAATTTTTTTTTTTTAAGCAAGAAGGAAGCTGGTTAGAGTTTAGGCCCGGAAGTAAGTATTAGATGAGGAATAAAAATACAGGTTGTACCAGAAAACAAGGGGGTCATCAGCCCCATGGTGTCTCCCCAAAGCTTCTGGCATGTCTGCTGTTCCTGGGCTGCTGGGTTGGAATGAGCACAAGCTGCGTCAGGGTGTGTCCCTTTCTAATACAGCTGTGCCTGGAAAGCATAGATAGAGAAACAGGACCTCAGAGGTCTCCTGGTGCAACCTGATCTTAACCTTATTTTCTTCTGGAACATTCACAAGGCATTTTTCATCTAGTTCCTTCTTGCAGACTTCCCATAACAAGGAACCCCCCAGCCTCCCAAGGCAACCCTTTCTGGTCATGGTCCACTTCCCATTATAGAAAGTCTTTTCGTAGGTGAAGCTGAGATCTAAATCTTGGCTTCCATCTTTTGCTCTTGCTTTGGCACTCAGACCACATAAAACAAGTCCTATCTTTTTTTCATATGTTAGTCCTATCAGATAGTCAAAGGCAGCTATTATATCTCCAGGATATATTCTAATTCTAACACAAATTCTAATTATGGTGAAGTCTTTGTTGCCCTGACCATTCTACTCAGCCTTCTTGGACCCACTCCTTCTTGTCAACATCCCTTCTAAGCTGTGGTGCCCCAAAATGAACCCAATACCACCAAGTCTGGTGGAAGCAGAATACAGAGAAGTTATAGTGATTATAAAGATAATAGCATTTTAAGGACTGCTGTGGGACTATAAAATTTTTCATTCTGAATAGTTTGCTTCTATTAATGCATACTAAGATAACACTGGGGCAGCTCAATGGCACAGGGGATAGAGTGCTGAGTCTGGAGTCAGTAAGGCTCACCTTCCTGAGTTCAAATTTGGTGTCAGACACCTACTGGCTGTGTGACCCTGGGCAAGTCACCTAATCTTGTTTGCCTCAGTTTCCTCATCTGTAAAATGAGTTGGAGAAGGAAATGGCAGACCATTCCAGTATCTCTGCCAAGAAAATCCCAAATGGGTCACAAAGAATTAGAAAGGACTGAAAGAAGTGAATGACAACAAATATAAAATTTGCCTTTTAGCTAACACCACACCATTGACTCATCTGAAATCTTCATTCTACAAGAATCACACCTCACTCATCCTATATTTATGCAGTTGGTATTTTGGTCTCACTTTTATCTTTATTAAAATGTGACCCCTGATTCCTTCTTTTTCAAATTTTTGTTTCTATTGAAAAGAATAGGTGTAGAGACTGTACCATGATTTCGTTAGTGTAGAAAACTCCTAGATAGAGGGAAATATAGTTAGTCTTACACAACACGACTATTATGGAAGTCATTCGCAAAACTACACAGATATGGCCTATATTGAATTGCCTGCCTTCCCAAAGGGAATGGGTGGGGAGGGAGGGATGGGGAGTAGCTGGAACTTAAAG
>CM053770.1:196070818-196127420 GCA_028658325.1 Potorous gilbertii | reverse complement strand
GGGGAGAAAATTTTGGAACCCAAAATCTTGTGAAAATGAATGTAAAAAGTTAAATAAAAAAAATAACAAAACAAAACAAAACAAAAAAAAAGAAAACTTTTAGATAAGCAAACTCTCCCAGTGAAGACCAGCCCCTTCTCTGCTATGTCTAGTCTTTAGAGCATTTTCTAGTGTCTGAGTGGCTAAATAACTTAGGACCACAGCTGAGGGTCCATTGTAGGTGTGTCAGAAGTAAAATTTAAACTGTCTTTTTTTTTTCTTTACATGCTTTCCTTTTTTAAAACTTTTCCATTCCAAACTCTCTTTCTCATCCCCTGCCAGTAGAGGAGGTTAAGAAAAATAAAATATTATAAATATGTAAAGTCATGCAAAACAAATTCACACATCTGTTGTATTAAGAAGGATGGAAGGAAAAAAAAGAGGGAAAGAAGAAAGAAGACATGAAAGAAAAAAGCAAGAAAGATGGAAGGAAAAGAAAGGGAGAAAGGAAAGAAGAAAAGGAAGAAGGAAAGAGGAAATAAAGATGGAAGAAAAAGAAAAAAAGAAAGAAAAAGGGAAGTAAATGGCTTCGGACACTTGACCCTTATTGACTGTGTGACCTTGGGCAAGTCACCTAACCCGCATTGCCCTGAAAAAAGAAAAAAGGAGGGGAAGGAAAGAAAAGGGAAGAATGAAGAAAAGAAAGAAGGAAAGAAAGATGGAAGGAAAGAAGAAAAGAAAGAAAAAAGAGAGGAAAAAGAAAAAGGGAAGGAAGAAAGATGAAAAAAATGAAGGCAAAAAGAAGATGCTTCTGAGTCTATCAGGTCTCTCTTTGGAGACAGTATGTTTCATCATGAATCCTTTGGAATTATGACTGGTCATTGCTAAATCTCGGTCTTTCTGAATGTGAAAGTAGCTGCCCATCCATTAACCTACATGAGTTTTATACCATGTTCATTTACAAGTTTTTTCACACATGGGGTGTCCATCACAGCCAGTGTCTCAGCATTAGCCATAAACCTGCCACCTCCTTAAACAAAAACTGACATTTCCTTACTCACCCTGACTTCTTTGCCTAAAGTAATTCTTCATCTGCACCCCAATCTCCAGTCCCTCCACCTCTCCATACTTTCAGCCATTACCTTCATTCTAACTTAACTTTCCTCCCTTCCAAATCTTGACCCAAGTTCAAATGCACACCGTCCTCTACTCCTAACTCTATCACCCCTTGTCCTATGACCACTCATTCTTTGCCAAAGGTCAGCATTGGCTTACTCCCCACCATTTTCCTTAACTCCTACTCACTTGCCGCTGAATGAAGCTGGAAGATTTCACATAAGAGAGGAGGAAATGGGGGAGGAGAGGGGGACATAAGCATTTATCTAGTACCTACTATATGCCAAATACTGTTAAGCACTTTTTACAAATAATATATCATTTGATAGAGGTAGGTACTATTAAAATCCCCATTTTACAGTTGAAGAAATAGAGGCAAATAAAGGTTCAGTGACTTGTCTAGGGTCATGCAGCTATTAATGATCCGAGACCAGATTTGAACTCAAGAAGATGAGTCTTCCTGCCTCCAGGCTCCGTGCTCTATCCACTATGGTGCTCCCTTACTTTATAAATTCTTATTATCCAGTGTTCTCTTGGTTCAACTCATTTAACTCTTCATTATTTCATGCAAGTTTATCCACGTTTTTCTAAGATCATCGAGCTCATCATTTCTTATAGCACAGTAGTATTCCATCATGATCATATACTGCAACTTGTTCTACCATTCTCCAACTTTAACTGCGCCCTCCTAGCAACAAGACAATCCTTTTATTTTTCTCTAATTGATTCCTTATCTCACTCCCCATAGAAGCTATTACAAAATGGTTTTCCCTCTTCAAATGTTCCTCTAATCCCCTCTGCTAAGGAACATGCTTCTTACTTTATGAAGACAATTGGAGCTATTTTCCATGAGCCCCCTCTTTTTCTCTTCTCTTTATTCCAACCCTTCCCCCCATGTCTGTCTCTGGGTGTGTCTCTGTCTTTCTGTCTATCTGTCCCACTTTCCTTCTGTCTCTAGCAATGAGGTAGCCTTACCCCTTGCCACACCTCCTCTCCATGTGTCCTTGATCCTATTCCCTCTCATCTCTTCCAGCAGATTGATCCCCTTTTCTCTGTGTTTTCACTCACTTGGTGATCTCATCAGCTCCCCTGGGTTCAATTACCATCTGCATGCAGATGATTCCAGCCCTAGTCTCAGCACCATATGACCATATGCTTATTGTATATTGAGAGCTGAATGTCCCATAGGCATCTCCAACTCAGCATGTTCAAAACAGAACTCATTATCTTTTCGTGCAGACCCATCCCTCTTCTGAACTTCTCTGTTGCTATTATAGGCATCACCATCCTCCCATTCTTTCAGCTTTGCAACCTCAGTATCATGGTTGACTCCTTTCTCATCCAAGGTGAATATCCAATCAGTTGCAAAATCTTATAACGGCTTTCTCTGCAACATCTTTTGCTTATGCCCCCTTCTCTTCATTCCTGTCTTTATCACCACTAACCTGGACAATTGCAATGGCCTTATAATCAAACTCTTTGTTTCGGGTCCTATCCACCCTCACCCCCCAACTCCAATCCGTTCTCCACACAACTGCGAAAGTAATTTTACTAGAGCATATGTCTGACCACATCAATCCCTCTACTCAAATAAATGCCAGTGATTCTCTGATACCTCTAAAATCAAATATAAATTTCTCTGTTTGGAATTTAAAGCTCTTCATAGCCTGGTACCTCCCTGTCTTTCCAGTCTTTTAACATATTACTCTCCTTCATTAATTCTCTGGTACTGCCATACTGACCGGAGGATATTCTGTCTCCCATATGTGTGACTTGGCACTAACTCTTCCCCATGGTCAAATGTGCCCTCTCTCTCCCTCTGTCTCTCTGTCTCTCTCTCTCTGTCTCTCTGTCTCTGTCTCTGTCTCTATCTCTCCCCTAATTTCCACTTTTATAAAATCCCAGACTTCCTTTAACACTCAGCTCAAGCACCATTTTGTCATGAAGCCTTTCCCAATCACATCAGCTGCTAGGGTCTTCCCATCCATTCTATATGAATCTTCTTTGTACTTACTTATGTTTGTGTTAGTTCTCTCATTAAAAGGTACTGTCCTAGTAGTTATTGTTACATTTATTTATATTGATGTCCAATTATAGAATAGACAGAACATTATAGATGCTTAAAGGGATTTTTACCGTTATTGTTTAGTTCTTTTAGTCATGTCCAATTCTTCGTGACACCATTTTGGGGTTTTCTTGTCAAAGATATTGGAGTGGTTTACCATTTCCTTCTTCACCTCATTTTACAGATGAGGAAACTGAGGCAAAGAGGGTTAAGTGACCTACCAAGGGTCACACAGCTTGGTAAGTGTCTGAGGCTAAATTTGAACGCAGAAAGATGATTCTTCCTGTTTCCAAGTCCAGTGCTCTATGGTACCACCTAACTGCCTTAGAAATATTACATTCCAATGCTTATTTCTTGAATTCCAATCTAGATTAACCTAACCTCATGGGTCTTTGAAGCCTCTAACTTTATTTGAAAAACTAGCTCTGGAAATAAGTTCATGTGAAAGGTCTTTCAAGCTTAGCTTTTTTCATCCCTTTATTAATGGATGTGGAGGCGGGGTGTGTGGAGGGTAGCTAGCACATCCTCCTTACCTCCTTAATCTCTTTATTCAGTCATGCCAGTCTCTTTAATCTCATACATTCTTCCAGGGTGATGAGTCCTGACTTGGCAGTTCTCATGCTGTGCTAAGGAGGGGAAGTCAACTAATTGGATAGAATGGGGGGAAAGGCTTTATTTATACAAATGTGCTTTTAATTACACAGTCAACAAAAGAAGAAAATGGAAGAGGGTGGAGAGAAAACACATAATGGTCACAGCGATGCTAAGCAAATAAACATCATTTGTTTTCAAATTTGATTTGCTTAATTTCCTCCATTATCCCTAAGAACCAAAGGCCACATTAACATATTGGAGCACTTTCCTCCCTATTTAGTTCTGACTCTTTCAAATCCCTCACGTGAAAAGCCTACAAATATGTTTTTATGAACAGTCACCATGTGAAACTTGATCACACTGGCATTAAAAGAACAAGTTACAACCCCGGCTTCCCCAAAGATGCAAATTTGTTGATGATTGTTCACAAATTTGAATCTTTTGACTTTTTTAGATTGTACAGATCAAGTTGTGTTTTCCAGCAACTTGAATATTGCCTGAAGTCATTACTGTGGTTAAACTTGGTGCAGTTTTCACAAACTCACCATTCCTCCATGTTGATCATTGCTAAGTCACTGGTGGTACAGTGGAAAAAGCAATGAACTTGGAATCAGGAATACTTATCTTCGTGACTTCAAATCCAGCCTCAGATACTTGCTAGCGGGTGACTCTGGGCAGATCATGTCACCCTGTTTGCCTCCGTTTCCTCATCTGTAAAATGAGCTGGAGAAGGAAATGACCAAACACTCCAATATCTCTACCAAGAAAACTCTAAATCGGGTCATGGACAACAACAAAATAAAGTTATTATTTTAGATCAGTGCTTTTGCAAATAGGTTACGGTATATAGAGAGTAGCATGTTTCAAAGGTCTCACTTACGTATCTAGAGTAGGCTAAGATTGCCAATGACTCTGGTTTCATGAACTTCTCTTTATAGGCTAGTTCAGGGTTCATTCCTGTTCACATGTACTTCTCTTCTCTGTTTTGTTACCACCACCACCCCCAGACACATAAACTCCACCTTTCTGAATAAGAACCCAGATTCAGTCCATCAGTACAACACAGAAAACATGCATTATACACCTACTGAATGTAAGAGTCTATGCTAAGCCCTAGGTTTTATTTAAACAGTAGGGATTTGTACCGAAACTCACTTCTGCCCTCTTTCGATTTCCTCTCTTCCCTTTCTGCTATCCTAGTGCTATCTTTTTGTGACTTCATTTATCTTTAATAACTTTAGTGACTTCATTCATTCTCATGGTTTCACTGGAGATATCTCCTACTCTCTGAATATCCAGTCCTCCTCTCTCCCCTGAAAGCCAATCGCACATCTCCAGATGCCTGATGGGCACTAGATATGTCTGCAGCACCTCAAAAGTAGAAGCCATCACTTTGTTCCCTAGCTGTGCTCTTGTCCTTACCTTTCCTAGTTCTGTTGATAGTAACATCATTCTTCCGGTCAGACTCAAAATATTAAAGTCATCTTTCATACTTTTCCCTCCTTCAGCTGCATATGCAATTTCCAGAGTTCATTGATCTTGCCTTTGCAATATGTCTATCTTTTTAAAAAATTTAGTCTTTCATTTTTTTAATTTTAGATGTGTGTATATATACATACACATGCATTATATACACACATACACAGACATACATACACATATATACACACACACCCATCCCTATATATATGTGTGTGTGTGTGTATGTATGTATGTATGCACACACACAAATGCATATAAAATTGAAGGCAGGGAGGCCACTTTGGAAGTCCTTACTGCCAGGCAACCAGAGTGGTAGCCATGTAAGTGCTGAGATATGTAAAAAATAACATCGCTTCACCTCTTCCTAGAAGTAAGAACTTTTAAAATCACCTCCCTGCCTTCAATCTAACTCCTTAGACCTACCAAAATAACTTTTCTAATGCACTGGTTTGACCACATTATTCCCCTGTTTAAACATCCTTAGTAGCTTTCTGTTGTCAAAGCAAATCAAAAATTCTGGCATGGTAGACCCATCAAACTCATTCTTCCAACCTCATAGCAAACTATTCCCATTCATCTACTAAATATTACAGACAAACTCAACTTCTGACCATTCCTCAAACTCATCTTTCTTTTTCCTACCTCCATGCATTCACTATAAACCATTCCCGTTTTTCAAACAGAATTTTCTGTCTATAAAAACCTTTCTCTTCCTTCAAAGCCCAGCTCAGATACAATGATACAAAGATACAAAGCCTAGGGGAGAGGTGAGAACTATATATTCAGAACTGGGAGTCACTAAAGTAGAGGTAATAAATGAAGTTATGGAGGTAGATGAAGTCACTAGGAAGGGAGTGTTGAGAGAGAAAAGAGTATGATAGAAAATAATTCTATTCCATGAAGCCTTCTCTGATCTTTTTTCTTCCGTATCTTTCTAAGAAAAAAAATCTTTACTGGACTTCTTTGCTTCAGCATATCCTGCTTTGGATCATACCACTCACATAAATGTCATGTCCTTTTTATTAGGTAATTTCTCTGAGGTTAGTTGTTCAGTTGTTTTCAGTCATCTCTATAATACCATTTGGAGTTTTCTTGACAAAGATACTGGAATGGCTTGTTGTTTCCTTCTCCAGTTCTTTTTACAGATGAGGAAACTGAGGCAAACAGGCATAAGAGACTTACCCTAGATCTCAGAAGTAATGTCTGAGTTGAATTCAGGAAAATAAGTCTTCCTGACCCCAAGCCCAGGGCTGTAAGGACGGACACTCTGTAATTCATCTTTGTGTTCTTAGCACCTAGCGCAGCGGACTGGTAGATTTGTACCTACTGGACCCTTGATAAGTGTTTGCTGTTTTTGGACTGTCTCTAACTCCAACATGTGCCTTCCAAAAATTAATACTTTAAAAGTCAGACCTCAGTTCTCAGCCCCAACACTCTGAGCTAGAGGAGTAATGTGATCTGATTCACTGGGTCCTTCCCTCCACTCTCAATTTCTTGATGAATTCTCACCATTTCCATTTTGTGTGTGTATCCTTCTGTTAATCTTACATAGAGAGGGATGGGAGAGAAGCAGATAAACATTTATAGAGCACCTACTCTGTGTGAGCTAGATGGCACTGAGGATAGAATGCTGGTTCTGGAGTCAGGAAGTCTCATCTTCCTAAGTTCAAATCCAGCCTAAGACACTTATGAATTGTGTGACCCTGGTCAAGTCCCTTAACCCTGTTTGCCTCAGTTCCTCATCTGTAAAATGAGCAGGACAAGAAAAGGCAAACCACTCTACTGTTTCTGTCTAGAAAATCCTGAATAGGGCCACTGACCAAGAACAACTAGGTTCCAGGCATTGTGCTAAGCTTGTAAAGAGCTTATCTCATTCAGTATTACCTCATTTGATTCTCACCACAATTATATGGGGTAGAGAGTACTAGATGACAATTTTTATGGCACTTTAAAATTTGAAAATGTTATTATACCTATATAACCTCAACTGAGCTTCATCACAATCCTGCAAGAGATTATTACAAGTGTAATCTCCATTTTACAAATCTGGAAACTGAGGCTCAGGGAGGATGACATTCATACAGTTATTAAATCTCAGAAGGGGTAAACACAGCTGATTCTTACTTAAAGCCCAGCATTCTATCTACTGCGGCATGCTGCCTCTCAAGGAGAGCAAAACAAAGCTCTGGAGTCCCTGCTCCAGGATAACACTTGTTCTATTTACCAACTCAATCACCTCCTTTTCTAGTCAGATTTATCCTAGATGATAGTAGTATGATGCAAAAAATATATACCACTGTGTATCTTTTTGTTGCCTGTTGGGTCACCCATAATTTTGATTCTTCTGAGATAGTGGTTCATAGTGGTGCCCATGATTCATAGCTATATGGATTCACTGGGAAAAATGACACTCTAAATACTGGACTTTTATAGCAGAGTGCAGCTTGATGTTACTGAAATCATCATGCATTCCTAGAACTGGTGACCTATGAAAAGTTGCTCTCCAGAATGAAAGAATGAATTAGAAAACATTAAATTAAACCCTGAAGTTTTGAGAGTCTTTTCAAACTTTAAAGTGCCATAAAGATTGTCAACTAGTGTTACCTACCTCATGGGACCGTGGTGAGGATCACATGAGATAACTGTAAAACATTTACAAAGATACTCTTGCATTTGTAACACCTGGAGTGAAGATTCAAACCCAAGTCCTCTCAACTCTAATTTCAGTCCTCTTTCCTGTACAGAGGTATCTAGGTAGCCCAACATCTCTGGGATCGCTGCTGGTGTTGGTTCACTCTTTGTAGCAGCCAGTCAGGGTATTCTTGTCCGAAGTTCAAGTGTATCTGCTCAGCCCCTCCGATTTTACAGCATGCCGCTGAAGCTGACCAGGGAGTGGCTGACCATGAACGTCTACCTGATGGGCAAAGAAGAAGCAGTCTGGGAGATCCGCTGCTTCACCATCAAGCCGTTTGACAGCCTGAGTCATTAATGATCTGCTTCTGGTGCTATGCTGGTATTCCTGGTGATATGGCCTGCTGGCTTCCAGGCATACTACCAAGATGAAGATGGGCAACTGGTTGCCTTCTCCAGTCATGATGAGCTGAGCATGGCAATGCACTACATTGAAGAATACCTCTTGCGAATTTACATTAAAGAGAAGAAAGAATGTAAGAAGGAACATCGGTCGCATCATCCCCCCTATGCCCAGGAGTTTCCCACAAATATGGTGCATCACAACATGATCTGTGATGGCTGCAATGGGCCAATGGTGGATAGTAGCTTCAAGTGCCTTATACCCACATCTACCACCAGAAGCAGATCTTTGATTGAATCCTTCTCCCAGATACAGTTCATGGGCTTTTCTGATGGGGGTGGCTGGCTCACCAGACTCCTGCAGACCAGGAACTAGGACATCGGGACCCCCTTGATGCCATTCCAAGCACCCACCTCCTCCATAAGAGATTCCTGCTCTGACAACTCCCTCTCACCTCGTTTTTCTGTCCCATAACTGCACTGACCTGTATCAATCCCAGTTTTTCTGGAAATTAAGTTCATCTTTGTGAAGGTTTTCATCAGAAGAGTTAAGGGGATGATGAAGGCAACTGTAGGAAGTCAAAGGGAGTATGCCTCTTTCTTTACCATTGTTTTTATTGACTGTGCTCTGACTCAAGTACATAGCTGTTAACTCTTATTCAGAAAATCTTTATGCATTACCTACTATGTGCTAGGAACTGAGGAACAAATGTCCCAAAGTTAAACCATCTCTACTCTTAAGTTGCTACCAGGGACCATGGAGAATCAAATTCCTCTTCTGAATTCTTCCACTTCAGCCAAGGGTGTTTACAGAGAGCTGCTGAAGATCAAAGGCTTTCTGAAACCTTTGGACAATGTCCATTTTCACAAAGACTTATAAACCTGGAAGCATGGCCCACCTGCTAAAAATGAGTTATTCATACTTCTATTAGCAATTCTGTCCCATGATTCATGAGGGATGTTCAAAAGGGAATGATGAGGAAGAGAGAGTGGCCTAGAGAAAAGAATATGGGATTAAAAGTTAAGAAGACTTGGCTGTGAATTCTGTTGGTTTCCTCATCTGTATTACAAATGGTTCTTTCCAGATCTAGATTCTTGGCTCCTAAAATAACTACAACAACATCGGCAATTGCATTCATGGAGTTTAAGGTTTGCAAAGTGCTTTAATATTAGCTAATAGTTATATAGCACTTAGTATGTTCCAAACACTGAGCTTAGCACTTTACAATTATTATTTAAGTCTCATAACAACCCTCGGAGACAGTATAGTTATTGTCCTATTTTATAGTTGAAGAAACTGAGGCAGGCAGTTTGAGTGAATTGCCCAGTATCATACAACAAGTATAGGTCAAATTTGAATTCTGTCTTCTTAAGTCTAGATCCAGCACTCCATTCAGTGCACCACCCAGCTGACAGTCAAAAAGGCAATTTAGATCATTTTTATCAGTATGGATAACGTAAGTAAATCCTACACTATAGTGAGATGAGAGATATATTTATTTTTAAATTAATCATTTGAATTTATAGATTCATGGGTCCAAATTATCTAATGAGGCCCCTGAAGATGGTAGCCTTTAATCTGAGCTTCCAGTGATAGAATTTGGCCAAGTAGAATAGAAAGGTAGAAATAAGCCAACTGGTATATTATTGCTAGATATGCATAATTCCATAAAATATGTATGTCACTAGCGGTTTGGAGCCAGAGTATATTTCACAGAAGTTAGCCCCTTTTCCCATCATTCCCACGTTTTATGATTGGCAATCATGATTCAAGTACTCCTAATGCATTTTCATTTGCTACTACTCAATATCCTTCCTGGTGTCCTGTAAATATCATAAATCAACTTTGTTTCTCATTACAGAGTCTGTAATTCCGAGCAGTGGAACATTTCATGTGAAGCTGCCCAAGAAACAGAGTGTGGAGCTTGGAATCACCATAAGCTGTAAGTAAACCCAGTCCTTTTAGCTTGTTTGATCAAAGCCAAAAAACTGGAATTGCCTTATTTTCCAAAGCTCTCTGGTATGACACATCTTACTTACTGGAAGATCATCACCAGTTTTCTGTATTAGTAGGCTGTAGATATTTGTAAGGTTTGTTGGCTTTTGGAAATCATCAGGTTCACAGAAATTCTGGCTGAGTAGTAAAAATTGCATCAGCCCCACGTTCATTTCTTTTCTACCGAGCTGTGCTACGTGTAGCCAGCGTCATGCCCCTCTCAGAGAAAGCCCCTCTCTGTGACAAATGGACCCTCAATTCCTTCACAACACAGATTATCATGAAAAATAAACAGAAATGAGGAGTAAAACACTTTAAATTCCTCTCATGTCCCTATTTCCTTTAGCCTGTAAACACATAGCTCTGTTACTAAAACAATTCTGAGAATTCTCTATCTCAATAGAGCTATAGAAATTGAGCATCCCATCCTCTGGGCTTTGCATGCCAATAAACAAAGTTAACCATGAGGACAGTAAGAAATTCAGGCAAGGAAACAAAATGAGAAAAGCACCCTGGTCATGGTTAGACCATGCTTTTGCTTAAGAAGTAATCCTATCTAGATTACATAAAAGTGTAAGCTAGAGCATGGTGAACAGAAATAATTAAAAATTCTCCATTGTGGAAAGTAAACCAAGGCTGAATATACAATTCAACCTTGAGAAATTGTGTTAGCCAAGATTAGAGACAAGGGGGTGAAATGGAAACTTTACACATGTGACTTAGAAAATAATTCAGCATAGGAAAAGAATGATACTACAATCCTATAAAGAACTCCAGAAAATTGAGTCAAAAAGAATTTATTAAGATGTGCCAGTCAATCGCTGTGCTAAGTGCTGGAGACACAAAGGAAGGAAAGAAGACAGTCTCTGTCCTCTAGGAGCTCATGGTTTAACAGAGGAACTCAAAGTCTAGTCAAGTCAACAAACATTTTATTAAGTGCTTACTATATACTAGTCATTGTGCTAAATACTGGAGATACACATAAAGACAAAAACAGTCACCACCCTCAAAGAACTTCCAGACTAATGGAAGCAAAGAGCTTACAGTCTAATGCAAACAACCATGTGCAAATTAGATGTGTATATAAGCTAAACTGGAAATAATCTCAGAGGAAAGGCATTAATTCACATTAAAGGGAACCAGGAAAGATTTCATGCAAAAAATGAGATTTTAGCTGAAACTTCAATGAAACCCAGGAAACCAGAAGGTAGAAACAAATAGGGAGATACTTTTTTTTTTTTGGAAGCAATTGGGGTCAAGTGACTTGCCCAGGGTCACACACCTCATAGGTATCAAGTGTCTGAGGTCTGATTTGAATTCAGATCCTCCTTACTCCAGGGCTGGTCCTATATCCATTTCACTTTCTTGCTGCCTAAAGGAGATCATTTTTAAACATGAGAGACAATCAGTGAAAATGCTCTTTTGGGAGATAAGAGCATCTTATGCAAGGATAGCAGTTTTCCAAAATCTTTGAATATGTGGAGAAAACTGTGGAGGGGAAGAGATCTTAAAACCAAGAGGTTTTATTGAAAAAAAAATGTTATTGTATAATAAAAAATATGTAATGCAAATAGGATTATCAAGACTTCCATCTGTTTAGTTAAATTAAATAATTCCCTTGGTCCCTTGGTAATTTCTCAATGTAACATTACCCTTATAAATATTAACTACCTACTCATGAGACTGATTTTAGAGAATGTTAGGGAAGCCATCCCCATTTTACATATAAGAAAACTGAGGCATTGGGAGGATGAGTGACTTTCACCAGGTTACACATAAGTGGCAGATTTTGAACTTAGGTCCTCCAATTCAGAGCCACTGTCCTTTCCGCCATACTGTAACTGCCTCCCTTGGTTAGTTTGTCATGAAGAGATTGATCTAACTAGATCTAACTAAATTGGAAGGTTTTGTTTTTGTTTTTCAGTAGGTACTGGTTTTTGGGTAGAGGAACTTCATGATTCTTTTAGCAGCCATTAGCTCCCAGGATACTTACCCTAATATAATATAAATCAAATTCCTATTAATATATAGGGCATGAGGTATTTTCCTTTGTTCCTAAATAATAAATGTTTTACCTATTGAATTGAATGAAGGATTCAATTCAGCTAATATTTGAAAGCATCAGACCTTGATACACTACATAAATCTACAATGATCTTAAACATGGTGATGATTCCCACTCTTAACTGTGGACATTTAGTGGATATGCTGGTTTCATGTGTCAAAGACTTTGGTTACTGAGAAATAGGAAATAGGTTCCTGTATTTGTTCTCAAGAATACTTATGTATTTGGATCTACTTTTAGTTAGAGCTAGTTAGATCTATCCTTTAGTTAGATTGTTAGTTGGATCTACTTTTTAGTCAGAAAGGATTTGGAATTTTGTCTTTGTTTTTTCAATTGATGTCAGGACAAACTTCCTGACTATTAGGTTTGGCCCCAAATGGAAGGGGTTGACTTGAGAGGTAATGAGTTTCTGTTCATGACATGTCTTCAAACAATAGTGGGACTTGTCAGGTATGTTGTAATAGCGAATTTGTTTTCAGTTATGAGTTAAATTATATGGCTACTGAAAGTCCTTTGAGTTTTGAAAAATCTGACAATATCAAAGATGCGTGATGGCTAGCCACATTTGTTCTTGGGTTCTAATATTGTACTTGGATTCTAACAAGGCTTGGTTGGGTTTTTGTAAATTCCCTTGCTGCCTTTCTTTGTTTTCACGTCTCCCTTAATGTTTGCTGAGTGGCTTAGGTTATCTCTCTCTTCTCCTTGAGAGAGGTGACCATAGCCTTACTGCAGAGAGCTCTTACTCATTTTTGTTTCATCTTTGTCCTTTGTCCATCTGGTGAAACTTTGGGCCCCTTCTCAGAAGTCTGTTGCTTACTTTCATAATTAAAGGAAGTGCTAAATTTCATTTGGAGATTAGTGAAAATAAAGAGTTTTTTCCTATCCAAGTTTATGAACTTCTTGAATCTATCCATGGACCCCAGGTTCATTAAGATCCCCCCCCCACCTCAATGGAAACTTTAGGTGCCTCTTGGGAATGCCCAGATAATCTTTCTTGGGAAAACTCTGCAGGCCTGAACCCTGTTGAGTGGTGGGATGATATGGCCTCAGCTATAGGAACCCAAATACCACCTTGGCTACCACCATGTGTAACTCCCCTATTCACTATCTTAAGTGATTTTATATACTTAATGCCAGGGCAATAGTTGTTATGTCTGGGGGATCCCAAACATACACTTAGGAGGTAATAAGGGAGATAGATGGATAGATAGATGATAGATAGATAGAATCAGGTAGAATTGTTAATCTAGAGATTAAATAGGCTAGATTAAATAGAAATTAGCTAGATTATATAGAGTAGACTAGAGGGAGATTAGATAGGATAGATTAGAGAGATATTAGATTAGATAGAATAAATCAGATAGGGATTAGATAGTTGTGATAGACCATATTAAATATAGAATAGATTAGATGGAAAAGAGAGATTAGAAAACTAAGATAGATTAGCTAGATGGACAGATTAGATAAAATAGAAAAGCATTTTTTACTCTGTGCCAGGCACCGTGATAAGCTCCAAGGTTTTAAATACAAGGAAGTGGGACAGTTCTGGTCCTCAAGGACCTTGCATTCTAATGGAAAAAGATAGCACATAGAGGAAATCTGGGAGGGAGTTGCAAGTGGGGTGGGGGCAGAGTAAAAAACAGCTGAGAAATGGATTGGAGGTCTAAGCAAGAGCTCAGTGCTCACCTAACCAGGGGACCCAAGGCTGGAGCCCAAGATTTCAAGGGAAGAGATTAAGGATGGCGGCTGAAGAGCATGATGAGGAGACTGCTGGGAAGTGGTGTGAAGGCCTTAGTCTCAGCAAGGTGGGAGCAGGCAGCCTAGCCCTTTCTCAGTCTTACAGAACTTCCTGGCTCTGACCGTAGCCCCACAAACAGCCGAATCTGCCTGAATGCACCAGGGTTTCCATCTGCCTAACGATCCACTGATCAACAATCACTGCTCTTTCTTCCTTCAGCTGTCTAGCTATCATCTAAACCAGTTTGGGGAATCAGCAGCCTGGAGGTCACACATAGCCCTGTAGATCCTCAAGAGCTGCCCTGCTCCCCATCCCTGTGCTAGGCCAATATTGGAGCTCCTACTTCTGGATCCAGCTGTTTCCTCTAGCCATTGGTCTAACAGCTAGGATTTCAAAAGACAGATGCAGGACATCACAGAAAGAGGAAGCACTGTGAGCCAAGCTCATGGGCTAAAAGAATGAATCATGCTCAGAAAATAAACACTGGTCCCAGTTTATCTGGAGCAGGATGTGTGCGAAGGGAAGTAGTGAGAGATTATTAGTCTGCAAAACCAAGATGGGTATTGTTCATGAAGGTCTAGTCCTAAAATCATGGTGATAATAAACCAAGAAGTATGAGCGTGGTATTATGAACCTTGCCTTGGCAACAGCTCATCTGAGTCCCCTGCTATCTGGGATCAGTTAATAGTGCAATAGACTTTCCACTGGGTGTTTGCAGGGGTTGGAGAAGTTAATGAGGACTTACTAGTGAATGAACTTTGCATGAAATCTCGATGATCCGGTGACCCTGGCTCGAGCTTCTTTGGAAGACCAAGTCCATCTTCTGACTCCATACAATTTCTCTGGTGTTCCCACCTGCCCGTTAGATAGCTAACCCTCTTCATCTCTGTCTCCTGGCTTCCCTGGCTTTCTTCAGATCCCTGATAAAATCTCACCCTTTTTCAAAATGCCTTTCCCAATCTCCCTTAATGCTAATCACTTCCCTTCAGTTTTCTCCAGCAGATCCTACGTATGTCATGTTTGTGCATCTTGCTTTCAGTGCTGTCTCCTCTGTCAGACTGAGCTTCTTGAGAACAGAAATTGCTTTTTGTCTCCCTCCTTATCATTTCTTGATTTGACTGGTTCAATAGCAACATGTAACTGTCAAAAATGACTTCTACAAATTGAGACTGTAAGTTCTTAATTATAATTCTATAGATGCACACAAAAACATGTAAATAAAATTTAATTAGATTTGTTTTTTTTTTTTAAATTAGTACTTTCTTTAAGCTTAAAGTTAGGGGATATTTTGGCTTATTTGCCATGGAGTCACATGGCCTACCAGATCCAAATCTCAGATACAAGAATGAAAAGAAAATGAAAGTGAGAAGAAAAGGAAAAAAATCTTTCTATCTATATATCTTTTTATAGCTGTCTAAATCTCTATGTGTATATATGTACATGCCTATGTGTATATCCTCTAGGTCCTCAAGTGTAGCCCTTTGACTGAATCCAAACTACACAGAACAAATTCCCTTAATAAAAGAATTTCTTCTATAAAACTTGGATTCAGTCAAGAGGTCATGCTCAAGGACCAAGAAGGCTGCATGTGATCTCAAGACCACGGGTTCCCCATCCCGGGTATTGACATATATGTGTATACACACATATGTATGCACATGTACATAAATGTGTTGCACATGTGTGTGTTGTATGCATGTGTGTGCACACCTGTATAGAGATGTATAACACATACATACACACATATACATATATACACACAGAGGAGAAAAGGAGAGAGGCAGGCATGCCCTGTTTCACCAGTATCCTGGCAGAAACACCAAAAACTGGCTTATGGGTGTTGTTAGCCCAACAGAAAACCATAGCAAAAGGGAAGAAAGTACATCAAGAAACTCCTCTGCCCACTAGGAAGGAAAGTGCAGAGAGACAGAGAATACACAGCTATTTCTAGGCTCCTGCAGAAAGGAGCATGAAAGAAAAATAACCAAAGTCTTCTGTGTATTTTTTCTATGACCTTCCCACAATTTCTGGTCAACTCATATTTGTAATTACTTTCCTTTCTCTGTAGCCTGCTCTTTGGATGGGAGAGAAAATGTTACCTTCTGCACTTAAACTTTTAAGCCAGATTTGATAGTCATTGGGGGTGATATGCCTTCTTAAGAAACAGGTCAGTTTTGAAATAAGAAGTCCCCATCCTATTAATCCTCCCAACCACTACCTTAACCTTGTCACATGGTTCCTTGCTGCCTTTTTTCCTGAGACCAGCTTGTTTTGCTGGGTTTAGGGGGAGTGGAGAGTTTGATAGACTATCCCCATTTCCAGTTAGCTAGAATGAAGAATGGATAAAAAATAAGTTAACACTGTTAAGAGCTTCTTAATATGCGCTTTTATTTTAACCAACAGTAAGATAATTCTCTTTCTATTAAATGCTTCATTATGATGTTGGAAAAGAATGTGGGTTCTCAAAGGCTCTTGTAGGGCCTCCCAGGATGGAAAACATTTCAAATATGGGCCCAGCGATAAGCAGTTTGTTGACCAAGGACAAGCTTAGTTAATTGTGCAAAGACTTATCTCCAGAAGGTTGGCCACCTGCCAGATGATGACTGGGGGTGGGCACAGGAAAAGAAAGGAAGCAGTAACTATTCCTGAAGTTTCTTCTATTATGGCATGGAAAAGATGGTTTTTCTCTCTGTCCAAGGAACATACATACTGATGAATTCCCAAACCTTTTCTAATGTTGAATTACAATGGGACCTTGGGCATAGCACTGAAGTGTATCATTCTGTAGCAGGACAAATAGCAGAGATCATAAGTTGATTTGCTAAATGAGTGGCTATTTGGCAGTTTTCACATTTTGGCTTCACTTCGATTAATTTACTGTCACCATAAATTTATATTTTCTCTTGAGTAGCATTCATATTTTGGTAGTGAAGAATCTGAATTTGATCTTGAATTTGACAAGAGTTCATTTCCATGTTTACCCAAAGTGTGTTTCTGCATGCGATGGTCTCCAAGTATTAAACACTAGGAGTTTCCCATCTACCAGAGACTGCAGTAATATGAACAGATATTGAACAGTCATCAACCAATGCATATGTAAGGAGTGTGCAGAATATCCACCCCATGTATGAGCCTTTATTTGATGTTAGCCTGGAGATAACGTTATAAATCTTTAAACTTTATAGGGAAAGGCTGACTGCATCAGTGTTGCTGGATTTTCTTGTTACTCAATAAAATTTCTATTTCCTAATCGAGTTTCGTGAATTTGACACAAGGGAGGGGGAAACAGGGAAACTTCTGGGTCATATTAGAGTTTCTACCAGAAATGGGGCCACAGAAAAGCAGAACAAACATTCCTATTGAGTTTTCATATCCTCTAAGCACACAGTCTTGGTTATTTAACTCTTTCCCCTTACCAAAACTTTTTCTGTGTTTTAGAAAGGGAAGCTCTTGTCTCTGAGAAACACCTCATTAAAGCATTTCACACTTGGTTTACTGCTCACTCTGCCATACCTAATTAACTCAGAAATGAGACACTGTGATTTTGAATGTGGTGAGCAGTTTTAGGTTAATTTTCTTAAGTTCCAGATGAGGCGTTTATAGCACATTAGCATCAGACATTCCTTTTACTGATGTCGCTGCTATAATACAAAGTGATTTATTATAGCATTGTGGGTTGGTTGAGTTTTTTTTTATTTTTAGGAAAGTGAAATGGTCTGTCAGGACAAAGAGAGTGAGTAGGATAGATGTTGAGAGAGCACATTCTGGTTTGACTGATGCTTTCTCCAATCAGATACCAATTTCGCTTCTTCCACATGTCCCTTTGAATTCACTCAGATCTCTGTGCGCTTCTGACCTGTGCTAGATAGTTAGAGAAATTGAATATAGATTCTCTCTTTCTAGTGACAAGCTAAAAGCTGCATCAAACCATCTAGCAATATTTTTTTCCTGATAACTTTCTGCATCCTGTGACTTATGTGGGCATATCTTTCTAAGAGAGAGAGTTCAGAGCCACAGAAAGAGGAATAATCTCTTTGGTGAACCCGTTCCCCCACAGATGCTGAATAAGTAAGATAAAAATGTGGTGTTTTCTGTTTTAACAAATTTATAGATGAAGCTTTTACTTCGGGACTTATTTGTTAGGACTAACTAAACAAGCTTCCTATTGTTCCTTGATGTAGTCATAAAAATGTTTTGCTAATGAAAACTAAACAAATCTATAATTCTTTCCCCATCCCCACTCCCTCATATTTTAAGTAAGAGAAAGAAAATTGTTACTGTTTTTGCTAACTTTATAGCAAAACCTATACTCACAATTCCATCTGAAGGCAATTAAATTCACTTGTTATCTATGAGAGAGAGAGAGGGAGGGAGGGAGGGAGGGAGGGAGAGAGAGAGAGAGAGAGAGAGAAGAAAAGAGGAGGAGGAGGGAGAGAGATGTATCTATGTGTGTATAATATGTACACACACACATATATTTGTGATTATAATCCAATTAAAGCAAAACAGTTAAATGGTCTATATAACTTAAATAATTTCTTCTAGCCTTTGAACCATATCTCCTGGAAAACAGAAACTGCATTCCTATATCATATGAATTTCATAGGTTCAGGAGAACCTTATTGATTTAGTAGAAAGGGCTTGGGATTTTCAATCAGAGGCCCTGGGTTTGAATTTGATTCTGCCATTGATTTCCTTGTCTAGTCCAGTTACTTCTCATCCCTTCTCTAGATTTTAGTTTCATCATCTTCAAAATTAAGGGGCTTTCCTTCCAGCTCAAAATCTATGATTTTTTAAAATATCATATACTGATTTTTTTCCTGGAAAATTTAATATTCCTATATTTAATATAAAGATGAGCTTCTTTCATGTTATAGGAGGGAGAAGTAGGAAAAGGAGAGAGAGACAGGAGAAGGGAACACAGAGGGAGAAAATTTATGAATAATGCAAGATGACTTAAGTTCAAGAAGTAATCTTTGGAGGCCAGGAAAGGAGTGGTCTTTCTCATCCGAAGAGTCAGGGGCCAAGGATAGGGCTCTTGTACATCCAAGGTCAAAAAACCTAGGGTTCTTTCCTTTTTTGTGGGTCATGAACCCTTTTGGCAGCCTCAGAATAATGTTTGTAACTACCAAAAAAATCCTTAGCATTGGAATTCAATTACATTGAAATACAAGTTTCCTAATGTGAAAATGTGTTTTATAAGAATGTATGTGTAGAGCCAATATAAGATTGTATATTGTCTTGGGGAGGGAGGGGGAGAAAATTTAAAACTTATGGAAGTGAGTGTTGAAAATTAAAAACAAATAAATTTAGAGGAAAAAATAAAGTTGCAGTATAAAAAAAAAGAAATGTTTCAAAATATTTGTAAAAAACAAAACAAGTTTCCATTAATTTGTAAGTTCCTGCAGGGCAGGGACTGTCTTTGTTTTTGTTTGTATCCCCCAGGTAAGTGAAGCACCTCTGCTGTGTGGGCTTGCTGAGATCTTTTCAGGGCTGCTTATCTACCTTTGGGGTCTATCTTTCACCCATCTTTCACTCCAAGAAGCTGTAGCTTACACAAGAGACACACTCCAGTAAAATTGTCTTAACAGATGGGCTAAAGCAGGTTGTAAACACAGGGACCTCAAACCTGTCTGTGAGCTTGGGGTATGTCTACCCCCAAGCATGTGAAGACTTCCTCTGGTGAAATGGTTAGATGAGAACAATTTGTTCCAATGAAGACTCAAGCAGATCCTGAGGGGTGCTTAGAGCCTAGTTAGACATTGAAGATGCCAAGGTCATCCACTGCCTCCTGGTCTAGTCCTCCTGACTTTGATCTTGTGTCTGGACTCTAGAATAGAGAATGAGGCTGCCAACTTTGCACAATTCTGCCTCACTTAAATCCACTTCATGCACACATCAAGATATCACCTATCACATCATGATATCACTGGTCCTCTTACTAAACAAAGAACCAACAACAACAAGAACGGTGTTTATTGACTGATTGACTCATGGATTAAGAGCTCCTAGTCTAGGGTAAGCAAGGTAATGGTAAATTCCTTGCATTTCTAATATCAGGACAAAGACTCATCTGGATTTGGCAAAGAAGAAGGTATTTGGTCTACCTTTTGGGATCTCTATTCCCTTGAGAATTAGTCAATCTTTAGTCAATTATTAAGCTTTAGTACAGGCATAGGGCTAAGCATTGGGGATACAAAAAAGTAAAAAATAGTCTTTCCCCTCAAAGAGCTCACATTCTAATAGAGAGGACAATATACAAAATATTGTAGACAAAATATATACAATGTAAATGGAGGGCAATCCCAGAGGGAACACTCCAGAAAAGGCCTCCTGCTTAAAGTGAGGTTGGAGCTGAGTCTTGAAGGAAGCCAGGAAACTGAAGGGAGAAGGGAGAGCATTGCCTAGAGACTTGGAAGACAGGCAGAGTCATAGGGAATGTGGCCTAGTAGGTCAGCAGAAAGGATTGTAGGTTACATCAAAGGGAGGCAGAAAAGGTAGGAAGAAGCCAAACTCTGAAGGGCTTTAGACACCCAGTAGCTTTTGTATATTTTGATCTTGGAGGTCATAGGAAGCTGCTAATTAGTGGAGTGCGATGATGTAGTCAGACTTGCTTTTTGGGAAAATCATTTTGGCAGGGGATGAATTGGAGACGTGACTTGAGGTGAGGAGACCAAAAACTAGAAGACTACTGCAGTGGTCCAGGCATGAGCTGATGAAGGTTTGCATCAGCTTGGCAGCTCTTGCGATGGAGAAAAGGGAAGAATCCTGAAGGTTGAAACATTAAGACTGGGTAGGAGACTATTCAATCTAAGTGGCATGAGTGTGAATGAGGAGTTGAGCTACTGTAGAGGTAAAATGGACAGATTTAACTTCTAACAGTTTCATCGAATTATGTGAATCCACATTTGTATATCAGTAAGCACCTCAACCTTCATAGAGGAGGTCTGCTATCACAGGTTCTTAGATCTGCATTTATAAAAAGAAAGAAATTTTGAGGGGTTAATAATCTCTTTCATTCCTTTGACCAAGTACATATATCATTCACCTACTTCAGGGGAGTCAGCACCCTGAACTTCAAAGAAAATACAGAGAAATCAACAGATATGGCTTCCTCTGCCTGACCCTCAACAGACAGGTCCAATTGTCTGACCATAGTTACCAGAGAGGGAAGGGCCAACATCTGGGTTCTGCAAGCCAGGAGGCTCCTTAGCAGCTTCCCAGAGTCCTTGTCTAGCCAAACAAACACTTCTTGTCAGTAAACCCCAAAATAAAACTCCGTGGCTCAGTGTCTTTATACACTTTGTAGAGACAGAGGATATCACATCCCTTGAGAACCAATGCCTCATTAACAAAAGACATGGACCTTCCTACAAATCTTCCCAGGCCTAACAATGAGTAGGAAAGATCATCCTTGATCACATTTTTCAGAGGCACTTTTAGTAAAACAAAAACAGCAAAAGATCCTACTTTGCTTGCCCTTACAATCAACTAGAAACCTAAGGCTTGGAGTGGCTGGATGGGGCACAGAGCCCCAAGCCTGGTGTTAAGAAGATTCATCTTCCTGAATTCAAATCTGGCCTCACACACTTACTAGTTGTGGGACCCTGGGCAAGTCACTTCACCCTGTTTGCTTCAGTTTCCTCATCTGTAAAATGAACTGGAGAAGGAAATGGCAAACCACTCGTGTCTCTCCAAGAAGATCCCAATCACAGAGAGTAAGACAAAACTGAAAAATGACTGAACACAAGAAGAGCTTGCTCTAGCATTCAACCCAAAGAAGAATGGACTTAGGGACAACTGAGGGAAAAGGGGCAAGGTCAGGAAAAAGAAAGAAATAACTCAGAAACATTAGGGCCAAATTCCTAGAATATGCATAGCAGAATAAGATTAACTAATAAAACCTCTACAACTGGTGAAGTTCCTCTTTGGTTTATTATCATAATTCCTTATGTTTTTCCCTGTTGTGCTAAGTAGTAAAACTGTTAAAAAAATCACCTAAAGGTTGTGAGTGATATTCCACTGCCTGTAGGCCCATAGCATTGCCACATGGAGTATAGCAGATTTCATGGGGTAGACTTTTGAACAGTTTTCACTCATGGATGCCCTTTTCTCTCATTTTACACTCTGGCTTCTCCCCATGGCTCCACATGAGGCATTCAGGTTGCCATACAAAATTAGATTGACTTTCCAGTAAAAAAAAAAAAGTCATTTCAGACCTAAAGGAAACTATCTGTCCTCAAAATAATTCCAGAAGCCCTGTCTTATCTTTTATTCATTTGTAGTCAGATTTTCACAGTAATCTCTATTGGTGGGGGAGTCCTTCTCCGAACTGAAAATTCTCTGTTCAATCAGTTTTCCCTCCCTTTTCCATTCTTGCTGGCATCATCTTAGCTCAGGATCTTATTACCTTTTTGCCTAGACCACTGCAATCTACATTATTTCTTTGCTTTCAGTTTTTCCTGCTCCAATCCATCCTTAACATGCTGTCAGATTAATCCTGTTAAAATATGGTTCTACTTATATGCCTCCCTTGATCAAAATACTCCATCATCTTTCTCTTGCTTACAGGATAAAATCCAAATTCCTTACCCTAGCACTGAAAATCTTTCATAATATATGGTCAGCCTGTCTTCTGGGCTTGATCCTTCACTTTCTTCTCAGTGCTTAACAAATATTCGATAAATTTAAATTTGTTTCTATTTCTTTTTTGCTTGTGTCTCTCTCTTTGTGACCTCATTTGGGATTTTTTTCACAGAGATACTAGAGTGGTTTGTCATTTCCTTATCCAGCTCATTTGGCCAAAGAGGAAACCTAGGCAAACAAGGTTGAGAGATTTGCCCTGGGTCACATAGCTAGTAAGTGTTCGAGACCATATTTGAACTCGGGAAGTCTTCCTCGCTAGGCACTTTCCCCACTGTCCTCAAAAATTTAAATTTAGTGAATTAAATTAAATTGATTTATTCTTTCTAACGTTTAAGTCAAACTGTCCCACAATACATCCTATACATTCCCACTTCCACAACTTTGCTGATTCTGTTTTCTCTGCCCTGAATACTCTTCTTTCAAATTTCTACCTATTTTTTTTCACAGTTATGATTGCTAACTGTATTTGCTCCATCCTATTTCCCTACTGTTTATTCTGTCCTCTCACCCTGTCCCTCCTCAAAAGTATTTCCCTTCTGACCCCCACTACCTCCCAGACCCCTGTTCACCCTCCCCTCTCTTATCTCCCTCCCCTTCTGCTTTCCTGTAGGGGAAGATAGATTTCTATACCCAAGTAAATGCATATATTATTCCTTCTTTCTATTTGTCCTTAATATCCCATCTCAAAGACCATCTTCTTAATGATGTCTTCCCTGAGACTCTAATAGTAAGATTTTCATCCCTCCCTCTAATGCTGGCTGCTACCTAAGTAGTGCAGTGGATGGAATGTCAAGGCTGGTGTCAGAAAGAACTGAGTTCAAATTTGATCTTAGACACCTCTGGCTGCGTGGCTCTGAGCAAGATACTTTAACCTCTATTTGTCTCATTTTCCTCTTTGAAAACGTGGGGGTTATAATATTAGTACCCATCCCCCACGGTGGTTGTGATGATAAAGAGATATATTATTTGTGAAGTACTTTGCAGACGTTTAAAGTACTATACAAATGTGAACTCATTATTTGCTGATTTTTATTAACTCCACCTTGTTCTCTGGCTGTTTGTATATTTCTCTTATCTTCCTCCACCCCATGAGATTATAAATTTCTTCATGTGAACGACAGTGTATAGCACAGTGCCAGAGTACAATGTGCATTCAATGGACATTTTTCAGGTTGTTTGAACTCAAAGTGTAACCAGAGCAGTTTGGGCAGATATCACCCTAGTTAACGAAGACACAGACAGAGGCCAGAGCTGCTCCCTTCCTCAGCAGCTATTCCTGACCAAGGGCTAATAAGAGCATTTTCTTCCTTTTCTCAAAACACAAATCCTTCAATACTGAGTCACAGGTATTCTGTAATTTCCCAGGGGAACTCAGCACTCACTTGCTAGGATGTAGCCCCAGCTGTTTTGCTTGTGTTCATAAATGCACCAACTTCTAAAAAGTCTCTGGGGATGCTTCCCTTGGTCAGAAAGGTCACAGAGTCGGGCATTACTGTCTTTCCTTCACGATTGCATTTGATCAGAGGCCAGGTCAATGGAACATAAATTTTTTTTGAAAAGCTATTGATTTTTGTGTGGTGGTTATATATCTTGGCAAAATGTTTTATAAACATATTGACAGATTCTGAGAAAACATATTTGCTCATGATACATGAGTTATGTTTTGATTTGTATGAACTCTGCCCAGAAAAAGAGGCAGTGTTGAAATATGGTAAGAAAAGTCCCCAAAACTTGGTCATTCATAGCATAAAAGAATTATACAAAACTGCTCCAAGGAGCAGTTAAACTCTGAGCTCATTACTATGATAGGGATTTCTTTTGTATACATAGTAGGAGGAATAGGAGATAGGGACCAGACTATGATTTCACCGGTATAAGGGACCTACTGGTAATACCAATGCATCGTGGCCCCTGTGTGCCCCAGGCCACACAAGGAAATGTCAACTGACATCTTCCTGAATCTGGGGCCATCTCCTTCTCCTTTATGCCTCATGCTTTGTTGGAAACTCAGAATAATCCCAGACCAGGGATATGCCACCCCAGCCCCATCCTCTCTGTGTTTAAATTTTGTCCTTCTCTCAAAATCCCAATCAGATGCAACTTTTCTTGCAGAAACTTCCCTCCTTCTCCCAGACAGTTGGAGTTGATCTCGCCTTCATTTTATAGCATTTAGGGGAGGCAGCTCTTGTGATACTTAGCACAGAGTGAAATATCATGCAAAGACTTTTGCCACTTCGAGGCACCATATAAATGTAAATTATCACATTGTTTTTATTGATGTGATTTCAGTGACAAAAACAACCGAAAACTCAAAGCCAAGCATTACAAATGAGACTAAATATCTTTCCTGTAACTCTGAATGATGATGGTAACATTGGTGTGTGTCCAGATACAACCAGGTGGGGACAAAATATTGCTGTTGGTGAAGCTAAATATTCACTTACTAGGGCATGTTAAGAGATTTATCTCTAGAATTATAATCAGTTATACTATCTGTCAAACTAAACGGTACTTAAAAAAATAGCCAAAGGAATATAGTTTTTGTATAAAATGGCACTAATTTTTTTTCTGTCTTTTTCTTTATAGCACCAGCCAGTAGAAAACCAGGAGATCCGCTTGTTATCTCAGATATCAAGAGAGGAAGCGTGGCTCACAGGTGAGACAGTGGGCAAACTTCTTCCAACCAATTGGCTGGCCCGAACCTAGCTGTGCCTCAAACTAATTGGACCTCTAGTCTGTCAGTAATTAATTTCTCTATGTAGCATGGTTCTCATTCAGTCATTCATTCAAGGAGGTTTTCATGAGTATTTCCCCTGCTGTGCACCCAACATATGTTCTCTTTGTTCGCTTCCCACCCAACCTTCTATGACCTAAAGATGAGCTTGGCTCTTCTCATGACAGCTACCCCATAGAGATAATTGCATAACAGAAAAGCCAAACCCCATGCTACATTCTTTCCTCCTTGACTCAGGCAGACAGAACCTTTTAGACTAGCTCTGACTGGCACAGAGACCCACCAAACCTGAGGTGAGACCCAGTGATAGATTCCAAAACCTGTGTTGTAAGGACAAATGGTCTCAGTTAGGAAGCAGAGCCAAGTCAGAGGTAGCTTTTGGGTTCAGAGCAAAAAGTGGTTTCCTTAAATGCTTCTCTCAGACTTGGAATATTGTAGGTATTTTCAGTTCCCAAGTAACCCTTGTTCTGCCTGCCATAAGCCTTTGAACACATAGCAGGACCCCTTGTCACTCCATCTCAGAAATGTACGTGATTGTTTGGGCATAGTTGGAAATAGCAAAGGCTTTCCAGTCACAAATCACTAGTAAAGTGGCAGCCAGGTGGCACAGTGGATAGAACACTGGCCTTGGAATCAAGAGGACCTGAGTGTAAATGTAGACTCAGACACTTACCAGCTGTGTGGCCCTGGGCAAGTCATTTAACCCTGACTTCCAAACCAAACCAATTACTAGTAAAGCCATTAGTCACCACTTCCATGTTTCACTTTCCCAAGTCTTCCCCCAAATCTTCCTCCTACACCTGGGGATCGACAAGAGGTACCATGTTCAGAAATAAAACTGCAAAGTATTCCTCAACCAATGCAGAATGTAGCCCCTTCTACACAGTAGAATGAGGACTATCGATCAATCAATCAACAAGCATTAAGTCTGTGTGATGTGCCAAGTCCAGGTGATTCCCTCAAGGAGCTTGCAGACCTAGAGGAAGATGAGAGAGATAACATGTAAATTAGCAGGTTGTTATTTGCCTCAAAAAGGACCAATGACCTCAGGGAGGTGATGCCATGACATATAAGTGAATTGAATTTAAATGAGGTAGGGCTGTGCAAAGTCACCAGCCTCACTTCGTCCTGCTGAGCCATCTGCGTCCAGTGGCCAATTACAGATCAGGATGCCTGGAGATGGTCCTAGATGTAATGGAAGATTTTGACCTTTTTAAGCTAAGGTCTTTAACAGGTCTCAGTTTGCCTGAGACAAAGCGCATTCATGTGATTAAGGTTAGGCAAGAAATGAGGCAAAGAATGGCCTCTTTTACCTAGTCAAAGAAAAAAACCCAACAATCTGGGAGGGGAACACCATCAGGATTTCTGGTCCAAATAGAAGCAATTACTATTCACTTTCACTCTGACCCCTCAAAACCCAAACAGTGACCGAGTGAACCTTGGGCCGGGACCCACTGTTGGCCTATCAGTGAGAGTCAGAGTGATTTGAATTAAGTAGCAGGTATCTTCACAATTGATTCAGAATGGAAGGAAAATAATCTTAAAAAGGAATGTTTAAATGACCGAAGGGAAACGAAGAAAGGCATCATGCAGAAGGTGACATTTGAGGTCTTCCCACTGTGTAGTGCCCAAATCAATTGGTTCCCTGTTTATTTAAGGGAATAATAATTTAATATTTTTAATACCTGCTAGCTAAATGCCATGGCTAGCAAACCAAAATCAGACAGTCAAAAAGACAAAAAAAGCAAAAGACAATTGTAGAGAAAATACATTTTTTAATTGAAGAATTATTTTCCTTCTGCATTATAATTAATGATACTTTAAGTAGCCCACATAAGTGGTACTGATTCTTCATGCGTTCCCATTCCTTTAACAGAACTGGGACCCTAGAACTTGGGGACAAGTTGCTGGCCATTGATAACATCCGTCTGGACAACTGCTCCATGGAAGATGCAGTTCAGATTCTCCAGCAGTGTGAGGACCTTGTCAAACTCAAAATCCGGAAAGATGAAGATAACTCTGGTATTGATCGTAAACTTAATTACACTTGGTTTTTGTCATTTTTGTCTTCTGGCTTCATAAGTCTTTCAGTGTTGTCTCAGAGATGGTAACTGGTATGAATCAGGCTACAGAATCTTGACCCAATTTAGAATTGTGCATTGGGATTGTGATACAGATTCTCAAAATGGGCATTTTCTGTTTCACATATATGCAGCACAAGCTAATGGGTTCTGCTGCTGCTTAGTCATTTTTCATTCATGTCTGACTCCCCAGGAATCCATTTGGGGTTTTCTTGGCAGAGGTAGTGAAGTGGTTTATCATTTTCTTGTCTAGCTCATTTTACAGATAAGGAAACTGAGGTAAACAGGGTTAAGTGACTTATCTGTGATCACACAGGAAGATGACTCTTCCTGATTCTGTACTGTCTATTTAGCTGACCCCCAAGCTGGGGCTTTATCCTAAAATAAGCCCTATGTCTCATTAACCCTGCCCCCCCCACCTCATTGTTTGAGATTTCTGGATGCGTTTGCATTCCTATTGAGTACTACCAAGACATCCCCATTGAAGAAATATGGAAGGAGCTGGGAATCCAACAACCTGGGTTCTTGTCTTAGCTCTGCCATGCATAGTCATATAACCTTGGAAAAATCACTTCATTTCTCTAAATGGTGGTAGACTCCTGGTGTGTAAAGTGAAAAGATTGGATAAAATGACCTCTAAATTCCCTTTCAGCTCTTTGATTCACTTAGTTCTAATATTTGCTTTTCTAGCAGCATTTTCAAAGTTCTTTCTTCAAAACAGGGCTACCATTTGACAGATTGCACTTCCTCAGATCACAAGTCAGGTGAAGTCTCCCCCTATACAACTGAGAAGTCAAAGCCTTGAGAAACTGTGTTAGCAGAGTTGGAAAGGAAGACTCCACATGTGATAACACCTTTTACTGAAGTCAGCTGTGAAAATAGGGTAACTTCTGGCAACCTATGGCATCCTCTTAATTCTTTCATCCTTAAAATGACCATGAGAAATCAAAGTATGCTTTAGAGCTTCAAGAGACCAATAGATGTCATATAGTTATTGCAGGCTTATTTTTCAGGTTAGGAAACTGAGGCCCAGAGAGGCTAAGTGATTTATCCAAGCTCACACAGTAATAGCAGAGTCAGCATTTGAGCCTAGATCCTCTGATTCCAAATCCAACAACCTCTCTACTATATCATAAAGTCTGTCCTGAATACAAAAAACTCTCTAAGTAGCTCTTCCATGGTATGACTCAGAAAGAAAACAGAAACTTTTATGAAGAAATTACAGGAATTGAAAATCTTGTACTTGTCTTGTAACATAAAAGATTTTTTTAAAAGTATCACAAAAAAACAACCAGAGAAGTGTTGTGATATCGGCAGAGATGGATTCATTAATATCTCAAAGACCTGTTATGACTAAGAATGAACAGTCCCTCCATCAACACAAGCCTAGATCACAACCTGTCCATAACTTCGTCTTAGAGAAAGTAGGTCTTAATCTGCCTGAAATGATGAGTGTGTTAACTGAAGTTATCTATATGATATACCTTTCTGTTAATGGTCCTTCTAATGAGGTAGCTAGGTGGCACAGTGGATAGAGTGCTGAGCCTGGAGTTAGAAAGATTCATCTTTCTGAGTTCAAATCTAGCCTCAGACACTTACTAGCTGTGTGACGATGTGTAAGTCACTTAACCCTATTTGCCTCAGTTTCCTCATCTATAAAATGAGCTGGAAAAGGAAAGGCAAACCACTCCAGTATCTTTGCCAAGAAAACCCCATATGGGGTCATGAAGAATCAGACATGCCTGAAACAATAACAGGAAGAAAAGTATTTAGCATTTCCATTACATCTGTCTAAAGGCTACATGTACTCTGGTAATAAGATCTAATGAAACCTGAAGATGAAACAATTTGTGATTTGGTTTCCCCAGTCCTCCTGTCCTCTCTTTCTTCCTTCTCTGATTTTGGCCAAACACACTCTTCACTGCATATGCTCTACCAGTAATGGCAGGTTTTTGCCCCTGCCAAAAAGTTCATATGTAAGTAGCCATCTGACTCCTCCATGATTATAAGCAGTGCAACATCATTTTTGTATCATCAATTCCCATGGGTTTCAGGTACAGGCCACTATGTTGCCCATGTGAATATCTGTGCTCTCTTCTGCCTGCCATCTTCCCAGTAAACCCTTGTCCTTAGGAATATTCTAGGATTCTTTAAAAGGCAACAGTTCCCTGCCAAGAACTTTGTCCTTCAAGATGTGTCTTGTAGGTATTGATAATTCACCATTCCAGCTTTAAATTTCATGCCATCCTTTATTAGATTCATCTGTTTATCATTGCATTCTTCAAACTCAACCACTTTGGTGTCTTTGGCTTTTCTTTTCTATTTTGGGTTTATTTATGGAGAGGACTCTCCATCAGATAGTGCTCTGCCTTTTGGAAAACATATTTAGCCGCATTGGTTGCCAACCTGATGCAGACCTCAGCTGCTTTACTTTCCAAGTAAAAAGATAAGTATAGATTTTGCATGTGGCTGGGTATATTCCAACATTCAAAGCCAGGGCATGCTGACAAGTTGGCAGCAGCTTCAGAAGCAGCCACCAAGCACTTGGACAGAAACAGATTTGCATTTTCTGCTGCGTATCTGCCTTTTTGTTCATTGCCTCTTCAGATCTCCCAATAATCCTTTTTCCTAAAATAAAATTAGTGACTTTTCTGTTTAGGTAAGATTTTGAAATCTTAATGGACCTGCTATCATACTTGTAAACTTGGGAAGGTGGGCACAAAACAAATTCTATAAATGAACATGAAGGTGCAGATCTAACTGCTTAAAGCATAGGCACTTGCTGGCAAGGTGTGATTTCAGAAGAGAAAAACTTTGATCCACTGATATAAGAAATCCCCAAATTAGGATTCTTTCCTTTATTCTACATTTCTCCCTCTCCATGACCTGTCTTCAAATATAAAACCTGCTGAGAGAGAGAGATGGCATGTAAATCTCCTAACATCTTAGTCTGAATGATTTTAATCAGATCACGACAAGAGAAATGGAGTAGGTAAGAGAACCTGGTGCCCAGGCATGAGAGAGGGTACTGAAAGGAAAGGACTCAGGACTCAGAAAAAGAGGGCATAGAAGCAAACTTTACCTAGTTATTCATGAATCCTGATATTTACTAGCTAGGTGACCTTGAGCATGTTCCTTAAGCCCTCTAAGCCTCAGGCACTCTCTAAAACTGTAGGTTAAAGGAGAGGCTGGGTTGGGGGCATGTATTGATGGAGAGAGTGTCCACACTTACTAATCATAGGTCCTTGATGTCTTCATGAATCCATCTGTTGGTGGTTTGAGTTCTGGTCAGGATGAGACATAGCAGTGTCAGAACACTTCTCTGGTAGCTTTATGTGATGTTTGTTTAAAACATCTTTTTAAGTATTTCATTTGGAGACCACTGCTCAATTTAGTACAGCTATTATTCATGAGGTTTCCATTGTAGAATCTTCATTCCATTGAGATGCATTGCCTAAAGTCCTCAGCTTCCCTGGGGTTATTGAAAGGACATACTAGTCCAAACCAGATTCCTCTTAACCATAACTATTACAGACCTTCTTTTAAGGAAGTCATTGTTTGGCACTTGTGATCTGATCATCCACATACAGAAGAGATGCAAGATCCCAATGTTCTGTCTCCCACCAAGAAACTGTGGTTCACAAAGTGTCTTGATTAAAGAAGTTCAGAAATAATTGGGAAAAAAAAGGCTAAGACATTTCTAAGACCACAAAACTCCATGGACTACTAATGTAGGAAGGTAGCTTTTTTTCCCTTTTAAAATATAAAATGATTTTCTTGAATCTATTTTGCTCTTCTGTCAAGATATGACTGATTGGAAAGTATTGATTAATTCTTGTTGCAAACACTGATTTCCAAAGCATGGAGACACAGACCTGAAATTGACTGATAATTCTTCATGTGGTTGGTCATGGAAATGTTGCCATCTTCTGTTATGAAATCTCTTGTAGGACTTGAGTCTCAAAGCATCATTTATAACTGTAAATCTCTGCAGATATATTTTGCCCAAACTTTGAAATGTTTCTGACAGTAATTGTAGATTGTATGTGCTACGGGCAGAGGCTTCCAATTCTTTATTTAATTCAGTGGTACTTTCATCAGTCACAGCTAGACGATTTACAGCTACCCAATATAACTTGGTTCCTTGACTGGCATGCATTGCTGTTAGCTTTTACAGATTTTTGCTTTAAAATGTAAACATTTTGTCCAGTGACACATCTCTCATTTCTTTTCTGTTTACTTTACTCAAGGAGGTAATAGAATTTTTTTTTGAGCATTGATAAAGTCTCCGGTCTGATGCCTTGTCTTTTTTGAAGTCTCTTCATGGCACTCAATGAATCCAATTGAATGTGACAGATTCAAGGCCTTAATTCTTGGCACTGGAGATACAAAGAGAGAAATGAAATGGTCCCTGTCCTCAAGTTCATTTTGTTGTCTCACAGTTTCATAGTCGTTAACTGGAATGTTTTATTATGACTGCTGCATTTGAAATAGGTCTCCTATCTATTGTTGAAACTTTCTCTAGATGATCTTTGGCTCTTGTTTCAACTGCTCAGGCATATTCATGTTCCCTGTTTCAGTGGTGAAAAGAAATTGGTTTTGGAACAGAGCATTTTTCCTAATCTCTTGTTTGCCATCATTCTGTCATTTTTGGTTGGTCTTTGGTTGAATTTCCTGACTCAGTATCTATATACACAAACATAGCCATCTGGGCCCCATGGCAAGGATCTCACAAGCAACATCTTAAAATTATATATTTACTAAAGGTCAAACTGACAGCTTTGATTTATATCTATCTTCTTTGTTTTAGTAGATATCCTTCTTTTTAGGTCCATCAATACTTTCACAAAAGTCTCCAGCTGTGCACTGTCATTTTTTGAGGCTGCCTTGTGTTATTCCTGAGGCAAATTATCTTAACATATTTCCAAACTGAGATCTGTGTAATACCCTTAGGATTCATTCAAGTCCTTATCTGAAGGGCTGTGACTCTGAAGATTTGTTTACCAGCAAATAAGCCAGATTGAGATGAGAATTATTTTTTTCAGCTTTTTCAAGTGAGACTGTGTTTAGATTATCCAGAATATTGTCGTCCTAAGCTCCCAAATAGGAAAACAGACAATGGTGGATGCTTTGGTTTACACTATAAAAAAAAAAAAACTAGCTCCTCATTGGAATAGCTGATTTCTCTGTATTTTCTTTTACTTGATTCCACAATATACTTACTGACTTGGGAGAGTATAAATGATCAGTTTTCATATAAAGCAAAATTGAAAAAATTCAGGTTTTCAAAAAGTTAGTATTGGAGTCAGAACACCATAATACCATATATTATTCTGGCATGTCAAGGTATAATGCCCATATGACAAGGAAAGAAAGTCAAGCTTATGAGATCCAGTCTAGAAGTTCTTTTCCTGAATAGATCATTTGCTCAGGCTGGCCGCCATGAACTTCAGATGACCCATCAATTTTTGCCTTTAGAAGTAAAAAAAAAAAAAAAAAAAAAAAAAAAGAAGTTATTCTCCCAAGTCTGAGTGTCCCTATTGGATAAAAAAAAGAAGCTGCCATAATGGATCCCAGCCAGAGTTTTCATTTTGCTAAATTGATAGCACTCTAGTATCCTGAAAATAACATCACAGATAAGTAATGCTGCCATTTTACATCTGTTTCATGGTGCCATTAATTTTCTTAACTAGAGTGGAGTCGCACAAGCAAGTAGACTGGCCTCCTTTCATGCTTTTTGCTAATAGTTGCAAACCTTCTGCTGTGACATAAATGCTGTTTATAATATCATTAGCATCTGCTTAGTCTTACATGAGAGCTCTCTATTAACACAGCATTTATTCATCTCAAAAAGTTGCATTTCTTATTTAACCCTATAGTCGCTCCCTTCTCATCATGAGGATCTCAACATGGACTGCATTCATGCACCTTTGAGCATTTACATTTTGGAAATATTATAGTTATTAGATTCTAAATGGCAGTTCTTATCCATATAGAAAACTGAGAGACCATAAGGGTGCCAGTTGGGCTAATGCTTGAGTAGACAGATGGATCTGGAAGCACAACGTGAAGTTTAGTTGGGCACCAACAGAACAGTTTAGGGAGCAAATTCTAGGACTGTGGTGGCATTTATAAGAATGAAATATCTGGTCACAGCCCTTGAATGAGCTGAGTGTCAGCTATTCTGATGAACTGGAGATCTTCTAGACCTTATCATCTGCCTTGCCACTGTGCCCTCCAGGACTTACATCAATCAGCCAGTAAACATTCATTAAGCATCTACCATGTTCCAGGCACCAGTGATACAAAAAGGGCAAATGAAAGCAAGGGTCTTCAAGGAGCTTATAATCTAATGCAGGAGACAACAGATAAATAAATATGTACAAAACAAGCCATCTATAGGATGAATAGGAAATAATCAATAGAGGGAAGGCACTGGAATTAAGAGTTGTTAGGGAAGGTTTCCAGTAAAAGATGGGATTTATTTGGGACTCTAAAGGAAGCCAGAGAGGTCAGTAGTTGGAGTGGAAGAGGGAGAGTGTTCTAGGCTTGAGGGACAATCAGAGAGAATGTCATGAGCTAAGGGATACAATGTCTTGTTCATGAAATAGTCAGAAAGCCAATGTCACTGGATCAAAGAATATATCAAAGGTATAAAAAGATGAGAAATGTAGGAGGGACTATGTTATAAGGGGCCTTGAATGCTAAACAAAGCATTTTGTACTTCTGGAGGTAATAGGAAGCCACTGGAGTTTATTGGGGGTGGGGGGTGGGGGGAGGGTGTGCATGTGCGTGTGTGTGCGTGTGTGTGTGTGTGTGTGTGTGTGTGTGTGTGTATGAGATATGATCAAACCTGTCCTTTAGGGAAATCACTTCAGTGACTGAATGAAGGATGGATTGGAATGGAGAGAGACTTGAGTTAGGCAGACCCACTAGTAGCCAACAATCCAGGTGTAGGTGTGCACCAGGGCAGTAGCAGTGTCAAAGGAGAGAAGGGGACATATTCAAAAGATGTTGCAAAGGTGAAATCAACAGGCCTTGGCAAAAGCTTGGAGCTAGTGTGGAAACCATGATGATTTCTAGGTTATAAGACTGAGGGATGGGAGGATCATGTTTGACCTTGATAGCGGTAGGGAAGGTGTATGTGTGTATGTATGGGGGAGAGGGAGTTTTGAGGGGAATGATCATAAGTCCCATTTTGGATATATTGAGTTTCAGGTTAATGTCTTCTGGACATTTAGTCTGAGATGTCTAAAAGGCAGTTGGAGATGCAAGTTTGGATGTCAGCAGAGAAATTGGGGCAGGACAGGTAAATTAGAGGATCATCAACATGGAGATGGTAATAAATGTATGACAGTCAGCGAGATCACCAAGTATTATAGAGAAAAGGGCCCAGAATAGAAGTCTGTGAGAAACCTACAGTTAGAGGGTGTGACCTGGAAGAGGATTCAGCAAAGGAGGCAGAGAAGGAGTAGTCAGATAAGTAGAAGAGGCAGAAGAAAATGGCATCCTGTAAACCTAGAGAGAAGAGAACGTCCCTTGACGTTGTCAAAGGCTGCAAAGAGGTCAAGGAGAATGAGGATAGAGAAAAGGTCAATCAATGGATTTGGGAGCTAAGATCACAGGTAATTTTAGAAAGGGCAATTTCCATGGAATGACAAGATCAGAAGCCAGATATATGGGGTTAAGAAGAGATTGGGAGGAAAGTGGAGGTACCTATTGTAGGTGGCCTTTTCAAAGAATTTAGCTAAAAAGGGCTGATATAGGATGATAATGGGGATGAAAGGAGCATGTGAGGTCTATTTCAGGCTAGAGATGACATGGCCATATTTGTAAGCAGTAGGGAATGAGTTAGTAGACAGAGAAGGATTAAAAATAAGTGAGAGTTAAATTAAGAGAGAGAAAATGGGATGGAATGGGATCACAGGAAGAGGGATTAGCCTTGGTGAGGGGCAAGGTCACTTCATCATTTGAGATAGGAGTAAAGAAGGAGATCATGGCAGATGGCAAGTGAGTGATAAGAGATGAGGAAGATGGAAGAAGAGAGTATTCAGAGCAAATGATCTCAGGTTTTTCTCATCTTTGATAGTGGGTAGAAGAGGGACCAAGGGAGTTTTGAGGAATGAAAAGATTGAGCTGTTGAGTTAACAAGGAGGGAAGTATAATACAAAATTGCCTAGCAGCAGTCAAGGCCAGGTTGAGATTGTGTAACATAAATTGGAAGGGACCAAATAAGACTGGTTGCAGGGTTTTTTCCGTCTTTGTTCAGCAGCACATTGTAAGCGATGAATGGTAGGAGTGATGTAAGGCTAAGGCTTGGCTGGATGTAATCAAAGATATAAGGAGGCTAGGAATTGAAAAGAGGAGGAGAGTATGGAGTAGAATTGGTTCACCAAAGGGTCAGGATGGAGAAAAGAGAAGAGAATGGTTAGTGTAGGGCAAACGGCTTGAGAGATAACTGAGGGGCCCAGAGATTGTATACAGTACAGATGGAGAGAAGGCTCTTGTAAGGAAAAGCAAAGGGGGAGTTGAAATGCCAATAGATTATGGCCAGAGATAGGAGATTTCAGAATTCTTGAACACAGAGATGGTACATTGGTGGGCAATGCAAGATCAAGAGTTTGACCTTCTTTGGGTGTGGTTGAAGTGGGGTGGAGAGAATAATTCATGGGAAATGAACAGATTGAGAGAACTGGTTCGTTAGAGTGTTTGAAGGAGAGTCAGTTTGTATGTTGAAGTCTATGAGGCAAGAGTTGGGGAGGAGAGAAAAATTGTGAGCCATGAGGTCAATTGTGAGCTCCCTGAGGAAGGAAGGAAGATTCCTGGGGTCTGTAGACAGCAACTACTAGGATTTTGATTGGGTCGTAGATATGAATAGCATGAACCTTAAAGGAAGAGAGATTACTTAGTGATGGAAGCAGGCAGAGAAACTCATCAACTCCCATGGGTTTAATGATTCATGTCTATGTAGATAATTCTCAGATATATAGATCCATTTCCAGTCGACCTCTTGAGCTCCATTCCAACATCACCAAGCATTTAGTTTGAAACATTTTAAACTAGACATTCCCAAAGGAATTATAGATTCATCATGTCCAAAATGCAGCTCACCATCTTCCCTTCCCAAGCCACAGTATTACTCATGGGCACCATAATTCTTCCAGTCCAGCCTCAATCTCATCCTTAACTTCTTACTCACACTATGCATCCAATCAGTTGTCAAATCTTGTCATTTCTCTCACCACATCTCACCTATAATTCCTCTGACCTACTTCTGAGGCAGGGAGAGGGAGAGAGAAGAAGGGAAGAGAAGAGAAAGAGGGAAGGAAGAAAGAGAGCAAAGAAGCAAGTTGGATCAATCCTCAAAGTGAAAGTTCCTGCACTCTTCATCTAAAGGATAGAACAGATATATCAAGGGAGGTGACTGAAATCTAACTTCTCTGTAAAACTAGAGGGCTAAGGTCCATAATTACTGGATTAAAGGTTTCAGTGATGAATGAATTACTTGAAACAAAACAAAACAAAAAACACTTGACCACTTTACCGCTTCTCTTAGGCTTGATCCCATCTTTCTTAATAGAAGGTATCACATATCAGCTGCCAAAGGATGATAGCAGCTGTGACCCGTCCAGATAGAAACCTGTTAATTTGCTTGTGCTCTTCAGAAAGCACACACAGCTTGTATTACTAATGTCAGCTGAGAAGCAAAAAAGAGTGAGCCTCCAGGTTCCAGGGGTGCAAAAAGCAGCTTTTCTTCAATTCAATAACTGTTGAACACCCTCCCACCCCAAATGTTTTAACATTTCTACTGCCTTTGTTCATCATAAAGCACATTAGTATTTATTCCATCACAGTTATATACAATAACTTGTTCAGCCGTTCCCCAATTGAGGGACATCCCCTCATTTTCTAATTCTTTGCCACCACAGAAAGAGCTGCTATAAATATTTTTGTGTGCATAGGTTTTTTTACTTTTTGTTTTCTTTCTCTTTGGGATACAGACTTAATAGTGGTATTGCTTGGTCAAAGGGTATACATGGTTTTATAGTTCCAGATTGCTTTCTAGAATGAACGAATGAGTTTACAACTCCACCAATAGTGCATTAGTGTTTTAATTTTCCCACATCCCCTCCAACATTTGTCCTTTTCTTTTTCTGTCATATTAACCAATCTGATAAGTTTGAGGTAGTATTGGGTTCTCTTAATTTATATTTCTCTAATCAATAGTGATTTAAAGCATTTTTTCATATGACTATAGATAGCTTTGATTACTTTATCTGAAAACTGCTTATTCATATTTATCGTTTTTGATAAATTTTTTTTGACCATTTATCAATTGAGGAATGGCTGTTCTATAAATTTGTAAAGCTCTTTTCTTGATCATGAATGACTTTCAGGTAGTCCAATAATTCTTAGATTATTTCTCCAAGATCTATTTTCCAGGTCAGTTGTTTTTCCAATAAGGTATTTAATATTTTCTTCTATTTTTTTATTCTTTTGATTTTTTTCTTGTTTCTTCTGGATAACGTCATTAGTTTGCCAAATTCTAACTTTCAAAGAATTATTTTCCTCAGTGAGCTTTTGTACTTTTTTTTTCATTTGATCAATTTTGCTTTTCAAGTCATTCTTCTCTCCTTTGGATCTTTGTAACTCTTTTTACTATTTGACCTATTCTGTTTTTTACGATATTGTTTTCTTCAGTATTTTTTTTTTGCATCTCTTTTACCAAACTGTTGACTTTTTAATTTTTATGATTGTCTTGCACCACTCTCATTTCTTTTCCAAGTTTTTCCTGTACCTCTTGTACTTGATTTTTAAAATCCTTTTTGAGCTCTTCCATAGCCTAAGGCAATTCTTAATTTTCTTTCAGGCTTTAGACGCGGGAGTTTTGATTTTGTTTTCTTCTGAATGTGTGTTTTGATTTTCTTTGTCACTGTAGTGATTTTCTATGGTCAGAATTTTTTTCTGCTATTTTCTCATTTTCCAGGCTATTTATTGATGTTTAACTCTATGCTAAAGTGGGGCTCTGCTTTCAGAGGGGAGAGGGCATTGTCCCAAGATTCAGGTACTTTGTGCAGAATTCTGGGGTCCTGTAAAATTTTTAACTCTTCCGAGGTGGTATGATCTTGGGAGAGGTGTGTTCACCACTCTCCTGTACTGTACTGGTTTGTGAGCAACCACAGCATTCTTTTCTACCCTGGAACTATGACCAGGATCCTTGTTCCCTTGTGGCCACAAACTCTGCTCTGCTACTGCTCATGCTGGGACTAAGACCCAGTACTGTGACCCAGATTCAAGTACAGGCAATGTAATAGAATCTTGCCCCTGAAGGCAACATAGGGATCCCTATAAATCTCCTTCTGATCCATTGTCCAATCACCTTACCACCTGTGGGCTGAGAGATTTGAAAACTGCCAGTAGCTGCCACTGATTCAGTCACCCCAAGGCCTGTTCCTAGTTTATTGGGGTCTGGTCTGCACTGGTGCCACCTACACTGGATTGTGCTCCTCTCTCACCCTGGTACAACAGACCTTTCCTGCTGACTTTCTAAGTTGTCTTGAGCTAGAAGATTGTTTTACTCCTTTTTTGTGGGTTCTGCTGCTCTAGAATTTGTTTAGAATCATTCTTTAAAGGTATTTGGAGGGGTTTGGGGGAGAGTCACGTGAGTTTCTGCTTTTACTTTGCTATCTTGGCTCCATTTTCTCTACCTAGCCTTAAACATATTATCATCTCTCCTAAATAGAATGGAATATGGCTACCAAATCAAAGAGGAACTCATATTCAAATGTTAATCACATACATACATACACATGCATGCTTATATGTATAAGTGTGTACATGTGTGTATGCATATAAATGTATGTATCTGTGTGTGTATACACACATGAAATCTCAAGATAATGACTCTATTTAAAAAACCCCACCACATTAAAGAATTTCTTAATGTAATACAGAAGCTCCTTAAACATTTTTGTGCATGTTCTGGACCCCTTTGGCAGGCTTATGAAGCTGATAGGTTGCTTCTCAGAAGAATGTTTTTAAATGCACAAAATAAAATATAAAGAAAGAAAACAATCATAATAAAACACAATTATCAAATTAAAAATAGCAACAACAGCATCATGGACCCCAGATTAAGATCCCATGTCTAATGGAACTTTTTTCAAGGAATGCTTTTGAACTCATTAATCGTAAAGTTTTTGCTACATGCCAAGTAAAAAGAGAGATGGAAGACCTCAAGCTTGCATTCAGATTTCAAATTGAATGATGATAAATGATACTTATAAATACCTTGATCTCTTCCAGGAAAAAATACATTGAACATAAGGCTATCATGGCAAAAGCCATGGCTAAGTAACTTAGGACTTACTGTAATAGTGAAATTAAGAAAGCACTTTAAAGCAATTAACATCAGTGCAATACTAGCCTTAAAATATTTTTGGAATCGTAAAATGTTTCCAAACCTAACAGATTTGGAAAATACTCTGACAAAAACCTGTAAGGTATTAATGAGACCTGAGATCTATCATCCTAAGGCAGCTGTGGAAAGATTAGCACTTTCTCATCCTTAAGGAGGAAGACAATTTTTAGACTTCTCAGAGCACATGAAAATCAGATTAAAAATGTACAGAAATCTTTTTAGAACCAATAGACATCCCTTTACTGATCATTAATAAAAGTTGACAATAGGTACCTAATTAAAAGTGGTTTTGGATTCCCTGGGATGATTAAGATCCAAGAGTGGAACCCAAAGACCTGCCATGAGCTGAATACATATGAACTCAACCAACAATGTGTCAGTAAAAATGCATCGAACCAATGGCTGTCATACAGATTAATTTGTGGAAAGAGGGTGGCAATTCAGGATCAAGCAATCACCACCAGGAATTATGGATGATCCATCTTTAAGGAGGTCAAATTTATTAATCCATGCTGATTATTACAGGAAATGATGGTAGCTGAGCAGCCCATCTTTGCAGGCTTCCAAAATTTAGCACCTACCAATTACCCAGCAAGATATAACCTGATGGCTAGAATTATACATGAAAGACCTACTGTCTTTCATAGACTGACAGTTATATCTCCATACTGCAAATATAGGCTTCAAAATATCCTGTATCATTAGCCAACTAACTTTGACAGAACTGGACTCTTTTCATAAGCTGAACTATTGTTCAAAATCTTAGACATAACAGTGAGACATAAAAATTGAAGAACATTAATTTTAGGCTCAAAGTAAGGAAAAACTGGTCCAGAAGGTGAATTAGTTGCATTTTAAGATTTCCTTTTGTTTTGTTTTTGGTTTGGACCCATGATTCATTGTGTGTATAACTTCCTAAGTAGGAACTACTTCCATCAATTCTAATGAACACCACATCTAAAACTCCATCCATTGATGTAAATTGGCAAGCCATCTCTACATGTTCATCATGGAGGCTCACCTGGGGTGCTGATTTGGTCACGGTCACACAGCTACTTCTGTTGTTTAGTTGGGTCCAACTCTTCATGACTTCATGGACCATAGCACACCTGGCCCTTCTATCCTCCACTATCTCCCAAAGTTTGTCCAAGCTGATCTTTCTGTGAGGCTGGCCATCTCTCTATTACACCACACTGCCTTTCTATGGTGATGGACTCATTGTATATGAGCACCTGGAAATCTCGAATGAGATATAGTCTCTGATTCTCTTGGTGTAGCACCTAGTTCCACTACAAGAACTTTGAGCAAGTGGAAAAGATAGATGTCTTCCAGAACTCTGATTGCAAAGTCTGAACAGGTATTGGCTTTGTAGGACACATGATGTGTTTGTATCTCTGCCTATGACATTCCTCTGCAGACCACTTCTATTAATATCAGTATTCACAGTAATCCTCCACTGAGTTTGCTGATAATTGAACTGTTAACTCAAGCTTTTCTTTCCTCCTTATTTTAAGGCTTTATATCCTAATAGAACAGCTGCCCATTCTAAAAACAGGGACACGATAATGGTTTCTTTGATGCATGCCAACCTTGAAAACCAAATATTTGGTTAAAGGAGTCAGCAGGCCATTTCATTGTATCTTTAGCTGGAAGCTAATTCAGAAGCCGTAGACTAAAGGAAGAAATAAAGAAATCTGGGCATGCTTTTGAAATATTTTTTACAAAAAAAACCCACTTCAATTTCTAAGTTGTCATAGAACTGGCCTTTGTCATTATACCTTTTACATATGGATCATAAAGTATTTATTTACATCCCTTTTCTTATCTGTTGAGGACGGTTTTCACTCATAGACTTCTTGTATACTCATACTGATGATGCTATTTCAGAAGGGGAATAGTCATACAGTGTGTCATGTATTCCCACAGCATAGCTGAAGATGGATTTCCAGTATGTGAAGAGTGGAGATGATCATTCAAACCACTGATCTCTCAATAATAGGACTTTTGTCATTGTTACTTTTCAGTTGTGTTTGACTCTTTGTGGTCCCAGTTGAAGTTTTGTGATTGCCAAAGTGATTTGTCATTTCCTTCTCCAGCTCATTTTACAGACAAGGAACTGGGGCAAGTAGGGTTAAGTGACTTCCCCAGGGTCATACAGCTAGTTAAGTGTGTAAGGCCAGATTTGAGCTTAGGAAGATGTCTTCTGATTCCAGACCCGGCATTCTATCCACTGAGATACCTAGCTGCCCTTAATATAATTACGATGTTTTTTTAAATATATTTATCATTTTGAATGAAACAGTAATGGTCTAGCATTTTTGCTTCAGTCATTTCAGTTATACCTGACTCTTCATGATCCTGTGTGGGGTTTTCTTGGCAAAGATACTGGAATGTTTTGCCATTTTTGTCTCTAGCTCATTTAACAGATGAGAAAACTGAAGCAAACAGGATTCCATGACTTGTCTAGGCTCATACAACTAGAAAATGTCTGAGGCTGCATTTGAACTCAGGTCTTCATGACTCCAGGCCCAGCAGTCTATGCACTGCACCACCCAGCAACCCTGATCTAGCCATAAGATCATAGATTTAGAGCTGAAATCGAGCTTAAAGGTCATTGAGTCTGACCCTCAAAATGTTTATATGAAGAAACTGAAACCCACAGGAGTGTAGTGACTTACCTTGTGGTCATAATGGTAGAAATTGGCAGAATAAGGACTTGGCCCCTGGTCTTTTGATTTCAAATTCAACTCTCCTTCCACTACACAGTGCTAGGTCAGCGTTCACTTTTTCTGACTTAACAGCAGCATCAATTCTGTGATGTCCTTAAATGATGCCTGAAAACATCCTGCCACTTTTCTCCACTGTAGACAATGCATTGTGGCGGTGTGAAAACAGCAGGACGTTGAGTTGATAGGTCGGGTTTCAGGCCCTGCCCTGACATTTGCCTGGGTGACCGTAAGTCATTCAGTTTGGTTCTCTGAGCCACAATTTCCTCATCTATAGAATGGTTGTAATAATACTTACCCTGTTTACCTCAAAAGGTTGTTGTGAAGAAAATGCTTCTGAAGTATTGAGCGTTATGTAACTGGAGCCAATATCATGTTTCAGAAATAGCCTTTGGTCTCTGAGCTGTTCCACTGCTGCCAGGCATTTGTACTGTACTGAAGCACATGATGACGTGAGCTCCAAAGGGCTTCGCTGGCCGCACTGATCGGTGCTCTGGGCTCTTTCTTAAGGGGGAGGTGTTAGCTCCCCACTCAGTCCGATGGCAATGATTAAGCACCTGTGCCTATGTCAGGCTCTATGATGGTGCTGGCGATACCGAAGCAGAAACAGCATAGTCCTTGCCCATTCTATCCAGGGAAGAAATATGTCCCCATGTAAATGGATCCTGCTAATACTGTAAATTATTCATGTATGTGTGCCTCTCTTCTGAAAACTTAGTTGAATCTAGTCAGATGGATTATTCACAGTTTTCTGTTATGTTGGACACTGGGTCCCTTCATTGGCATGGACAGCCTTGAGGAGCTGTCTCTGTTTTCAGGAATCAAAGGTCTGAGGTTCCTACTTTCCCTGAGAGAGCTGAATGAACATTTTACCTGAAATGACATATTTTGAGGACACTGTCCTATAGCTTCCTACCTAAATATCTACATATATTTTTATGTAAGTATATTTGAATGTAGGGATAAATGTGTATATAGTTATGTGAGGATATCGATGTATAAATATGTGAGGGGTGTACATGCATGTAAACATATGCTTGCATTTATATCATCAGATCCATATATGCATATGTGTGTATAACATAGGGTATATCACATGATACATATATTGCATATATCCACATATACTGCAATATATCCCCTATAAACATACATTCATTTTACATACTTTCAATACATATACATACATATACACCCACATAGACACACATGTACACGTGCATATGTAACAACATATATACAAGACATAAATTTAAAAAAAAGACATAAATTCACATATGTACACACAGATACATACACATATGTATGCACGTGCACCTATATGGGCACATGTATACATACATAGACAAACGATATAGACACATATACACATATTTTATGTTTATATACACATATACACATACATATAGACACGTTGACACCTTACAGACGTGAATATACACATACATATATATACAAATACAATACCTATATACATGCTATATAGACACAGATATACATATACATATAGATATGCATATAATACATCAATATATATTATATAGACACACATATGCACACTTATATAGCCACGTCCATACATATACATACAGATACATATATTGACATATACATATAAACATACATATGTCTATCCGTACTATATAGATACACAGACGCATAAACACATATGTACATATATATAGACATTGACACAAATCTATACACATATATGCACAGATATATACACCTATTTAGACACACCTACATACATTCTTTCAAAAACCTCTTTCAAAACCAACCACAGCCTTTCAGTCTCACCTTCTCTTCTTATCTTTCAGATGAACAAGAGAGCTCTGGGGCCATCATTTACACCGTGGAGCTCAAGCGCTACGGAGGCCCCCTTGGCATCACAATTTCGGGAACTGAGGAACCTTTTGATCCCATCATCATCTCCAGTCTCACTAAAGGAGGATTAGCGGAAAGGTAAAGTGTGAAGATGTTGTTTCTTCTAGCTGTGTGATAACTTTTCTCTTTCTCCTGCTCTTTCTCTGGTTAAATTCCTTATACCTCCAGAAAGTATTGATCTCGATGCTTCAGAACTAATCAGCAAGTATTTATGAAGCACCCACTATGAGCCAACATGGCAGTAGGCACTGGGGATACAAATATAATAAATGCAGCAATCTTTACTTGTGAGTAGCTCAGGTTCAGTCTAGGGGGTGCCACTGTGCAGAGTGCACCAGGCCTGGAGTCAGGAAGCCCTGAGTTCAAATCCAACTTCAGACATTTACTAGCTGTGTGATCCTGAGCATGTCACTTACCCTCTTTCTTCCTCAGTTGCCCCTTCTGTAAAGTGGGCATGGTAGTAATACAGCATACCTCCCAGGGTCGTTGTGAGGGTCATATGAGATAAAAATGGTAAAACGCTTAGCACGGTGCCTAGCACATAATAAAGTGTCATACAAGAGTTAGTGGCTGTTGTTATCACTATTCTGATGATAGAGAAAACAAGGACATACAGAAGTATATAGATATATGTGTATGTATATATATATACATACACATATAAGTATAGATAGAATAGAAATACAAGGTGGTTAAATACAAGGTGGTTTGAGAGGGGGAGCCCCAGTCACAGAGGGGCTCAGGAAAGGCATTGGAGCTCTCTGTGACCCACTTTGACATTGAGGAATGTCATAGAGGAAGATGCTCCTACCTGGGCTTGACATGACCCTTTGGAAATTTACAAACAATGCTGATGAATAGTTGAGCTGTATTTCTCAAGCCCTTGGAAGGAAGATTTGTATTGTGTCAGATTGACAGAGGAGGAGGCAAAAACTTCAGGGAGATGAAGAGGTTTGCTCAAAGAAACACCGCTAGCTGGTGACAACTCCACTTGGCTGTTCCCACTTGGCTCATTAGCTGCTGGGCTCTTCAGATCCCCAGGTGTACAATGTTAATGCAGAGTGTAGGGCGCATTCTAAAGTTCTTAACTAGACTGACCATTTCTTTATGCAGGTTCTCAGACATCCCCGAAAGCTGACATGAGCCCTTGGGGCTAACCAAAAATACACAAACAGATCAGTCTGTATCTGAGTTTTAATTCTGCCTCAGACACTTACTAGCTCTGTGACATCAGGTGGATCACTTAGACTCTTCTGTATTTCAGTTTCTTCAAAAATGGGGATAATGGCACCCAAATCACAGGGTTGGAGTGAGGATCAAATGAAATAGAATGTAAAGTGACTGGCAAATCTGAAAGCATTACAAAAAACATTTGTTGTTATCCCTCTGACCCATGGAGAGAGCTGAATTCTTTTTTCAATCAATTTTCTTGCTCTTCCCTCTATTTCCACTACTCTCTTGAAAAATAAAATTGTATATATCTTCATGTGTCTGTATATAAGCATATGTATACATACATATATGCATATATACATATGAGTATACTTACACACATAGGTACACATACATATATATATATATATATATATACATACCCATATGCATGCACATATGTATATATGAAGTTATGTAGCTAGGCAATGTCAGAGGTAGGCTTGGATCCCATATTTTTCTGACATCAAGACCAGCATTCTATCCATTATTCCTGACTGTCCTGGAAAATCAGACATGTTATATGGAAAAAAAATTCTTTTTTGCTCTAAAGCTTTTTCTGAGACCCTCAAGAGCCCTCTCAAACCACCTTGTATTTTTATTCTATCTGTACTTAACATGCATACAAACACATGTATACAGATACACATGTGTGTGCAAAAAGTCAAGTAAACAGATTTCCACACTGGCCACAAAATAGCTGAACAATTTATAGTATATGAACATAAAGGAATGCACTATTATGCTATAAAGAGATTGTGAAAAAGGCAATTTCAGAGAACTGAATTCTTAGGGATTTCCAAGGTTGGGAATTTTGATTTGTACATAGATAACTCTAGGACATTTCATGGGCTCAGATATCCTCCCAGTTTGTGGTCTAGGTTTTCCTCCCTCTTAATCCATCTGTTTGACTTTTTAGGGAGCTGCTTTGTCCCACTGGGTTTCCATTTCCCCATCTTTAAAACAGAATATTGCAGGAGATGATTTCCAAGAGCTCTTCCAGTTCTCAAATCCTAATCCCTTTCTGCCTGCTCACTATGGATGCCCTAGTGCAGAAATGTTTTAAGGCTCCCAGACACTAATACTGAAACTAATGGAAGAGAACAATGTCGAAGTCTTTTCTTATTTGCTCAAAAATGCAGCCTATCATTTCTTTCCTTTTACCCCTAGCCCCAGAAGGATTACATTCCCAATTGGGTTTTATTTAAGATAATATTAAAATTGAAGAGCTTTTAAAAAATCATCCACTGACCTCTTAGGGACCAAGGAATTACTGTTGGAGTCTAGAGTGTATTGATTGTGAAGACAATATATTATTAAAGATGAATTGTAGATCAAGTACAGAATCTATTTAGTTTTTCCTCTTCTTGTATCCCCAGTGTTCAACACAATAACTGGCACATAGTAGGCACTTGGTAAATGTTTATTTATTGATTGACTCCACATCCATATTCTATTTGTGCCTCTTTTCCAGTCATTCAGAAGTAGGAGAAAAAATGTGCATGGCTGTCTGATAAGTTAATATGTCTTAAAAGTGGATATTGGCAACCAAGGTGTGCTACCCTATATACACTGTTGGGAAACATGGATAGTGTGTTACAGGTCAGCGCTAATGCTACTCTGCAGACAAATGCAAAAATAAATAAATCAATAATTTTTTTTCATGTGGCATGTCCAGGTTTCCAGCCCAGTCAGGCATAGTGGATAGAATGCTGGACTTGATGTCAGAAAGATCCGGGACACAGTCCTACCTCTTTCACTTCCTAGCTGTGTAGCCAAAGGCAAATCATTTAACTTTGCTGAGCCTCTGTTTCCTCATCTGTAAAATGGGGATTGTAACAGCACCTACCTCAATGGATTGTTGCTGGGATCAATTGAGGTAATATTTGCAAAGCACTAAACACAGTTCCTGGCGCATAGTAGGCACTATATAAATCCTTTTTCTCTTCCTTTCTTCTCCCTTCACTGTGAAATTGAGATAATAAAACCAATAGTACCTTTATAACATTCAAATGAGATATGTGCAAAGCTCTTAGCACAATCCCTTTTAGCACAGGCACATAGTAGGTGCTATATAAATGCTTGTTTCTTTCCTTTATGTATAACAAGGTTTTTGCAAATCCTAAAACACTCTATAAATATGAGTTACTATCCCCTCGTGCCAAATAGCAAAATGAATGAAATTGCATTTTCATTTCAACTCACCAAAAATGAAATTGTAACCTGTCCTGAACAGCCATATAACAGAATTGTGTTAATGTACACATGTACTCTCTCAAGCACAATAGCCTTTTCATATACTCCATAGTCTTTCCTCACCTTATCCCAGTGAAATCACAGGGTCCAGTTCTTAATCCCCTTCCCTTTTAAACACTTAAAATCATCACTATCCTTAGGAAATAGTTAACTAATCTTTTAGATCTGAAAAATTATTTTTCACGGTGAGTTTTGAATGTTATAACTCTTAACCTTCAGGCTATTATCTCCAGTGAACAGTCAGCTTTCCTATATAGTAACGGAGAAGAAGACTGGGTATTTTTAGAAACTAAACTGCCTTCACAACCTTTTCAATGATCAATGCAGAATTGGGTTGTGACCCATGAAGGAGGCAGCCTAAAAAAAGAACACTATATGATTATATAAGTAGTACCTTAGGTACACTGAAAATTGAAGCTCCAAGTCTCTAATCCAAAAGAGCACTCCATCTCCCAACTCCAAATTTTTTCTCTGCTAGTCCCATACCTGGAATGGTCTTCTTCCTGTACTCTAACTACTGACCTTCTAGGCTTCCTTTAAATTCCAATTAAAATCTCACTTTCTACAAAAAACCTTCATCCCTCTGTTTTCCCCCTCACACCCCATTTGGAGGCATCGGTTTAAGTGCTTGCCCAGTTTAGGCAGCTAGTGTCTGAGGCTGGATTTGAACTGGTTTCTCCTGACTCCAGAGCCAGTCCTCTATCTACTGCCCCCTTAACCTCTTTTAATTCCAGCATTTTCCCTCTTTTAATTATTTCCCATCTATTCTGTAGATAGCTTGCTTTGTGTATATTTGTTTGCATGTTGTCTCCCCCATTAGATTATAAACCCCCAGCACTTAGCATAGTACTCTAGCTCATAATAGGCACTTAATAAACATTCATTGAATTGAACTACATGATGTAGTGAGTATGAAATTCTGGGAATCATGAACCCATGAACTTTTATAGAAGTGGTTCTGCATCTATCTCCTGGAATAAGATGATTTCCTATCAGTGGCTGTCCAATAGTCTATTTCTGGAGAACAGGGATATTGATTCTTCACAAAACATTTAAAATCTTTGGGGAAAAGTTACACTGTTAGGTAAATGTTGCCTTACTTATTTGTTGATTTGTTCTGTGCTTCCTTAGGCTTAAAAATTTTTTGTGTCTCCTTGGGATATAAAAGTCTTATAATTCTGGATAGTAGGTAAAACTTTCTCTAATTTTCTTTGAATGCTAGAAACCAAAAAGAAGTGCTCAATAGAAGCAATTCTCTGTTAACAATAGCCTTGGAAGAGAAGAGATGAGCAGACCCTCTAGGGGTCTCTTCCAGCCTTGTGTTTTTTATGATTCTGTGAAGTGTGTCAAGAAATTGCTATAGGGAAAAGAGCTAGGGCTATATTTACCTTTCCAATAAGTTTTATTTGTTGTTTCAGAACTGGTGCAATCCACATCGGCGATCGAATCCTAGCCATCAACAGTAGTAGCTTGAAGGGAAAACCTTTGAGTGAAGCCATCCATTTGTTACAGATGGCAGGAGAGACTGTCACCTTGAAAATTAAGAAGCAGACAGATGGTGAGTGTAACTAGAACTATGGTACTGTTCCTCAGACAGCTAATGATTACCCCCGTGTTTCTTTCTCTCAAAAAGAATGTCCAAGAGTGCGTTTGCGTGTATACTTTTTGGGAAATGACTTTCCAGTCCTTTGTTCTTAGCCAAGGGAGAATTGAGTAACTTTTTTTCCTTTAACCTTGCTGTGAAGCCTAAATTAATTTCCTGTCTTTAAAGTCCATTCAGCATCAAGTCCCAAGAAATTCCCCGTTCCCAGTCATTTAAGTGAGCTGAGTGATGTAGAGGATGAAACATCTACTCCACAGAAACCAGGCAAACACTCCGACATTTACTGCGGTACAGCACCCAGCGTGGACAGTGCTGTTGAATCATGGGATAGCTCTGGTATGGATACCAGCTATGGAAGTCAAGGTACATCCCAGGGTTTGGAATGGGGAGCAGAGAAGTTGTTATTTTGGCAGCTCACTTTTCCCATCCTCATCCCCTGCTCTTCCAAGAGCATCTCCTTTGATTTCAGATTTGGTGTCTGCTCTGGTACAACTGCATTTCAAGCCACATGAGGCTGATGCCCTCACTGAGCAAGGCTAGGGGTTATTCTTTCCAGACACTGAAAAGTTGTGAACATTTATCAAACACTAATAGGCTTTCAGTTGACGTACTGCTGTCCAAGGGTTTAGATTCATATAGCTGGTCCTTCAAGCTTAGATTAATATGAAGCAGGGCATGCATTTGAAGTGGTTTGCTGGTGACAGAACCAATTTTTTTTTCTTTTTAGCCTGCTTTCCTTAAAGATGTATTGGTAAGTGCTGAAGGTGTGCATGAGAGATTAGCTGGTGATTTGTTATCCATTCATTCCTGCCTTCTAGGGAATTAGAGCTCGAATATGAAGTAGCAGCTCTAAATAATTATTATTGGATCATTGTGTAGTAATATTTTTTTAAAAAATAAATACTATAATTTTCCTTTGTAGACCTCATAATTTTGCCAGGCAGTATATAAAACCAATCTACATGAAAACTCAATCTGTGCTCAATGGGTGGGAAGACAGGCACACAAAACAGGATCGAACTTATCCCTAAGGGAAAGCTTTGACAGAGTGAAACAGAATATTCCCCCAACTTGTTTAATACAACATAGGAATACCAAAGCATTTCTAGCAGCATTGAGGGTTAAGAAAATGTGTGAATCAATTAAATTCAAGACCAATTATCTTTTACCTGCTACCTAGTTTATTCCTTGTATTTAGTTGTTTAGTAACTAATCATTTGTAGGAAGTCCTTTGACATGCTAGTACCCTTCACCAGACCCCTGGGTATGTGTGTGGTGGTGGTGCAACTGCTGGTCGTTTGTCTATCCTGATTTAAGTAAAGGATCTATGGAAGGGAAATTGCTTGACTTCCTAATTCAGAACCTGGTACTTGTAAATAAAGCTGACTTTATCCATCCGTCCATCCATCCATCCATCCATCTATCTGTCTGTTTCTGTCTATTTTTCTATCTACCTACATATCTATCTTTCCCATCTGTCAGTCTGTTTATCAATCTGTCAGTGAATCTGCCTATCATAAACAAGGGTGAGATATTATAGTTATTGGAGACTTTCTGGTGGGGAAAAGGGTAGGGTGCACTTTAAGGGAGAAGATACAGTAAGCCAGGCAGTAGGATATTTAGAAATTCCCAAGCAAGGTCTTGAGTCTGTAGTTTCTGCTCAAGGTTTCCCTTGAGTTGATCAAGGCTGGTTCTACGGTTTCTGGCAGCTACAGATGCCTGTGAATTTCCAGATACATCTAGAGTTTACTCACAAAGGATCACTGGTATATCAAGCAGCTCTGAGCTTCAAAAATCCCCCTAAATGGCTAGTTGTTATATAACTCTATTGCCATGCTTCCCTGAAAAGAAAGAAAGTCTTAATACATAGTATAGTCATTACAGAGCCCATGACCACTCTATCTAAATGTATCTGTCTGTCTGTCTATCTATCTGTCTGTCTGTCTGTCCGCTGCTGTTGTCATTTAGTCACTTTAATTGTGTTCAATTTTTCATGACCCAATATGGGGTTTTGTTGGCAAAGACACTGGAGCAGTTTGCTTCTTCCTTCTGCAGCTCTTTTTACAGATGAAGAAACAGAAGCAAATAGGGTTAAGTGACTTGCCCAGGGTCACACAGCTAGTAAGTATCTGAGGCCAGATTTGAACTCAGGAAGAGTAATCTTTCTGATTCCAAGCCCCACAGTCTATCCACTGTGCCACCTGGCTGCCCCATCCTACCTATTTGTCCCTATACATATATGTATAGACTATGTATACCATGTCTGTATCTAATAGGTATACATACACAGATATATGTATATATATGTATACACATGTGCACACACATATAAATATTTGTGTGTGTTTGTGTGTTTATAGGGGCAGCTAGGTGTTGCAATGGATAGAGTACTGGGCTTGAAATCAGGAAAATCCTCTTCCTGGGTACAAATCCAACCTCAAACACTGTATGACCCTGGGCAAGTCACTTAACCCTGTTTGCTTCAGTTTCCTCATTTGTAAAATGAGGTAGAGAAGGAAATGGCAAACTGCTCCAGTATCTTTGTGAAGAAAATCACAGAAAGAGTCACAGAGTCAGACACAACTGAAAACAACTAAACAACAATAATTTGACCATATACTTTCTGTTAGCATCTCCCCTGGAGGATGAGAAAAGGAGGAAAAGAGTAAAATTCAAACTAGCCAATTCTGCCACTTGTTAGAAACTGCTGAAGGCTTAAGAGGAAAAAAAAAAGATTTTGAACAACTAGAGAGAAGTTTGAGTTTTACTGAGATTTATTTACTAAGATAATATTTACTGAGATTTACCTTCGTTCATTTATGTATGTAATTCCCACCTTCTCATTAGTGTTAGCTAAGTGACCCATACTGCCAAATGACAGCTTAGCCTGAAATTTGGTGCATATCTCGTGAGCACTTTATCAAATCTTTTGTTTTGATATGGCTTAGTATGGCTCATCCTGCAGAGGCCCTCACTACCTGTCAGGCTGCAAAGGCTACCTTAGCCTTGTAGGATTAGAAACCCAAGGGAATCTCCCTTGAACCAAGAACCATGGCAGGCCAGAAAACTTTACTAATGGTTGGAGCTTCATTATACAAAATCTAGGGATTAGCCCTCTTCAGCTTGACCTCTGAGCCAGTTATATTCATTTTACAGGAAGACAAGGTCCAATCTGTGAAATTTTCAGTTGCTAAATGGTCATTTTCCTCCAAGAGCTAAGTAAGCTAATGCTATCATGTAAAAGTTGGGTTTTGCTAACAGTACCCCCTTGTTGTAATAGAGCTGCTAAAAACTTAATCTCCTTATCAAGTCCAACCCAGTTAATTCAACAAATTTTTATTAAGGGTCTTCTGTTTGTCAGGCCCTGTGCTAAGTGCTAAAAAAAAAAAAAAAAAGACAGTCTCTGATCTCAAGAAGCTCATAATTATTAGAGGGATAGGGGCCAGAGGAATCATATGGAGGGGAGCTTTTAGACTTGATGGAATGCAACTCATAATTTATTCAAGAGTGACAGATAAGGTAGAAGGCTGATTAGAGACACTTGAGTGGCACAGTGGATAAACAGTGTCAGACCTGGAATCAGGAAGAGCTGAGTAAAAATCCAGAATCATAGACATTTCTTAGCTGTGTGACCCTGGGAAAAAATCACCTAATCTCACCCTGCCTCAGTTTCCTCATCTGTAAAGTACAGAAGAGCGCCCACCTCCCAGGGTTCTGTAAAGATCAAAGGAAATAATGTTTGTGAAGCTCTTTGCAAACCTTAAAGCACTATATAAATCCTAGATTATTTTTAGAAATTAGAAAGCAATGGGTTGTAGAGCCAGAGGTGAGTCACAGGTGTAGAAATTCACCAACCAGATCTGCAAAGCATAAATGAGAGCATTTGGGTAAGGATCAAAGAAAAGAGAAACATAAACCATGTAGCAATGGAATTATGCTAAGGTCCACCTTACCAGCTGGAGGATTCAGATGAAAGGTTCTTGAAACAGTTCCCAAAACAGTCATGGAGGCATAGCTATGTTGGGGGACTTCAACTATTGGAAAATCTGTTGGAGGGCTCTCTCCAATAACAACAAAGCAAATACAGGTAACTTCATCTTTTAAATGGCAGAGGAAACAATAAGGAGAAACACCATTTGGGACCTGATTTTGACTAATAAGGAAGAACTGGTTAGTGAAGCCATGAGAGGACGTGGACATGCCATCTTTGAGTTTGTATTGGATAAAGAATGTCAACACAGGATGTGACCTATGATGTAAATTTTAGAAGAATGTATTTCAGAGTTCAGAGAAAGTGTACAAAAGATCCCATGTGCTAAAACTATAAAACTGCTTAAAACGATTGTGAAAACTTTTAATATTGAATTCTGATAAAGTAGTCATTTGTTTTAATCAGTAAGAAAAGTGGGTATCAGGAAGTAAAGTGAAAATGAAGGGAGAGAGAAAAAAATAACCCATATATATCTACCTAGCAGATACCACAAAGACAGCTATGATATAGGAAGAATATTTATGAAGGGAACCACTAATTCTCAGCAAATAGTATTTGAGAATATAGCTGTAATACTTAGGGCTTTAGATGTCTTTACACTACTGCACAAAGATGGATAATAAACACAGTGAAATGGAGACAGATTTAAGGATTAAGGGATAAATTTCACTTCATAGCTATCTAAGACTTAGTAGGATGGGACCTATGAGACTAAGTTCATTCTTAATTTTTTTTTGCATGTCATGGATTTTGACAGCCTAGGAAAGCCTTCAGACCTCTTCTCAAAATATGGTTTTGCTACTCATGTTCATAATTAAAAGATACACCATATTTCAGTTAGAGATCAGTGAAAATAAAGATGTCATTTTTCCCATTCAAATTCATGGTCCCCCTGAAATTGATCCACAGAACCAATGTCTGTGAACTCCAAATGAAGTCTGGACTGGACTGTGGCTATAGGAAGGCATACTTTATTCTAAAGAAACAAGAATAGATTAAAGGGATGGTGTGTGTGTGTGTTCGTCCTTCATTGCCAAAGAAGACCATGCCTTCAGAGAAATGATGACATGACTTGTACTTGGCTTTGTTTTGAGTGAGGGAGGGCTGTGCAGGTCACCAGCCTCACTTCTCCTCCAGAGCCATCTGAATCCAATGACCATTCATCAGGATGACTGGTGATGACCCAGGATGAGGCAATTGGGGTTAAGTGACTTGCCCAAGATCACACAGCTAGGGAGTGTCAAGTGAGTGAGGTGAGATTTGAGCTCAGGTCCTCCTGACTCCTGCACTGGTGCTCTATCCACTGCACCACCTAGCTGCCCCTAAAGGGATGGTAGAATAGTATTGGATATTAGGAACATATACCTGGAAGGAAATCCATGAACCAAAAGAGGGAAGTATGGAGGAAAGAGGGAGGGAATAGGCATTTATTAAGCACCTATTATGTGCCAAGTTCTATAATATGTGCTTTATGAATATTATCTCATGAAATTTTGTTATTTTATTATATAAATTATGGCATACAGTATTTGGTTGAGGACCAATGGAAGGACCAGTAAAAGTGATACCATTGTGCTATTTGCTACCTGGACAGATAGAAAACTACTATGAAGAGTTAGAGAAAGACATAACCTAACTAGAGGCATAGTGTAATAATAACGGCAACTTAAATTATCCAAATATTTGCCAGTGCTCTCTTCCAGCTAAAAACAGAGGAGGTGACACTTTCTTGACTTGCTTGATGTTCTTTTTGTCCTTCAAAGAGTGGGTAGGATCCATAAAGAGACTCACTATCCTCATCAACAAGGAGAAACTAGTTGCTGGGAGGAAATTTTGGGAAGAAATCACTATTTTATTTTAGAGTTTTTATTAGATAAAAGGCTAGTTTAGTCTCACATGACACTTGGCTTTTGAAAGAGCAGATTTCAAGAAAGAAGAAAAAGGATAGATACCATAGCCTCAAATTCTAGAGACGTCAACCCAAGAGGGTTGGAAAGTTCTCAGGAATGACACTCTGATGAGAAATACTTAATTCCACACAGAAAGAAGAGCTATCTAAAAGGGCTAATATGATGGAAATATGGAATTTATGACCAATAGGTCTTTTTTTAAAGAAATCTAAAGAAAGATGGAAGCAAAGACAGATGTTTAAGCATGCACACAAATAGCACAGTCCTGTAAAGTTAATGTCAGGAACCGATTCAGAAATAACTGACAGCAGTAACAAATCCTGAGGGTGATAAAAAGATCTTTTTGAAACTATATGGACAGCAACAGGAAAATAAGAGAAGGAATACATCTTTTGCTTAGAGTAAGTGAGTCTGTGATGAATAGATGATTACAGAAGAGAAGAATTAATTACTCAATGAACCATTTTGTTTCAATTCCCTTACAAGGGAAAATGATCTTCAGACTCCCTTGAATGGAATGAAAATGATGAGTAAGGGTTAGAACTCAGGAAAAGTGAGACAGCAAAGGAGCAAATCCCCATCCTCCATGAGTCTGAGTCACCAGGTCTAGCAAATGACACACCTCTAGGTATCCAAAGAATTAACGGATGTTATTGTTTATACCATGGTCACTGACCTCTGAAAAAATATCAGAGAACAAGAGATATTTTCACAACATTGGAGAGAAAGAAAATGTCCGGATTTTCTAAAGAAGAGAAATCTGAAAACTGTAGGCTTGTGAGCTTGACTTTGATTCCTGACAAAATTCTTGAACCTTGTCTTAAAATGATAGGTTGTGATCATCTAAAAAGGGATTCTTATAAGAGGTGTTCATTAAGTGATGGTGATTACTAGAATAATAAAAGTGAATGAAACAGGCCATTGTAGTCCTAGATTTTTTTTTTAATGTTCTACAATCACTTCCTTAAAATTAAGATTTTATCCCTCCACACCTTCCCCCCGCTACCCCCCTCCCTCCCCATGACAGCATACAATTCTGTATAGGTTCTACATATACTTTCCTATTG
>CM053770.1:196044448-196070318 GCA_028658325.1 Potorous gilbertii | reverse complement strand
ATCTCCTTGATTTCCAGTTCTTGGCTACCACAAAGAGTGCGGCTATAAATATTTTTGTATATATGGGTCCCTTTCCCATTTTTATAATCTCTTGGGGATATAGTCCTAGTAGCGATATTGCTGGGTCAAAGGGTATGCACATTTTTGTAGTCCTAGATTCTAAAAACCATTTGAAAAAGTGTCTTGTGCTGTTCTTATGGACAAGATGAAAAGTAATAGAGATACTAGAACAGCTAAATGGAGTCAGACCTTGTCTAATGATTAATTGATTAGCACTGACCTTAAGAGAAGGATATATCCACAGGGATATGTCCTCAAGCTATTGTCTACATTTTAATCAATGACTTGAATGAAAGCAGAGATGATGTCACAGTTATCAAATTTTTAGATGACAGTCTGGGAGGAATAACTAGCACTTTCGATGGCAGCTTTGAGATCCAAAGGGACCTAAAATAGCACTGGAATGGTGGGCTAAATCTGATAAGTTGAAGTCAAGATGTAAAATTCTATACCTTGGATTCTAAAACAAATCCACCATACACATTTAGGTTGGCAGAGGCATGACTGTATAGCAGTTCATGAGAAAAAGAACTGAGATTTTAGTTTAAATGGAAGCTTAATGACTTGTGAGTGTTTTTTGCAACCAGCTCAGCCCTCATTTACTCAAATCACAGTCAACTGCAAGTCACATCCTGAAATATTGTTTTCAGTTCTGGGTACCGCATCTTAAGAAGGCCATTGACAAATTAGAGTATATCCAGAGAAGTGGGAGTAGAATGGTGAAATGATTCCATACTATGTCATATCAGTTGAAAAAATTGATGTTTATTCTGGAGGAAAAAAGATTTGGTAAACTGCACATCTATCCCTCAGTTGTCTACAGGTCTTCATAGGGAAGAGGGTTTACACTTGGACCCAGTAAGTAGAGGTAGGTAACTGCTTTCTCTATGAAGGGCTAGGAGAAAAATGAAACCCTAGTTGAGTCACTAGATTATAAAATGACAGAGGAAGGTCTAGTTTTCCTCAGTTCATGTCACTTGCCTCCAGTGATTAGATTATAAAATGACAGAGGAAGGTCTAGTTTTCCTCAATTCAAGTATCTTGCCTCCAGTGAGCCATATTCCAAGTCAATGAAAGAGCTTTCAAATTTGATTGCTGAATCCTTCTCTGTGATGTTTGAAAGCTGGTTGATAACAGAAGAAGGACAGCAAGGCCAGATATAGGCAGATATCTTGGTTTTCAAAGAAGTGGATTCTTTATAGACTAGAAAACTCATTGTTAATTCCTGGCAAAATTCTAGAATGGATTATGGAAGATACAGTTGGCGTGTATTTAGAGAGGAAAGCAGGGGACTATGGATGACCACTCTAGCCTCTGTTTCCCTTTTTGACAGTCAATATACTCGTAGAAAAAGAGAACATTGTAGTTCTTTGTATATCTCAATTTCTATAAGACATTTGAAAAATTCTCTCAGAATCCTTTTGGAATGAAAGAAATACTGAATGGATGGATGTATACCTAATTTAATTCAGAACTTATTGAACTTAAGACCCCAAAGAATGGTGATGAATATATTAGTGTCCATCTGAAAGGAGGTGCCTTTTTCGAGTGCTTCAGAACTTTTGGTCCTTTTCTATTCAGTAGCATTATCAGTGAAGAAGAAACTGGGAAGTAAAAAGCTCTATGAACATATGTAGAATAAATTGAGCAGAGCTAAGGGTGACAATTTATTTAGTAACAAACCCACTACTGGAGAGAACCAAAGAGAAAATGCAGAATGAGACAAACATTTTTAGACTTTGCCACTATAGGAATTTGTTTTGCACATTCCTTATGAATGTTTCCTTTTTCTAAAATATTGTTTAATGAGAAGAGACAACTTTAAAAAACAAACCCATAATATAGACTTTACTATATCAGGTGGGAGGCAGTTAATTTGTTAGCAAGCATTTATTAAGTGTTTACTATGTTCTGGGTACTGGTGCTAACTAAGCAATGAGGATACATAAAAAAAGGAAAAAAATAGCCCATATCCTTAAGGAACTCTCCTCATTGGGGAGGCATGTGAATATACATACATACATACATACATACATACGTACATATATATATATACATATATATATAAGAACAAGATAGGTACAGGGTAAATTGGAAGTAATTGGAGACAGAGATCAGTAATGTATAGATATAAGTTTTAGTATCAGCCATACTGTTTTCTGACTCATCTGCTATACCGATGGAGGCTTTTTATGTGGGATGTTACTGTTCTCTTCCCACTTAATCCACTTAATGAATTACGACCTCTAACACAAACACAAAGAGCCAGAACTAGAAACTAGATTTTCTGTCACTAAGTTCCGATGACAGTTCTATACCAACGTATGATTTAATTTTGACAGCCCCCAACAAACCCCTTTAATACTTCTCATCACTTAGTGATGCCATTACATTAAATAATGCTCCGGAAAAGGTGCAGACTATTATATATTTGATAAGTACTTGGAGATATTTTCCCAAACAGTTGTGATGGATTGATACTGACCCATCTATAATCTCTTGCCCAGCCTACTACAACAAATTAAAGCAAACTCTTCAGCTACATGGTCATTACAAGTTAAAATTTCTTCAGAACCTAGGAATGAATATCATGCTTTTGGTGGGGGGAGGGATACCCAATGATGCTAAATGGTTGTATTGGTTTCCATGCTAATCTCACAAAGAGGGTTCAGAAGTGTTTAAAAAGCCAATAAGAAGGATGCAGACCTTCCTTAACCCTTTTCCCAGAAAAATTGGATCTTATATCTCTTTTTAGCTCAGAGGAGAAAACAAGTGAGCTAGCCTATAGAGTAGGAACATCCTAGAGTTATACCACTATTATTTCTCTTCTGGAGGAGAGCCTGCTCAGAGTGAAGTAGAATTCAGCCTCGTAGGTGGTAAACTACACATTCATCACACACATGGCTTCTTACCAACCAGCTAATCACATTTCTGCTGCTGTCAGAGAAAAAGGATGAAATATTGAACTGTAAATATTTCCGAAGTTCTACCTTGTTATAAAGTATGAGCTCACCATACTGAAGGTTAATAAGGAATACTTTCAGTGTGTGTCAGTGAGTTGTGTCCTAGGCCTTCGGACTAAAATCTTGGATGGGATAACCATTACCCTTTAGGGACTGTGCTTTTTGTAGACTTTTGGCAAGTAAGATAGACACCAGCTCTAATAAGCCTCCTGTTTATTTATAACTGTTGTGGGAAAATGTGATGGGGGGCAGTGGAGTAAAAATGTTAGAGGAATTTTGCCCAATGTGTTCTCATATATGTACCTTATTAACTGCATAGAGCTATTAATGATTGGTCATTGGTCAACAGGACTCGTGGCTGGCTACTGCCCTCCATAGTTTCTGAAGTGTTTAACTTCAGTGCTATCATAGAAGAGACAATTTTGATGAGAAGGCCATTCCTGGTGTATGTCTCTCTCAGCAAAGAATATTGTGCATGCCATAATGGGAAATTCTGGCATTAATTATGTTCTTTAAGATCAGTAGGCCTCTAAAAACTGACATCTTCTGATCTTTTGTTCTTAATGAAATTTATGGTGTGAAGGAAAGAGCACTAGACCAGTGGTTAGATGCCGTCCTTCCTAACAATAATAGCAGTAACAAGTAGCAGTAGTTGTAGTAGACCAGTTTTCAAATACAGTAATAATATATTGTGTACTACAGTTTTTGAAGCATGTCCATGTACATTATCTTACTCTTTCTAACCAACATATTTTGATCCTAACTTGCTGGCAATGAATTTAAGACTTATCTCCACCCGTTAAGTCTCTGGATTCTGATTGTGAACTACAGTACCAGCTTTGGTGAGGTGGACACTGACTCCTAAGTGACTGGACTGAGATTTCCTTCCCTATGCATAATATAAATGTAAGAAGTGGGATTTGAACCAAGTCCTTTGGACTCCATCCACCTGTCTATTTCTTTATAGAAAGATATTGTGGTAGGAAAAGTGAATATGGAATAGTAAATAGAAAACTGGCCTCAGAGTCAGGAAGAAAGACCTAAATTCAAATCTCACCCCTGAATATAACCCAGAGCTTCTAGGAAACTCTCAGACTACAGTTGCCGTGAAGGTAGAGGGAGAGTGTGTGTGTGTGTGTGTGTGTGTGTGTGTGTGTGTGTGTGTGTGCGCGCGCGCGTGTGTGCGTGTCTGTGTCTGTGTGTGTCTGTGTATTCTATATATCAGTGAAGTCACAGGTATAGTCCTTCTCCCTATCCCTATGATGGTAGGAAGTGATGGTAGGAAGGAGAACTAAATTTTAGTCTCAGCTCTCCCACTTCCTTTGTGACTTTGGGCAAGTCACTTAACCATTCGGGGAACAAATTTGCTCTTCTATCTCTGAGAGGTGTTGTAGATAGATAACAGATGATAGGAGAGATAGGTAGGTAGATAGGTAGACAGATGAATAGATGGACACATAGTGGTATGTATGAATAGATGGTAGGTAGATATAGATAGATAGCAAGCATTTATTAAGTGTTATTATATGCCAGGTACTCTACTGAGCACTGGGAATACATATATAAGCAAGCAAGACTGTCCATTCTCTCAGGATTCCAATGGGGGAAGAAAATATGTAAAGTGGAATTGGTGAATGGGGAAGGGTACACATGTAACCAGGGAAGGAGCAGACAGCTTTTGAAGTAGAAAAGAAGAAATCTGGTGGATCTTTAAGGATCAAATGATTTAATAAGGAAAGAGGGGTTTTTTAAGCTGTAAAATTAAATTAAATTATTAATTCAATTCATTAATTCAATTGAATAAACAATTATTAGGTGCCATTAATATTCAAGGTGCTTTGTTAAATGCAAATGAGTCCTACCTTCAAGGGCCTTATAATCTAATAAGGGAGATAAGGCATGTATACAAATAAGTACAATCCAAGACAAAATGTGATTAAGGGCAGAGGAAAGGTTCGGGCAAAATGCTTTGAGAAATATGTCATGGAAAGTGTCATTTGAACTGGGGAGCTCAGAAAAGACTTCCTGGAGGAAATGCTACCTGAATTGAGCCTTAAAGAAGGAGAAGGATTTCAGCAGGCAGAAAAGTAGAGGGCATCCATTAGAAACTTGGGGATGGTCTGTCCAAGTATGAGGAGGCAAGCAAGGATAGACCAGGTCAAGAAGTGGCTAATCTTCCAGTTTTGTTTTGATTACCAAGCTGAGGATTTTATGTTTTATTTTTTTAGGCAATGGGGGAGTCTAGAGATTTTTAAACAGGAGAGAGACACAAACAGATCTTTGCATAAGAAAAAGCATTCTGACAGCGATATGAAGGATCATAGATTTAGAGGGGACCTAGAGATCATCTAGACCAACTTCCACATTTTACAAATGAAGAAACTGAGATGAATAGAAATTAAGTGACTTACCCAAGGTCAGTTGGCCAGAGGACGTATAGATTTGCAGTACTTAGTTCCTGTGATTCCAACTAGAGTGTTGCTTCCACTAAGCCATGATACCTCAGCTGAAAAATCAATTAGGAGGCTATTAAGAAAGTTCAGCCAAATGATAGTGAGGGGCATGTTCTAAAATGGTATCTATCTGGGGAAAAACGAGAGGACAAAGGAGGCATTTTTCGACAAGTAGAATCAGCAGAACTTGACAACTGGTTAATTGGATATGGAGGGTGAGGAGGAGAAAACAATCGCGAATGACTGAATTTTCAAGCATGAGGGTCGAGGAACATGATGGTGTCATTCACAAAAAAAAAGGGAATTGGAGAAGAGAATCGAGATTTGGGAAGACATGAAGTTCAATTTTGAACATGTTCAAGGATATTCAAGTATAGTTGAAAATGCAGGTCTATGGATCAAAGGTGAGAATGGGACTGAATATGTAGGTTGGAGTCATCAACATAAACCTGATCATTGAAACCATGACAGTAGATGAATTGTCAAGGTAGAGAATATTGAGATTAAAGAAGACCAATGAGAGAACCTTGGGGAACATTCCATTTTTAGAAGTTGAAGAGGAAAGGCCATGTATAGACAGGAAGTGATCCAGGAAAGAGAAATAGCATGAAAGTCATGGAAAGAAAAAGCATCAAGTAAGAGAGGAGATGATGGTCAAAGATATCAAATGTGAGATATTTTTAATATTATCATTAATCTTGATAATTTATTTAATTTAGTACACATGGGTCAGTTTCTTTACACATTTTCATAGTACAGGCAGAGAGACAACAACAAAATACCACAAGGCCAAGATGAACCAGAAATCTGACTGCATTCATTTCAATGTTCTTTCTTCAAAAATAGAATATAATCCTTTGCTTAAATTTTTAGGCCCTGGTCTCCAGGCTTCAGGATCCAATTTCAGTGCATTTGAATGGAGGAATCCTAAACAAAGAGGTGGTTTGTCCCCAACGAGCAAGGCACTAAACCAAGAAGTGGATCTGAGCGATTATGAATGGGAAAGACCAACAGCTAGTAGGTAAGATTTTTTGTGTGAAGCTGGGTCTTCCAACGCTGTTTCCCATGGTTGGTATTTCAGGCCAGATCTGTACTTCCCTTCTTCTTGTGGTCTTTCTCTTCTTATTCCCCTAATTTCTCAGGCAATTTCTTGAATAATAAAGTCATAACACAATGTGCAAGAGCAGTGTGGTTAATTGAGCAAAATACATAAAGTTATAGAATCAATTGTATGGGGTAATTTGATTTTATATAGATTTTATAAGTGCCTATTCTGTGCCAGGCTGAGTGGTGCAGTAGTTGGAGATCAAGAATAAATACTTACAATCTTTCCTTCCCCTTTGGAGTTAAGAAGAAATTGAGTTCCATTTTACCTCTGGAATATATTGATGGTGTGACCCTAGGTAAGTCTCTCAACTTTTCAGTGTCCCCAAGCAACTCTCAAAGGCCATAAGTTGCTGGAAAATTGCATATCTGCATTGGAAGGATTTTTTTTTTATCTAGTTTATTATACCAGTGAAGTAACATATACAGGCCAAAAAGAAAATACAAGATACTGTCCTAAGCAGTAGGAATACATAGTCAAAAATGAAACCATTCCTGCCCTCATCAGGCTTATATTCTACTGGGAGGAAACAACATATACAAATATATATGTTTATAAAATATACAAATTAATTTGGGGGTTAGGAAGCAGAGTGTCCTAATGACTAGGAGATCAGAAAAGGCCTTCATGGGGAAGCCACTGCAGATGATTCTTGAAGGGAGTTGACCATTAGAGGCTAATGTGAGGAGGAAGAATATTTCAGACATAGAGATAGGAGAATGAATGTCCTATACTCCTATGGAGTTTGCATAGAACAAAGAAAAATATAATAAAGAACGCCTAATGAGAAGAGTGGTGGGACTCATTTTCATTCGCTAAGATTCCTTCTGAAATGCAGCCTCTCCCTCTATCACAAGGTCTAGCAACCTTTGCCTCTATCTTCCATTTTACTAAAAACTGAGTGAGTCCACGTTAGTCATTGTAAATTAGCAAAGACATATTCAAGATGGTGCTTTGGGCCAAGAAGTCCTTTTCCAGTTTGGTGCTCCAAGAAAACATGTTCTAGAGCAAATCAGTAACTAATCAGCAAAAAGTCATGGTACCAAAATGACATCAATAAACCTCTAGTGAATCCCCAAGAGATCATAAAAATGGGAAAGGGTCCCACATGTATAAAAATATTTATAGCAGCACTCTTTACAGTGTCCAAGAACTGGAAATCAAGGGGATGCCCATCAATTGGGGAATGGCTGAATAAACTATGGTATATGAACGTAATTGTGCCATAAGAAACAATGAACAAGAAGACTTCTGGGAGGCCTGGAACGAATTATATACTGAGCAAAAGGAACAGGACCAGGAGAACTTTGTGCACAGCAATGACCACAGTGTGCAAGAGTTTTTTTTTAGTAGACTTGGATCTTCATTGCAATGCAAGGACATAAAAAAAAATTCCCAATGGTCTTCTAAGGCAAAATGCCTTCCACATTCAGAGAAAGAACTGTGGAATTCAATCACAGAATGTAGCAGAGCATTTTGTGTGTGTGTGTGTGTGTGTGTGTGTGTGTGTGTGTGTGTGTATTATGTTTTGGTTTTTATTTTAGTTTTTCTACACAGCATGACTATAATGAAAATGTATTCAATAGGAATGTATATATATATAGATCCTATATAGAACTGTATGCCATCTTGGGGAGGGAGTGGGGTAGTGGGGGTAGGTAGGAAGAAAAAAAAAATCTAAGTTTTATAGTAGCGATTGTGTAGAACATTAAAAATAAATAAAATGAATATATTCTTTTTAAAAAAATAAACCTCTAGCAAATTAAAAAAGACATAGCTTTAATCCATCTAACAGGTTCAGATCATCTTATCCTCCACACAAGGCCCAGAAAATTTATACCCTTGAAGTACCTTAGTGATATGACTAATAGCTGTAGTCTTTAGAAATTTGAGTTTTAGTAGTATGACTCATTAAAAAAAAATGTCTCGTAAAATCTGCTTGATTTAACACTGACCCATTTGTTTTTATATTTACTTTTTTTGATGGAGGAAAATGTTGGGAACCCATGGCCTATGTGGAATGACGTAGGTGGAAAAAAGCAGGATGCTCCCAAAGCTCTGTCCACTTGACCTTCTTTGGGGACATTAGTAGCCCCTCAGCTGTAATACTCAACATCTTCCTCCCAATAGAAATAACGTCATTTGTCCAGAGACACATCTTAGTGGTGAATCAGAATGAGAATCAACAGCCTCACTTTATTTTGTTCAGTCATGTCTGACTCTTGGTGACCCCAAGAGGGATTTTCTTGGCAAAGATACTGGAGTGGTTAGCTATTTCTTTCTCCAGCTCATTTTACAGATGAGGACACCAAGGCACATGAAGTTACATGACTTGGCCAGATTCACACAGCTAGTAAATTTCTGAGGTCAGATTTGAACTCATTAAGATGAATCTTCTTGACACCAAACCTGACATTCTATCCACTGCACCACCTAGCTGCCCTCAGTTTCTACTGTATTATATAGTCCAATAGTTGGGCTCCTTGGTAAATGCTACTGGGAAGAATCAGATCATAGATCAAGAACTATATCCAGTCATCTAGTACAACCTCTTCATTTGACAGTTGAGGAGACCGAGGCCCAGAAAGAAAGGGGAGGAATAACTTGACCAGGATTACAGATTGGAAGAGGCTAATCTAAGATTTTAACCCAGGTCCTTTGATCCAAAATCCAACCTTCTCTCCATAGTACCAACCCACTCCCAAGGGGTCTAGATTTCACCAGATGAGCAATCATCCAATTGCTCGTTGGTGAGGATGAACACACCTTCAGTATTTATACCGATATGGATCCCTAAAATTGAAGGACTGTGTGCCACCCAAGTAGGGGGAAAGAAAACACCCACACATACACATACACACACACACACACACACACACACACACACACACGCAAAATTCACATGTCACTGATAATTTCTCAGTTATTTCTGGGTTTCCTTTTTCCCACCTTTCCATTCTAGTTTTTCTGCTGTGTGTGAATTGAACAAGAGGTAAAAATCCTGATTGAGGGACAAACACATTGCCAACTTAGATGGTCAAGTCTAACCCAAGTTCTTCTGTGTGTTCACAGTTTTCCAGGTACCCACAACAATGCTGATGGGGAACAGGAAGAGAATTTCTGGTCTCAGGCGCTGGAGGACTTAGAAACCTGTGGACAGTCAGGAATCCTGAGAGAGCTTGAGGTAGTACCCACCCTGCCCATCACTGATTCCAGTCAACTTTCATTTTTTGGTCCTTCTTACCTTTATCAGTTTGCATTTTTCACTCCAGCTCATTTAAAAGCTTTAACCCCTCTCCACAGGAGAAAGCGGACAGGCGTCTGTGTTTGAGAAACATGACTCTCTTGGTACCTACCCTTTATGTTAATATTTTTTGCTTGTGAAGCTGCCTTCCCTGCCCCCTGCCCTCCAGAAAGCAATTTGATTTATTTTTTAAATGCTGCCGAAATGATTTATTCTCCCATTTCCACCCCCAAGGCTTCCTGACTTGTAGCTTCTGCCATCCTGCCCTGCTAACCCCAACTGCACTCGCAGCATTTCCCACCAGATTGCTAACAAAAAAGAAAAGACAAAAAACAAAAATCCAAACCTGTTTTCACAGCTGCCATGCATCCCTTTCTGTTAAGCTGGTTTAGAAGGGTTCCTTGGCATGATAGCATTTATATCTGGTATAGAAACGAATTCGGTCATTAAGAGGAACATAAGAGGAAATTTTTGCTTGCTTTTTGCCCTTAAAATAGGTAATGTGGCAGCTGGTGAATGAGCACAGCTGACATTTTTTTTTAAGCAGCCAAAATAATCACACAATGCCTTGCTGTTAATTGCAAATTCTGATTCTTTGCTTGCTTTATTTAGTGTAAATTGGAGGGGGAGTGAGATGGTGTGTAATAATTGAATCCATCTTTAAGTAGTACCTTCCCAGAGAGTTTCTTTAATCAAAACAATTAATATTCCAGCAGCATTCACACTTTGGAGTGAGAAGTCTTAGTCTATTCCTTTTATGTTCTTTTAAATTTTGTTGGGGCTGCCCAAAGTGGCAGGATGTCATTTTCATTCTGGTGTCACTTGGAGTCCCTCAGTATTCGTAAGGAATGTGAATGGCCTACTGGGGGAGAAAGCTCCCTCCGTGCTAAGGTGATGTGCCTCTGTACCACACTGCTTCTCTTTTGCATGGACGGACCCTTGGTGTGATTTTCTATTCTTGTGTGTATTGGCAAGTAGGGTTGTCGAGCAATTCTGAGTTTGAATTTATAAACTCCGTAGTTTCATATGGCATGATCTCACAGGCTAATGTCTCAGTTTCTGTTGCTCAGAGCCCAGTTCAAGGAAAGGGAAGTGGATGACAACTCTGGAATTCAAGCAAATTGAGATTAGAAGAGTCTCTCCTTGTGGATTTTCAAATTCCATATATGGCAGAACTAGTAACTATTGAACAGTTGGTTCACAGGAACACTCACCACCTTTTCCATATTGAAATTGCTTGTTGAAAAGAGCCTAAACTGAGTTACGTATACAAATGCATCTGTTTTTGTCACCCTCAAAAACCAGCCTTGACACTGTTTTTTATGGGAATACTTGGGTTCAGATGACCTTTCTGTTTTTCGTTAGGATGCTTTCTGGTCTTGAGTAAACCTACAAAGAGTAATAGACCCACCTCTGGTATATCCTTTTTCAGTCTGTAAAAGCTGTTACTGCCATGGGAGCATATGTCCATACAGAGTTCCTGTTCCCTCATGAAAGGGTACTTCAGGATAGATGGTTCCAGGAGGAACCAAGTTACTGAAGCCAATAGGACTGCTTTGATACTGCTTCAGTAAACTGGCTTCCTTGGAAATGGAAATACAGAAATTAAATTAGTTAGATATAGAGAGAGACAGTGTGGTATGTCCATAGTAGCTATGGAATTGGAAAAAACCTTTCTTAGATCTTTCCTAAGGTCCTTCAGATACTTAATGACTGTGTGGTCTAGGACCAGTAAATTCTCAGTGGCCCGGGCCATCCTCAAATTCTTTAAGTTTACAAAGGTGTGGCTAATTAGTAGAGAAAGTTTACACACTGAGAATTCCCCACATCAGTAAATAACAGGTTCACCTACATACCCAACATATAGTTAGTCAATAGTCAGTGAATCATGAAACATTTATTAGATTCCTACTAGGTACTGGGCATTATAATAAATACTGAATATAGATTGAATAGAGGTTACAGTTCATAACGCCAAAGACTCGTTAGAAAATTTATAAATTTGCATCCTGTTTACACTTTTATAAGCAAGGGTAAATAAATGTGTGACCTAGTGCTTTGATTAAAACATTCATGTGAAAAATATTGACAAAACTAGTATCCTACTTGTGAAATTCATACACATGCCCTCATATACACAGTAATTATTCTTGTTAACAATAACTGACATTTATATACTTTAAAAGTTTTTGAAGAGGTTAATACAAATTATAACTCTTTAATATGTTAATATTTAATGTATTCTTTAACGTATAATCTAATAGTAGATTAACTATTTATATATTATATATAATTTAATAATATAATTTTAATATAATAATGAATTATTGATTTATATAATTAATATAAAAATATATAATAAATACAATTAATAATTTATACATTTATTTAATGTGTATTTAGTATAAATTCATTACTATATTAATGTCTTATGTAATTTATATTGACTATATAGTTAACTTAATATATATCCTTTAATAATCATTTATGATTGCTATGAAAGCAGAAAACCTTAGTTCAACCAAATGACTAGCACATTGACGAAAGAAGTATAAACAGGTAGCTAGTTAACAAGTTTGCTATAGTCTGTTCCTTTTTAATCTCTATGTATACTTTCATATAACCTACAAGAACAGTCTGAATTTTGTCATTTCATTGAACTTAAGGTTCTGGAAACTAATTTAGAGATTATTCCAATCCCCTCCCTTATGTAATAGGTGAGAAAATTAATACCCAAAGAGACTGTGACTTAGCCAAGGTTACACAGTCAGAAGAGTAAGGACAAAAAACCTTTTATCTCTTAACTCCCAGCTCAGAGTTCTTTTCTATTTAATGGCCTCTCTCAGAAAAAATAAACACCACAGTGTACGGGCGATATGATGTACTTTGTGCAAAGCAAACTTTAGTAAACATCAGAAAGTAAACTCCATCAACACTAGAGATTGTTACCTAGAGAGAAGCATTTATTTGGAAATGTTGAGTGATGACCTAAGGGTATAGCCACACTTATTATAGCTGGACAGAAACAAAGGTGCTATTAAGATCAGTGCTTTGTCCTATGTACTTTTATCTTATCTTTGCATATATGTCTTTCTAACGTTCTTATAATTCACTTTAAACAATACCAACGTATGAAGGCAGGAAAGAGAGCTTCCTCAATTGTCCAACATCGTCTCTCCCTCCTAACCTCACAGACCTTCTGCTTGGTTTCTGAAAGTACCATCTCGCAAATGTACCCTAGGATAGAGTCATTAAATATTTGGATTCTTCAAGGCTTCTTGCTCCCTATCTGAAAAGTTAGGGAGCAGAGACCATCAAAGCAACAACTAAAGTTAATTGATTGAAATGATCTCAGTAGATTGAGATATCAACATATAGAAACTTCTAGTGGCAGCGTATATAGAGCTCTGGAAAATAATTGAGCTGAATTGAGGGAGGCCAAAAATGAGTGCCCTATATCAACAAAGTCATCTGAAAGTATTTGCCAACTGCTGATATATTTAAAAACAAAATTTAGCTCAGATAACATGCATGATCTACCCATGATCTAGTGATTACTTAGAAAATACACATGTACTTGTGTGTAGTATATGTGTATTTTCTAAGTAATTGCTCGGATTACTGATAAAAGTCAAGATTTTTCCATGTACAGTTATTTTTATTCAATCTGGTTATCAATTAAAGTGTGCCTATGTGTGACTTTTGCCAGGTGACACAAAAGAAGGAACTCTGTTATATCTTTTGACCCCCAACTTAAAGAGACTTTCACTACCTATAGTAATCAAATGATCTAATTAAATTCTCTTTTGCTGCAGTTTAAAGTAATAGAATCTTTTGTAGGAGCTATGTTAGACCCTTCTTCTAAAAAAATTTTTTAAATAAAAAACCAAAAAAATAAATAAAAAGAACTCTGTTCTGATATGATATAGCCACTCTGCATTGTCCTTTCTTGGTTACTAGTTTAATATGGTTCTCATTAAGCAACCAGACTGTGTTGTGGCATGTACCATGTAGGTGAAGGGTTTATTTTCACTATCAAATACTACATGCCCTGGTTTGTCTTTAAAGTATCTTCACATTAAAAGACACAAGGAGGTCCTAATTTTAGAAAAAAAAATCTACAGGATTTTTAACATTCTATGATGATGACAGACCCAAACCTAATGGTGAATTCTGCTGGCGGCTCATTTTTGGAACCCAACTATAGTTAGTTAATCAAAGCAATTAATATTCTGGCAGCACTTACATTGTGTGAGAATTAATCTTCTCATTTCTAATTTATCACGTTGTGTACATAGCAGCACTGAGCAATCTTTATGGTTTTGTGGTAGTACTCATCTCCCAGACATTTAGCAAAATGGCAAACACAGCAGAGACAACAGATGATTATTCTTTTCTTTTTTTAATTAATTTTTTTCCAAATGAAAATCTGTTTCTCTTTCCCTTCCTCTTCACCTGTTAATTGAGAAAACAAGAAAAACAAAATTCCTCTTACCAACATATTCCCACATTAGCCGTGTCCAAAAAAAATGTCTCTATCTGCACCCTTGAGTCCACATAGATTTTTCTTCTACTTCTCTTAACCCTGTTTCTCCATAAAGAACTACAAAATAGTTAGGAAGCATGCACCATCCTAAAAAAAAACCTAGGTGGGTTTTTGCTTTTTTGGCCAAGATAACAAAATTTAACCATTTGGTAGAACTAGGGGGGCGGCAGGGAAGGGATTACAGATAAACATGAGAGGAGGGTCTTTTTTCTCTTTGTAGCATAAACCAGATTCTGTGGAATTGGCAGTTTTGTTCTGGGGGCAACAATGAACAAAGGGCAAAGGCCATTTCTGAATGAAATCCTAAGTCTGTTGTTACTGGAAAGTAATTCACTAGAAGGCTGTCTGGGTGACTTCTTTCTCTTGGTTCCAGTTCCACAGAAAGATAATCCTACTGCATTCTAAATGTGGCTTTCTTAAATGTTAGAGTCTGCAGGAAGCAAATGCTTAGAGCATTGCACTGTTAGACTTTCCACACTGCCCTAAGTATGTGCACACCCAACAAGGCAAGGACTTTGACCAACATTTTCATTGGGCATTATGAATGTAACTTGCAAACCAGTTTCCTAAAGTTTTACAGACCAAACCTAGAGCACTCGTACATCCATTCTCTAGCCTCTGGCTGTGCGCTGAAGTGACTGTATTTTGTTTGGGCAAAGGAGTAGTATGCGTATGGATTAACAATAATACCTCTTCATGAGTTCAAGGATGTAATTTCCCCCTCCCCCCTTAAAATTGTCAATGCCACAGGCAACAATCATGCTGGGGAGCACGCTGAGTTTGAATCATGAGGCCTCTGCACCATCACGTGGTCAATTAGGACGCCAGGCCAGCTTCCAAGAGCGGAGCACATCCCGGAGCCACTACAGCCAGGCCACTCGAAGCAACACCCTGCCTGTTGATATGGGTAGGAAGTCTATGCCCCCAAGAAAAATCAAGCAAGAAATCAAGGAGATCATGTCCCCAACTCCTGTGGAACTGCACAAGGTAAGTAAAAAAAAGAGAGAGAAATACTTTGCTTTGTAAATTGGCGTTCAAGGACCAGATTCAGTCTGTGGGCTTTTGTTGAGGCAAGCATGAAAACGCCGTAGTCCAGTGATCTAATTCTAAAACATTGGCTTGAAAGTAATCCTCAAAGCCATGCTCTTTATCAAAGATGACCTTTTGGTCCTTTTAACTTAAAAACAACGATAACCAGCTTTGTTGAAATGGCTTAATAGAAAGAACACTGGCTTTGAAATTAGAAGACCTAGGATCAGTTCCCGTGCTTTTGTGACAACATTAAGTAATCAGATCATGTTGTTGCATGTGACACTGGGCAAATCACTTCTCTCAGCACTAATTTCTTCATCTGTCAAATGAAGGACTTGGATTAGATGGTTTATAAGGTTCCTTCCAGTTTGAAATATCTGGTTCTGTCATCTTAATTATATACTAAAATTGCCCAAATCCTTAAGGTCATTCATTGAAGTTTATGGATTCCATGCTTTATAGCATCTTTGAGAACTTTGCTAATCTTCTAAACAATCCAACAAATAATAGCTCTATGCAAGACACTGTACTGGGTACTGGAAAATAAAAGAGCAAACAAGCAAAAAAATAACCCTTGACATCAAGGAGCTTATACTTAGTTGGGATGTAAACACACACACACACACACACACACACACACACATATATATATTTTATATATGTCTGTGCATGTATGTGTATGTATAGCCATGTACAGACATGTATGTATTGTGCTCATATATACACCTGTATGTATATGTTTTATACATTCATGATAATTTAAGAAGGAAGAGAATTTTAATAGCTTAGAGGGTATCAGGAAAAGCTTCATGTAAGACATGTCACATGAACTTAGCCTTGAAGGAAGCTTGAGATTCTAAAAGATGGAGATGAGGAAGGAGCACATTCAGGTCATGGGAGAGACAGTACTGGACTTGGCATGTCATACATGGGGTATAGCCACTGGCACAGTTTGACTGGAATGTAAAGAGTATGATGGGGAGTAATGGGGAGTGAGCTTAGAAAGGCAAAGTGGAGACAGAAGAATGCTTTAACTCAATATAATCACTGGCTTAACTCTAGACCCAGGTACAGGTCTAGAGTTAAGGGAATGTTGTGTGTTTTGCTAGAGAATCACAAATAGGTAACACAGCCCTGGGGGAAATGCAACTTCTTGAATATGAAGCATAAGAAGGAAAGGTCTTAAGCCATGCTTGGATTGAACACCATTCTGGATATATTTGATGATGTTGTGGAATACTGCTTGACTACTTTGAATCCATTAAGGGCATTACCTGCCCTTGTACTGTTATAACAGAAGGAGAGCAACAAACAACATTGTTTCAAGACCTTATTGGTGATAGAGTCTAGACCTTTCTTCTCTGCTCCTTCCCTTTTGGGGAAGCCAGCTTAAGTTGAATAACTCAGGAAGAATCTACAGATTCAACATAAGAGGTGTAGTGGAAACACTACTGGATTTGGCCAGCTCTGTGCAGTTTCTTTACAATGAGGAGTTTGGACTTGGTAATTCTCGGAGGTCTTTCCCTGTATTAAATCCAGAGTTTGAAAAGAATGAGTCTTTCTATTCCTTATTCAAAAACCTAAGATTTTGTCTAATTGTGGTGTTTTGTGGAGTCTTAGAGAGTAAAGAAGTCATGGGATGGGGAACAGAAGGAAATGTGGGCTCAGTTCTTGCTTTTGACTCATAGTGGTTTTGTGACCCTAAGTAAGTCATTTAACTGCTCTGTACTCTAGGCAACTCTCTAAGAATATAAGTTTCAGAGAAGATGACAGTCTACACTGGTTAGTCAATAAGCATTTGTTAAGCACCTACTTATGTGCTAAATACCAGGGATACAAATCTCTTCTCAAGGAGTTTGCAAGCTCATTGGAGAAACAACATGAAAACAGTTATGTGCAAACAAAATATATATAGGATAAATTGGAGATAATGAAAGAAGGAAAGCATTAGCACAAGGGGAATGGATAAGGGCTTCTCATAAAAGATGAGATTTCTGCTAGAATCTGAAGGAAGCCAGGATATGGAGATGAGGTAAAAAATTCCAGGCATGTGAAAACACAGAGTCCAAAAATGTAATGCTTTGTGCAAGGAATAGCCGAGAGGCCAATGTCATTGACCTTCAACGTGAATGGGCAGGGGAAAATGTACAAAGATTATAAAGATATAAGGAGACCATGTTGGGAAGGGTTTTGAATGGCAAACTGAAGATTTTATATTTGTTCCCAGAGGTGATAGGGAGCCACAGGAGTTTATTGAATGGGAGTGAGAGATAAGAAATGGTCAGGTCTGTGTTTTAGAAAGATTAATTGAACAGCTGACTGGAGAATAGACTGGAGGGGGAGACCTGAAGCAGCGAGCAATAGTCCAGATGTGAGGTAATAAGGATTTACACTAGGATGATGGCAGTATCCAGAAGAGAAGAGTACAGAGTATGCAAAGGTGGAAATGACATCCAAATGATTGGATATGGTGGATGAAAAAATGAGAAATAGAGGATACCATCTAGGTTGTAAGTCTGGGTGGCTGAGAAGATGGTGATATCCTCAACAGTAACAGAAGTTCAGAAGTAGGGGACGTTTGAGAGGAAAGATGATTGGTGCAATTTTAGACATGTTGAGTTTAAGATGGGTAAGGGACATTGAGTTTGCAGTATCTAAAAGATAGTTAGAGATACAAGTCTGGATAAACAGGTCTGAGAATAATCATAGGGAAGAGAAATGAAATGATGAGAGCAGATGAAAAAGAGTGAAAAAGAGAGAGAAGAGGAAAGGGTTCAGGACAGAGTTCTGAGGGACACCTTCGGTCATCAGTTGTGACCTGGATGAAGATCCAGAAAGAGACTGAGAAGAACCATTGAGACAGATTGGAGGAGACTTGTGCTTAGGTACTTGGTGGTATTGTTTAAAGCAATATCACAGAAACCTAGAGAGAAGGTATTAAGAAAAAGAACTGATAGTGTCAGAAGCTACAGAGAAGGATGAGAACTTAGAAAAGTCCATCAGATTTGACACTTAGGAGGTGATTTGTAACTGAAGAGAGCAGTTAGCGATTCTTTAAAAAAAAATTTTTTTCAAATGAAAGTTAATGATGAGGTCAAAAACTGTAGAGTTGGAAAGAGAATGAGAGGAAAGGAAATGGAGGCATGTATTACAGATGACCTCGTAGAGTTAAGCACCAATCAGGAGAGATAGGGAATGATAGCTAGTGAGAATAGACAGATCAAGTAGAGTAGGAATTGAGGAAGAGGATAGTTTGGGCATGTGCCTAGGCAGTTTGAAGCAGCCTGTAGACAAGAAGAGAATGAAGAGAAAAGTGAGTGGAGGGTAAGAAGAGAGAGGGTAGGGAGGACAGAGGGGGCAACTGCAGCAGATGAGATGGAATGGGGTCACTTGTGCATGTAGAGATGTTTGTCTTTGTAAGGAGCAGGGCCACCTCTTCATGTAAGATGGGTGAAGGAGGAGACAGTGGCAGATAATGTCTGGGTGATAAAGAAAGAAGAGGGAACTCTTAGCAATTGATTTTGTTTTTTAGTAAAATATGAGGCAAGAATCTCAGCTGAGAGCATTGGGGAGAGAAGAGACCATGGGAGGTTTGAAGAGGGATGAAAATTTTAGAAGAGCCATTGTGGTGAGTGGGATAGTGAATTAATTAGGGAGATGTAAAAGTTTTGCCTTGCCAGAGTGAGAACCCAGTTGAGGTTATGTAACATATATTTATGGTGAACCCTGTCAGCCTGGTTTTGTGATTTTCTCCAGTTTCATTCAGGAGCAAAGACAGCGGATAGTGGCAGTAATCTGCATCTACAGTCTTGGCAGGGCAAGATCAGGTGCGCAATAAGGGGGCAAAAGATTCAAGAGAAAAAGAAAGGGTAGAGATGAACTGGTTCACCAAGGGCTCAAGATGGGAAAGGGAGCTGGGTGTAATTAATGTAGGGTGGCTGGCCTAGGAAAGGACTAAAGGATAAAAGGACTGAAGGTCATAGTAAGAGCCCAGTTCTTCCTAAGTAGAGAGAATTTCCTCACCTGCGAGTTCCCTATATCCAAAAAATTACAGGTCCTTAGAACAGGGCTCCTTTACCATTTTTGTCTCATGACAGTCTGAAACTTCTCAGAATATTTCTAAATGCACAAAATAAAATACATAGGGTTACAAATTCACAGATCTCAGGATAAGAATCCTTTACCTTAGAGGGAATGGACATTTCTCTATAGATAATACTTTTATTAGGGATAGGAGGCTTAAATTTAGTACAATCAGTAACAATCCCACTTTTTTCTTTTCCTAGGAACTTAAAGTCAAGACCCTTTTCTACAGTATAGTCCTGGAACAGGCTGGAGATTAGTTATTCAGTTTGAGGATTAGGTTAAGAATAGCCAATAAGTACCAGCAAAGAAGCAGCCTTTGCCATCCTTCCTCTCTAGGATTCATTACCTAGAGCTTTTATTACTAATGGGAGGAGGGGGAGTCTTTCTGAGATGTTTGCTTTTCAAGTTCAGGTTTAATCTTTAAAGGTCTGGGCCACTGAGTTAGTGTGTTTCTTTTTGGTGGATCTTAAAGGCCTTTAATCCCCCTTGAATGAATATTCTATTTGGACTCCCAGATTAGCTCAGCACTGAATATCAAAATGTTCTGTTGCAATGTTTGGAAAACCTTTCTTGAGACTTTGATAGGTGTCCCTGGTGGCTACATGACAAAGGCGTGCAAACAGAAAACAGCATACAAAAAGCAAATGGCATTCTGCACAAGCCGGAGGGGTGTGGCAGAACTCTGACCTTCCCCACCCCCCCACCTGTGCCCTCACCTCCCAGACTGGAGGGAATGGTATCCGTCTTGTCTCCTGTATCATCTCCTCCCTCCACAGATTAAAAAAAAAACAAACAAAAAATCAACCAAATAAGTCGGTATCTGCTCCAAAACTAAGTGATGGGTTCTTTTTGTGAAAAAATTCTTTATATTGCAGCAGTATAAAAAAAAATCTCCCACCTATTCTTCTTTGAAAAGCTTTCAGCAAAAATGAAGATAACTGAGTTTAACATGCTGGGTGTTAAAGATAGAGACCTAAGACATGGTGGCCTCAATAGGATGGGGGAGGGACCGGACCCATTATTTCATTGATACAGGGAACTCCCTCTACTAGTGCAGGTTGGCATCTTCCCTGCAACCTGAAGTCTTAGGGTTTTGCATAGAGCCCTGAGAGTCAAACAGACAGAGATGGAACCAAGGTCTTCCTGGTTTGGAGGCCATCTCTCTGACATACATGATGCTTCTCCTGAAAATATCAAAGCAAGGGGTGATTGTTAATCTTTTTGGAATATCTAGAGAGCAACATGAGTGATCTGGGAGACTACACCCATACTCCACAGATTGACTGTAATTCAATGACTTATTCTCTTTTATTCATTCCTCACACCTCCCATGATGGAAATGAATACATTTCCTGGACCACTACAGTTTTCTTTTTATTTGATTCCAGAAAGAAAATACAAACCTAAAAAGTAGGTGATGAACCTGCGCAATTTTTTCATAGTTCAGATGGATTGATTGATTGATTGAGGACATCCCCAGAAGACTCATCTAATAATATACTAAGTTCTTGAATCTGTGCACAGCATCTTTTCTTTTAAAAAAAATTGCATAATTCACCCAATTATCTGTCATTTAAAAATAGTTTGTCATCTACAAACTAGAAGTGAATGAAAGGAAGATCAGGCATTCATTGTAAATTAAACTTTCCTGAGGCAAGGTTATTAGTGAAGACAATTTTCAATGAGAAAGGGTAGTTTTGCTTCTGTTAAGTCGCTAGATGTGTGCATCTAACAGTGGAGAGTGTTTCCTGTTAGAATTCAATAATTGATCCTCATGATGAAACCCAAGGTTTCTTCAGCTCAGAATTTCTACCAGAGCAATGGAGCTATGTTTAATTTTTAATATAACTTCCTAAGTACTATCAGAACTACCCTGCTAGCATTCTGTCACTGGCTCTTCCACATAGTGGGTACATTCTAAGTGAAGAATGAATGGTTAACTCAGTTAGAGTAACATACCTGTGCAGTTATGGTCATGGATTTCATCTGTGGGAGGCAAAATAACTTTGCTTCATTCTAGTATCACATTATATTCCTAACTCCAGCCAAGTGTGCAGATCTGTGCCATTGTTTAGAAGGAAGAACCCTTGAGAGGGGGTGATGTATTCAACCTCATCCATTCCACCATAAAAGCAGTTTCAAGTTGATCCCTTGCCATGGCATCTGATGGTGCACTAGAACTACTTTCTCCTCACTGAGGAGGGGACCAGCTCATATTCATTGTCAACTGAGGTCTTTTATCCCTAGCTTTCTTAAAAGTGCCTGATACACAGTAAGTGCTTAATAAATGCTTTTTGACTAATTACCTAGAGGATCCTCAGAGATCCATCCTTGAGCCTGTTCTTTTCCAACTTTTTATCAATGACTCGAATTGGAGCCTAGATGGAATAAAAGGTGTACATGATTGATGAAACAAATATGGGAGACAGAGAGTCAGGATCCAGATACATCCCACTGGATTAGATCAGGCATCAGCAATTTATTGTAGTCCTTCGATCAAATGGGCATGTAGGGAGAGAATGATTTTTATTTCTAAATAAAATTTGATTGTATTTAAAAGTATAAAAACAAATCTAAGCTAACATTCCTATAAAAGCAGTCCTCCTGGCTTTTTTCTGAGTTAGAAAAATAGGCCATATATAATAATATTCACTTGAATAGGGATAAGTATAAAGTCTAAAATTTGGATTAAAAAAAATCAACTGTGTAAGTTTAAGGTGATGGGAAGTGTTGTTTGATAATTAACTCATCTAAAAGATAACTGGCTATTAGTGGACTCCAGCTTCATTGTCAGTCTAGAATATAACATGGCAGCCACAAAAGCTCATGTGATCTTAGGCATTGTTCTTAGAAGCATAGTATCCAGAATTAAGGAGATGTGGTCCAACTGCACTCTGCCCTGAAAAGACCACATTTAAATTAGTACATTCATTTCCACATCCACATGTTCAGAACATTGACAGATAATATAATTAGGATGGTGAGGTGACTCAAAACCATGCCACTCAAGGATCACTGGTTGAAAAAACTAGGGATGTTTTAGTTTGAGGAAAAGACTTGGGATAAAGGAGTTTAGGTGAAGATGGTGATCTCCCAGTATCTGAAGTTACCATACACAAGAGGGATGACACTAGTTCTGTTAGACCCCAGAGGGCAGAAGTAAAGGCAATGGCTAGAATGGAGAGAGGCAGCTTTCAGCTTCATATAAGGAGAAGTTTCCTAACTATCATAATTCCACAAAAGTGGAATTGGCTGCCTCAGTTCTGTGCCATACCCTGCGCCGCATCCCACGGAGGAGTTGTTTTTTTTTCTTTTTGGGGAGGGAGGGGACAGAGGTCTGCATCTGTCCTTTCATTGATGTAGTAGCAGACTCCCAGTGAAGAAGTTCCCTCTACAAGGTAGATTTGCAGCCTTTCTCCAACTTGTAGGAAGAGTCATGGTGATAGAGGAGGCTTGCCAGGGTCAGAAAGAACATCATGTGTCAGAGGAGAGGCAAAGCCACATCTTCTCTACTCTGAGGCTGGTTCTCTCTCTCCTAAGCCGTGGGGCACTCTACCCATGGGAGGGTGAATACAGCATGGATCATCTCTAGGACCTCTGCCGTTCTTCCCTTACCAATAGCATAGAGGGAATCTCAATAGTCTTACACTTTTGAAAATTGAAAGACCCAAGATACCAAATTCCACTATTATGTGTTTCAGTTAAATTGCACATCAAATTGAGGCCATTCGGCAATGCAATGGATAAAGTATTGGGCCTAGTTAGGAAGACCTAAGTTCAAATCCAGCTTGACACCAAGCCCTGGTCAAATCTTAACCCATTTGTTTCAATTTTCCTATCTATAAAATAAGAATATTAGTAACTCACTAAGATTCCTCTACAAATCTTGCCTTTCTTTTTCACTAAAAAGGAAAAAGAAGGTATGACGACCTGATATTCAAATATCAGTCATGGAATAGACAAGGTAGAAAACTGATTGCCCTGTTCCTTAACTGATTCTGTCACAGGTCACTCTCTTTATCTGAAGAATCAAATCAATCAACAAGCATTAATTAAGTGTTTACTATGTGCCAGGCATTTCGTCAAGGACTGTGGGATTTCCTGTTCCTAATTAGAGAAAAGTAGACAATAAATGTGCGTTATTTGAGACCTTGGCATCTGCTGGCCTTTGGGTTTTTTTTTTAATTATATTTTCACCGTGGCTTATCACACATTTTTTCTCTCTTTGCAGATAAGGAGCATGTGATCTCAGCTACTAATTCTTTGATTGCTTCTGTCTTCCCTTTTCCAATTTTCCAAAATTCCTCAATGTGGAGTCTGTGTCCTCAGTTCATTTAATTTACTTCTGCTTCCAAGATGAATGCTAGCTTCATTTCTTTTCCTGTTTTAATTCCAACTAGGATAGTCCTGAGTGCATGTTGCCATCTCATCCTCTGCTTCTATTAAGGCTTACTATTTAGCATGGTGAGATTTTCATGTTTCTCTGTGTTTGTCAGCAGACAAAGGACTATGTCCTAATTGTCTTTTATTCGTTTTCCTTATCATAAGAATATTTTTAAAAGCATTTCAGTATCAACTTCGATTCACACAGACAGATCACTGGACTGGGAGTCAAAAGACCTGGGAACAAATCTCAGCTCCAGTACTTAGTACTTGTGTCACCGGTGGTATGTCATGTATCCTATGTGTCTTGGTTTCCTCATCAGTAAAATGGGGGTAGGGATAGTTTCTCAACCTACTTTACCATACTTCATTATCAGGAAGTTAGGTGGCACAGTGGATAGCATTGAACCTGTAGTCAAAAAGACCTGAGTTCAAAGTCAGACATTTACTGGACAAGTCACTTCACCTCTCTGCCTCACTTTCCTCAATAGTGAAATAAGAAAAATGATAGCAGGATTGTTATGAGCATGAGTTAATTTTTTGAAAAGCACTTAGCACAGTCCCTGGTGTGGAGAAGGTGTTATATAAATATTATTGTTACCAAAGTTTGAGGAAAGTATTTTGGAAACCTTCAAGTGCTACGGAATGTAGGAGAATCATGGGTATCATGCCCCTTAACTCAAAAGACCCTCTTTTACCAGGTGTGTGACCTTGAGCAAATCCCTTAACCTGAATTTGGTTTCTTTATCTGTAAGATGAGGGGACGTAAACTCAGCCAGCTCTATGTTCTGTAATTCTCATTAACTGCCTCTATTTCCATGGCTTGGTGAATTCACCCCTTTTGTTTGGTTTGATTGGAGTTCAAATCTGGCCTCAAACATTTACTAACTATGGGCAAGCTTCTTAACTTCTGTCTGCCTCAATTTCCCCATCTGCAAAATGGAGGTGAAAGTAACATCACCTACCTCCTAGGGTAGTTGTGAGAATCAAATGAGATGATATTTGTAAAATACTTTGCAGACCTTGAAGGGCATACAAATGTTAGTTATTATTATTGAACATCTATTTAGAGGGTTCTCCCAGTTCTAAAGTCATAATCCTATGATCATATATGTGGATACAAAGCATACAAAGAAATAGTTCCTGTCCTCAAGGAGTTTACATTTTACTATGTGGCCAATTACACACAAAAAACTAATGTAATATCATATTTTATACACTTCACCCTCCCCCAGAGAAGATGTTTCACTCCTTATTACAAATTCTAAATCAAGACTGTCTAGAGAATGCCATCCATTACAGTCATTATAGTAATTCTTTTTAAACTTAGGATCCCCTTTTCGCTCTCAAAAAAATGACTGTGGGGGTGGGCAATATCTGTCCATTTTTACCATATTAGAAATTAAAATGGAAAATTTTAAATGCTCATTTATTTTAAAATAACATTAATAAATTTGAGTTTAATAGTATTTTTATGAAAAATAACTCAAATTCAGTGAGAATGGTATTGTTTTACATATTTTTCCAAGGTTCATTAATATCTATGTCTGGTTTAAGAGAAGACAGGTGAATTCTCATATCTGATTCTACTTTCAGTCTGTTACAATATGTTGTTTTGGTTGATGTGTATTAAGAAAATCTGGCCTTAAAAAGATGCGTAGTTGGAAAAGGTATTTTAAAAGGTAAATGACATCTTAGTACTATTATGAAAATAGTTTTGACCTGTTGTACCCAAAAACTGCAGAACTATAAAGTGTCAGAGTCAGAATTCAAGTCTAGGTCTCCTAAGTCTGAATTCAGCATTCTTTCTGCTATACCTCCTTCCTATCTTTCATATATCCATATTCTATTTGCCTGGCTAGATGTTTTATTTTATTTTATTTTTTTAATTTTTATTTTATTTATTTATAAATGTTCTACAATCACTTCCTTAAAATTAAGATTTTTATACCCCCACACCTTCCCCCCCTACCCCCCTCCCTCCCCATGACAGCATAC
>CM053770.1:195980369-196043948 GCA_028658325.1 Potorous gilbertii | reverse complement strand
ACTATAATCATATGAAAAAGTGCTCTAAATCGCTACTGATTAGAGAGATGCAAATCAAAACAACTCTGAGGTACCACATCACACCTATAAGATTGGCAAACGTGTCAGAACAAGAAAATGATAAATGCTGGAGAGGATGTGGGAGAGTTGGAACACTAATTCATTGTTGGTGGAGCTGTGAGATCATTCAACCATTCTGGAGAATGGTTTGGAACTATGCACAAAGGGCTACAAAAATGTGCATACCCCCTGGCTAGATTTTAAGCTCTTTGCAGGCTGGTTCTGTGTCCCATTTTCCACAGCTCCTCATACAATATCTTGATCAATAGTTGTTAAATTGAATTGAGTTGAACAGGTGATTAGGACTCTAGAACCTAACCAAAATTTGTAATGTCATTTCTAGGAGTAAACTTTGAAAATTCAGAACCCTGAGAATGCCAGAAATCTCTCTTTCCTAACTGTGGGGATATAAATGAGGGTTAGGGTCAAACAAAAAAGGAGGGAAAGAAGTAAGTGAAGTAAGTGAAATTTCACTTGGTGACTAATGACTATGCAAGTAGTTAAGCAAAAAAGATAAAAGAGGGGGAAGGTGCCTTAACAGTGATTACTTGGGCAATTTCAGCAAAATCTTATTCATTTAAATGTCAACATATTTGAATTTTTTATAATTTGAGCATGTTTGATAAGCACCTTGTCCTAATAATTAAAAAAGACTTGCTAAACAAATTAACAATATTAACCAAAAGAGCAAATGAAGAATATATATATATATATATATATATATATATATATATATATATATATATATATATATATATATATATATATATATATATATATATATATATATTCTGCTGAACTCTGTACACTTATCATTTGGAAAGAAAGAATTTCCTAAAACTGGTGAAGCAAACAAGCAAACAAGAAGTCAGAAGATTACAGGCAGAAGCATATATATAAAACAAATCATTGTATATTTTGTATGGATTAGCAATGTAGCCAATTACTGCATAATTATAAACGATTCTTATCTACTCTGAAGGCAGACCCATTGTGAACTCTACTTGGCAAGACTTTCTTAGTCATGATCTCAGATTTCTGTACATACTTGATAACATTAAATTTCATTTTAAAAATATTTCACAATTCAGACAAAACTTTTCCCCAAATTACTAGAACATTAAATAAGTTTTCTTTTATCTAACTATCTAAAAAAATTTTATACTTTTTTCTAAAGTATCTTTTACTTTTATCTAAAATATCTAAAAAAGTATCTTCTTTTACTGAGTCCTGGTATGGTATGTTTGAACAATAAATGTGAGCTAGTTTTTGTCAATTTGTTTCCCATTAGTGATATTAACTGAACATATTTCAGTCAAATTACAATTAACTACATGAAACCTCATTCAACAATTGTAGTAGATTATATAAAAAAAATTTAATTAACTATAAATTAGTAACAGATATTTGCTGGGGCATTTATATATTTATTGAAGCATTTATGCTTAGCAAGAGTGATGACCTTTCTTTACGTAGCTGAGAGTGATGGCAATCTCCTTGGGATAGTTTGAAAAGACGGGATTTCAATATGGCCCTTAAACTTTAGATCTCCCTAAAGCAAACATATCTATGGCACAGAAACTCTGATTTGCTTTTTCCAGATGAAAGTAAGAGATTAGAAAGTTAAAGTGAGGACACATGGGGGGCAGTTACACACACTTCATTAGCAAATGCAATCCCTAAGCCCCACTCCCCTTCCTACCTTATACTGAGTGCTGTCCTTCCTATATGTGCTTGATGAATTCACAATCAAACGTGATTGAGGATAAATCCACAATATGTTTTATCATGCTTTTTTCTCCTATGGTACTCTCGCTTTCCTAATGTTTTCTCTGCTGAACTCTGTACACTTATCATTTGGAAAGAAAGAATTTCCTAAAACTGGTGAAGCAAACAAGAAGTCAGAAGATTACAGGCAGAAGTAGCCATTCTCTCTAGCATGTCATTTGGACACAATTTTCTCTTAATATAATGGAAGAGACTTGTAAGCCAGTAGTCATTTTACTGCTCTGGGTTTTAGTTCTCTAAACTATAAAACAGAATAAAAATTCCTTCAGGGCATGAAGGGTTTCATTTTCTTTGTAACCCTACCATTTAGAACAGTGTTGGACATAGTTAGTAAGAGATATAAAAATGATACAATCTCTGCTTTCCAGAAGTTTATATTCTACCAGGCTGATACTCATGGCGGGGAAAACCACGGTGAAAAATGTGAGTTCTAAAAAGACCTAGGTTTTATGTCTTATGCTTACTACCTGTGTTACTTTAGGTAGTCAAATAATTCTTAAATTATCTCTTCTGGATTTATTTTCCAGGTCAATTGTTTTTTCAATGAGATATTTCACATTTTCTTCTATTTTTAAAAATTTGTTTTCAGTTTTCAACAATCACTTCCATAAGTTTTAAATTTTCTATTTTCTTCTATTTTTTTCTTAAGGAGTTATTTTCTTTAGTGAGCTTTTGTACCTCCTTTTCCATTTGGACAATTCTGTTTAGGAGTTATTTTCTTCAGTGAATTTTTGTATATCTCTGTCATTTGGCCAATTCTACTTTTCAAAGTCATTCATCTCTTCATTGGGATTTTTGTGCCTCTTTTACCAATTAGCCTATTCTAGTTTTTAAGATGTTATTTTCTATGCCTCGTTTAACAAGCTATTGACTTTTTTCACAATTTTCTTGCATCATTCTCATTTCTCTTCCCATTTTTTCCTCTACATCTATATATTTTTTTAAAAGTATTTATTTTAGGTTTCAACATTCATTTCCATAAGTTTTAAATTTTCTCCACCTCCTTCCCCACTTAAGACAGCATGCAATCCAATATAGGCTCTCTATATACATACTTACTCCACATATTTTCACATTAGTCATGTTGTATGGAAGAATTAGAATGAATGGGAGGAACCATGAGAAAGAAATAACAAAAAAAAAAGAGCAAACAGTATACTTCGATCTGCATTCAGAGTCCATATTTCTTTCTCTGAATGTGGATGGCACTTTTCATCATCAGTCTTTTGGAGTTATTTTAGCTCCTTGCATTGCTGAGAAGAGCTAAGTCTATCAAAGTCAGTCATCACACAATGTGGCTTACTGAGTATAATGTTCTCCTGGTTCTACTCACTTCACTCAACATCAGTTCACATAAGTTTTTCCAGGTTTTCCTGAAGTCTGCCTACTCATCATTTCTTTCCCCCCCCAAATTTATTAATTTATTTGCTGTCAGTTTTCAACATTCACTTCTGTAAGTTTTAAAATTTCTCCCCCTCCTTCCCCGAGATGGTATGTAATCTTATATGGACTCTACACATACATTCCCATTAAATACATTTTCACATTAGTTAAGTTGCATAGAAGAATTATAATGAGTGGGAGAAACCATGAAAAAAAAAAACAAGAGAAAATAGTTTGCTTCATTCTCTGTTCTGACTTTATAGTTCTTTGTCTGGATGTGGATGACATTTTTGCATCATGAATCCTTTGGAAATGTTTTATGTCCTTGCATTGCTGAGATGGGCTAAGTCCATCAAAATCAGTCCTTGCACACTGTGGCTGTTCCTGTGTATGATATTCTCCTGATTCTTCTTGCTTCACTCAGCATCAATTCATATAAGTCTTTCCAGGTTTTTTTGAAGTTCACCTATTCATCATTTCTTATAGCACAATAGTGTTCCATTACATTCACATACCACAACTTGTTCAGCCATTCCCCAATTCTTGACCATCTCCTCAATTTCCAGTTCTTGGATACCACAAAAAGGGCTGCTATAAATGTTTTTGTACATGTGGGTTCTTTATCCATTTTTATGATGTCTTTGGGATACAGCCCTAGAAGCAATATTGCTTATAAAGATTATTGATATTGATACAAAAGGTATGTATACTTTTATAGTCCTTTGGGCATAGTTCCAAATTGCTCTCCAGAATGGTTGAATTGGTTCACAACTCCATCAACAATGCATTAGTGTTTCAATTTTCTCACATCTTCTCCAGCATTTATAATTTTTCTGTCTTGTCATGTTAGCTAATCGGATAGGCTAGGATGTGGTACCTAAGAGTCATTTTGATTTGCATTTCTCTAATCAATACTGATTTAGAACATTTTTTCATATGACTATAGATAGCTTTAATTTCTTCCTCTGAAACCTGCCTGATCATATCCTTTGATCATTTATCAACTGGGGAATGATTTGTATCCTTATAAATTTGACTCAGTCCCCTATTGATTTTAGAAATGAGGCCTTTATTAGATACTGGTTGTAAAAATTCCCAATTTTCTGCTTCCCTCCTAATCTTGGTTGCATTGGCTTTGTGCAAAAACTTTAATTTAATATAATCAAAATTATCCATCTTACACTTCATAATTTTCTCTAACTCTTGTTTGGTCACAAACTCCTCTATTCTCCATAAATCTGACAGGTAATCTATTCTTTGTTCTTCCAGTTTGCTCATAGTACCAGCCTTTGTATAAACTGCGTACCCATTTGAACTTTATTCTGGTATACAGTGTAAGACATTGGTCTACGTCCAGTTTTCCCAGAAGTTTTTGTCAAATAGTGAGTTCTTATCCCAGAAGTTAGGGTCTTTGGGTTTACCAAATAGTAGATAACTATAGTTATTTACTACTGTGTCTTGTTTACTTGATTTTTTAAATTCTTTTTGAGTTCCTCCATGGCCTGAGATCAATTCCTATTTTTCTTTCAGAATTTGGATATAGTGGTTTTGACTTCGTTGTCTTCTTCTGAGTTTGTGTTTTAATCTTCTCTGTCACCACAGCGACTTTCTGTAGTCGGGATCTTTTCTACTGTTTACACATGTTCCCAGCCTATTTCTTGACTTCAAACTCTATGCTAAAGTGAGGCTCTGCTTCCAGAGTGGAGGGAGCATTCCCACAGTTCAGAATTTTTTCTTTTTTTTTTTGGTAAAGCAATCACGTTTAAGTGATTTGCCCAGAGTGACACAGCTACTAAGTGTCAGATTTGACTCAGGTCCTCTTAACTCCTGAGTGACCATAAGCACTTTTTTCCACGCTGAACAGACAAGAGTTCCAGCTACAAGGTCTGGTGTGCCAGTGGTCCTTCTCACTCTGGGGTTGAGACCCTGGACTGTGACCCAGATCCAAGTATGAGAAATGAGAATCCTCCCCCTGAGTCAGCAAAGGGACCCCTGTAATCTCCTTCTGACCAGTTTCTGAGCCCCTTGTCATCTGTGGACTTGAGAGATCAAGAAACTGCCACTGATTCAATCACTCCTAAAGTCTATTGCTGGTCTGCTGGGGGTGTGGCCTGTACTACTGGTGCAACAGACATTTCCTGCCGACCTTCTAAGTTGTCTTGAGATGGAAAATTGTTTCACTCCATCTTTTTGTGGATTCTGCTGCTCAAGAATTTGTTTTAAAGCATTATTTAAAGTGATTTGGAGGAGAGTTCAGGTGGGTCCCTGCCTTAAAAGCTAACATTCTATTGATGTCTTTCAAGTCATTTATTCCTTCTGGAGCATGATTTCTGTCATCATCTTGCAAATTTGGTAGATTTGTTGTTGCTAAGCTTAAGAGGTCTTAAAAATCTGCTTGTTGCACTGTTTGGCCAAAACTGATACAGAGAAGGCAAAGGAAGTAGTTTTGACATCAACATGGGTTTCTATCATCGTACATAAAATTTTTTTTAAAGCATGGAGCACATCTATTACAAGATAAGATCCATTCCCCTGAATATCTTCCACAATCAAGTTAAACTTATTAAAAGCAACCTCATCATTCTACATAACATCATCCTTGAGACCATTAAAGACAATTTTTCTTCCTTGACTCTTGGTGGCAAGTGCCTTGCCAATGTTATATGCAACACCTCGAACTTACCTGGTGCCTTGATATCACATCAATTCTCCTTCGAAAATGGAGCCATCCGTTTTCTTTTTGGCTTGTTTTTTCATTCCTTGTGTCTTCCTGTGCTCAATTACCACGTTGCCTCTTGGAAAGCCAGAAGAAATATGAGGTATTTTATCAAATAGCTTAGGTAAACTGCATCCACAGCATTTCCTTTATCGCTAGTTTAAAATGAGGTTAGTTGTGCATGGTACAGCTATTCTTTAAAATCAACACTTTCTTGTTCATCAACTATTTATTTAATAATCCATTCTAGAATTTTTCCCAGGGATAAAAAATTAAGCTGACCAGTTTACAGACTCTCTTCTTACTTCTTTTTTTTTGAAAATAGGGTATCAAGCTTGCCTGCTTTCTCTGATTTTTCAGATATCACTGAGAATTGCTCAGCAGTCACCATAGGTTTTGAAGGCCTAAAAATGTGGTTCATTTGAGATGAGACTTAAATTCACCAAGGGCAGTGAGGTGTTTTACTTATCTTGGGTATCAATTCCCTATTATTTTTCTTGTGTTTTTCTGGTGTAAAGGGCATTCTCCCTTTCACAGAAAACAGAAACAAAATAAAAATCAAATAACTCTACCTTCTCTCTCTTGTCAATTATCCCATCCACTCAAGCAAAGCTCCTATCCCTTCTCTGATCTTTTTTCTTCCAACATAGCTACAACAAAAACACTTTATTTTGCTGTCCTTAACTTCAGGAGTCATGCCTCAGTTCATTCCAAGCTTTAGTTTTTGGGATATTATTTTTATAGGACTGTGCCACACTCAAATTCGTTCTCATCCAACCTTGCTTCTGTCTTCTGTATGTTTCATTTTAAAATCTGAGTTCATTGTATATCCACAACAATTTCTTCTGCTAAATTCCATTTCTTCCCCTCATTTAAATTGTTTTCCTTTGTGTCTTCAGAATTTAATTCTTGAGCTCTTCCTTTTGAACTGATTTTCTTGAAGCATTTGTCCCTGGGGTCCTACCTTTTCTCTGAACCCTTTGAAACCCAATTCCCCCAAATTTAGAGTACATGTCAGACTATAACTGGATTTTCTCTAATACTGTCACAAAGTCTAGAAATGGATTGGTTACTGCTCCCTCACTGTTTCCCCCATTAGCGTTCTGACCATTTCCATGCCATTAAACTATTTTCTCACTATTAATGAGAATCAGATTCAGAATAAAGAATTCACCCAACCAACCAACCAAAAGATGAAATTATTACTAATGTAAAAAAGTTATTAGAGACAAGCTTCATAAGATACTTCTGCATAAAATCTCCAATCACTCCTATATCATGCCTGTGCCATGTTTGTGAGGTTTCCCAAAAACCTCATTTCTCTTTCTGTTCATTTGTAGTGTACTCCATTGACAAAATCACTTATTTCTTCATCCTTTGACCACCACTCAAATCTCTCCATCATACTTCTCCCTTCTGGTTCCTGGATTTCCTCACACGAGTATGCCTTTTTAATGTACAATTGCGACTCACTTCAACCTTCTCCACTACTCTTTTTCTTCTGAAAAAGGCACTCCTATCCAGAACAGAAGCGTGGTTTATAGTCATTCCCATTAATTCTGACATCTTTTAAGGTCAAACTTGTCATCTTGCCTCTAATTTATCCTTTGTAGTTAGATCCACGTGAAGCTATGGATTATACTTTTGTAACTTTTTTGGATTTTTGTATACTGTGAATACCTGGCTATCTCAGCTACTATCCTCCTGTTTCTGTGGCTACTCCCTATAGTATCTATCTTGGGTAATACAGTTAGGTTCTACTTAGTGTGAGTAATGAATCCTTCAAAGTAGCCACATGAATTAAAATTCAAACTATTCAAAATTATATAAAATATGATATAACTTCTTCTAGTCCAATGGAAATATCAAATATAAATCTGAATAATGTGAAAATTCAAGGGAATCACTTTCCACACTAATTGGGACCTGGCTGTATATTATGTAAATTATATTATATATTATGCATGTATGATAGGCATCCTTTTTACTTTAAAGTGCCATTGCTAACATTTGTAACCACTTAGCAAATACATTCTTAACAACTTTTGTATTTCTCCTCTGGCCAGAAATCTGTCATCCCCCTTTTGTAAGCCAAGATCCAGAAATCCAAATCCCATTCTCAGGCACAGCCTTCTTAGCCAGCTGTTAAGCACCCAAATTAATTTTTCTCTTCCACATTCTTATCCTTCAGTGAACAACAGTCATGAAAACACAGTTTGTACCCCTATGGTCTTCAGTTTCTTGACAAAGATTTTGGAAATTTTTAGCAATTCATTTTATATATCTTCTGGAAGTGTCATTTGTGCCCATGGAAATCACCATTAGTGAGGAAGTGTCATCCATTTTGATTAGTCTTGAGATATTGTTATATTTTGGATGCATTCATTATATATACAGGCATCACATCCCAATATATAGTGTGAGAGGTGTGTCCAAATTCCCACACCTACAGGCACCACTACCCTCAATATCTGATTATGTTACCATGTGTCTCCCAGAATCTCCACTGATTGGCAACACTGGACTTAGGTTTCATTGGTGTTAGGCTATGAATTTAATTAAACTATAAGCCAATCTTCCACATTAGAGAAGGAGCTCTTAACTTTGTGTCTTCAATCCTTTCTCTGTATAATGTTTTTTAAATGCATAAAATGAAACCAAGAGAAATAAATTATAATGAAATTGCTGTCAAAAAAAGTTTTTACTTCATGAACCCATGGTTAAGAACTCCTGTGTTACAGGAATCACCTTAATATGATATGATCATTGTAACAACTAGTTTACTTATTATGTTTGGAGATTCTTGTATATAAGTTTGAAAAAAGAAAACCCTACTACCAATCCTGAACACGTGTAATGTTGCTCAGTTGCAATTCATCCCTCTTAAGTTGGAAAGCCAGCAACCCCACCACGTAGCCAGGAATCCAGCCTACCACTGATTCACTAGGAAAGAAGTTGTTAAACATTCATTTCAAAAGGGTTCTGCCTCTCACCATTGCCAGAAAGCAGCAGGAAACAGTATGTGAAGCAGCTGGGCTTTTCTTTCCTCACGATGGCTGCCTCTCTCCCCTGCAAGGCTGCAGCTGCCTCCCTTGTCCCAGTTTACCACGTCTGTAAATGAATTCAGGATGGAAAGGAAACTGATGTTCCTTGGAGGGAACTTTTTCCTCTTGGGCTCCAGGAATGCAGCTGGAAAGACAACGCCTTGTGCCCCTCCCCCCGCAATGGCCCAAAAACCTCATGCCTTTTGGTCTGACAAAATGGAAGAAAGTGACCCAGGTGTTCTCTTAGAATGAATGAGCCCAGGTGATAAAAAGATAGTGTAAGAAAACCATTATAATCTCTGAACAGATGGTTTGGATATTTTCCTTATGGCTACTGCATCAGAGAGACTCAGTTCAGTCTTTGATAGACTGTCATGGATAAAAAGCTGTAACACTTGGGCTGCTGCTGTTTATTCTCTCTCAAGAAAGCACAAGTATATCTCTCATAAGATCAAGTCAGAGAACTGGTAAACCTTTCTAAAACTTTGTGAGTCACTAAGCATTTATTAAGTGCCTATTATGTGCCAGGCACTGAGCTCAGCCTTGGAGATACAAAGAAAGGTAAAAGGCAGTCCCTGCCCTCCAGGAGACCACAATCTAATATATGTACAAACAAGCTATATATAGGATAAGAAGGAAAAAATTAACAGAGTAAAGTCTCCAGGCTTAAAGAAGATTTGAGAAAAGTTCCCTGTGGGAAGTAGGAATTTAGTTGGGACCTAAGGAATCCAGGGAAGCTGGGGGGCAGAGATGAGGAGGGAGAGCATTCCAGGCCTGTGACACAGACACTGAAACTTTCCAGAGTCAGGAGATGGAGTATCTGGTTCATGAAACAGCAAGGAGATTCATGTTACTGGATCAAAGGGGTAGGGGGTTAGGGTAGCAGGGTTCCTTGCAGAGAATAAGAAGTAAGAATACTGGAAAGGTAAGGACAATAGAGAGGCCAAGTTATAAAGGACTTTGAACACCAGAGGATTTTGTATTTGACTCTGGAGGAATCCTGATTGAATAGGAAACCACTGGAGTTTACTGAATACGGAGTGACATGGTCAGAAAATCATTCTGGTGGCAGAATGGGAGGGTGGACTGAAGAAAGAATTGTGGGGGTGGCAATGAGGATGGCACCTAGGTTGCAAGCTGCTTGGGGGGACAGTGGTACCCTCAACAACAAAAGGAAAATTTGAGAGTAGAAGATAGGGGAAAAGATAATGAGTTCAGTTTTGAATGTTGAATTTAAGATGTCCACTGGACATCCAGTTCAAGATGTCTGAAAGGCAATTGTAAATGTGAGACTGGAAGCAGCAGAGACGTTAGCTGGAGCTGAGATGTCAATCAGCATGGAGAACTACATCCAGGGAAGCTGCTGAGATCACCAAGTGAAGTAATATAGAGGGAGAATATGTGGTCAGAACATAAAACTAAACTGGATGTCTTCATCCTTGCCTCAAAGTATGTTTTTAAGAGATGCAGATGGTGTTTATTTGAAACTTAGTATGATGTTCAAAGTGAAATACAGTGCAGTTTGCTACATGGTTTGCTTCCAGGAAGGTTAGAGACAATTACAGGATATGATAATAGATAGTCAACAATGCAGTGCTTTATAAAGATGGCCCCAGCCTAGAGTTAATAGTCTAACAAGTCAGTTGGTCCTTTTAGAATAAGAACAAGGGGAAGGAATTGGAATGATAAGATATTCTGCCCTGCTTTGACCTCTAAAGTATCACATTCTGTTTGGGGCACCACAATATAGAATGGATATTGACAAACTAGACCTCATCCATAGTAGGGGATAAGGATGGAAGGAGTTCACATTTATACAGAATTTGAGAGTTTGGAAAATGCTTCCCTTGCTGTAGGCATCACTGGAATTGCTTCATTCTGTGAACATTTAAATCGGCTTTGTATACTATACTATATTATATGTCAACCACTATGGGTTGGATTAATTGACTTCTGATGCTCCTCCCAAACTGGACATTACGTGACACTGATTTCAATGGTGTGGGTCTGATCAGCCAATAAAGCGACAATGAGTGTAAGGCCAATGAGATGCAAGGCTCATGTGGAACGGGTGAGGAGGGAGGCAGGATTTGACAGAAAGGCTTTGGGTACAACAATGATTTGATATTCCTGTGAACAACCATGGAAAGTCAGCAAAATATTTTGAGGAACAGATGTAAAAATCAGAAATGATTTTAAACTACGTAGTTCATGGAGAGATGCAAAACAGGTACAAGTCAGTGGACAAGCAAGAAAGAGGAACGCTAAAGTCCAGTCCACCAAGGCCTGGATATTGGATGCAGATATGAAAAAGGAACCTTCCATGGTTTCCTCCTGCCAGATTAAGAATCATTGATGCTGTCTGAGGAAAAGGGCACCAGGGAAGTAGCTACCAGGGAAAACAAAGGTAGTCCCTATTTTTATGAAATAGATTCCTGGAGCTAAATAAATGGTGGCTGAGTATTTGCTGACTCTAGACTACTTTTAAAGTCACTTCATTTTGTTATATGAGATCAGTCATTTTCTTAGGAAATTATTGGCCCACTTGTTAGAAATTAGGGACTCCCTAACTCAGGCTAACCTAAGTAACTTTCCTATGTGGACAAAGTACTATCAAATTAAATTACTTTGTAAAATTTTTGCCCCAAAACTTTCCACACAGGGATGCAAGACTTTAGACTCCAAATGAGTTGGAAGAGTTGGAGTAAGTAGTGTTAAATATAATGGAACTGGAGACCTGAATTCAAATTCTGCTTCTGACATTTACTAAAGGTCTGACCATGGAGAAGTTACTTAAATTTCCTGAACTTCAACTTCTTCATTTGTAAAATGGAGCTAACCACTACCTACACCTCACAGGATTTTTGTGAGGAAAGCACTTAATAAATCTAAGCTATTGTCATTATTAACTGTTGTCCCACAAAGTTGCCCTGTTCCAGTGCCTCAATGCAGTGTTACAGTGACTCTGGATTCTTAAAGGTCGTGTGAGCTGAGCAGAGAAAGAAGCTTTGACAAGTCTTACCATGCTGGAAAGACTTTTGAGTACGTCTCAGTCTGGTAGCAGACTGAGTCCATTTTCCAAGAACCAACCTACCTAATTTATAAAAGTATATCACCAGTATAATGGCTACTTAGTAGTGAATTTTTTTGGTGGAAGAGAGGTGAGTGGCAACCCATGAAATTAAGAAAAAACTTTAAAAGAGCCTCAGTCCTGTGTGGACCCAGCAGGTTCTGGAGAGACCTTTTCAGATGGCAAGAAAGGGGTGTGGGGAGTGAGTTTTTAGACCATCAATAAACCTCAACTTGATTGGTACTCTAAATAAGATTCTTTTTTAAATGACCAATGAAGGAATGTAATGATGACCCCTTCCCTAAATCATGTCAATAAACAATAAACAGTGCTAGCAGAGTCAAGTTGCAACTAAATGGATGAATGGCTCATAGTCACACCTTGGAGAAAGAAGCAAAGAAAAGAGGTGGTGAACAGGTTTTGCCATACTCCCCAGAGGCAACAAGAAACATGACTGAATGAGATAATTAGTCAGCAAGGCCAACTAAGCAGGAACAGAATTATTTAGGCACAGCAGAAGGAGGATAACAGCAGCTCCTACATCTAATAAATGTCCTTAAAGTGTATGAAATACATAACCAACAAGAGAGATGCATGCCTCTACTATGCTCATTTTACACATGGGGAAACTGAGGCTCCATGAAGTGATTTTCCCAGCATCATACAGTTAATAAAGAACTATCTAGACTGAAAGCAAAATTCAGGTTTTCTAATTCATAGGATTAGAGATTTTTATTACACAAAACTGGGCCTATGGAAAGAAATTATCAGGAGAAACTAGTGTTGATGGGGATCTTTGGGTCCTCCAATCCACAACTCCTTTGCCTTCAGACAGAATTCATACTTGGAGACTTTTGATGACTGGAGATTCCCTCTGTCCTGACATTCTTTCACTTTTTGAAAAAGTCAGAGAATGTTCTGATTTTGTTACCAAGGAGTAAGAGAATAAGCATGGGACGAGGTATGTGCTATAACTGTAGCTGGTGACACACCCCAACAGACATAGGGAGGCAAGAGTTTTTTATGTCATCACCCTAGATGACATAAGGTGTGCTGGATTTTAAAAGGGGCAGTACCTTGCATTAGACTAGGTAAGGCTTCAAGATGGACCACCTTAAAAATACTTTTGGCAGAACTTATTTACATGGCTGTTTACTTGGACCTGCTTTGCTGAATGCTAATGATTTTGTATAAGATTTCTACTCCTCCTTCTATATGTGTCACTGGTTTTGGTGGTGGTTAAAATATTTAAAAGTAAAGCAGACTTGGCAATGAAGGAAGAACAGAAAAAATCAATACCTTGGGCAGGGGACTGAAATTTTAAGTTGGATATGCTCTGGGTATTCTTCTGGAAAAGAAAGAACCGAGTTTTTTGGCAAGTCTCTTTCTTAAATCTAGATGGATTGGAAAAATGCCCAAGTCCAAAAAAATATTAGAGACTCCAAAATGAGGTGTTCTCTGAGTGTCTCAATAGTACTCAACATTAATGAAAATAATTTAAAGAAGGTTCTTTGTGTTTTTGAAACTTCAGACTTGTTCCAGAGAATGTATTTTTACAGTGTAACATTTTTACAGGTGACCTTGTACAAGGATTGTGACATGGAAGACTTTGGGTTCAGCGTATCAGATGGACTGCTGGAAAAAGGAGTGTATGTTAAAAATATTCGCCCCACTGGACCAGGAGACCTAGGTGGCTTAAAGCCATATGACAGGCTCTTACAGGTAAAGCCAAATGTGCAATTTCAACCATGCATGTCTAAAGTGGAGCATATAAGTAACTTTAAAAGATCAAATGGGCAAATTTAGGAGCAGAGAGTGGTGGTCTACTCACCTAGTTGAGGATGATCCCCTTAAGAAGAGCCTTTCAGCTCTGTTCTCTTCCCCTTCTCTAAGGTTCCTTCCAGATCTAAACCCTCTGAGTCCTTCCCACCAGATCCTCTCTCCAAAGCCTCACCACCATGGCTCTGGCATCATTTTGGTCACAACCTCAAAACCTGAATTTACTAAATGAGACGTCTCCAGGTGTCCAGAGGAAGGTGGAAGTACTGCATGCAACAATTTATTCTACTGTAAAATTGTTTTAAGGAAGAAAAGTTCAATAACACTGCTGGTACTTTCTGTAATAGGATCTCTCAGTAAAGACTTATGATCTTTCAAAAAAAAAATATTCAGTGGAATTTATTCATTTCACAAGACCTTTGATTCCTAAGAATTTGAATCCCAAAGGAACAAGCTAGGTTAGTGTCAGACTTCTAATTGTGGGCTGGTAAGAGCAATGGACTAGTGATATGGTTCCTAAATTCCTGTTGTCATTCCTACATCAACTAAATGGGTTTAATGTCCTCCCAAGGCAGATCACACTCAAGACAGCTACAGTTCTCCCCCTTCTAAAGAGGCAAAGTCCCTAAGATACCTCATCCTGCTAACTAGCAGTCATCTTCTATTAAATCACAGTCTGGGGTGTTTCTAATTTGAACTCTCACCCCTTGACATTTTGCCAAAATAACGTCCTATTTAGGGCTCATAGTTTCAATCCAAACCTTAGGGGAAATGGCCCTTCTGTAGCAAGAGGCATCATCATCTAAGGAAGTGCTGCTAAGGACCCTGCCCAGTCAGTCCCACCCCAAGAGGCAGAGGGTCCAGATAACAGCTCAGCTCACTGAGAACTTATTCTTTCCTCCCTTTAAAGAGTCTTCTTTCAATTTGCAGTAAATTCTAAAATCATGACACTGAGCTAATAATATACCTCAAACTCATGAATGGATAACAAAATACTAGCAATCAAAGGCAGAGGCATTCTATATAAACATTACCCCATTCTATAATGAATTATAGGTTATGGACATCCCTTTTCCACATATGCTTTCCAGATAATTGAGTAACTATGGACAAATATAACATCCTCAATGATTCCCAACCCCGCCCCAAGCACTCGTATCGTTTTGGATCCTCTACTTCCCCCTCCAACAACACTTTACTCTTGATCTTAGCCACATACATTGGGCACATTTAAGCCAGACTGGTGGGTTTTTTTGTAAAACTTTTCTCAGAAGTTCCCCCTGGTGTCATGTAAAGGAGATTTCCAAACACCCTTTAATCACAAGGCACTTTGGATGCTGCTGAGGACCCCTATGGACAACCAAGTAAATGAAAACATAATGCCTGATATTTCTCATAGAAGGCCAAAATATTTCACTCTTCCTTTAAAGGGCTTACATGCTGCTAAGCTAGGTTTTTTACTGGCCCAATATTTTGTGGAGCAACTGCATAAAGATGACTATACTTAAAAAGCTACATACAACCTCAGAGAAAAATGAGAGGGTACCATAGGCACTGTTCCATTAAGGATTCTAAAAAATCCATATATTCTTACCTTTCAATTCCTGCCTAACCAAGGTTGGAGAAATGTTGAGATAAATTGGTGAACAAAAGTCGACTCCTACCATTCTGTACTCATTAGCCTAAGCTCTCAGGGGGTCTACCTTTATAAGCTACATTCCCAGGGGGCACTCAGGAGTTGGAGAAAATGGCTTCATTTTCTTCAAATTCAGTTGTATAAAAAGACTAGTTTATATGTAAACTTTCTCCTCCCCATTAGAATTGCCTATTAGAAATTAGAGTAAGAACAGAGAGTTGCTTTGAAAACACATGGCATTAGAGTAAGGTTTGCCTGTCCAAGGTATCACCTAGGACAGTTTCTTGCTAGAAAAAAAAAACTTCCCCAAAGTAATGCTACTATGGACAAAATGCTCCACATTTAACTCACACATGGGTCCTCTTTTGATCAATAAAACCTCTCTTAAGATCACAGAATCTTAGAGAGCAAAAAGCCCAACCTCTGCCCCTAGGGAAAACATGCCCTCTACATCTAGATGGCAGATTTAAATCTTGACTGTGAGTCACTTGTCACCTAAGTCAGATTCACAGTCCTTTCCTCCCCTGCCTTAAATGCCTTGGGCCAACTGATTCAAACCAGATTAAGTATTTGTTTCCATCATGAAAAAATGGACAACTGAGCTGTCAATCAATAAAACAAAATTCTTCCCTAAAGAGGACTCTAAAGTTGTTTATTTTTAAATACACACACACACACACACACACACACACACACACACACACACACACACAACCAAAAGAATCTTATTATGTAGAAAGCAGCACCATGGCATGATTCTCAGGATTCCTTTATCACTCTACAACCAAAATCTGAAACTCGGACCTACCCCTCTCTCTTAACCACAATTTCTCCTATGACTTCAAACCTATTAAACTTGCTCTTTTTCACTATCAATCCCTTCTTCTTTTTTTCAATATATCATTCCCCATTCTGAATTCACTTGTTGTCTTAATACTTCCTTACATGCCATCATTTATTTTGAATAGCCTTGGTCCTTTTTCCTCCAACTATGGGTTACTCTCACCATTTGCTTTTTTCTCCTCTGAGGATGTCAAATGTTGGTATTAAGAGGAAGTCATTAAAATATGCCAGTAGGTCCATCATAAAACCATCCAATTTAACATAAACTGGGCTCAACGATCCTTTTATTCACTTTTTGTATATTATCAAATTCCCCACAGGACCCATTTCAAACTTTTTCTAACCTCAAGCTTTCACTATCATATTATTTCTCTCATTGTAAGAGATTACCCAGCTAAAACTCCCATCATATTCTCCTACTTCTTTTGAGAAAGTTATATCCCTGCTCCTTTCCAAGACAAACCCATGCATTTCCATTCCTACTGCTAGGATACTATTCTATCACCATCTTTATTCTTTTATATTTTCATCTTTTCCTTCTCTACAGGTACCTCCTCCCCAACCCATATATACTCTCCAACTATACTCAGGTATTCCTTATATCAAGGAGCTTTTTTAAGCTTTAAATTCAAAAGCCTTTCCTCAATTTTATCTGTTAATGTGGTGTTCTTAACCTGAATCTATGAACTGGGGTTTTAAAAAATTATTATTCTGATAACCATATTTCCAAATAGTTGATTTCCTTGGTAATTTTATATATTTTAGACATTTGAAAACAGTTTGTTGAGAAAGGATTTGTAGGCTTTTATCAAGATAAAAAAAGTTGAGAATTCCTGTCCTAAAACACTGTCCAATCTTCTTTTCTCAATCTCTTTTTTAAAAAAGTTAACATATCCTCTTCTTCACTACCCTTAGTTTTTAAGTCTCCTACGTTGTGACTTCAGCCCTACCAATTCAAGAAGCCTTTACCAGGTACTCACAGTGTACAAGATGTATTAGGTGTTAGAAACTGAAAGATAAAATGAAAAGCAGACCAGACCCTGTACACACGGGTCATATTTTTCCAGGGGAAATATAACACAGAAAGAAGTAAATAAAAGGTAATTTAGAGTCAAAAGAAGTACTGGTAGCTAAGGGGAATCAGCAAAGCTTTCACGCAATGTGAAAGAAGCTAAGGTTTCTGTGATTAGGTGGTAAGAAGGGGTTGTACTGCAAACATAGGGGGAAAAGCAGGCTGTGTCAAGGCCCAGAGGTGGTACATAAATGACAATTTAGGTTTTGAAGGGGAATGATTGAAAAATCTGGAAGGAAAGGGTGCAACCTCATTTTTAAGAGTTTTGAATAATAACAGTGAGTTTATATTTTATCCTTAAAGCAGCTGGAGTTACTGAAGAGTCTGAGTAGAAAAATCACTTGTTCAAACCTATGCTTTAAATTTTTTTATACTGGCAGCTGTGTGGGGGATAGTTTGGAAGGGAGGGGAGTAATGTGAGTTAGGATAACCAATTATGAGTTTACTGCAGTAGTCTAGAGGAGATGTAAAAAGGGCCTGAAATAGGGTGGTGGACATTTGAGTAGAGAGAATGGGATGGATGGGAGAAAGTATGGAAATAGAACCCACAAAATTTAGTAACTGATTGGATGTGTGGGATCAAAGAAGGCAAGATGAGCTGAGATTGTGAACTTTAATAACAAGGAAGAATGATAGTGGTCAAAAGAAATCAAGAAATATGGAGAAAAAACAGGAAGGTAATGAGTTCTGTTGTGGACTTGTTGAGTGCAAAATACCTATGAGGTATCTGGATGGAGAAGTTTAGCACAAAACCAGTGATGTAGGACCAGCAGTCAGGGAAATAATACGTGTTGAATATGTAGTTCTGGGAATCATCTGCATAGAGATCACTGAACCCAAGGCAGCAAATAACAAAATCAAGACAGAAAGTGATGTAGAGAGGGAAGAGGCTCCAGGAAACAGCATGAAATACTAATGGTTGCACAGGGTGGGACTGGAGGAAGACACAGCTAAGAAGATCAAGAAGGAGCCACCAAACAGCTAGGAGAAATAGGAAACAGCAGTAGCACACAAAAACCAAGAGAAGAGTATCTTAGAGGGGATAGGCAATCAGTCCATCAATCAACAAATTTTACATGCCAAAAGTCAACCAAGAACTGTTCTAGGAGCGAGGTCTACCAGTACAAAGACTGAAATTCCTACTCACAATGAGCTTAATGGATACGGCATAAAGTCAATAAATACACACAATAAATACAAAATAATTTGGAAAGGAATAAATTAGCTGTCAGGAGGGCATCAGGAAAGGAAGACTTCATAAAGATAGTGCCTGAGCCATCTTAAAGGAAAAGCTCTGAGAAATATGTAAGAAGTAATGCATTCAAGACAGGAGGGAGGGCCGGGAGACAAAGTGAGTAGGAACAGAGAGAGGGACAGTTTATCTGGATCCCTGTGATATGTCCAGAGCCAAAAGCTGATGAGATCAAAGAAGATGAGGACTGAGAAACAACCACTTGACTTAAGAATTAAGAGACTGTTCCTACTTTGGAAAGATGTGCTTACTCTGTCTTCAGATATTACCCACTTTCTGTGGGTAGTGTCCATCGCATTCTCCAACATCCTTGCTCTTCTGTCTCCACCCCTTTTAAAGTAACTTCTGGTTTCACCTCAAGGTTGTATATTTTGGGGTTCAACTGTGTTGTCTTATGACTCAAACACTAAGCCCAAAGTGACAGAATGGCCCTTCTTGACCTTTCAGGTTAACCACGTTCGTACAAGAGATTTTGACTGCTGCCTCGTCGTACCGCTCATAGCAGAATCTGGTAATAAATTGGACCTGGTTATTAGCAGAAACCCCCTGGCTTCTCAGAAGGTGGTCCCAGATCAACAACGTACTTTACCTGGTGGAGAATGGGGTGACCAGAACAGAGCTTTCTTTCAACAAACTGGACATGGTGGTAGTCTGGAGACACGAGAACCCACTAATACATTATAGCAAAGATTTTCATAAAATGACAAAGGACAATATATACATGGTGCTAAAAAAAATTCCTTTAAGATATCTGTGACATTTGAGGCACAGATCAATCATGTGGCATTAACTGTAAAGCACAGTGGCTTTTAAATGTCTCTCATGGCTCATGTTCACTATTCTTTTACAATTGGAAGTTTTTCTGGTGACCACTATGATAAATGGCAGGCCAAGCCCAATCAATGATAGAGCAAAAAAAGATAGTGAAAAGTAGGTAGGTCTTTTCTTCCCTCCCATTAATAAACTAAAGGATCTTTTAAAAAGTCAATTTCATACTTTCATCTTAATATGACTGATTTTGAAAAAGGGAAAAAAAAAATCTCATTTTCTAAAATAGCCTTTATGATAGTATCTTATAATTCACTTTTAAACCAGCTGGTTACTGGGTCTTAATGTAACAGTAAGCTGTATGAACCAGGCTCTTTGTAAATTTAGCTTTATTATGGGTAGTTTTGTGAAATCTTGGTCTGCTACAATGGGAGGGATGCAGATATAAATTTTTAAGTTATATTAAAGTATTTCCACAAACATGCACGTAAGAGGCTGTGGTAGGTGGTGGTAAAATGTATTGCCCAAGTATAGGAACGATTTTACTAGGATGTATGTTATTCCCTATGCAAGAAAATACTAAACAGGTCATGTCTTGGGACCTGTAAATTTTTTTTTTTTCAAGAATGGGAATTATTTCTTAAGTAGCTAAAAACCTCTGAAAAAAGACTACCAGTACACTAAAAACTCAATCTGAGGGTATTAGTTCTTAAGTTCATTTGTTTTCCTTTTTTAAAAAGACTTAAATAAATACCTGTAAGAAAGAACAAAGTATATTCAAATGAGGTCAACTTAATGCCAGGCAAATCAAATCCATATCACTACATATGTTGTTTTGACAGATTGAGGGGCGTACAGCACATGTATTTAGAAATTCCACTGAAATATATTTTGTTCTGAGCCATGCCACTTATAGAGATTGTAAATACATTTTTACAAAATACATTGCCAATTCCTACCACCCCTCAAAGCAATAAATGGTGACAATTGCTTCTTATCCTCCTAAGCAACTGTTTTCAGTTGTTCAGATATTTTGAGTAATCACAGTAGTAACTGTTATCTGTTAAATATTTAAAAAAAATTAACTAGATCTATATATTGATGGTAGAACATTCATAAACAAAATAGTCATTTTCTAACCTTTTTGATTTGGGTTAAAAATTCAAACACTATTTAGATCAAGTATCACTATCTTCTTTACCCTTATTACATGAAAAAGCTCACCTTCCTTTTGTGCACACACAAATGTTTCCTTCATTCAGCACTGCCAGGGCAAGAAAAGAAATTTTAAAGCAGAATCATGTTTGAAAGAATCATGAGTCACTTAAATATGTATTTTTATTTGTAACAAACAAGTATTAAACTGTAAAGTATTTTTGTACAAATTTAATACTTTAATAGCATGATATTTATCGTCTATGTATGGTTTTTGGGAGCTCAAAATTGTTGCAAATTTGTATGAAAAATCAAATTGTACACAGTGGAATAAACAGTAATTTAAAAAAGACAAAAGTATGACATTCAGTATAAACTGAGACCTGAATCCACTTTGGCCAGATATTGCAGAGTACATACCAGATATAATACAAAACTGAGAGTTTCATTTAAACGAACAGGGTTTAAAAACAGAAGTCTTAAAAATAATGCAGGACTTCCAAAAATCCAGTCTATGAAAATATTTTATATGATACAGATATCTATGGTAAACCATGAAAGTGACAGAAAATGGTACAACTACAATGCCATCTTCCTTTAACAAGGGGAATTTTTTTCACTTTGAATTCAATCCAACAATTAAGCACCTACTGTTTGCAGTGCACTGCTTTTAACAACTGTTACAGAGAAGTATCTAATTACCTTGCTGAATTCTATTAAAATGAACACTAAAACTATCCACATTCTTGATTTTCTGGAATATATTATTTGAAAATCTTACATGGAATTTAGTGTATATCCAACCAGTGAATTAATCAAAACCAACAAGATGAAATTTGACTGGAATAAATGTGAAGTCCTGCATTTAAGTTTTTAAAATCAATTAAGTCAGTCAGTAATAGAGTGGAAAGGGGGAGAATCTGACCTGAAATCATTCACACAAAGAACAAAACCAAATGAACCAGCATGATGGATCCTGGAAATGTCACTGGTAAAATGGTGAGTGTCCAGAGGAAAGCACAAGCAGGCTGAAGAAGAACTCTGAGCTCATGCCAGGTAAGGATCAAAAAACTGAGGACTTCAAAAAACATTTACTCTGATGAAGAAAAGACTTAGAGAAGACACGGAAGCTATCTAATACCTAATGGGTAGTTGTGTTGAGGAGGGATTACAGAATTAACAAGGAGTGGAAGTTGAAGAGAGGTATATTTAGACTTGATATAAGTCAAGATTTCTTAATAATGAGTTATGTGAAAGTACAACAGGCTACCTTGGGAATAGGAATGGGTTTCTTCTCATTTCAAACAAATGCAGTATGAGCCTGTTGGGAAAGATTTCTTCAGGTACGGGCTTAATTTGACAGCCTCTTGGTGGGGGGCAGTGTTCTCTTCCAACTCAGATTCTACAAGCCAAGGGTGAGATGGCTACTAAAAATGCTAATCTAACCTCATGCTGCATTTACATAAGCAAAGTCATTAGAACAAGAAGAGTAAATGAGACTTGTCTGGCCACAGGGTAGATCTAGGAATGATGGAGGGAGGTTTCAAAAAGGCAAACTTAGGCAGGAAGAAAAAGCAATGACAGCTATCCAAAAGTTGAAGTGCGCTGTCTTGGTTCCCCTTAGTTAAGGTCCTCAAGCAAAGACTGAATAATAATTGCCATTTGGGGGAGTGCAGGAGAGGGAATTTCTGTTCTGATATGGTCTGGGCCAGAACTTGCCAAAATTGGATCTAGTCAACAATGGCATGGGCTGCCTTACAAAACAGTTCCTTGTCTCTGAAAAACCTTGTGAGCTCCTTGTCCCTAAAAAACAAATCACTGTTCAGTGATAGGATGGAAGGAACTCCTGCATTAGGCTAGGGGTAAGAGGGGATAACAGAATTCTTTTCTGATTATGTTTTATTATTGTAAACTGGTTAATTTTCAAACATAATTTCTTGTCAGCATTTTTTACTATCCTTCAACAATACATTCCAGAATTCTAACATGGAATACATGATTGCACCATAGAGACAGTCACATAATACTCATTTTAAAGGAAAGTTTTAAAAATCTGTTTATCTATTTATTCAGTGTGCTTGTTCCACGGGTAGCTTTCTAATGCCAGAGTGGCTTTTCCCAACAAGTCTGTCAGGTGCTCTGCTACATTATCACTTGGAGCCTGCCCAAGGAATGCAAACTAAATTGCATATTTGCCTAAATATAACCATTTCAGAGATAAGTGAATGTACATTTGGGGTGGAAGAAGAGAATCTTACAATGAATTCTAAAACCTTTCCTCAAAACACTTTAGAAACACCATTTTTGGCACTGCTTTCAAAGCGCAGTTTAGAGTCACACTTTGTTATACCTAAAAGTAAATTACCGACAGGTTGATCGCTTCCTGATTCCTTGGCTCCAGAAGACTCATCCAGCTGCAAAGGAGTTAGTTAGCTACTGTGTTATACATGTAGCAAGCCCTCAAAGCAGTTCCCAAAAGGAAACACTCAGCATGGTTTGAGCCATGGGAACATCACTGAGAGCAGTGTAAGGCTTCAACAGATGGGTACTTTTTGAAAGAAGGCAACGCTTTTGGTATATTGATCTAGTTTTAAAAGACAGTCCTATCACTCAAGCCACATCCTCATACAATGTTTAGATTTTTCGGTTAAGCCAAAGAATTATTATCAAAGATAACCAAATATGGACCATAATTAATACTACCAACTAAAGCCATAATCCCCCCAAAATGAAACTGTCCCAATAAAATTATATAAATTAATGCTTGGATTCCGTCATATGTTATGCCAATAAAATGCATTTAAATCTTCATGGTTGTGCTTTAAAATAAAATCTGCTAAAATCCAAAAATTCCACTTAAAACTTGGCCAATTTCACCTTCATATTTTGAAGATGCTGCCATATATTTTCTCATCAAAGACAAAAATACATCATCATCATTTTGTTTCTTCACTGACTGCAGTTTTGAAGAGCCGCTTGGGAGTCAAGCTATTCAGGGTCATATTTTGAAATCTGGCAGATACAAGTGGAGATGTCTGTTCAACCTATCAAAATAAAAAAAATGTTACTGCCACTAAAGTTAAAGCAACCTACCATATTTACTAACTTAGAAGAGTATTAGGAAATTTGATTTTCCCCTTCAATCTTTCAAGTAGTCTCCTTTCTGGCAGCCTAAAGATGTGAGCTAAGACCAATAGCTCTAAGCTCTGGTAAACGTATTGGCAGTGCTTAATAGACTGACTACAGTCATAGTCATGAGCTCCAAACTTTTTTTTCACATAACCCCAATCCAACAATTTATTAACACGCACCCCTAGTATGTGAATATATTTATCGATAAAATCTATACTATGTAAATAAAATACATGTGCTTGTACTTATGTACCTTATAAAACATACAAAAAAAATGACAAAGAATATGAAAACCAGTATTTTAAAGCTATTTGTTAATAGTACAAAAAACTCTTGCTCTCACTAAAATACCAATAATAATATTTAGTGAGTGCAATGCAATTCATATAGTTCATTATTTTAGAAAAATTCTTCTATATCCTGGGGAAAAGGTTACACTTACCAATAATAATTGCTTTTTAGTAACTATTTTAATTAATTTGACCAAAATAGCTCATTAGCCAAAAAGGCAAATGTCTTTACTCTTTAGACACTTCATTATTAAAAAATAAACAACTCAACAACCAAAAAAGGCCACAATAATCAGGGAATATAACAGCTTTGCAGCAGCAGTCATGTTTCTGTGCATGGCTATTCATACACAATACAAAAGTAAGTGAATGGTCTGATTTCAACTCACTTTAAAGTTTCTGATACCATGTCATTCCTCTTTATGTGGATCTGTTCCATGGATGCTATCATATCTCAATTTCCTCTTCATGTTTGGATGTTTAGTTCTGTTTTCAGATAACCCATACTTGGCTCCCTATGGGCACCAAGGTGGTGCAGTGGATAAAGCACCAGTGCAGGTGTCAGGAGGACCTGAGTTTAAATCTCACCTCAGACACAACACTCATTAGCTGTGTGACCTTGGGCAAGTCACTTAACCCCAACTGCCTCATCCTGGGTCATCTCCAGTCATCCTGATGAATATCTGGTCACTGGATTCAGATGACTCTGGAGGAGAAATGAGGCTGGTGACCTGCACAGCCCTCCCTCACTCAAAACAAAGTCAAGTGCAAGTCACATCGTTATTTCTCTAATGGCATAGTCTTCTTCAGTAACTGACCACTCCATTATTTGTAGTGTTAACCAAGACAAGTTTGGGAGCCTCTTAAACAGCAGTGTCTTCAGTCTCACCTCACCAATGACCCTCCTGAAGCTACCCATGCCTTTAACCACTGTGTTCTCTGCAATGCATGCTCCATAGGTAATGAACTAGTTTTCACTTTAAACCTTTTCCTTTCTCACTCCTTCTATTCTGTTCCTGGGATGGAGTTCCCTCCTAGTGACCCAGTTTCCTTGGCCACTCTCCATAGAACTGGTTGCACTTTCACTCACATTTCCACCTTAGGAAAGATGGAACACTCCTGGTTTCTCATGGATCCTTCCAGGCTCTTCCATCACCATCACTCAGTCATCTCTCCTCCTTGGAGATTTATTCAATCCATTTTTATCACGTGATCAAGATTCTGATGGCTACTGTCCAACAGCCTCCAGAACCCTTTCTTTCCTTCCTTCCTTCCTCAATGAGTGCAGTAACTGGTTTACAGTTTTCCTCTCCTTCCTAACTCCAGCCCTCATACCACAAGATCCAAACATACTTGGTGATGTTCTCAACACCTTAACCTCACAGTTCCTCACTTAGCTACCTGGAGGCATCTAGGTGGTGAAAGTGAATAGTGCAGGACCTGGAGTCAGGAAGACCAAAGTTCAAATCTGTTCTCAGACAGCTAGCTACTAGCTAGCAGATCACTTAATCTATCTATCTGCCTCAGTTTGCTCAACTGTGAAATGGGGATGTTCATAAGAACACTTACCTCACAGGATTGCTGTAAGGATCAAATGAGTTGATATTTTTGTAAAGCACTTGGCACAGTGCCTGACACATAGTGGGCAGTCATAAATGCTTGTTCCTCTTCCTTCCCTTCAACTACACCTCAGCTGTACAGATGCTCATATGCTCTTAGTCTTGCACCACTAAGATTAATGCACCATTTTCATGTTCATGAACTCTAAAATTCTTTTACTTGATAACTGTTATTCATACCAGCTCTCCCTCTGACTCACAATCACAAAACCTGTTCTTCATCTTCAACATAACATCCAATTCCCACTACCCACCCTTTAGTTCTTTCCCAGGTCTCCTGCAAGGGCCCCACTTTCCTTTCTTCCCCTTCTTGAAGCCTGGCAGTTCAACTCAACACTGTGTCAAGTCCCTTGCCCCCTTTTCCTAATGAAGATCTTGCCCTACTAAGTGTTAGCCTTAAATTACTTCTACCATCCACACTGCCTTCACTTTGACACTGCTGAATGAAGATAGAGAAAAATTATAACACTGTGTGGACTGGTTCCAGTACAAATCTATGCTACATAATCTCTATGAGGCCCTGACTTCAGCAAGGCAATCCTTTTATAACTCCTTAACTGACTTACTATCCCACTCAGGACAGCAGTTTTTCTAAACCTGTCATGACTTTCTCCTACTCAGCTGAGAATCTTGCCTCCTACTTCATTGGCAAAATCAAGGCCATTCTTCAAAAGCTTCCTTTACTTCCCTCTCCTCATCCCAAATCACTAAGACATCTCTCTCTCTTCTTCAACCTGCCTCACAAGAAGTGACCACTCTCTTTGCCAAGACAATGTTCTCTACAAGCACATGATGTCATTCTCCAGTAGGCTTCACCCTCCATCATCCCTACACTTTCGCTAATATTCAATCTCTCCCTGCTACTGGCTGCTTCCCTACTTTCTACAAGCATGTCCATGTCTCCCCACAGCCTAAAATAATCTTTATTTTATGCATCCATCTCTGCTAGCTATCACCCTATAGTTCTTTTCTACGTTTCTGAACAAATTACATTAAAAGGTCATATTGATGTCTCCATTTGCTTTCCTCCCACTCCATTGAACTCTGCAGCCTGGCTTCTGACTTCAGTGTTCAAATGAAATTACTTTCTTTAAAGTTATCAATAATCTCATTGCCATATATAATGGACTTTTCTCAATTCTCATCCTTCCTGATCTCTCTGAAGCCTATGAAACTGTTAATCACCTCTATTTGATACTCTCTTCTCTCAATGTTTTCGTGAGACAGCTTTCTTCAGGTTCTCCTATTGCCTTAGTGTTCCTTCTCAAGTCTCCTTTGGAAGATCTTTTTCCACTAATCATGAATGTCCATAAGGTTCAGTCTTGGGTCGTCCTTTCTCTTTATACAGTTTCACTTGGTTTTCTCATCAGTTCCCTTGAATACAATTATCATCTCTATGCAGATGACCCTCAGATTTATTTGTCCAGTCTTAACTTCTTTCCAAATCCCCAGTTTTTAATCTCCACCTGCTTACTTAGTGGTACTTGTCTTAGAAAACAAAGTCTATTACATATTTAAGAATGGAAAAGCAGAGAGAGTCATCCTCAAAACCAATTTAAGTCTTCCTAGCTTCAAGGCCAGCTCACTAGCTGCATCACTGCCTCTCAGCAGAATAAACTAAAGCTAAATGTCACACATCCTCACTGCTCATGTACCATCAACAGAAGATGGGATGGGATCCTCACCCTGGGATCTAAAATTCCATTATGCTATCTAGACTGAAATTCCGGGACACTAGAAAGATATTTTTACAAAACTTGTCTTTGAGACTACACCTCACCTGCTCCATGTGGCAGGTTAAAAAGGGATATGTTGCAAATAGTTTACCTGTCAGATCTATGGAGATGGGAAGAATTTATGACCAAACAAGAAACAACATTATGAAATGCCAAATGGACAATTTTGATTACACTAAATTAAAAAAGGTTTTGCACAAAGTCAATGCAACCAAGACTAGAAGGGAAGCAGAAAGCTGGAAAACAATTTTTACAGCCAGCGTCTCTGATAAAGGCCTCATTTCTGAAATATATAGATAACTGAGTCAAATCTACAAGAATACAAGTTTTTTCCCAACTGATAAATGGTCAAAGAATATGAACAGGCAGTTTTCAGATGAAGTCATTAAAGCCATCTCTAGTCATATAAAAATGCTCGATATCACTATTCATTAGGGAAATGCAAATTAAAATAATTACAAGGTACCACATCACACCTACCAAGATTAGCTAACATGACAAAACAGGAAAATGATAAATGTTGGAGAAGATATGGGAAAACTGGAACACCAATGCATTGTTTTGTTGGTGGAGTTGTGAAATGATCCTACCATTCCAGGGAGCAATTTGGAACTATGCCCAAAGGGCTATAAACCTGTTTATACCCTTCAATCCCAGCAATACCACTTCAAGGTCTATATCCCAAAGAGATCGTTAAAGAGGAAAGGACTCATATGGCCAAAAATATTTATAGCTGCAATTTTTGTGGTGGCAAAGAATTGGAAATTGAGGGGATGCTAATCAAGTGGAGAATGACTGAAAAAATTATGTGTATGTGAATGTAATGGAATACTACTGTTCCATAAGAAATAGTGAGTAGGTAAGATTTCAGAAAAGCCTGGAAAGACTTGCATGAACTGAGGCTGAGAGAAGTGAGTAGAAGCAGGAAAACACTGTACACAGTAACAGCAACGACAACCAGTTTTGTTAGACTTGGCTATTCTCAGCAATGCAATGATCAAAAGACAATTCCAAGACCCATGATGAAAAATGTTATCCACAACCACAGAAAGAACTATGGAGTCTGAAGACAGATCAAAGAATATTATTTTCTTTTTTTTTTATCTTTCTCATGGTTTTTCTCTTTTGTTCTTACTCTTCTTTCACCACGTGACTAATGTGGAAATATGTTTAATATGATTGTACATTTATAGCCTATATCAGATTCCATGCCACCTTGGAGAGGAATATAATGAGGGGTTAAAAATTTAGAACTCAAAATATTATAAAAGTGAATGCTGAAAACTAAATAAATTTGTTAATAATTTTTTTTAAATAATAATTTTTTTAAATGGATAACTTGGGTCCAGAAATGGGGCAGATAATTCAAGAGAAAAGTATCTAGTTACATGGAAAGGAAAAGAACAGGGAAGGGCATAGACTTTATCCATTTTTTTTACTCTCTCTTGCTGCTTTTAAGTATGTAATAGAAAATTACTGCAACACAAGAAATGAGGTAAATAACAGATTCACAGAAGCCTAGGAAGGTTTACATGAACAAATGCAGAATGAAGTGAGGTAGAACTAGAATAATTGATAATATAATACTCTAAAAGAAAACAACTCCCAAAGACCTAAGAACTCTGAATAGTGCTATAACTAACCACGAATCCAGAAAAGTGATGATGAATGATCCTTCCCACCTGACAGAAAGACAATGGACTAGAGGTACAGAATGAGATCTATTTTCAGACAAGGACAAATGTACAGATTTATTTTGCTTAACTATACTTCTTACAAAGGACGACTTTTCTTAGGAGAGGGAAGAGGCGGGAAGAATCGAGGGATACTTGATAGTGATGCTAAAGAAAGAATAAAAGAAAATCAATGACAATAAAAAAACACATAAATGGGAGTCTAAGAAAGTTCAGAAGAGGACACAGATAAACAGGACAGTGTTGCTACTACCTTGTTACATTGAATATACACTTTTTTTTCATCTAACCAATCTATAAAAGAAATTTATAGTTCCATGAAAAGTTCTGCTTTTTGGTTCTTTTAATATGGAAATATTCTGAACTTTTATCAAATTCATAATAAGAAAAAACTAAAAAATATGGGTTATAAAATAAACTATATATAATGTATATTATATAGATATATAAAATAAAATATATATAAAATAAACTAAAATATAAAATATGATCAAGTTCAATATTTGCAAATAAGTTCAATTATGGTAAATATTGATAGCTCAATTATATTTCTTCGAAGGGTTAGTTCTAATTGTTAATGATACTGCAAGCAATTAAAATACTGACCCTAAAATGTAGGGTAAAAACCATTATGTTTGTAAAAACATCATGATGCACAAACTTTAAGAAATTCCTTTCATGATAGGTTTTTCTACATCACTTGAAAAACTAGTAAATGAATGATAATGGAGTACTCTTAAAAATAATTATTCCTGCTATTCATCCCTAAAATTTAACTTAAAAGTAAAACACTTTTTACTAAGGTACGATAGAAGAATTTTTTTCAATGAATTTTTAAAAAGTTGAAAATAATAATAGCTGACATTCATACAGTGTTTTAAAAAATTTACAAAGGGATTTACATCTATTAAGTCATTTGATCCTTACAACAACTGGGTGAGGTATTTGCTATTAATATTCCCAGGATTTGGAATGGTTAAATGTGAACTCCCTAGGGTTACACAGTTATTAAGGGCCAGAAGCAGAATTTAAACTCAGGTCTTCCTGACTCCCAAGTTTAGCACTGTATCCCCTATGAGTCACCTATTCATAAATCAAAATGAGTAACTTCAAAGTAGTCTCTTTGGGAAGTGGTACCAATATTTCAACCATGCTACCATTTTAAAAAACATTTTGGGAATTTCTCATGTGGAACTCACTTTAAAAAGACTTTAAAAGCTCAGTTCTGAGGAAAATCAGTATTAGTAAGCCAATCTGCCTTGGATCTTTTAAAAAATTTAAACTATCTTCAATGGACAAAGATCTGCCAGCAATGAGACTATTCATAAGATGGTCTTTTAAAGAAAGATTTAAGATTTTTACAATAAATGACATTGTTGGATGTATGTTCTATATGCACAAAAGATAATTTCCAAAAGCATCAGTAAAATATTTTGAACACCAGCATTACTAGAATAACTGTTAAGCGCTCCTGTTCCCTTCCCGAACAAACTACTTTGTGGTATAATTTCTTGTATGTTTGTTTAAAGGTCATTTTATTTCTGTATATTCCTACTTTGTAACTGTTGAAATTGTAATTTTGGAGGGAAGGGGAGGGTCTTGTTATTTTAACGTCCAATATGTATTCATCCTTGTGTATATACAACTAGTGATACAATCAAAATACATTACGATAACCCTCCCCACACAAGACTTTTAAAGTCTACTGAAAGAGATAGTTACATTCCTGCAGTTTCATGTATGTACATCTTAACTGTCAAGATAAGTGAATTCTTATCATTTTTCCCTGATTATAACAAAGAAGAAGGAAATCGTTATGGCTTGTACAGGTCAGGGAAAGGTTCAAAAAACAAGTAGGCTTCTTGTTGGCCTGAAGGAATGGGAATAACACCTGCAGAGGTTATATTCTAGGCTGAACTAAGATACATTAATGTGAATAAGCACAGCATATTCGGAGACTGAAGAAGTGACAGTTTTTAAGTCGGTGAGTGATACAATAAGAATTTATGCAAGGTTAACCTGACAGAACATCCAAGTGAGGTTAGAGGAGTGAGCAAACATAAATAAAAAGATCAGAAATTGTACAGGACCAGATTTAGGCTCAATATAGAAAAAAACTTTCTAGCAATCAGAACTGTCCAAAAGTGCTATGAATTGTACTTCCAAAAGTAGCAGACTTTTCATCGTGGTTTCAGATGGAAGTAAAAAGACTGTGTTCCACGAATGCTGGATAAGTATTTTCTGTTCAGGCTACGTTACCTCTAAAGTCTCTTCCGGCTCCGAGATTCTGTGAATCTACTGCAAAGTCCAGATATCATACAAGTTGGGCCTGACAGAGTTGTATCAGTAGAAACAGAAGAGTTGAGAACATTTCAAATGAATATTTAACAGACATATACCTACATATATGTATATATGTATGTATGTATGTGTGTGTGGCATGTACAGGATAGTCAGTGATAATTCTAAGTACTCAAAAACACATAAAAAAAAAGTGTTAACTGGGCAGTGATAAAACAAAGCAGTAAGAAAGCAAGCTGGTTGTGTGACATGAATGGGATAGTTTCTTTTTTCTTCCACAGCAAAGACAGAGCTGGAAGGGAAGATAGGGAGTTCTCAGAGGTTACATAACTTGGATGTTGTCACTGTAGAGGTGATGGTGGAAACTATGAGAAGGGAATGAATCCTAAAAAGAGACCAAGGGAGTGTAGAGGGAAAGGAAAAAAGGATGGAGGACTGAGCCTTGAGAAAGTCAAGATTACAGGATTAAAGGAAGAAGTAGAGTCACCACAAGCAAGGGAGAAGCAGAGAACCAGGCCAGTCCAGTCACCAAAGCCAAAAAAGGACTGACAGCTGGATGATTAACACTGTTAAATGATTCAGGGAGTTCAAGAAGGATTTAGATTTGGCTTGAAGACTCCTATATTTGTCGATATAATTATGCAAAGAAAACCCAAAATAAAGAGGAATGGTATGGTAACAAAAGAGAAGGGGAGGGTGGGAACTACTCATTCAGGACGTTAGGTAGTAAAAGGCAAGAGGCAGGCAGCACAATACAGTGGAAAGGAAGCGGGACTTGGGACTAAGCTCTATCTTCAGACCCTGCTCCCTGGTGATCCTGGGAAACGCAGGCCTCTCAGTATTCCCTGGCAACTCTCGAGGCTAGAAATTCAATGAACATTTATTAAGTATATACTACATGCCTGGAACTGTACTAAGCCCTGGGGCAACAAAAAGAAGCAAAGCCCTTGGCCTTAAGGAGCTTAAAACTTAACAGGGGAAACAACAAACAAACATATACAGAGCAAGTTATCTACAGAGTAAATAGGAAATAATTAAAAGAGGAAAAGCACTGGAATTACGAAGGATTAAGGAAAGCTTCCTGTAGATGGGGGCATGTTAGTTGGGACTTAAAGAAGTCAGAGATGTCAATGGTGAGAGCAGAGGAGGGAAACAGTCCCAGGCATGGTGGAAAGAAAGAGCACTCAGGGAATAGTCAGGAGGACAGTAGGTGTGGGGGCTGAGATTTTAGAAGACTGCAAAGGGAGGAGTAGTAAGTTATAAAGGGCTTTGAAGGCCAAAGAGCATTCTGTATTTGTTCCTAGAGGCAACAGGAAGCCCTTGGAGTTTACTGAGGAGAGGAGAATGACGTGATCAAACCTGTGTATTAGGAGAATTATGTTAGTGGCAGAAGGAAGAACGGAGCAGAGTGAGGAAAGACCTGAGGCAGCCAGACCCCACAGCAGGCTACTGCAATAAGAGCCTGCACCAGAGTTTGGCACTGTCAGAGAAGAAAAAGGGGCATATTCCAGAGGTGTTGGAAAGTTAAAATCTACAGGCCTTGGCAACAGTATGGATAAGGGAAGGGAGTGAGAGTGAGAAACAGTGAAGAATGCAGGATGTCTCCTAGTTTGTGAGCCTGAGGGACCAGGAGGATGATGTTGCTCTCAAAAAATAAAAGGTAAGGTAGGAGGAGAGGACAGTTTAGGGGGAGAGATAATCAGTTTTGTTTTGTACGTATTGAGTTTAAGATGTCCACTAGAAATGTCTGAAAAGCAGTTGGAAATTCAAGAATGGAAGTCAAAAAAGAGACTTTGAGGAAGGAAAGTAGACCTGGGAATCATCACCAAAAAGCATAAAGATGATAATTAAATCCATGGGAGCTGAGATTGTTGAGTGAAATGGTATAGAGGAAAAAGAGAAGAGGACGCAGGACAGAATATTGAGGAACACCTAGAGTTAGAGGCATGATCTGGAGAAGGATTCAACAAAGAAGAAAAAGGAGCAATCAGAGTGATAGAAAGAAAACCAGGGGAGATTGGTATCCCAAAAACTTAAAAGAAAATACCAAGGGAAAAGAGATTGACAATGTCAAAGGCTGCAAAGGTCAAGAGCAGTTGCCAATTTGCCTCAGGAAAGGGTGTGCCTCAGTTGAGGAGGTTTTTACATTTCAAAGCATCTTGGATTAATAACATTATAGATGAATAACAAAAAAATAAAAACAACAAAGAGAAGGGAAGTCCCCAACTGAGAAATGGTCAAAGGATATGAACAGGCAGTTGTCAGAGGAAGAAATTAAAGTTGTCTTTAGTCATATGAAAAAATGCTCTAAATCACTATTGATTAGAGAGATGCAAATCAAAACAAATCTTAGGTACCATATCACACCTATTAGACTGGCTAGCATGACAAAACAGGAAGATGATAAATGCTGGAGATGATGTGGGAGAGTTGGAACATTAATCCATTGTTGGGGGAGCTGTGAGTTGATCCAACCATTCTGGAGAGCAATTTAGAACTATGCCCAAAGGACCATAAAAATGTGCATAGACTTTGACCCAACAATATTGCTTCTAGGACTGAAAAGATCCCATATGTACAAAAATATGTATAGCCACTCTCTTTGTGGTAGCCAAGAACTGGAAATCAAGGGGATGCCCATCAACTGGAAAATGGCTGAACAAGTTGTGGTACATGAATGTAATGAGATATTATGCTATAAGAAATGACAGAAACAAGTGGACTTCAGAAAAACCTGGAAAGATTTATGTGAACTGATGCTGAATGAAATGAGCAGAATCAGGAGAACATTATACACGGTAACAGCCACAGGGTGCAAGGACTGTTTCTGACAGACGTAGTCGTTCACACAATGCAAGGGCCTAAAACATTCCCAAAGGCATCTTGAGGCAAAATGCCATCCACACCCAGAGAAAGAACTATGGAATCGGAACACAGAATGAAGCAAACTACTTTCTCTTGTGTTATATTTTGTTTTGGGATTTCATGGTTTCTCCCATTCTTTTTAATTTTTCTATGCAACATGACCAATATAAAAACGTGTTTAATAAGAATGTATGTGTAGAACTCATGTAAGATTGCATGCCATCTTGGGGAGGGAGGGGGAGAAAATTTAAGACTGTGTGTTTGATTGTTGAAAACTGAAAACAAATTAATTTATTAAAAAAAAAAGGAAGGAACACACTTTTTCCCTCCTTTATGGTCCAATAATATGATTTTATAAATAACTATCTAGTGTGGATACTCCCTGTACCAAAATAGTTTGGCAAATTTTCTGTACTTTGTACTGTCAGAGCGTTTATCCCATTCAGTCATCTACAAGGACGACAAGGCTTATGAACATGCCCCCTGCCACCACTTGCACAGCCAATATGTGTCAAAGGCAGGATTTAAACCCAAGTCTCTGATTCCAAAGTCACTCTTCTACCCACTACACCATGCCAATTCTCTTCAAATTTCATAGTTACTTTCTAATTCCATAAAGCTTAGTTTTACTTATGTGACATCATAATTAGCATATGAGCAGCTAGGTGATGTACTAGATAGAGCACTGGCCTGGGAACCAAGAACCAAGCTCAAATCTGGCTGCAGATACTTTCTATCTATGTGACCCTAGGCAAGTCACTTCACCTTGTTTGTCTCAGTTTCTTCATCTATAAAAATGAGCTGAAGAAGTAAATGAAAAATCATTCCAATATCTTTGCCAAGAAAACCCCAAACTGGGTCATAAAGAGTCAGAAATGACTGAAACAACTAAACAACATAATTAACATGAAATGTGCACTGATAACAGCACCAAAGTTAGCCATACAAAAATTTGAAGTAGGTTAACAGGCCTCTTACCAGAAGTAATTTGTTTGGACTTTCAAAGTCACTTGTGGTACTTCTCTTTGTTCCTCTTAATTCTAATGGATCTTCTTCATCATCAGTTTCCTCAAATGAAACCAGTTTCTCTTCTTTATTAGTAATTAATGTCACATCCTTATCTAGAGAACCATATGTTTTAATAATGCTGTCTCTAGCAGTTCCAGGTATGACTGGGTCTAATGGAGTTGCTGAAGGTTGGGAGTTGTGTCCTGTGCTTTGTCCATGGCTTTTTGAAGGAGATGATACTTCTGTGGGAAATGTATAGCTATCAGCCAAATTTCTTTGCAAGAAATGTTTTAAACGGGTTTGTCTGGGAAAAGTATTTTGCTTAACTGCTTTTCGGAGCTGAGATTCTTCTGCTATAACATACACTCGAGAACGACCTCGTGTTATAGCTGTGTAAACATGCTGCCAGTGTTGTCGACCAGCTTTTCCAATAACATAAACTATTGTGTCTTCTTCTGATCCCTGAAAGAAAAGATTTTTTTCATTTAGAAGTCATATTAAAACTCTGTCAGGATCAAGATGGCAGAGTGAAGAAGGAACTCCCAGGAACCCTCCCAAATTTCTCTCCAAACAATCTTGAAAAACTCCTGAGAACCAATACAGGGGCAGGGAAACAACATAGCAGCACAGCAGCAAAAGTCTGTCTTATTGGGATGGGAAGGGAGCCCAGTAAACCAACAGTAGTGGCAGGTAGCCCTCCAAGGGGCCTACAGTGAGGATCGAAGCCCTGGGCCTTGTAGCCCCAGACTAGCAGCACAGGAAGGCCCCACCCATGGAGCCATCCAGCAGAGAGGCCCCGCAGCCATATCAAACCAGCAGTAAGGCCCTGCAAGGAGGCTCCCCACGCACCCCTGAGCTACAGCACAAGAAGTTTGGGACAATATAGGAACAGAGCCTATTTTTTATAAAAGTACAAAGTCACAAAATAGGCAGAAAAAATGAGTAAAAAAAAGAACTTGATTGTAAAAAGTTAATATAATGACAGGGAGGATTCAAGGCACAAACTAAGAGTACAACAGTGTAAAATGGCTGATGTGAACCCTCAGAAAAATGTAAATTGGTCTCAGAGATCCCAAAAAAATAAAACTACTGGAAGAGCTTAAAAAGGATTTTAAAAAGCAAATTAGAAACGAGAAGGAAAAATTGGGAAAAGAAATAGAAGTAATGCAAGAGAATTATGAAAAAAATCAACAACTTCGTAAAAAAACACAAAGAAATGGAAAAAGATATACAAAACTCCTTGAAAAATGGAATTGGCTAAATGGAAAAGGAGGTACAAAATCTCACTGAAGAAAATAATTCTTTAAAAATCAGAATTAGGTAAGTCAAAGCTAATCACTCCCTGAGACAAGAAACAAGACAAAAATCAAAAGAATGGAAAAAAATAAAAACAAAAAAAATCTGAAATTTCTCACTGGAAAAACAACTGACCAATAATTTAAGAATTATTGGACTACCTGAAAGCCATGATGAAAAAAAGAACCTACACATCATGTTTCAAGAAATTATCCAGGAAAACTCTCAATATCCTAGAATCATATGACAAAACTGAAATTAAAAGAATGCACTAATGACCTGCTGATAGAGGTCTCAAAATGAAAACTCCCAGGTACATTTTAGACAAGAGCTCCCAAGTCAAGGAGAAAATACAGCAAGCAACCAGAAAGAAACAATTCAAATATGGAGCCACAGTCATGATTATACAGAATTTAACCACTTCTACCTTAAAGGACTGGAGAGTTTGGAATATGCTATTCCAGAAGGCAAAGAAGCTAGAATTGCAACCAAGAATCATTTAACCAGCAAACCTAAGTATAAGCCTTAAGGATAAGACACAAAAAGGATAATAAATGAAAGTAAACTTTCAGGAACTCCTAATTAAAAGAGTACAGCTCAATAAAAAATTTGATCTCCAAGAGAAACATAAAAAGGTAAAAAAGAAACTAGAAAGAGAAAACAGAAGGGATTCAATATGTTTATATTCCTACATAGCAAAATGATATTTGTAACTTTTAAAGAGCTTTATCATTATAATGGCAATTAAACCATAGACAGAAGGTGTGGGCATGAGTTGACTATGATGGGGTAATATTAAAAAAAAAGTAAGGAATGACAATGAAGATTACACTGAGAAAAGAGAGAAAAGGGAAGATCGAATGGAATAAATTATCTTACATAAAAGAGGTAAGAAAGAGCTATTATAGCCGAGGGGAAAATGAGAAAAGAATATGATGGGAAATGCTTAAGTCTTACTTTCACCAAAAGTGGCTCAAAGAGGAAATAACATATACAGTTAGTTGGATATAGAAATCTATCTTACCATATAGGAAAGTAAAAAGTTCAGAGATAAGAGAAGGAGGGGGTGAGACTGATAGAAGGGAAGGCAAATTGGAGGAGGCAGCAATCAGAAGAAAAACACTTGTGAGGAAATACAGGGTAAAGGTTAAGAGAGAGAGGAAGATAATTAAGATAAAAATAGAAGGGAGGAAAACACACAGCTATCTATCAAAACTGTAAATGTAAATGGGATGAACTCACCCATAAACAGAAGCGGACAGTAAAATGTATTAAAAACCAGAATCCTACAATATGCTGTTTACAGGAACACATTTGAAGCACAGAGTAAAGGTAAGGAGTAGAAGCATAATCTTTATGTTTCAGTTAAAGTTAAAAAAAGCAGGGGTAACAATCATGATATCTGAAAAAGCAAAGCAAAAAATAGATCTAATTAAAAGAAATAAGGAAGGAAAGCTATATCTTGCTAAAAGAGATCATAGACAGTGAAGTAAGGAACAAAATTTATGGGATGCAGCCAAAGCAATATTTAGGGGAAATTTCATATCTCTGAGCACTTACATCAGTAAGATTGAGAAAGAGCAAATCAATGAACTGGGCACAAAACTAAAATAAACTAGAACAATGAAAAAATCTTCCATTACATAGCAAATTGGAAATCCTGAAAATCAAAGAAAAGATTACTAAAACTGAAAGTAAGCTGGTTTTATTAAAAAAAAAATAGACAAATCATGGGTTGATTTTAAAAAATGAAAGAAAAGAATTACTAGTATCAAAAAAAAAGAAAGTGGTGAATTCACCACCAATGAAGAGGAAATTAAAGCAATTATTACAAGCTATTTTGCCCAATTATACACCAACAAATCTGATAATCTAATTGCAATAAATGTTTACAAAAAATACAAATTGTCCAGATTAACAGAAGAGGAAATTAACCCAGTCTTAGAAAAAGAAAGTGAACAAGCCATCAATGAACTTCCTAAAAAAAAATCCCTGGGGCCAGATGGATTCACAAGAAATTCTACTAAACAGGTAAAGAATAATTAATCCCAATACTGTAGAAACCATTTGGAAAAATAGGCAAAGAAGGAGTCCTACCAAATTCCTTTCAATGACACAAATATGGCACTGCTACCTAAATCTGGAAGAGTGAAAACAAGAGGAAAATAACTACAGACCAATTTCCCTGAGTATTAATGCACTAGCCGAGGGACTACAAAAACATATGACAATAACCATACGCTACGATCAGGAGGAATTTATACAAGAAATACAGTACTGGTACAATATTAGTTAAACTATCAACATAATTGAACACATAAATAACAAAACCAACAGAAATTATATGATTATTTTAAAAGATGCAGAAAAAGCCTCTGACAAAATATAGCACTTATTTCTATTTAAAAAAAAAAAACCACTAGGGAACATAGGAATAAATGGAGCTTACCTTAAAACAACAAGTAATATTTATCTAAAACCATCAGCAAACATTACCTGTAATGGGGATAAAGTAGAAGACTTCCCAATACAATCATGGGTAAAGCAAGGATATACATTATCACCTCTAATATTTCTGTACTAGAAAAGCTAGCAATAGGATTAAGAAAAAGAAACTGGAATTAGAACAGGAAAAGAGATCTTTAGGAGTATCAGAGATCAGTTCTTCTTTATGATCTGCTCTCTTTTTCCTCACACACAAGATTATATTTCCCATCTCTTTGCCTTTGCCTTGATATCTGGGATGCTCTCTCTAGGAGTCCTTTAAGACAAGGTTAAGGCATCATCTTGTCCAAGAAGCCTTTTCTGAACCTCTCAACTGCCAGCAATCTCTCTCCCATACGTGTATTTAACTGACTTCCCCTTCTATCAATTTTATCTCCCTATTCCCCTCCCCCTAATTCCCTATAGGGTAAGAGATTTCTATACCAATTGAGTGTGTATATTATTCCTTTTTCGAGCCAATTCTGATGAAGGTAAAGTGATGCCCCTCTCCTACTTTCCCTCCATTATAATAGATCTTTTGCACCTCTTCACATGAGATCATTTACCTCATTCTACCTCTCCCTTCCCTCTTCTCCCAATGCAATCCTATTTTTTTCACCCCTTAATTTTTTTTAATATCATCCCACCAAAGTTAACATATATGAACACACTATGTATACTCGTGCTACAAAAATGTTACCAGCTGCTAAGGGGGACCCTGAACTTATCTTTTAGAGTTACCCTATTTTCCAGAAACACCGAACCCAGAGCACACAGAAGGCCCTGAATGTGTCAAGGACAAAGCTCTGCACTCCTCCCCCTCCCCCAGCTGACATTATTTGTTGTTTGTACCGCACACTGGATTTCCTATGTGTCTTTGGGAGGCAAGACAGGTGCCAGTCTGTGCCAACCTGGGAAACTCTTTGTGCAGCTGGGGTCCTTTACAGATAAGCATGCCCTCCTATCTCCATAATCTAGAGTCCCCTTTTGTCCTTTTCCCCACCTCTACTGTACCTTTCTCATGTCACACCCCTTCCTATATTTCCTCCTTTTTTTGCAGTCATAAATATGCATACTCTTGTAAGCACTGTGAATTCTTTGGGTTCCACATGCACTTTCATTTCTCTTGCAATAAACTTGATTTTCACACACGTCTCATGATACTGTGATTGCCTGTTGACAAGTTCTTAAGAATTAAAAGTATCATTATCCCATGGAGTAATGCAAACAGTTTAACTTTATTGAATCCCTTATGTTTTCTCTTTCCTGTTTACCTATTTATATTTCTCTTGAGTTTTATATTTGAAAATCGTATTTTCTGTTCAGTTTTGGTATCTTCATCAGGAATGCTTAAAAGTTCTCTATTTCACTGAATATCCATTTTTTTTTCCTCTAAAGAATTATACTGTTTTGTTGGGAAGGTGATTCTTGGTTGTAACCCTATATTCTTTGCCTTTCAGGATATAATATTCCAAGCCTTCCCAGTACTTTAATGTAGAAAGTACAAAATTCTGTGTAATCCTGATTGTGGCTCTATGACATCTGAATTGTTTCTAACTGCTTGCAATATTTTCTACTTTTCCCAAGAGCTCTGGAATTTGGCTATAATATTCCTGGCGTTTTCATTTTGTGATCTCTTTGAGGAAATGATTGGTGGCATCTTTTCATTTCTATCTTGTCCTCTGGTCTCAGGATATCGAGGCAGTTTTTCTCCAAAACATCTTGAAATATGATTTTCAGGCTCTTTGCTTTGATTACAGTTTTCAGGTAGGGCTATGATTCTTAAATTCTCTCTCCTGAATTTCTTTTCCAGGTCAGTTGTTTTTTTCCAATGTGATATTTCATATTTTCTTATATGTTTTAATTATTTGATTTCATTTACTATTTCTTGTTGGCTCATTGAGTCATTATCTTAGAATTGTCCAATTCTAATTTTTAAGAAATTATTTTCTTCAATGACCTTTTTGTTCCTCCTTTTACATTTGGCCAATTCTATTTTTTTAAGGAACTGTTTTCTTCAATGAATTTTCATACTTCCTTTACAAAACTTTTGACTTTTTTCCATGATTCTCATTGATCATTCTCATTTCTTTTCCCAGTTTTTCTTTTGTGCTTACTTTTCAAAATCATTTGTGTTTTTTTAAAGCATTTTTTATCAGTTTATTTTTAATTTTCAACAATTCATTTCCACAAGATTCTGAATTGCAAATTTTCTCCCCATCTCTTCCCTCCACCCATCTCAAGACATCATACATTCCAATTACCCATTCCCCCAATCTGCCCTCCCTTCTATCACTCCCCTCCCTTCTCTTATCCCTATCTCCTCTATTTTTTGTACAGTAAGATAGATTTCAATACCCCATTGCCTGTATGTCTTATTTCCCAGTTGCATGTAAAAACAATTTTTAACATTTGTTTTTAAAACTTTGAGTTCCAACTTCTCTCCTCTCCTCCCTCCTCATGCATCCCCACTAAGAAGGCAAGGAATTTAATATACATATATATTATATACAAGTTACACATGTATAGTCATGCAAAACACTTCCATAACAGTCATGTTGTAAAAGACTATTATTTCCCTCCATCCTCTCCTGTCCCCCATTTATTCTATTCTCTCTTTTGATCCTGTCCTCTTCAAGTGTTTACTCCCTCCTCTCATTTGCCCTCCCTTCCTACTTTTCTGTATTGTAAGATAGATTTTCATACCAAATTGAGGGTGCATGTTATTCCCTCCTTAAGTCAAATCTGAAGACAGTAAAGTTCACTCTTTCTCTCTCAACTTCTCCCTCTTCCCCTCCATTGAAAAGGTTTCTTCTTGCTCCTTTTGTGAGAGATTTAACACCATTCTATTTCTCCCTTTCTTCTCCCCTCAATATATTTCTTTCTCATCCCTTAATTTTTTTTCACCTCTTCATATTCAACTCACCCTGTGCCCTCTGTCTATATGTATATAGTCCCTCCAACTATCCTAATACTGAGAAAAGGCTCAAGAATTATAAATATTATCTTTCCATGAGGGAATGAAAACAGCTCAACTTTAGTAATTGCCTTATGATTTCTCTTTATTGTTTACCTTTTCATGTTTCTCTTGATTCTTATTTTAAAGTCAAATTTTCTATTCAGCTCTGGTCTTTTCATTAAGAATGCTTAAAAGTCCTCTATTTCATTGAATGACCATATTTTCCCCTCAAGTATTATACTCAGTTTTGCTGGGTAGGTGATTCTTGGTTTTAATCCTATCTCCTTTGACCTCTGGATTATCATATTCCAAGCCTTTGATCGCTTAATGTAGAAGCTGCTAGATCATGTGTTATTCTGATTCTATTTCCACAATACTTGAACTACTTCTTTCTGGCTGCTTGCAACATTTTCTCCTTGACCTGGGAGCTCTGGAATTTGGCTACAATATTATTTGGAGTTTTTCTTTCAGGAGGTGATTGGTGGATTCTTTCACTATATATTTTACCCTCTGGTTCTAGAAAATCAGGGCAGTTTTCCTTGATAATTTCTTGAAGGATAATGTCTAGGCTCTTTCTTTGATATTGGCTTTCAGGCAGCCCAATAATTTTTAAATTTTCTCTCTTAGATCTATTTTCCAGGTCACTTGTTTTTCCAATGAAATATTTCACACTGCTATTGTTTTCATTCCTTTGGTTTTGTTTTATAATTTCTTTTCATAAAGTCATTTGCTTCCATCTGCTCCATTCTAATCTTTAAGGAATTGTTTTCTTCACTGAGCTTTTGGACTTCCTTTTCCATTCATTGGCTTTTTGGATCTCTTTGGTCATTTTGGTTAGGCTACTTTTTAAGGTGTTATTTCCTTCAGCACTTTTTGGGTCCCCTTTAGCAAGCAGTTGACTTGTTTTTCATAATTTTTCCACATCACTCTCATTTCTCTTCCCAATTTTTGTTCTACTTATCTTACTTCGATTTTCAAAATCCTTTTTGAGCTCTTCCGGGGCCTGAGACCAATTCATATTTTTCTTTGGAGACTTTGGAAATAAGAGCTTAGACTTTGTTGTCTTCTTCTGTTTCTATATTTTGGTCTTCCTTGTCATCTACAATCTGATTTTTTTTCCAGTTTTTGCTCATTTCCCCAGTTATTTACTTGACGTGTGAGTTCTTTGTCAAGGTAGTTTTCTGCTTCCAGTGGGGGAGAAGGGGTGGTGTACTATCAGATGCTTGATCCCCCCACAACCTGTGGGCTTAGAGCTCCAGAAACAGATACTGCCTCTGCCCCTGCTGCAGCTGCCAAGGGCTCCTCCACCCCTTCCACCACCCTGGGGCTGGGGCTGGAACACTCTACTCTCTCATACAGGTTGGACAGGTTTTGTTTCTACTAATCTTCCAATTTGTCCTTGGCATTTTGGGTTTGTGAAGTCTGGAAACTGCCACAGGTGCCAGAGAGTCAGACCCCCTGGAAATTGCCACAGATGTCAGAGATTCAGACATGACCCCCCCCACACACACACAGGCTTACTCAGGTCCTGTCTATACCAGAGCAGCCCATGTTGGACTGTATTCTGCTCCCTGCCCAGTGCAACAGAAGTTTCCCATCAACCTTCCAGGCTGTCTTGGGCTGGAGATTTGCTGCACTTTGTCACTCTGTGGGTTCTGCAGCTCCAGAATTGGTTTAGAATCATTTTACAGGAATTTGACTGGGTTTGTGAGGACAGATCTAGGAAGTACCTGCTTTTACTTCACCATGTTGGCTTCACACCCCCCCCCAAGGAGTTATTTTTAGGACTGAGACCAATTCACATTTTTCTCTGAGATTATCCTCTTATGAGTTTGTGTTTTTGACCCTCCCCATCACCACAGTGACTTTTTCATGACTTTTAATTTTTATGTTAAAATTGGGCTCCACTCCTAAGGTGGAGGGGGCACTGTCCCAAGTTTTTTGCACCAGGGGTAGGGGTGTGAAGGAGCTGGGAACTGGCCTACTGCATTGGGATTATGGGGTCTGGCTGTTGGCCTGCTGTGCTGGGGACATAGGGTCTGGTTGCTTGCTTGTTGGGGTTTGGCCTGCTGGTGGCTTGACCAGATAGATGCCACTGCACTGGACTGCATTCCCTTTATTACCTGAGTGAAACATATCTTTTCCACCAACCTTCTGTGTTTCCACACTAAGAACTGGAAAATTGTTTCACCTTATCCTTTTACTGGTTCTGCTGTTCCTGAATTCATTTTGTGGTGTTTCTGTATAGTTGTTTAGAGATGAATTTGGGAGAGTTCAGACAAGTTTATGCCTCACTTAGCCATTCTGGGTCTACCTCCTTTCTATTTCTTAATGATAATTAATGTTTTTGTAGGCACCTTTCCTTCCTACTTTTTTCCATTAGTTCCCCTGAAATTCTTGACATTTTGTTTCTCCAGATAAATTCATTATTGTTTTCTAGCTCTATGGAGCAATCTTTTACTAGTTTGATTTGCATGACACTGAATAAGAAAATTATTTCAGACAACACTGTCATTTTCATCATATTAGCTCAGAATGAGCAATTAGTATTTCTCCTCTGACTTACGTCTGTTTTTAGTTCTATAAAGAATAGTTTCTAGCTGCATTTATATGATTCTCATGTTTTCCTTGGTAGGTCAACTCCTCCTAAATGTACTTGTTTAGTCATTATTTTAAATGGAATCTATTTCCCTGCTATATTGTGTTGAAAATATACAGAAATGATCACTTATGTAGACTTACTTTATATCCTGCAATTTTGTTGAGACTATTAATAGTTGTAATTAATTTTGGTTGGTTCTCTCAAATTCTCTAAGTAAACCATTGTATCAACTGCAGAAAGTGATTATTTTGTTTCATCTTTGCCTATGTTTTATTCTTTCAATTTCTTTTCCCTCTCATTATCACTATGGCCGGCATGTTAGTACTACATCAAATAATAGATAATGGACATTTTGTTTCACCCTTAATCTTACTGGAAAGATTGAAAAAATTTATTCTTATTACCTTTGGCTATTAGTTTTAGATAGATACTATTTAACACATCAAGGAAAGGTCCATTTACTTCTGTAAAAATGTTTAACAGAAATGGGTGATGAATTTTATCAAAAGCTCTTCCTTTATTTCTTTATTGTTATTAATATGGTGTTTTATGTTATAGCCTTCCTAATACTGAAACAATCTGCATTACTGGTATAAATCCAAAATCATCATTGCACATAAACCCTCTAATATATAGCCTCTCTGCTAATATTTTTTGCATCAATAATCATTGGGGATAATTTATATATACATATATATATTATAATATATATTATATATAATAATAGGTATATTTATAGCAGCTCTTTCTGTGATAGCTAAGAAGTGGAAATCAAAGGGATGCCCATCAACTGGGGAATGGCTAAACAAGCTGTGGTATATGAATGTAATAGAATGCTACTATTTCATAAGAAATAGGGAACAGGAGGATTTCAGAAAATTCTGGAAAGATTTACATGAACTGATGTTTTTATGATGCTTTATTCACTGAAGTGAATAAAACTAAGAAAACATTGTTCACAGTAATGGCAATATTGTTTAATGAAGAACTTTGAATGACTTAGCATTCCATCAAAACAGTGATCCAAGGCAATCCCAAAGGACTAATGATGAAGCATACTGTCAACCTCTAGAGAAAGAACTGAAATTATTTCAATACAGAATGAAGCATGATATTTTTCACCTTTCATTTTTTTTTCTTTTATTCAAGTCTTTTTGCATAAAATGCCTAATATGGAAATGTTTTACTTAACTGTACTGTATAACCTATATCTGATCACTTACCTTCTTAGGGAAGGGAGATGGGAGATAAGGAAGGGACAGAATTTAGAACTCATAACTTTAAATAAAAATGTTTAAAATGTATATTGACTGAAAAATGAGAGCTAATTTGGGGCTTGTTCAATTTATTTTTCTGAGGTTGAGTCGAGATATCTTTCTTGTTATATTAATCTGGGCTTTTAAAATTTTTGTATGACACTTTATTGTTCAAAGTATGAGCAAACAAAAAGGGTTCCTCATCAGAATGAGGGAGGAGACGGACCCACTGTGTTCTCACTTGGTTAGACTACATCGGGAATACCAAATTCAGTTCTGAACATAACATTTTAAGAATACTGATACAAGAAATATTCTCCAATTGATAAATGGGCAAATGAAATGGACAAGAAGTTCAAGAGAAGAAAATCCAAGTGATCTATACATAACTGGTCAGTCAACAAGCTTTTATTAAGCATCTACTACGTGCCAGATCCTGTGCTAAGAGCTAGGGTTACAAAAAAAGGGAAAAACATCCCTATTCTCAGAGTTCATAGTCTAATGGAAGTAGCTTGTACAAACAAAACATACACTGGTATACTGTAGATAATTAATAGAGGGAAGGCCCTAATCTTAAAGGAGATCAGAAAAGGCTTTCAGTAAAGGTGGAATTATAATTGAGACCTGAAGGAAGCTAAGAAGGCAAGGATGCAGAGATGAGGCGGGAGAGGCTTCAAAGCATAGCAAAAGGCCAGTGAAAATGTGGTTGGAAGATGGAGTGTCTTGTTAAAAAAAAAAAACAGGAAGAAAGCCAGTGTCACTGGATTACAAAGTACTTGGAAAGAGTGAAGTATAAAGGCAATATAATGTAGGCAAAAGGAAGCCTACATTAAGGCCAACAGAATAGAATCAACCTGAATCTTTCTGTGTAAAAAAATCAATCTACAAAAGTCATTCCCCAATTGATAAATGGTCAAAGGATATGAACAAGCAATTTTTCACGGGAAGAAATTAAAAAATATCTACAATCATATGAAAAAGTGCTCTAAATCACTATGATTAGAGAGATGCAAATCAAAACAACTCTGAGGTACCACATCACAACCTGTAAGATTGGCAAACATGACAGAACAAGAAAATGATAAATGCGGGAGAGGATGTGGGAGAGTTGGAACACTAATTCACTGTTGGTGGAGCTGTGAGATCATCCAATCATTCTGGAGAACGGTTTGAAACTATGCCCAAAGGGCTACAAAAATGTGCATACCCTTTGACCCAGGAATATCGCTACTAAATGGGAAAGGGTCCCACATGTACAAAAATATTTATAGCATCACTCTTTGTGGTAGCCAAGAACTGGAAATCAAGGAGATGCCCATCAATTGGGGAATGGCTTAATAAATCATAGTATATGAACGTAACGGATTACTATTGTGCCATTAGAAATGATGAACAGGAAGACTTCAGGGAGGCCTGGAAGGACTTATATGATCTGATGCTGAGCAAAAGGAGCAGAACCAGGAGATCTTTGTGCACAGCAATGACCACAGTGTGCGAGTTTTTCTGGTAGACTTGGAACTTCGTAATAACACAAGAACTTACTGAAAAAAAAATCCCAATGATGGTTTTCTAAGGCAAAATGCCTTCCACACTCAGAGAAAGAAATATGGAAGTCATTCGCAGAATGTAGCAGATCATGTTGGGGGGGGGGGGGTTTAGTGTATTATATTTTGATTTGTTATATGATTTCTTCCATTTATTTTAGTGCAACTACATAGCATGACTATAGTGAAAATGTGCACAATAGGAAAGTATATGTAGAACCTATACAGAATTGTATGCTGTCGTGGGGAGGGAGGGGAGTAGTGGGGGGAAGGTGTGGAGGGGGATAAAATCTTAATTTTAAAGAAGTGTTCGTAGAACATTAAAAAAAAAATCAATCTAGCCTTTTCTCACACAATAACACCATCCAGCTGCTACATCAGCACACTAGCAACAAAGCCCTAAATAAGAACAAAATATTATTTGGAAAATGTGTAGAACAATGAAGTAAGTGAAGATACAACAAATTCATAGCAATTTATGAGCAATATCATCTCTTACCTGAAACGTATGAATTGTTCTTGCCCAAGCATGCCTTATACGACAAAAATTCACTAGTTTTTGGAAGTCTACAGTAACCTCTAAGCCAGCCATATTATTAATAGTCAAGAATCTTCCATTTTTATTCTGCACATCCTATAACCAAATAAGAGAACATTTATTTATACATATTCCAAAATTCATCTTCATATGTAACATAAAATAAAATTCAAGTCACATTAGTTATAAGGGAATATTTCCTAATTAAATTCATTCAATAAGCACAAAAACAAATAGCAGGTTCACACCAAATATTTTAAACCCAAAAGACATTTCTAATCCTGAAACTTAAATTTCAATTTTAATAGGTAAAGGAAATTTTTTAAAATGATTTTACCTGTTTCCTCTACTAATCTGAAGGGCATAAACTTAATTTTTCACATCATGAATAACTTCTAGTTGTACCTTCTTATGCAAAGTAATCCTATTTTTCCAGACTGATTCTTTCCTATACAATTTAGTCATCCATACAAAATAAACATATAAAAGAGAATTTCTTTAGAATGATTTAATTTAATGCCATCAGATTGTAAATTTAGAGCCCAAAGGGACCTTAAAGGTCATGTAGTCCAACTCTCTCATTCCACTGATGAGGGAACCATGACACAAATTGTTTAAGTTACTTGGAGAGGGTCAATCAACTAGTAATTGTGAAAATACCAACTTCAGAACCACAAAGTCAACTTTCTCAAACTTAGACATTTGTTTCTGACTTGTTTTTTCCCCTTAACTACTAGGATCAACTAAACAAAGAGGCAAAATTCTAATCAATTTATTACTTTGCTTCCTTGAACTATGCAAATTGTGAATATATTTCCCATTAATGAATAAAAGAAAAAAGTCATGCTAAGAAGTAGTAAAGTGTGATTCTCTTTTACCACATACATTTGTTATGTAAAATATCTCTCCATTGCATAGCCGGGTGTCATTCACATAATCATGAGATTTCTTGGATATTTTACTATGATATAAAGCATCAAGATCTCCAGCAGGTTCCAACTCTAAATCTTCATTTTGAAGGCTATCAGAATTTTGAGGGAGTAAGTCTGAGAGGTAAGCATTCCTGGTGCAACAGATCTTGTCGTCTTTTTGGAAGATAAATCTATTGTTATGATCTCTGTGTTGGAAAGAGATAGAGATAAGATTATAGAAATTTGGACAAGCATACCTTTTTCTTGTCCCAACCAATTATCTACATGCTTTTTACCTACTTCAAACTTCTTATCCTTCAAGAAGACACTGTCCATTCAGAACAATAAGAGAGTAAATTCCCCTAAAGCTGAAGATGGCAATCTTCTTTGAAAATTCACAGAAGCTTATAAGGGAAATTTGCCAATTCTCTCCATGTAGGAACAGAATGGCTACTAGGCACCTGTGTTTTTCTTTTCCTTTACAAACAAATGTATTGTCTTTTGGTTCTAATCTCCTTTATTTCCAAGTATATCACTCTCATCTCTCCTACCTATTAAAGAGGGGAAAAAGTAATGCAGCAAAATCAATATAGTTACAAATATGTCTGAGAGTATATGTAATATTTCATATACATAGTCACCCACCTGTGCAAGGAAGAAACAGAAGCTCTTTTTCAGAACCAAGCTTCATCATTATAATTAAAGACCAATTAATTTTTTTGTTCTTTCCATTTCCATTACTGCAATCATTCTATCAAAAGTCTCTGGTTCTTACTTCAATCTACATTTGTTTATATCTATTCATGCCTCCCTATATTTGTCAAATTCATCACTTCTTATGACACAGTCATAACCTAGTATATTCACATGCCATAATCTATTCAGCCATGCCACAATAGATAGGCACCACTTTGTTTCCAAGTCTCTCAATCACAGAAAGGGAACTATGTTTTTCAAGGTAGGGGCACACATTGACTATTTGGCATCAATTTCCTAGGAACACACCAATAACCTCAACATATTCCCAGCAATAATCCCATTCTCACCTTTGTTTACACACTGTAAATTTTAAGGTTAAAAGCCACAAATAGGATTATTACTCCTGATTTCTCCATTTACTAAAACATTTCACAGAAACAATCAACTTTTTAAAAGTGGTTCTGCTTACCTCTATAGTATATTCAAATTAATATCAGTATATCTAAATGGCCCCTTAAAATAGGTAAATAAGAGGTAAATAAATATTTAATGACTAAATTCAAGGCAGCTATAATTGAGCACTGAGAGTCAAGATTTTAATTCTAAAAGATACTTACCTGGGTAAGTGGTGTGAGTAGAAGCTGCAACAGCATTCATTTATTACTTCACAGTCTAATCTAGAATATACCAGAGCATAAATAAGATAGCTTTTCCAATATTTCCATTATGTATTTATCAAGGTATAATAGTTAAACACAATCCCAGAACTACTTTCTTTCAATACAAAATAATTTTCAGCAACAAAAACTACTGATTTGGTCTAAAATTCCTGTGGCTAGGGAGATTTTTTTTTTTTTGTCAATACTCCAGGCCAATATAGCCATCATGGTGGTAAAACATCTCAATGAAATTAACATACTGTGTCCCAGAAAGAAATTCCGAAAACTATACATTACACTATAAGGTTCAGTTCATAAACACTTTAATTTCTTTGACAAATCCCAAGAAGTCAAAAATATTCAAGTTTGCCACATACTTTCTGAATGCAATGAACTGTGATGTTTCTGGCGTCTTTAGTTCCTCTGCTCCATTAAGTAAAGTGCTAACTGCAGAATACAGGTCTAGTAATAAGACAGAGAAAAAAATTATTTATGAAGGCCTCACCTTCTTTGCCTTACAAAAAGGTTCACTTATAAATCAACTGTTTAGAAATCAGAACACATTTTTCCACAGAAACAATGTTATAAGTAGAGGTCAAGTTCTTAGACTAGCATGTTCTTGCATGTATGTACATGTACACACACATACATACACACACACACACACACACACACACACACACTCTCTCTCTCTCTCTCTCTCTCTCTCTCTCTCTGTCTCTGTCTCAAAGCATAGCTGAAGCAGTCATTTCCTGCTCAAACATCTAATGGCTCCCTCCCTTGTCATGGCATTCAGGACCTTCCCAAATGTGGCCCCTGTTTTCCTTTCCACTCTTAGCTCCTATTACTCCCTCTCCTGGGCCCAGCACTCCCAGCAAGCTGGACAACTTCCTGTTACAATACGCCATGTGCTTCTCTGCCCCTACACTTTTACTTACACTGCTCCCTCTACTGAAAATGTTTTTCCTTTCCATTTCTATTAAAATTCTACCAAGTTCCAAGGTCTGTATCAAATGTCACCTTCACGAATCCTTGTCAAAGTCTTCTCTTCTTTGATTTCCCTAAGGTACTAGGAGCACTTATCACACATCACCCTGTGTCGTATTTATCTAGAAAAGGGGAAACTGAAATACTTCTGTCAAGTTTTAAAGGCCCTTTCCTCATACAAAGTTGTGAAGTGCTGTTCAAGTATTAGTCTTCATTTTACAGATGAGCACTGACACACAAAGGAGGAAGTTCAGAAGCAGCAGCAGCAGCAGGGCTCAAGCACTAGCCACAGAACAGGGTTTCATTTCCAGTATCTAAACCCAGCATAAAGAGGAATAACCAACGCAGGAATCTCAGACCAAACGAGAGCCTAATAATCTGCCACTGTGAACGAACAGAACTTTCTCGCTGACTGACAGGAGCTGAATCCAGCCTTGCTCAGGTCCAAATCAAAGTTAGAAACTTGCAAAGCCAAGAGTAGGGGAGGTTGGGGGTGAATGATGGGGCACAAATCACACTCTGTCTTATATCAGACTACTTACGGAGCACTGAAACCCTGCAGGATCCTCGGCCTGTCTCTGAATCCTGGAATAACATAACTCAACAAAAATCATTCTATTACCTTAACAACATGACAAAAAAAAAAAAAAAAGAACCTAGGCATTTTATTTCAAGAAATCAGAAAAGAAAATTGCCCAGACCACTCAGAGCAAGAAGGCAAAATACAGAAAGAATCTGCCAGTCATGTCCTAAAAGAAATCTCAAAATGAAAATTCTCAGGAACATCAAAGCCAAAATTCATAGTTTCCAGGTCAAATTAAAAAATACTGCAAGCAGCCAGAAAGAAAGAATTCAAGTACTAAGGAGTCACAGTAAGGATCACATATGATTTAGCAGTCAATATGTTTTGATTGCTTACATTTGATTGTAATGGGGAAAGAAGAGCAATAAAACAGATTGATTAAAATATTCAATAAAAAAAATCAAATATATCCTCTAATTCGAACTACTGCACTAAAAATTAGGTAAATATTCTTCCAAGTTAGCATCATCTTGAATTAGTCTGGTATACTTTCATGATATCTACTTTTCTTAAAAGTCCTTGATGAATCTGTTTCACTAAATAACAAGCTTTAAAAATTTCATTTTCGATGTGCTTCCTTACTAGCAATGTATTTTAAACACAATCTATTATGATTATAATGAGCTGTTTAAAAGAAAAATCCTTTAACAATTTGTGAGGTGCTATGTACTTGAAATATATAAATACATTGTTAAGGTATTTGCAAGACTTTTGTCTTACAATTTGCACTTACGAGAGCAATAGTTCCTTTGAGATGACTGAGAATGACTATTATCTTCGGGCAGTCTGACAAAAATAAACCTCTTATTTTGACCTGGGATTGAGTTGGTCAGACCATCAGAAATTTTCAACTCTGCATCAAACTTTGGAAACTGTCGCCTAGAGATTCTTCAATAAAAACACAAACATGCATACCAAGATGTTAATATACAAAAAAGGGATATTTTCTTGTGACTAGGATCTGATTTATAGTTAACAAATTATCTTTTATTTTTTTAAACAGAGAATAAGAATAAGCAACTACCTGAATTTGCATTATAAACAATAACTAAATTCCACAATTAAGAGCTAGCAATATTCTACAATCACCAATACAGTAACATCAGTCAAATATTTAACAGTAACCAATTCTAGGCTAAGCTAAGTGAAGGTATCAGAAAGAATTACTAAGTATCTTAGGAACAATAATTCTTGCTACTAACTATGCTATTTTCCTATATCCTACAACCTGTTCTTTTCCCTCTTTCTCTTCACTTGCTCAGTACAATCAAATGTTTCATTCTATTAATTTCTTTCCATTTCTTTTTTCTCTTTCATTCTAAGACTAGAGCTCCATTTCAGAAAATTGCTAAGATTTTCCCTAAGTTCCAAAGTGCCTGACTCAGTCCTAGTACTGCATCTGGAGAAACACAGATGCTAGCTGTCTCTTGCTTGCCATTTTCTACACAAGGAGAAGTTAAACCAGCACCTAGGAAGAAAGCTGTCCATTGCTAGGGCAGACTATAGCCCTTTGAGCCTCAGGGTTTAGGAATGACAGCTACCACAGACTCCACTATTTTGTACCTGACCTCTATAGGTCATAATCCTATCTCTCTGCTTCCCTTCATATTTTAGCATATTTCAAATATTTGCTGATGATGACCATTATAGAAGCCTAGTTTAAGCCAAGTTGAGAAGCATCAAATTTCAGAAAGTTTTTGGACTTACTACCCAAGTTCTTGATGGCCTTAAAAGACACACATCAATTTACAGTAACCAGGAAAGTAGCCACCTAAACTAATTCAAACTATCCTGACCCAAAAGAGTAAGACTTGCCTTATGAAGGTCCTGTGGACTAGGAATGAGCAAAGCCAAAGTAATAGTAGTGATGACAGCACACATTGATAGAGCTTTTTAAGGTTGTCAAAAACATCTTCCTTACAACAAACCCATGAGGCTGATCATATTGTTGAGGAAATCCTCAGTGATTCTGATGAATGATGGGGCAGTTAACTTGGACGAAAGATGGTACAGTGGAATGAGTGTTGGGCTTGGAATCAGAAAGGTCTGAATTCAGATCCAGTCTCAGATACTTATTAACTGTGTGACTGTGAATAAGTCATTTAAGCCATTTGAAATGAAAATGGGAATAACAGCACCTACGTCAGTGTTAGGAGGATCGAAAGAAACAACATCTGTACGTAACGCCTTAGAGCATGGTATAAACGCTGACCTTTACTATTATTAGCTATTACTGCCTATGGTGGGCATTCTATAGAAACAAGCATGTCAATAACAGCAGTTGACTGAGAAAAGGGATACAGGCAAAAAAAATTAGGAAGATGGAAAAACTGAATCACCAACTAGTAGAGAATGGCAGGGTCTAGTCAAGTTTTTTTAAAGGATGGGAGAAACTTGAGTATGCCTGAAGGCATTAAAAAAAGTATCAGTAAACAAGGAGCAAGTGAAGATTAGAAAGGCACAGGTGCTGGAGAAGTAAGCAGCACACACAGAAGGGGTAAGCCTTGGCAAGGAGAAGAGACATCTCTTTGTCAGGAGGAGAGAGTAGGAAATGTTAGCAAGGGTTCCGAGATGAAGAGAAGGAGGAAAGAGGGCATCTAGTTTAAATGGACTCAATCTTCTCAGTAACAAAGAGACAAGGTCCACAGGTAAGAGAGAAAAGGGGGGAGGCATGAGAAGGGAAAAGGTTAGGAACAGTAATGAGGCACCAATTGATAGACTCATCTGCAAGTTGCATGCACCTGGACAATGGGTATTTCTCATTCTATTAGGTTTTTTTCTCTAGGTAGATTGTCAGGTTAAATTATTTTCTAAATTATTGTGGATCTCACTGAGGAGAATCTATAATGTTGTGGGACAAGCAATTGGTACAATATTATGAACAAAAGATGCTCCTGCATGTGGAAGACCTCACCACCTTCCTACCAGAAGGCTCTAAGTTCCTAATGCTGAGGAACAGTTTCACTGCATTAGAACTTAGCACAGTGCCTCTAACAAAGCAGATGCCTAATTCTTATTTGCCGAACTGAATCCATAAGAATCCTCTTCTGTTTAAACCACGAACAAGATTTCTTCCAAAAATGTTAAGCATATCTTCCTGGTTTTTTATTGTGGGGGTTTTGGGGGAAGGGTAAGGGTGCAGGCATTCACTTGATAGGAATAACCAGAAGGGCAGAAGGGTTACTAAACAGTTATCTCTACTTCTATAGGAATAATGTATGATCTTAAATTATGCATGAGATTCTATGTTAGATAAAAGTCTTGTTTTTTCTCTATACTGCGACAAATTAGATTTTTATTATAAAAAAAAAATAGGATCTTATACTATTTCTATCTTTTAATCAACCAATTTCCTCTTTATCTCCTAAATAGCTGTGTCTTTAAGGGTAGAAAGAAAACACATGAGTATATTATTCAAAGATTGCTTTATATACTGCCAAAATGTCCTCAACCTTGAGGTGAAATCAACCAATGATTTTAAGAGTTAAATTGCTCAACCCAAAAAGGGACAAAATAGATATCTAATCTATCTTAGTGCTAAAAAGAAACATAGAGATCATGTAGTCAATTAAAAATCTAACTCTTAAGTAAATATGCACATCTTTTATTTTTAGGTCAAATTAAAATTGCAAAATTTAAATACCCTTAACCAAATACTCTGTGTTGATTTGTATTTATTCTCTTTTTATTTATTCTGCAGGTACATAGATTTATTTGTACCCAAATCCCCATTAGAATATAAGCTCTGTGCAATTAGAGACTGTTTCCCTTTTTGTACTTGTTTCCTCAGCACCCCACACTGGGCATGGAACATAAATGTTTGTTGAATAATGATTAAATTTTATACCAGTTACAAATATGAGAATCCCAAATGGAATACATGACATTGCCTTAACGCCTATGTCTTTTTTGATGAGGGGCAGAAAAACGCTATTCAGGGATGCACAGAATTCATACCGTGCTGCGTTGTCTACGATAAGTTGAGATTCTGCTCTATGATTCGTTTTTAGCTCCAAAGCACAGTTTCTTGATTTGAGAGTCTCAAATAGGTCCATTAACAAGTTGCCAGGCTCAATGCTGGGTAACTGTCTGACATCACCTGAAAGGGAAAAAGAGAGAGAAATTTTAACACCATGCACTGGTACCTGGGTTTTTCAAAAAGTTTGTAAAAACTAGACCTGCCATCAAGTCATTTTTCCTATTGAACAACACTATAACTTTAGAATTACATTCCCAGGTACATACTAAAGATTAACTACAAGGGACTCAATAAGGACATTCTTTTTACACATGTAAATGTGTACTTTTTACACATGTAAAAAGTAAAAAGTGTGTCTAATTGTTATTAGCAATTGGGTAGTTTATAAGACAGATTAGAGTCGAGTATGATATGACTTTAAAAAGCAAAACCATTTAAGAACAGCTAAAAAGAGTAATTATTTTATACAAATGAGGTGTGAGAGGAAGAATAACACAGAGGAATTCGATGGGGGAGGAGGGCTGGTAGTTCTGGAATCCTGCTTTCATCGGGAATGGGTTTAAAAGGGAACAATGCGTATATATTTAGAATTATAAAAGTCTTCTAAATTCAGAAAGAACTAAAATGTTAAGGGGAGAGGAAGTCAATAACAGAGGGATCTCTAGAGGGAAGTGTGAGGGAATGGGTCAAAGGTGGGGTACAGAAAAGTGTTTAAGATTAATGGGTATGGGAGGATAAGGGAAGGATCATTGGTTGGGGAGGGGAGTAATAAGTAACAGGAAGGCACAGGAGCTGGAAAAAGCAAAGTGGAGAAGTCAGAAGGGATAGGAAATAAGAGCTAGGAACAAACATAAAAACAAAGATCAGAAGTAGAATATGTTAGGGAAGGTATATGTGTATATACATATATACATATATATAGGTAGGTGTATTTATATCTATAAATCTATATCTATACATAAATATTTCTGCACTTAATTGCAGCCTTCTGGGGTGGGAGGTGAGGAAGGGGAGAAAAAAGAAAAAAGTAAAAAGTGCACAGCAGAGAAAAAAACTCACAAGGAAGCAAAGATGGACAGCTTTCAACACAATCTGTAGTATTTATTATAAAGCCTTTTTTGAAATGGAAATTTACTGTTATATATTTTGAATTCCCTCATGCTCTGCTGTGCACACACTTTTTTCTTTTTTCATTTTGTATTTAAGATTATAATGTTTATTTTCTTTTCTTATTGTGTATTTAAGTTTCAATAATAAAAATATTTTAAGAAGTACATTCCCATGGGGAGAAAATTGGCAGAAACATTCAAAAACTCAGCAAGCCTTTTAACCTCTTTTTTAAATAGTTTTATTTATGTTTAGATTTTGACCCTCATTTCCACAAAATTTTGAGTTCCAATTTTTCTCCCCCTCTCCTCACCCCCATAACCTTGCATTCTGATTACCACTTCCCTCAATGAGCCCTCCTTTCTATCACACCCCACCCCTCCCCTTATCCCCATCTTCTCTGTTTTCTTCTAGGGCAAGATAGATTTCTAAATGCCATTACCTGTATTTATTTCCCAGTTCTATGCAATAACAATTCTCAACATTCATTTCTACTACTTTGAATTCCAACTTCTCTCCCTTCCTCCCACCCCCCCCCCCATCCCCTTGACCTGGTAACTCTGAAATTTGGCCACAATATTCCTAGGAGTTTCTCTTTTGGGGTCTCTTTCAGGAGGTGATCAGCAAATTCTTTCAATATTTATTTTTGCCCTCTGGTTCTAGAATATCAGGGCAATTTTCCTTGACAATTTTATGAAAGATAATGTCTAGGCTCTTTTTTTGATCATGGCTTTCACGTAGTCCCATCATTTTTAAATTGTCTCTCAGGGATCTATTTTCCAGGTCGGTTGTTTTTCCAATGAGATATTTCACATTATCTTCTATTTTTTCATTCCTTTGATTTTGTTTTCTAACTTCTTCATTTATCATATAGTAATTAGCTTCCCTGAACCCCACTCACATTTTTAAACAACTACTTTCTTCAGTGAGCTTTTGAACCTCCTTTTCTATTTGGCTAATTCTGCTTTTTAAAGCCTTCTTTTCCTCACTGGCTATTTGGACCTCTTTTTCCAATTGAGTTAGCCTATTTTTAAAGGTGTTATTTTCCTCAGTACTTTTTTGGGTCTCCTTTAGCAAGCTGTTGACTCGCTTTTCAAGATCTTCCATGGCCTGAGCCCATTGCATATTCATTTTGGAGGTACTAGATGAACAAGCCTTGACTTCCTCTGATAATATGCTTTGTTCTTCCTCATCCGAAAGGATGGAAAGAAATATATGTTCACTGAGAAAGTAACCTTCTACGGTCTTATTTTTTTTTCCATTTTTGGGTATTTTCCCATCCAGTTACTTGACTTATGAATCCTTTGTCAAGAGGAGGATTCTAGGGCTCCTCCTCCCCCTTGTACCTTGCTCAGGGCTGAAGTTCGGATCAGCTGCTCAATTCCCCCAGGGGCTTTAGGCCAAGTGCTTCACAAATGGAAACACCCTGCTGCAGCCACCCTTGCTGCTGCCTCTACTACTGCTGCTGCCACTACCTCTTGAGGCCAGTGCTGGGGGGGACCCTGGTCCCCTTCTCACCCCATTGGGAAAGCCCTCTTGCTGAACTTTGAAGCTTTCTTCAGCATTTGTGGATTGAGGGATCTGAGACCTTCCCGGCTAGGAATTCTACCCGGAGGCAGGTCCTGTTCAGGTCCTGTTTCTCCCAGTGCAGCATCCAGGGCTGGGCTCTGCTCCACTCAGCGTCCCATGGGATAGACCTTTCCTGTCGGCCTTCCAGGTTACCTTTGACTGGAAATCGCTTTCACTGTCATTCTGTGGCTTCTGCTGCTCTAGAATTCATTAAGTCATTTTTTACAGGTATTTTATGGGCTGTGAGGGAACAGCTAGAGTATGTATGTCTTTCTACTCCACCATCTTGTCTTAAACTCTTACTTCAAAGAAAAACAAACCCCTCTAAATAGACCCTTGGTCTCATCACGTTGTCTTCTCCAGCAAACTGTCCCCTCTGCCATCTTCATTCTCACAAATCTTTAGTCTCACCCTCTCTACTGGCCACTTTCCTGTTGCCTGTAAATATGCTGTCCACCTCATCCTTCCAAAAGCCTCTTTTGATATCTCCATTTCCTCTATTATCTGGTAACTTTTCTCTCTTTTGTGGTTGAACTCCTTGGAAAAGAGGAGGGAATAAGCATTTATGTAGCACCTACTATGTGCCAGGCCCTGTTTTACAAATATGTCCTTTGATCCTCACAACAACTCTGCAAGTTATCATCTACTATACCACCAGCTGCACCTGAAGCCACTGACTACCAGTACCTTCACATCCTCTCCCCTCAACTCTCTTCTTAATTCTCTACAGTCTGGTTTCTAATCTCAGCTCAATTAAAACTACTCTCTCCATTGTTACCAATGATCCTTTAATTGTCCAATCTAATGACCTTTTCTTAATTTTCATCTTTTTTTACCTCTCTGCAGGTTTCACCACTATGCATCACCCTTTTCCCCCAGATTCTCTCTCCTCTTTAGGTTTTTTCATGGCACTAGTCTCTCCCACTCCTCAGCCTTCTTTACTGAACCTTCATGATTTTATAATGCAACCTTCATTGCATTTTAATTCCTAAAGTTGAATCACTCATGTCCATAACTTAAGCCTGGCCTAAATCAAAGGCAGTCATACAACTGGCAAGATGGTAGAGTAGTGGACTAGTTGTTTTCCAAATAATTTCCCAAGCCCAATTTCTTTCTTTTAGGATATATGCAACAAATTCATAGTAACAGAAGCTAAATCAAGAAGATAACAACAGAAACACCCCCAGAAGTTTCGTAAAAGTCTCTTAGAACAACATCAAAGAACTGAAATAATGGAAAACCCATTCATTCTTTCCACACCCCACCCACCCTACAAAAATAATCTCACAGGCTTATACTGCAAGGTATGGTGGAAGGGGATTGGATCCTGCCAGCCCTGCTCATGGCAGTGACTCAGTACATCAACTCAAGGAAAAAAATACTGATTCTCCTAGACACAAAAAAGAAAAGACTTCAACTGTGTGATGCAGATAAGGTGAGGTACAGGGGTAGGTAGAAGACAAACTGTAAAACTAATTTCAGAGAGAGACACTTTAAGCCCCATGGGAAAGAGGAACAGAAATCTAGCTGAGGTTAGTTCTCTCAATGTGGATTTTACTCTAAATAGGGAAGTAACTTGATCCCCATAATATTCCTACACAAGGAAGCTAAGGCCTCTTTTCTTCCTTAACACAAACTACTCTCATTCATGTGCCTTTTAGTTCAACTGATCTGGTCTATTTGCTATTTCCTAAACCTACCTCACATTATCCTGCCTCCATCTCACTGTTCCCAACTCTTCCCTATGCCTAGACTAGTCCCTAAATCACCCCCACCTCTACCCAAATCTCCATTACTTAGTCTTATCCAACTTTCAGAACTCGTTTTAAATATCACCTTGATCTACACAGACTAACCAAATTCCTAACCATCTAATCACTCTAAGAACTATTACCACAATGAGATATTCTTTTAGTATTTTGTACCCCTCATACCATTTTTCACAGTGCACGTTTCATAGGATTATACATTCTGAGTTAGAAGGAAAGTCCAAACCCTTCATTTTAAAGATAAGGAAAATGAAGTTAAATAAGGTTATGACTTGCCCAAGGTCATACATACAGTTGTAACAGAGCTGAGATTCAAACCCAAGGCCTCAAGCACCAAATGCAGTGCTCTTCCCACTATATTTCCTCCCCTCTGTCACCATAACCTCTTTAGCATCTATTACAATGATGTTCTGTACATAGTAGAAACTCAGTAAAGGGTGAATTGTATTAAGAATATGGCTGTTACATGAGCCCCTTAGATTTCAATAGCATTATAGCTCCTGGGCATGGCATTGGTATGCTACTAGCTTACAGTTGAGTTGGACTAGAATTAGAGTACCAATAGTCACTTTACAAAACTATAAATCATTTAAAAGTGCATTTCAGACTCTACCCATTTTTAACTTACCAAGGATAATCAGCTTCACAAGTCTGGCATGTTTACGCAACAAACTTAAAACTGATCTGAAGACTGCAATGCAGACTAAGCTCCCTTCATCCACAACAAGAACTTTCACTGAAGAAAACTCCCATGGAATTTTTTTCTCCATTTTCTGATTTGCTCTCTGCCATGAATAGAAGTTGTACTTTACCTACAAAAAGAGCACAGAATTCCAAATTTAACACAAACTTAAAAATCACTTTTAAAATTTCTACATAGGGTGTCCATCTCACATGGCCACAAAAATAAGTAGCAAGGGCCATACCAGACCTAAAATTGTATTACAGAGCCGCAATCATCAAAATTACTTGGTACTGGCTAAGAAAGAGAGTGGTGGATCAGTGCAATAGGTTAGGTTCACAAGACACAGTAGACAATGACCATAGTAATCTATTCCAGCTTCTGGGATAAAAAAGTCACTATTTGTCAAAAACTGCTGGGAAAATCGGAAAATAGTATGGCAGAAACTAGGCATAGACTAACATCTCAGATCATATACCAAGATAAGGTCAAAATGGGTACATGTTTTGGACATGAAGAGTGATCCTATAAGCAAATTAGGAGGGCAAAGAGTAGTTTACATATCAGATCTATGGAGAAGGAAGAATTTATGACCAAACAAGAGAGAAAGAACATTATGAAATGCAAAATGGATAATTTTAATTATATTAACTAAAAAAGGTTTTGCACAAAGCAAGCCAATACAACCAAGATTAGAAGGGAAGGAGAAAGCTGGGAAACAATACCTAATGTCTCTGATAAAGGCCTCATTTCTAAAATATTTAAGAGAACTGAGGCAAATTTATAAGAATACAAGTCATTCTACAATTGAGAACTGGTCAAAGGATATGAACTGGCAGTTTTCAGATGAAGAAATTAAAGTTTTCTAGTCATATGAAAAAAATGCTCTAAATCACTAATGATTAGAGAAATGCAAATTAAAAACAAGTCTGAGGCACCACATCACACCTAACAGATTGGCTAATATGACAAAACAGGAAAATGATAAATGTTGGAGAAGATGTGGGAAAACTGGAACACTAATACATTGCTGGTGGAGTTGTAAACCAATCCAACCATTCTGGAGAGCAACTTGGAACTACACCCAAAAGGCTATAAAAATGTGCATACCTTTTGATCCAGCAATACCACTTATTAGATCTGTATCCCAGAGAGATCATAAAAAAGGGAAAAGGATCCATATGTGGTGAAAGATGTGGAAATGGAGGGGATGGCCATAAACTGGGGAATGGCTGACCAAGTTGTGGTATATGAATGTAATAGAACACTATTGTCCCATAAGAATCATGAGTAGATAGATTTCAGAAAAATCTGGAAAGACTTATATGAACTCATGCTGAGTGAAGTGAACAGAACCAGGAAAACATTGTACACAGTAAAAGCAGCATTGTGCAATGACCAACTTCAACAGACTTAGCTTGTGCAGCAATGCAATGATCTCAGACAACTCCATGACTCATGAAGGAAAATATTATACACTTCCAGAGAAAGAACTATGGAGTCTGAATGCAAATCAAAGCATCCTATTCTCTTTTTTTTGTTTTTTTTCATGACTTTTCCCTTTTGTTCTGATTCTTCTTTAACAACATGACTAATGCGGAAATTTATTTAATATAATTGTACATGTATAATAACTTAGATTACATGACATCATGGGGAGTTGGGAGGGGAAAAATTTAGAACTCAAAATCTTATAAAAGTGAATGCTGAAATAAAAAAGGAACAAGAAGAGAATACAAAATTCACAGTGACATTCATAAATCTGACATTTTTGACACAGATGGGGCATTCAAATAAAAAACTTCTCTCCAAGGAAGATGCTGAAGAACTGAATATGATAAAAAAAATTTCCAGGTCAGTAAGTATTTAGTGGCTAAAGTTACAATGAGGGATTCATCATCCTACATCACTGACTCCACAAGAATCAGATGATCTCAGAGCTGGAAATCCCATCTACACAATACCTGACCTGTGATCATCCTGGAAGTCACCAGTGAAAATAAAAAAATCAACTGATGACCTTCCAAGAAAGCCCATTCCCATGGGATTGCTCTAAGTATAAGCAAGTTTTTTCTTTCAAGTTTCTTAGAAATATCTACTGACCGTTCCTAGTTTTGCCTTTTGCAGACAAGTCAAATAAATCTAATCCCTCCCCAATATGGTCCAACAAGGGCCCTTTAAATATTTGAAGACCAGGATTCAGAGCCAAGATGGTGGAGTAGAAAGATACACATACACTAGTTCTTCCCCCACAGCCCGTAAAATACCTGTAGAGAAAGACTCTCAACAAATTCTAGAGCAGCAGAAGCCACAGAACAACAGAGTGAAGATTTCCAGCCCAGGGTGACCTGAAAGATCGATGGGAAAGGTCTGTCACACTTGACGCAAAACGGAGTACAGCCCAGCCTTAGCCAAACAGCACAGCACCCAGAGGAGGACCAGAGCAGGCCTCAGGGGTGGAATCCCCAGCAGAATTAGCCAAATGGAAAAGGAGTTTCAAAAGCTCACTGAAGAAAACAGTTGTTTAAAAATGAGAGTGCAGTTCAGGGAAGCTAATGACTCTATGATAAACGAAGTTAGAAAACAAAATCAAAGGAATGAAAAAATAGAAGATAATGTGAAATGGCTCACTGGAAAAACAACTGACCTGGAAAATAGATCCAGGAGAGACAATTTAAAAATTATGGGACTACCTGAAAGCCATGATCAAAACAAGAGCCTAGACATCATCTTTAATGAAATTA
>CM053770.1:195939438-195979869 GCA_028658325.1 Potorous gilbertii | reverse complement strand
ACCAGGTCAAGGAGAAAATATTGCAAGCAGCTAGAAAGAAACAATTTGAGTATTGTGGAAATACAATCAAGATACACAAGATCTAGCAGCTTCCACATTAACGGATCAAAGGGCTTGGAATATGATATTCCAGAAGTCAAAGGAACTAGGACTAAAACCAAGAATCACCTACTCAGCAAAACTGAGTATAATACTTCAGGGGAAAAAAATGGTCTTTCCATGAAATACAGAACTTTCAAGAATTCTTGACGAAAAGACCAGAGCTGAAAAGAAAATTTGACTTTCAAACACAAGAATACAGAGAAGCATGAACAGGTAAACAGGAAAGAGAAATCATAACAGACTTACTAAAGTTGAACTGTTTACATCCCTACATGGAAAAACAATATTTGGAACTCTTGAAACATTTTTCAGTATCTGGGTAGCTGGTGGGATTATACACACACATACACACACACACACACACACACACACACACACACACAGCACAGGGTGAGTTGAATAGGAAGGGATCATATCTAAAAATATAAAATTAAGGGGTAAGAGAGGAATATATTGGGAGGAGAAAGGGAGAAATGGAATGGGGCAAATTATTTCTCATAAAAGAGGCAAGAAAAAGACTTTTCAATGAAGGGAAAAAGTGGGGAGGTGAGAGGGAAAATGTGAAGCTTACTCTCATCACATTTGACTCAAGGAAGGAATAAAATGCACACTCATTTCGGTACGAAAACCTATCTTACAATATAGGAAAGTGGGAGAGCAGGGAATAAGCAGGGTAGGGGGGATGATGGAAGGGAGGGCAATGGGAAGAGGGAGCAATTAGAAGTCAACACTATTGCGGAGGGACAAGGTCAAAAGAGAGAATGGAAGAAACAAGGGACAGGATAGGATGGAGGGAAATATAGTTAGTCTTACACAACATGACTATTATGGAAGTCATTTGCAAAACTACATATATATAGCCTATACTCAATTGCTTGCCTTCCCAATGGGAATGGGTGGGGAGGGAGGAAAGAAGAGAAGTTGGAACTCAAAGTTTTAGGAAAAGCTGTTGAGTATTGTTCTTGCATACAACTGGGAAATAAAAAATACAGGTAATGGGGTTTAGAAATTTATCTTGCCCTATATGACAAAAGAAAAGATAGGGATAAGTGAAGGGAGGGATGTTAGAAGGGAGGGAAGATTGGTGGTAGGGGTAATTAGAATGCTTGGCATTTTTTTGTGGGGGGAGGGGAGAGATGGGGAGAAAATTTGGAACTCAAAATTCTGTGGAAATGAATGTTGAAAACTTAAAATAAATAAATTTAAAAGAAAAAACAAAAAAAAATTTGAAGACCCTATAACATACCCCACCCCCTTATCAAGTTTTCCCTTCTCCAGTCTCTTCTTCCAGTTTCTTTAACTGATCTTCATGACATAAACGCAAGGCCCCTTACCATCCTCTGAACACTCTCTAGCTTATTATCTATAATGTCCTTCCTACGATGTGGCACCCAGAACAAAGTACAATTAAGTCTGATGTAGACTCCCCTTTTATCATCTTCTATTCTGGGAACCATCAATCAACATTCATTAGGTGCTAATGTGCTAACATTGTGCTTAGGCAAAATATACAGCCTGTTCATGCTATTCTCTCACCTGAATTATAAAATATCAGTTAAAAAGGACCGCAGGTCACCTAATCCAATTTGTATGTTAAAAGAAAATCTCTTCCATAGCACCTTGCTATGTGAAGACTTCTGATGGGGAACTTACTACCTACCTAGGAAACCACACCACTTCAACACTTGGACATCCTCATTAGGAATTTTTTCTCTACATCAAACTGATATCTGCCTCCCTACAACTTCTGCCCACTGCTACTAGTGCTGCCCTGCTGGTGTTATGCTGAGCAAGGAGAATCCCTCTGAATGACAATCCATCAGTTTCATTCATATCATATGATTCATATAATTGAAGCAACATGCATATTGTGGTCTCTCTAAAGTCTTCTCTAAATTTAATATCCCTATTCTTTCACCTGATAAACCTCATATAACTTGGTTGTCACTCCTCTCCCATTCCTGATACTCTTCATCTGAATTCAGGTAGGCAATATACTTCCTAAAATATGGCTCCCAGAAATGAACACAGGAAATCTAACCAAATTAAATCAAAGTACATGAACCACCAACATTCTGGACACTATGAAACCAAAGATGACATTGGAGGGATTTGGCAGTCATGTCATGTCACTGATTCACAATGAATTTGCAATCAAGTAAAAAAACACTCAGGTCTTTCTCACACCATCAATTGTCTAACTAGGCCTCTACCATCCTGTGGAGCTGATTTTTTTTTTTAACCGAAGTGTAGGAATGGACATTGGCCCCTGTTATAATTCACCTTATTAGTTTTAATTCATAATTCTAGCCTGTTAAGAACATTTTAAGCCTTAACTCTATCAAGATATATGTTAGATATCCTTCTTCTAACTTCAAGTGTTCAGCCAAGAATGTCATCATCCAAGTCTCTGCTTAAAAAAAAAAAAAGCTTTAATACCAGCAGGACCATGGACAGATCCTTGAAGCTTGCCACTAAATGTTTCTCTCAGGCAGACCTGAAATACTTTTTCCTTCAATATAGCTACCTAAATTCTACTCATTCTACAAGGGCTGACTGTTATCTTACTTCTTCCCCAAAAATTTAACTTTCTCATCCCATGGATCATTTAGTCCAGCCTTCTCAGTATAATGTCTCTTCCAAATTTAAATATCTGATGCTAATTCTAGATCACACTCAAATCTATTACTTAAAAAAAAAAATCCACTTCATCAACAAGTGAAATAATTGCTCAGTGTTATGAGTGGATTGTCTCCAAAGTTCTTACAAAGTCCATAGTTTAAACTCCTGTCTCTTTCATCACTGAACAAATAACAGCCCTTCACTAAATACTAGCTGACTGATTACAACTAAGAACAACTACTTATTTTAAGTTAATTTTGTTTCACCTAATGTGGCAGTTTTTATATTGCTTTAGAAAAGAAAAGAAGTTTTCACCTGATGTAATGTATAAGCAGCAAGGCGTGTCTTGTCTCTCAGCAAGCTCGCAGCTTTACCTGTGGGTGCTGTAAGTAATACTTCTATGCCTTTATGACTATTCCACTCCCTTTGAGGAAGAAAAGTGTTCCATTCTTCTGGCGCATCGAGGTCTTGTTCAAAGTCTTCACAAGCTTTCCACACTTCTGCCGCTTCCATTTGCTCCACGTACTTGAAGAGATGGCTAACAATTGTTGTCTTTCCACAGCCACCTTTCCCACTGACAACTGTCACTGCATTAAAACAAATCATTTTCAGGGCAGCCACCTGATCCTGGTCCAGTTGTACTTGATTTGGCTTTTCAAAATCAATTTCATTTTCATCAGAATGAAAAACTTGGCTACTATGGTTCTGCATGTCCAAAGCATGATGATCATTTTCTAATTTTTCTTCCTGAAGCTCACTGGTATTTACTGCATCATCTCCTTCTGCATGATCAGATTTCCTGGTCTCCATAGATGCAAGAACTTCTTTCACATCCACATTTAAGTTCCATGATGGTGATGTCATAAGGTCATGTACCAAAGAAGCAACATCTCTTTCAGCTTCATAAAGATCACTGAGAAAGATACATTCTTTCTCATTTGTCACTACCCTAATATCTTTCAAAAACTTCAGAGAAAACCAAACGTCCTGAAATGATATCTTTCCAGACAACTTAAAGGTTAATTCATCTTCTTTAACATAAGTGTGTCCATATTCTCTACATATCTGTTTCAGTTTATTATATGTTATTAAGGCATTTTTCTCCAAATCACTCATGTTTTGGAGAAGAAATTCACATTGACAAAAAGCCAGCCAAGTTGCTTCACACCCAAGAAGCTTCAATTCTCTGTAGATTATCTTTAAGTAAAAAATACAAGCAAAATAAAAATTTAAGTTCTTTTATAAAACATAGTATAACAAAACCTTTTTCAGAAAAAAAAATAAAAAAGAAAAAAAGAAAAAGCTTTCAGCATTCATAAATGTTATAAAAGCAAGATAAATAATTCAAGTAGAGTGCTATTTTTAAAGTCACTTCAACAATAAGCATGTTGTACCTGTTTGCTTTGAATCTTTGTTAAGTCACTAACTTTTTATCACTAAATAAATGATGGGGTTGCTGATTAAATGGCATTTAAATATTAGAATGGGGAAAATAAAAGCAATAATCCCCCCAAAAAACACAACAAAACAAAACAAAACCTTTTTCATTCTAAATATCTCTAAGCCATATCAAAGCACATCTTATAGTGCCCCTCTCCATGTAATATGCAATCTCCTCCTTTTTGTTCCTCACATAAGACATTCCCTCTCCCAACTTCCCATTTTCCCAGGCTGCTCCCTGTGCTTGGAGCTCTCTCCCTCTTCATTTCCACCTCCTGCCTTCCCTGGCTCAGGTAAGACTCATTTCTTGCAAGAGATTTTTCCAAGTTCCCCTCAATGCAGTGCCTTCCTCTAAGATTACCCCGATTTACCCTTACATATCTTGTTTGAAATAGGGGTTTGCATGTTGTCTTCTGTCAGACTGTGACCCTCTTAAGAGCAGGAATGAACTGTCTTTTGCCTTTCTTTGCACCTTAGGGTTTAGCACTGTGTCTGGCACAGAGTTGGTTCTTAATAAATGCTTGTTGACTGATTGAGTTCCATCATTAGGTTTCACTAGAGTGCCAAGGGGTCCATGGCCATACAAAAATTAATAGTGGATTTTGAGATGGGGAAAGATGCAATGAGTCCAGTACATTAGCACTTACTCTTACAACAACATAAAGAGAAAGGTCAACAAGTAAGCTCAGTCAATCATGTCTCACCCTCTTTTTCCATGTTGTGCCCACTCATTATGAGTGTCCCCCAAAGCTCAGCCTGGAGTCCCTTCACTTTTCTGTCTACAGTCTCTCACTTTGGTTGATAGATGTCCCAGCACTCAGGCCTATAACCTCATCTCCTTTCTCCCTTACCCTTCATATCCAATCCATCACCAAATCTTGTTGTTTTCACCTTCACAGCACCCCCCCTAAACACTTTCATGTAGCCATCACAGTGTTTCAAGTCCTTATCACCTCTCACCTGAACCACTGCAAGAGCCTTATGATTGGTCTCCCTGTCTCAAGGATCTCCCTACTCCAGTCCATGCTCTACTCAGCTGTCAAACTAATCTTCCTAAAGCTCAGGACTGACCATGTCATTCCCCTACTCAATAAGCTCCACTTGCTCTTTTACATCCAAATCAAACATAAATTCCTCTGGCATTCAAAGCTCTTTATGACATGGATCTTTCCATGTTCCTAGGTTTTTTACACTTTATTCCCCTCTATATACTCTATGATCCAGATACAATAGATGACATTTATATATCAATTTAAGGTTATATATCAATTTAAGAGGACTATAAGACCTAATTTGATCTTCATAAGAATTTATGTGTTCTGTACATGTTATTCTCCTCAATCAACAAATATTTATTAAATAGCTGCTGGGAGCCAGGCACTGTGCTGAACACTGGAATAGAAAAACAAAGAATAAAACAATTGCTTCTCAAAAAGGAGCTTACTTTTGAAGGGACATACATGTGTATCTTCTATATACACATTTATACATGTACATACACAACATGTAAAATACAGAATAAATACAAGTAAATATAAAATAGTTTACTTCAAAATGAAAAGACAACACTGGCTGGTGGGAGGGTGGAGTAGGGGGTTGTGATGAGGAACGGGACATGGAATTCAGGAAGTTATCATGTTGTTCAGAGGTCTCTTGAAGGAAGATAGGAATTCTATAACATAAAAGTGTAAAGTGCCTTCTGAGCATAGAGAGGTAAATGATTGTCCAGATTCTCTAGGTCTTTATGGCTGAGGGTCCAGTGCTCCTTTCATTATACCACACTGCCTTGCTCTTAGCAAAACAAAGACTGTCAATTCCTAGAATTATCGCCTACAGTTCCAATCACTTATTAGTAAACCTCTACTCTCTCACCCTCTAGATTTATCCACCCTCTTCTCCCTTGTTCCTAGCTATTCTTTCCTCTCTCCATATTCTTCTCTTGTATTTTCCATCCCTTTTTCTTCATTTACGAAACTATACAATTAAAATCTTGGTTAGTGCAGTTTACCTTAAAAAAATACTGTTGGGACTAGTCAAACAGGATCATTGCAGAATGTATCATTTTACTACCAGTATTCTACCAGTAGTGTATGGACATGGAATGTTATAGTCTCCAGAGAATTTAAAATGATTATCACATAAAGAGTAATGGAAAATGGCATAATGCTTGTGAAAAGATGACTACACTTAAATAATGAGCAACTTTAAAGGAAAAAATCAGGGAAATTAGTGATACAAAAAGATGAGCTGATCAGGAATTCTGACAATGTTCCAATACGTCAGAGATGTGACCTCAGAAGGCAGCTTGATACAATGGATAAAATATTGAACTTGGAGTCAGGAAGGTCAAGAAGGTCTGAATAAATTCAAATCCTATCTGAGATACTTACTACCTATGTAGCGTGACCCTAGCCAAGTCCAGCACATAACTCAGTGCTATGGCACATAGTAGGCAAATAATAAATGCAACCTCTTTTGTAACCTCTTTCTGCCTCAATTTACTCACCTGTAAAGTGAACACAACAACAACATCTACGTCACAGAATTGTAACATCTACATCACAGAACTGATCAAATAGGAATATAATTAAAGTATGTTACAAACTTTAAGTTACTAAATAAGCACTGTCATCATTATTCACAAAGGGTATGTCATCAGGGTTCCATCATGTCAGGTCATACCTTGCTGGAAAGGTTGTAAGTATGGTGCAAGTGACAGAAAAGGTGTGCTATCTGAGGAATAACCTAGTAAATCAGAGGGAGGCTGGCATATTGGCTCTTCAGGGATAAACCTATTTTGGCCAGATCATCTCTACAAAACAAAGAAAAAATGTTTGTGGCTCTTTACATAACTGACAAATCTGGCCTAGTTTTGACAAGTATAGAGATTATCACAGAAATCAGCCCAGCCACCCAAGGGTTTGTATCCTACTTACTCTACTAAAGCCAAGTTTCCACGGACAGGTATTTAGAATCTCTTCCAAATCTCTGAACAAGTTCTCAGGATGTTCTAGGTTCAGAAGATTGTGAAAATGGCGAGGCAAAAGGATTGGAATGAATTCCATTATTCTTGGAAATTTCAAAGCTCTCATTACAGTTTTTAAAACAACTATAGGAGACCAAAAGAAAAGAAGTTAAAGTAAGACATAAAGAAAGCAAGGGTTTTACAGACAAATTTCTATAATGGACATCATTTGCACAAAAAAGGAGTAACACCAAGGATTATTTTACACAACTGGATGAAATAATCAAAATTAAAGAAGAGATTACTAACGATGACAGTGGTCTTGCTCTAGTCAATGAGAATGTTGTTCATGGTTTGGTCACCTGAAAATTCTAAGCTTTCATCCTATACATAAACCATATTGCATTTTCTTTTTAGACAGAAACTTATTGTTTAGAGTTTTTTTTTTCCTTTCTGCTTCCTCTCCATAAGTGACTGTGACCTAACTAATTCATTTCAAAGATTTGAACACAATTTCTATCAGATTTGGGCATTTAACTCCATAAACATAAAAAACTTTTATCTAAAAATTAATTTAAATCTACACATGACCTTATATCATCTATTTGGGCAGCTGAATAGCAGTAAGCAAAAATGCTATTTTCTGGTCCAATATAGTTGATGTTGCTATCTAAACCATTTTTGGTTATGAAATTTTATGGTAATGAGGTCATACTTACTACATTTAACTACATCCATTTTCCACTGAAATTTACTTTTCCTTTTCACATAACTGGACACTTTTCCAACTAGATCATGTCCCATACCAGGCAGACTCCCCACTCTGCCCTACCCCCAAAAGGAAAATCACACTAATTTATACATGTTGTCTTTTCTAAAGGAAGGCTGTATTTCAGATTATGCTAATAAAAGCTGAAACATTCCAGTCCTCAGTTGCTGTAATGGCCTGACTTGAATCTGATGTTAAATTTACACTTACTTGAATTTTTATTGAATAAACTTTGATTATTTTTCTTCTGTGAAGAATTTCCACCTTTTCCCCCTGAAGACTCCTTTTGCCACTCTTCTTCAAAATCTTTCAGCGCTTCTTGAAGATTTGCAAAGTTCAAGTTGCAATAATTTGATCTTTTATACACCCACTTTAAAAATTTCAATTTAGAATCATCTGTAAATTCACAGGCCTTAAGAAAAAGTGCACAAATATCTCTATGCTTGGATGATAAGTCTGTCTGTAAAAAATAAGAAGGCAATCCATGGGCTAAGTAGCGGGATCTCGCGAGCTTTACTTTTACTTTAACTTTCCACCAAGGACCAATCAATGGAAACCGTCCAAACACTCGAATCTTCTCTGTGGTGTTTTCATCTTCAATTACAACTTTTAAAATAACAACAAACATAAGGAGAATTTATCAACTAATTTAAGATGACATATAACCAAATTTTCCTCAAATATTAATTTTTTAAAATTGATTTTATAAATTCCAGTGTAATGAACTTTAAGGTTCAGGGAATTATATGCAGCAAAAGAACAACATACAAAATTAGTCATTCTATTAATTTTTATCAGATACCGTATTCAACTTTTCCAATAAATAAAATAATCTAAATGGCTTTTCATAGGAAAATGCGAATATACACACATGAGAATGCAAAATGCTGTTTATAGGATCATGATTTTAGACTTAGAAAGAAGCATAAAGGTCTCATCCAATCTTCTTACTTTAGAGATGAGGAAATGGCCGCGGAGAGGTTTAAAGTAATTTGGCCCTTGTCCAAGGACATTCAGGAAGAGACAGGATTCAAACCCAAATTCAAACTCCATTACTTTCCATTGGACCATAAACTAGATATTCTCTCCAGTTTTAAATTCATGATGTTTAACTAGAATTCATTTTACAAACGAGGAAACTAAGGATCAGTCAGCTTAATCAATTGTTCCCAAATCCACTTTTCTGCCTAACTTACTCTTCCTCTCAAAGTAGGAGTCATTCTTGCTTCTCTACCCTCCCACACCTTCATATAGCCCACCTCCCCACCCCCACCAAATCTGTTATCTACCACTTCAAAAATTCTAGCTTTTTTCTGTTCTCACCACAACTAAACAAGGGCCTCATTGCAGGGATGATTTTATCAGCTTCCTTGTACTAGTTTTCTCCACTCTCGAATCTATCCTTCCAACAGCAGCTGAAATGATTATCTAAAAGAATCACGTCTAACCATGTTTCTCTTTTGCTCAAAAAACTTGAGTAGCTATCCACCGACATTAGTAGAAAATAGGAAGTCATGTTCAATTTGCATATTATTTCTATGGGTTTCTTTCTTTGAGTCATTATTGAGATTCTTCGAGATTGTAACTGGGGTTTTCTTGGCAAAAATATTGGAGTAGTTTGCTATTTCCTTCTCTGGTTCATTTTACTGACTGATGAACTGAGGCACAGGGTTAAATGACTTGCCCAGGGTCAAGCTAATGTGAACTCAGGTCTTCTCAACTCCAGACCCAGCACTGCATCCACTAGCTATCCACCTAGGGACTCATTTCTAAGGATACTCATTGTTTTCTGCTACAGAATTGAAACTCCTTGTGGGCAGAAACCATTTTCTTTTATCTTTCTATCCTCAGGGTCTAGCACCATAGCTTGTACAAATAAGTGCTTGAATAAAGTCCATTGCTTTGCTTAAAGCCAGAGCCCAAAATAACAGTTCTGGGATCCAAACCTAGATCCTCATCCCTCACTACACCGAACTGAACTAACTGTCCTTGGACAAGGACCAAGTTACTTATCCTTTTCTGGGTCCATTTCCTCATCTGCAAATGAGAGGGTTAGATGAAACCTTTAAGGTTCTTTCCAACTCTACAGGGATTCCCTCAGAGATACCAGTAAACAAGGTTCAATTCACCTTCCTTTAAAATCTAATCAGGAAGGCAAATATACCTATGAATGGATAGATGGCTGAAAGAATTAACAGCATTAACCAAATGCTTACTATTAAGAGCCAGGAACCTGGCTTATTTTGTATGCACTAGAGAGAGAGAGAAAAAAGAAACATTCCTAGCCCTCAAGGAGTTTATATTCCAAAGGAAACAACACACACAGAAAGTCTCAAAAGTAGCTTTAAACTGCTTCAAGACTTTGGGACATGCTGTCTATAGGAAAGGTGGCCTGGGAAAGGAGAGGTTTCAGAATCATCAGGAGTAAAATCTATAGGGCAGACAAATGACACAGGCCTTTCCAGGAGTACTTCTGGCCATCTCCTCACCAAGTAGTCTATGCTCAATCATCCCTATTCTCAAATCCCCCAACTTGACCTCGACCCTTGGATCTCCAGACCCTGGTAAGTGAAGTTTCTCTTTATCTATTATCCCTTTTGTTGCTTCTGAGCATCCTCCCCCAAACCCCTTTCCCAGCTCTCCTTTTGCATTATATTTTATAACTATAAAAGTATTTAATTAATTTATTCGTTTTATTTTTATTTCTTAATTTATAAATAAATTATAATTTAACACATAATGTATACTATACTATAACAATGATACAATATATACATTACATTATATTACAGAATATACTATATCTTATATATTCTATGGTATATTATATCACGTTATATTATTATATGTTGTATAACATACTATATTACATTACACTACATATTATATAATACATTACACTATTATATTATATAACATTTATATATGTACAAATAATTTATATTTAATTATAAATTAAACGATTTTAAATGTATAAAGGCAAATGCCTTTATATTTTAAGTGCATACAGCAAAAGCCTAATAAATGCTTCCCCTTTCAATAGAAATGGTTATACGTATCTCACAAAAATGAGCGGGCTCATGAGCACAGGGGGTAAGATTCTTAGCTGGATGGGGTTTTATCGAGCCCACCCGCTCATCTCGGAGGGAAGAAGGGAGGTTCGAAGACAAACGTCACGGGGCTGGAGAGGACCCTCAGACCATCCATTCGAGCCCTCCTGGTTTTACAGATGAGGAAACTGAGGCCCAGAAGGGTGGAGGAGCACAGGCCGCAGCTAGGGCCCAGAATGGGAGCTCGGGTTCTATCCCTGGCCGCCCCCCCGCCTTTCAAGGCCAGGTCCTCGGCTCTTTCCGGGCTGCTTTACCCCAGCTGCGCGAGGGGAGGCTGCCCGCCCTCAACCCTCCGTTACACAGCTCCTCGGCGTCCACGAAGAGCGGCTCGTCCTCCTCGTCCTCCTCCACGACAGCCTCCTCGCCTTCGTCCTCGTCCTGCGCGTTTTTGTCCGGCAACAGAAGGCCCCGTATTACCCGCGGTGTCCCCATCGTCGGGAAAGCGAAGTCGAAACCAGGCGGCTAGTAGAGCCCGCGGCGGCCGAACCGAAACAGTGGCGGAGAGAGCCCAGGCGCCGAACCGCCCAACCAATCAGCGAGGCCGCAGAAACGCCCGGCCAATCAATCAGCGAGGCCGCAGAAACGCCCGGCCAATCAGCGAGGCCGCAGAAACGCCCGGCCAATCAATCAGCGAGGCCGCAGAAACGTCCGGCCAATCAGAATGGGCATCTTAGCCCCGCCCTCTTCTCCCGGAAAGGAAGGCATTCCACCCCCGGCTCCGTGAGAGTCTCCAAACCAGGCGTTTGGATGGTGTCTGAAGTCACGTGGTCCGTGCTTCCCGCCACTCAGAAGCGCTGAGATTCCTCAACCTTCAGACTCCGCCCAAATCGGAGTAATCACGAGAAAGCGGGAAAGGGAGGGGGGACGGTGTAGGCAAGAGGCTCCGCCCCAACTAGGGAGCTGTGGGGCGGGGCTACCCTTGTTGCGGTATAAATGAAACAATTCCTACCCTAAACTGGCTACTGTAATGATGGAGTCGTTACTGTATCAGTATCAGTTCAGTGAGTGGATAAATCAAGGTTAGACTGTAACAAGAAGGAAAACATTCTCTATCCTGGTCTTCAGTTCATTGCCTAAGATTTTCATAATCTTTGGCAGTTTATTTCCTAAGATTTTCATAATCTTTAGCAACCTGTTTTAGTTTCTTTTGGACAGGGTAATGTAGTGATAGAAAGCAAGGCTCAGGACAACGAAGCCAAATTCAAGTGTATCCACCATCACGCACTGGTGGTGTGACCTTGGCAATTCACTTAATCTCTCAGTGCCTCCAGACTACTCTCTAAAACAGTAAAATGCAGAGAAGTTGCAATCCCACATTGGTAAGAGTTCCCCATATCAGGGAAATTAACCGGGTCCAATTCCTGTCCCAGTTTCCGGACTGACCACAAGTCAATGACCTCCAAATTAAGTCACTATATACTTTGATATTTGTCACTCACAAAGGATGGTGAAAACCATTTTGTTTGCTATGGATGACTACACAGGATAGCAACACCTCCCCATCCAATTACATAAGTAGGGAGCCTGTGAACTACAGTTTTAGACCTGCAAACTCAGAACATTGAGCAGGGGGTAGTTCTCCAGGGGAACCAAACTCCAAGAACAAACTAGCTAGAATAAAGATGGTAGTGACCCTTGCCAGAGCCACTATAACTTACTCGGGGATCAGTTCGAGCTCTCTATGGGCCAGCAGTGGAATGATTTGCCTCAGGAATATGTACCCCATGGAGTTAACCTGTAAAAAATACATTTCCTAAAACAAATCTTTGCCTCTGAAGTTTCAAAATACAAAGAATTATCTTTAAATTATTTTTTAGTGATGTTAAGCACTATTAGCCCTCTTTCTTCTCAGGGAACATCCCACTATAGAGTTTATAGTACTTCTTTTGGACCTGGACATTTTCAAAATCTATCCAGATCTGAGAAAGGAGCACCAAAAAAACTTTGGTATCTTCTTTTCCTGAAAAACACCCTGAATGCAGATGGTGTCTTTCTTCATATTCTTTAAAAGCTCATCACCCCCAAGGTAGCTGCAATTCTTCCCCCTCTAAGAGTCAAAGGGATACCTCATCCTGCTAATAAACAATCATCCTCTATTAAATCACAGTCTGGGTGTTACTTATTTGAATTCTCACCTCCTGAAATTTTGCCCTGAATTGCCTTGAAAACTACCCCACCTAGGGCTCACACAGTTTCACTCCAAACCTTAGGGTAAATGGCCCTTCTACAGCAAAAATTTTGTCCCTCGAAAAACTACTGCTGTCTAAGGGACCCTGCCCAATCAGTCCTACCCTAGGATGTTGAGAGTGAAGATAATGGTTTATTCTGTCCTACAAGGAATGAGTCCCTTACAACTTACATTCTCTCTTAAATTATAAAGCTACAACACTGACACAATCATATTCTTCACATTTATGAATGGTTAACAAAATGGTTACTAGCATTCAAAGACTGTTATTCTGATGAGATGCAATGTAAATATATTATCCCATTCCATAATAAATTATAACCTATAGTCTTAGGAACTTTCTATACCTGGCCACTTTTAGCTAAGCAAATTGCTACAAACATATTGCCTTGTAAATGCTCCCCAATTCCCCTTATCAATCGGTTAGTTGTCTCATATGGATTTTGTCCCAAATGGCTGACTTCCTACTCTTATTATGGATAATTTCCAGAGCATACATTTTTCATATATGCTTTCCAGATAATTGAATAATTATGGACAAATCTGTAACTAACACCCCCAACAATTTTCATGCCAGACCTCCAGTATCTATGCCATGTCATATCCTGCCCCTCCTCCACTTAACCCTTTATCTTGGACAAATTTAACCCAAAGCATTATTTCTTGCAAACTTTTTTCTCAGGGAAGTTCCCCCAATATCATGTAAAGGAGATTTCCCTACACCCTTTAGGTACTCACAAAGCATTTTGAATGCTGATGACCACCCCTAAACTATCCACCCAAGTGACCAAAAAAATAATTGCCATGATATTTTTCACACAGACAGCTAAAATATTTTACTCTCCCTTTGATTATATGCCCAGTAAGATTACACATAGATAGGCTTACATACCTCTGAGCTAGCTTTTACTGGTTCCAGTTACTGTGGATCATCTGATTAAAGATGGCTTTACTTAAAAAGCTACATACAATCTCATAGAGAAAAATGAAAATGAACTTTATTGTCCCAGTTGCATGTTTTAACCCTAGAGATTCTAATTCTAAGTGTCATTTTATTTTAATCTATGTCATTCTTAACCTTCGATTTCCTGCCATGCAGAAATATTGAGATAAATAGATGAGTAAGTGTCTCTAGATCAATTATTTCTATTCTGTCCTCTTCAGTCCAAGCTCACAGCTCCCAAAGAATCCACAACCTCTATATCCGTCTTCAGGAGTTGGGAAAAAATGATTTCATTCTGTGCAAACTCATCTGAAAAAAAAACTGCCCTATTTCTAAATGGACATTCTCCTCCCCTAAGAAAAGTTATTAGGAAAATTACTATAAGAAGATTGCTTAGAAAGCACACGGCATTAGAGTAAGGTCTGGCTGTCCAAAGGAACACCCAAGACACCTTTTTGCTAGCTAGTATTAAAAACAAACTTCCCCAAACCAATACTAACATAGACAAAATGGGCCACATTTAGCTCCCTCACTGGTCCCATTTTGATCAATAAAACCTCTCATAAAATCATATATTCTTAGAGATCAAAAAATCCAACCTTCCCACTCAGTGAAAGCATTTTCTCTACATCTATGTGGATGCTTTAAATATAAAACGTGAAATGCTTTCTACCTAAATCTTATCTTTAGCTCTTTCCTCCTGTCTTCCAATCCTTAAGCCAACTGATCCAAACCCAGTGCAGTACTTTTTTCCATCACAAAAAAACATTCACTTTCATTACTGTGGATAATTGAGATAATTTGTCTAAATCAATTAAACAAAATGTCCTCTTTATTGAAGAAGATTCCAAAGTTGTCACTTTTTAAATTTTTATTTAAATATACTCAAATATTTGTGTCATAACTAGAACTATATATTAGGTATAAAGCAGCACAATGGCATGAATCTCAGGATTCTTTTATCACCTACAACCAATATCTGAAACCCACATCTAACCCTCTCTCAACTACAACCATTGCCATGACTTCATATCTACTAAATTTATTCTTTGCTTTTATTATAAACACCTTGCCCCTTTATTTTCATTTCATTAGTCCCTATTCTGGCTTTACTTGCTCTCCTAACTTTTGCTGCATGGCATCAGCTATTTTAGCTATGGCTTCCTTAGAACCCAGTATCTCTTGGTCATTTTTCCTCCACCATGGCTGTCACTCTCCAGCATTAGTTGCCCTTAATATTTGCTTTTTCTCTTCCCAGGCTGGCCAATACTGGTACTAAAAGGAAGCAATGAAAATATGCCATTAGGACAATTGTAAAACCATGCAATTTAACATCAACTGACTCATTAATTCTTTTATTCACTTCTTATATATTGTTAAATTCCTCACAGAAGCTATTTCAAGGTTTTTCTAACCTCAAACTTCCAATATCAATACTTGCAGTGATAATGCATTTTTTATTTAGTATAATCAAGTGCCTCTGATTGAATAATGTGATTAAAGAAGATCTTCCCCTCCCATTAATGGGCCTGGGAAGATTTGTAGGAGGGCTCACACCTTTTGTTAATGAGGCACTGGTTCTCAAGTGTTGCGATGCTTTCTGGCTCTGATATATGAATACCCCAAGGTGAGGTTTTACTTTGGTGCTTACTGATTGAAAGTGTTTGTTTGGCCAGAGGAGACTCTGGACAGTCACTAAGGAGCACCCCAGCTTTGAAAACCCAGATGTTAGTTCTTCTGTCTCTGGTAACTGTATGTATGGATCTGTCTGTTGATCTGTATTTCTCTGTATTTTCTCTGAAGTTCAGGGTGCTGACTTTTTCCCCTGAACTAAGTGAATGACATATATATTCTTGATTAAAGTGATTGCTGACCCCTCAAAAGTTGCTTTCCTTTTAGAAAAGCAGATCAAAGAACCTGTGATAGCAGGCCCTCCTCTGTATGTTGAGGTCCTTACTTTTACACTACTAATTCCCAAAATGTGCTTCATATTCCCCTATTTATTTTGAAGATGAGATGTCCCTGCTCCTTTCTAAGACAAACCCACTCATTCCCATTCCTTGTTCTTCTAGGATGCTGTCCTGTCACCAACTCTTTTCTTTAATAGTTTCATCTTTTCCCTCTTTACTAGCGCATTCTCTCTCTCTCTCTCTCTCTCTCTCTCTCTCTCTCTCTCACACACACACACACACACACACATACACAGTGGTTATTTTTAATTATTCTTTATATTAATTTAAATTTTAAATTTAAAGGTTTTTCTTCAACTTTACCTGCTTTAAAAAAAAGGTGTTCTTAACCTGGGATCCATGAACCTGGATTTTTTTTTCAAATTATTACTTTGATAATTGTATTTCAATATATTTGGTTTCATTTGTAATATAATATATCATATTTTATAGATTTGAAAGCATTAGTCTGAGAAGGGGTCTGTAGGTATTGTAACCATCAAAAACCCCTTTCCTAAAACCACTATTCCATTTTCTTTTTCAACTTCTTTCTTAAAAAAGAATATTATATCCTCTTTTTCTCTACCTCCTTAATTTTTAGCCTCCTGAATGTGACTTCCACCTGAATTTTTAAAAGGCTTTACAAGTACCCATTGTGTGCAAACCAGGCCCTGTCTAACAAGCTTTCATATTGGCAGGGGTGGGTTGAGACAGAGAAAGCATATAAAACAGAAGTAAATAAAAGATAATTTATGGACAGAGAAGGTACTGATAATTTAGGAGAACCAGTAAAATTTTTCCTGTAGATTTCACCTAATGTAAACCTTGAAAGAAGCTAAGGTTTCTATGATTAGATGGTAAGAAGGGGCTTCATTCCAAGTGTGGGAGAAGAACCAAACTCTGTAAAGGCCCAGAGGTGATAGAAGACGTTTGGGGAATTTCAGGGAAGAATAAATAATGTTTTGGAAAGTTTGAAGGGGAATGGTTAAAAAGTCTGGAAAGGAAGTCAGTAGCCTCATTTTGAAGTGCTATAAATAATAACAAGTTTACATTTTATCCTAAAGGTAGTAGGAATCATTGAAATGTCTGGGAGGAAAATCATTTGTCCAAACCTATGCTTTAATTTTTTTATACTGGTGGCAGTGTGGAGGATGGATTGGAAAGGGTGTAAGAATTTTAACTTGAGTTAGGATAATTAATTACAAGGTTACTGCAATGGTGCATATGGGAGTTGATGAAGATCTAACATAAGGTGATGGCCATTTGAGTAAAGGGGATGAATGGGAGAGATAGTATGGTAGTAGAAACCACAGGATTTTATAACTGTATATGGAGGGCAAAGAAGGGAAGAAGAGTTGAGTTTATGAACTTTGATAGCAGAAAGAACGAGGGTGTCATTAACAGAAGTCAAGAAATTTGGAGGAGCAAGAAGACAGTGAATTCTGTTGTACACCTTTTGAGTGCAAAACACCTATGAGACATCTGGATAGAAAAGTTTAGTACACAATTGAAGGTGAAGGATTGGCATTCCGGGGAGTAATAAGTGCTGAATATGTAGTTTTGGGAATCATCTACATAGAAATTATTGAAACAAGAGCTAATAAAATCAAAAGAGAAGTTACAGAGAGGAAAGAGGCTCCAGGACAAAGCCATGGAAAACAGTCATAGTTACACAAGTTGGGACATGAATGAGGAGCCAACTAAGGCCACCCAGAGGGAGCCATCAACAGAGAAGAGAAATGGGAATATCACATAAAAACCAATAGAAGAGAAATTTCCTGGAGAAAATGAATCGTCAATCAGTCCATCAATTAACAGATATTACATGGCAATTATTAACCGGGAACTGTTCTAGGGGGCTAGGGCTACAAGTAAAAAGATTAAGTTCTAATTCATAGTGAGATAAATATATACTACATAAATATAAAATTAATAAATACACATACTCAATATGAAGTAATTTGGAAGGGTAAGTACTAGTAGTCAGGAAGGTATCAGAAGATGCATCATAAAGGAAAAGCTCTGAGAAACAGGTAAGAAGGGAATGTATTCAAGGCAGGAGGGATGGCCAATACAGAGCCATGGAGACAGGAGATAAAGTGAGTGGGGAACAGAGAGAAGATTAATTTGTCTGAATCACTGTGATTTATCCAGGGTCAAAAGCTAATGAGATCAAAGATAAGGACTGGGAAACAGCCACTTGATTTAAGAATTAAGAGACTGTCAGTACCTTGAAGACAGGAATTTACCACCCCCTTAGGATATCTTCTGTCTTCAAACTTTCCCCTCTTTCTGTAATCCATTGCACTGCCCAATATCCTCTCTCATGTCTCTTTTAAATAACTTCTGGTTTCACCTTAAGGTTGTATGTCTGGGGTTCAAATGTATTGTCTTATGACTCAAACACTAAGCCCAAAATGCCAGAATGGCCCTTCTTGACCTTTCAGGTTTACCACTGCTTTACAAGAGACTTTGACTATTGCCTCATCATGCCCCTCATAGCAGAATCTGGCAATAAATTGGACCTAGTTATTAACAAAAATCCCCTGGCTTCTTAGAAGGTAGTCCCAGATCAACAATGTACTTTATCTGATGGAGAATGGAGTGACCAGAACAGAGTTTTCTTTCAACAAACTGGACAAGGAGATAGTCTGAAGACAGGAGAACTCATTGTAGCATTTTTTTTTTTTACTGAGGCATAGATCAATGATGTGGCATTAACTGTAAAGCACAGGGACTTTAAATGTCTCTCATGGCTCATGTTCACTATTCTTTTAAAATTGGAAGTTTTTCTTGTGACCTCTTCGATAAATGGCAGGTTAAGCCCAATGATAGAACAAAAGAGATAGCAAAAAGTGGGTAGGTCTTTTCTTCCCTCTAGTTAATAAACAGAAAGATCTTTTAAATAGTCAATTTCATTCTTTCATCTTAATATATCTAGTTTTGAGAAAGAAAAAATTCTTATTTTCTAAAATCTCCTTTATGATACTATCACATAATTCAGTTTTAAAAACAACTAGTTACTGGGTTGTAATATAGCAGTAAGCTGTATGAATAAGGCTCTTTGTAAATTTAGTTTTATTATGGGTAGTATTTTATGAACTCTTGGTTTACTGCAGAAGCAGGGGTACAGATATAAAAATAAGTTATGTTAAAGTGTTTCTTCAAATATATAAAAGAAGCTGTGGTAGGTGGGGGTGAAATATATTGCCCAGGTATAAGAGCAACTTTACTAGGATGTATATTATGCACTACACAGATACTAAAGAGATCATATATTAAGGCCTTTAATTTTTTTCAAAATTTTTTTATTTCTTAAGTAGATAAAAACCTCTAAAAATGGGTGAGTCCTCAGAAAACTCAGTCTGAGGCCTTTTGTTCTTAAGTTCATTTATTTTCTTTTGTTTAAAGACAAATACCTGTAACAAGATCCAGTCAACTGAGGTTAACATAATGCCAAGCAAATCAAATTCAGATCATTGCATAAGCTGTTTTGACAGATTGAGGGGTATATAGCACATGTATTTAGAAATTCCACTGGAATATATATTTTTTTCTGAGTTGTGTCACTTAGAGAGATCATAAATCAGTTTTATTAAATGCATCATCAATTTCTAGTGCCTCTCAAAGCAATAAATGAGGTTAGGTACTTCTCCTCATGAGCAAATTTTTTCAGTTCAGATGTTTTGAGAAGATACGATAACAGCCATTTTCTGTTGAATATTTTAAACTTGATTGATATGTTGGCTCTAGAACCTTCATTAATAGTCATTTTCTAACCATTTTGATTTATGTTAAAAATTCAAACACTACTTACACAAAGTATCACTATCTTCTTTAACTTATTTCATGAATACCTTTCTTGGGTGCACATGCAAATGTTTCCTTCATACTTCAACACTCCTAGGACAAAAAAAAAGAAAATTTAAAATAGAATCATGTTTGAAAGAATCATGAGTCACTTAAATGTGTTCTTTTATTTGTAACAAGTATCAAACTCTAAAGTATTTTTATGCAAATTTAATATTTTAATAGTATATTTATCATCTATGTATAGTTTTGGGGAGTTCCGAATTATTGTAGATTTGTGTGCAAAAATCAAATTGTAGACAATGCAATTGAGTAATTTTAAAAAGACAAAGTATGAAATTGAGATCGGAGACCTATAAAACCACTGTGATTAGATGTGCAAGAGTACAAATATAACATAACACAAGACAGCTTCATTTAAGTGTATGAAGTTTAAAAACAGAAGTCTTAAAATGAAGGATTTCCAAAAATTTAGTCTATAATGTGTTTTATATGACACATATACCTGTGGTAAATCATCAAAGTGACAGAAACTTGGACAAATATTGAGTCATCTTTCTTCAACAAAGGATGATTATTTTGACCCCTGAAAGATTAAGGTTATTTTTCCACTTTCAATTCAATCCAACAATTAATTACTTAGTGTTTACAACACTTTATTTTTAATTATTGTTGTACAGAAACATCTAATTACCTAGTCAAATCCTATTAAAATGAATGCTAAAACTGTCCACATCTTGACTTTCTAGAATATTATTTGTAAATCTTACATTGAATTTCTATTGCTGGAATTTAATCTGTCATCCAATCAGCACATTATCCAAACCAACAGGATAAAAATTGAACTAGGATAAGTGTGAGTTGCATTTAAGTTTTTAAAATTAAGTTAGTATAAAATGGAGAGGTAACTTGAAAGTCTTTCATGTGAGGAACAAAGAAAAAATAGGCAAACAAGATGGTAAAGAATTTTGAAGGCATGCTATATAAGGAGCAGCAAAAGGAATTGGGGTAAAAAATAAAAATAAAACAATAAATGGAATCTTTGATTCAACAAACATTTACCCTGATGAAGAAAATTTTTAGAGAAGATATGAAAACTGTCTAATCCCGAGGGATAATCATATGGATGAAGGATCATTGAATTAGCAACAAGGAGTGAAAGTTGAAGAGAGGTATATTTAAAGTTTGACATGTAATTAGGGAAAAAAATAAAACGCTATTTTAAAAAATAAAATAAATGAAACTACTGCAACAAAATAAAGATGGAAAGAGAAAAAGTCAAAAACATGTTAAAAATTGGTTCTGCAAAAGATCAATGGGCTACCTCAGGTAATAAGGAGTTGATTTCACCTCACTGAAGGTCTTTAAGCAAAGACAATATGACCACCTTTCAGATATGTTCTAGGGGAGATTTCTTGTTCAGGTACAGGCTGAACTTGAAGACCTCTTTGGGGGAGGGGAGTCTCTTCCAACTCAGATTCTACAAACCATTGTGAGAAGGCTGCCAAAATGCTAATCTTGGACTGAATTTACAGGAGCAAAGTCATTAGGACCAGAAGAGTAAATGAGACTTGTTTAACCCCAGGCGTAGATCTAGGAATAATGGAAGCTTGATGTAAAAGAAAACCTTCATAACAACTAGAGCAATCCCAAATTGGAATTGGTCTATCTCAGCCTAATTAGGCTGCTTTGACACCCCTTATTGGAGACTTTCAAGCAAAGATTGGATGATATTTACGACTTGGGGGAGTGCAGTGGAGGGAATTTCTATCTAGATATGGTTTGAACTACAGCTTACTAAAATTAGATCTGGCCAACAATGAAAGTGGATTGCCTTGCAAAATATCTCCTTGTCCCTGAAAATCATCATACTCCAGTTATATAATGGAAAGTACTCTTGCATTGCAGAGGTTGGTGTAGATGACTGAGTTCTTTTCCTAACAATTTTCATTTATTTTAAACTGCTTAAAATACAAACATGGGTAAGCATCTTTAACTATCTTCCAATAAGATACTATATTACCAAATATAAGACATATTCCTAAAAATATGAAAAAGTCCAAGCAAAGCTAAAAGTTTGCCTTTTACACTATATTTTAATTTTTAAAAAAATGCTTGGTTCTGCATTACTTTTTATACCAACACAAGGGAGCTAAAGCTTTAGTTTTGCTTTAAAAGATTTGCTAATATTGCGTGATGATCCACTATGAATGACTTAACTCTTCTCAGCAATATAATGATGCAATACAATTCCAAAGGATTCATGATGGAAAATGCTATCCACATCAGAGAAAGAACTGATGGAATCTGAATGCTGATTGAAGCATACTATTTTCACTATATTTTTTCATGTTTTTCTCTTTTGGTTTTTTTTACATGTCTAATACGAAAATAAGTTCTTTGTAATTGCACATATATAATCTATCTCAGATTGCTTACATTTGGAACTCAAAATATTTTTAAATGAATATTATAAATTGTCTTTATAGGTAATAGGAAAAAATTCCATTTTTTAAAAATCTACTAAAAGCAGATCTTATAAAAATAAAAAAATTCACCTTAAAACCATCCCATTTTACTTTCATAGTTTGAAGATAGTACTCTACATTTTTCTCATCCAAGACAAAAATAATACATAATAATTCTGCTCAAACACAAAGAAAACTAAATAAATAAAACTAATAAATTGCTATATAGGCCATAAACCTATAGTTTCAATATCTGCTTGGGACTCAAATATATTCAGGTTCTTTTTATGAGATCTGGCAGATAGATTCTAGTAGCAATCTCTGTTCTACTTGTCAGACTAAAAATAGAATAATGTTAATGTTGCAAAAGTTAAGCCAACTTACCATTTTTACTAACTTAGAAGATTGGGAATTTTGATTTTTCATTCTTTGAGAAGTTTCCCTCCTGGCAGCCTGAAGTTGACAAAATCAACCATCTTAAACCTCCAAGTTGTGGAATAAGATAACTAATGACTGTAAGCCAAGACTGAAGTTTTGTGGTGCCTAATAGAATGGCTATGGCTGTACTAGCTACCATAATCTTCACACTTTTTTCTTCTGTGGACTCCTATGAGTAATTTTTTAGTCTATACCCCTACTACATGTATACTTATTTATAAATAAAATGCATGTATTACCATATTTACATCCTGTGCCTTATAAAACATACCCTCCCAAAATAAAAATGTACAAAATTTATACACATATGTATTTCATTTATTTGTGTCACAAAATCTTTAAGATCTCACCAAAATAGTAATAATGTTTTAGTAAAAGTAATATGAATAATATACTTAGTTATTTTAGAAAAAAACCATATTCAGGAAGATATAGTATATTAATAAATAATAATTGTTAGTAATTACTTACTCATTTTATCTAAACAATACAGCTAGTTAGCCAGAAAGGTGAATGTCTTTATTTTTTTTTTTTTAGATACTTCACTACTGAAAGACAAACACCACAAATAAGGCCATTAGCAGTCAATGAACACAACAGCTGTGCAGCAGAAAGTCATGTTACTGTGCATGGATGTTTACCAGATAGAATGCAAAAGCAATGAGTAAAAGTGTATGGTCTCAAGTTGACTTCAACTCAACAGAAAGTTTTTAATGTTAAGCTATTTCTCTTTTCTTGTGTGGTTCTGCTCATTGGTATGAGCAATGGTATGACATCTTAATTTCCCTTACAGGTTTGGAAAATTTAGCTGTGCTTTCACACCCTAAACTTGGTTACCCCACAGACCTCTGTCTTAACCCTATTATCATAAACCCAGTCCCCTTAACATCATACTCTAAAGCTCCCCACTTCTTCCATTGTGCTCTCTGAAAGCCTGCTCAATAGGTAATAAACTAGTTTTCATAATAATGCCTTTTCTTTTCTACTTCTCCCATTTTCTTGCACTGAAAATGGATTCCCTCTTCATGACACAGTTTCCCAGACCACCCTTTCCATAACTTGTTGTGCTTTCACTCATATCCTTTTCCCACGATGGGGAGGTTGGAGTATTGCTTGCTTCTCATCACCACTTCCAGGCTTTTCCTCTACCACCATCACTCAGTAACCTCTCTTTCTTTGAGTTTCATTCAATTCATCTTTTACCCAATCAAGATTCTAGAGCAGGTCTGGGAAACCTTTTCATGTTGGAAGGCTGCTTTATATTTCACTGTAATAAAATAAATAAAAATATATAAGATGAACAAAATGTATTAATAAAAATGAAAGAATTTATTCTTATAAAATTTGGATTCAGTCAAAAGGACACACTTAAGGACCTAGAGGGCCACATGTAACCTCAGGGCCACAGATTCCTTACCCTGGTTCTAGAAGTTGGTATCCGCTAAGCTTCAGAATACTCTCCCCTTCCATTCTCAATGAGTTCAGTATCTGGCTCATAGTTTCTCTTCTCCTCAACTCCTACCCTCATACTGGGAAACTACAACATACTTACTGATATTCCCTCCTCCAACACCCTAATCTCCCAGTTCCTCAAATAATTCATGACCTATTTCTCCACCTCATGTCAGTTAGCTACACAGAAATAATCCACAAATGAACCATTTCTATGTTCATGAACTCTGAAGTTCCTTTTTTTTGGTAATTATCCCTTTTCATACCACCTGTCCCTCTGCCCTGAAAACTCAAAGTTTGGTCTTCGTCCTCACCATAACCTCTGAGTCCTCCATCCCTCAGTTCTTTCCCAGGACATCAGCCCTACACTAGCTACATTCTCTTCCCTTCCTCAGCCTGAATCTTTAGTAAACCACTACACTGTCCTCTTCTCTTACCCTTGTCTCCTTATCAGGTTGAAGATTTGCCCTGTCAGCCCTCAGGCTTAGATTATTTTCACCATCTGCTGTTTTCACTCTTACTCATGTGCTGCTGAATGAAGATGGAGAAAAATCACAAAGCTGGGTTTGTGCTGGCTGGATCCATTACAAATTCATGAAACATAATCTCAACTGGGCCCTCACTCTGGCAAGCCAATCTTTTTATAGCTCTCTAATTGAATCCCTATCCCATTCAGCATGGCAGCATTTCCATTTTTATCCCTCTTCAAACCTCCCCTAGCTCATCTTCCCTCAACCCTCCCAGCTGACAACCTTCCCTTATATCTCACTGAAAAAAAAACTGGTCCCCCTTCCTCATCTCATTACACAGATGCCTTCTGCAACTTCATTGTTCTTGCTGTGGTTACGGTGATGCATTGTGACCCTATTTGGGGTTTTCTTTACAAAGACACTGGAATGATTTGCCATTTCCTTCTCATGTTTACAAATGAGGAACTGAGACAAACAGAGTTATGTGACTTCCCCAGGGCCACACAGCTAGCAAGTGTCTGAGATGAGGTTTGAACTCAGGAACATGAGTCTTCCTGATTCCAAGCTCAGTGTTCTATCCACTGTGTCACCCACCTGCCCTCTTCTGCAATTATCTCATCCTTTACCCTTGTCTCAGTTGAGGTGGCCCATCTCCTTGCCAAAGCAAACCCCTCTACATGTTCAAGTGATATTCTACCCATCTTCTTCAGCAGAATGCCCCATCTATTATGCCCACTCACTTATTTTCAATTTCTCCCAGTCTACTAGTCATTTCCTTACTGCTTACAAATATGCTCATGTCTCCTTCATCTTCAAAATCATCCCAGTCTTCACATGATCCATTCAACCCTGCCATTTATCATCCTACATTTCTTCTCCTATTTGTGGCTAAAAAGTTTTTAATTTTGTGAAGTGCCTGTAACCCTTTTTTAAATGTATCAAGTATGATATAATAAAATGAGAATTATTCAATGAATTTTAAAGTAACATAAGTTGAATGCAAAAAAGATAGCTAACAATTATCTGTGCTTTAAGATTTACAAAAGGCTTTATATATATACATATACATATATATATTACACCATTTAGTCTTCACAAATGTGTGAGGTACTTGCAAATGTCCCCATTTTACACATGAAGAGACTTTAAACTCAGAATGGTTCAATGGCTTCTCTAGGGTCACATAGCTATTAAGTGTGTGAATCAGGATGTAGCTTCTATCCACTTTGAGTCACCTATTCATAAATCAAAAGGATTCAAAGAATTAAAAAAGAAATAGAGGAAATGTACTTAGATTTGGCTGGAAGTCCCTGAAGACAACATTTGGTCAACAGAGTTATGAAAATGAAACCCAGATTAGAGAGAAGCCATAGTAACAAAGAAGGGGCAACTTGGTTGCAAGAGTGTTGAGTCTGACATCAGGAAGACTCATCTTCTTGAGATCAAATCTTGCCTCAGACATTTCCTAGCTGTGTGACCCTGGACAAGTCACTTAACCCTGTTGGCCTCAGTTTCTTCATCTGTAAAATGAGCTGGAGAAGGAAATGACAAACCACTCCAGTATCTTTGCCAAGAAACCCCCAAATGGGGTCACAAAGTCAGATACAACTAAATAACAACTACAACAAAATAGTAAGAAAACAGAAGCTTAGGGTGGGGACTACTCATTTTGGAAACATGACTGTAAAAAGAAGTCAAGAAAACATAACCTATATCAAATTGCTTACTGTTTTAGGAAGAAAGGGAGAGAAAAAATTTGAGACTCAAAATTTTGTAAAAATAAATGCTAAAAATTGTCTTTACATATAACCAGAAAAAATAAAATACGATTAAAAAATAAAAGATGAGAGAGGCAGATAACGTAGAGCACTAGTGTCAAAAGACAATAGAAACCTAAGGACCTCTGAGCACTTATTGACAGGTTTAAAGTGTCATGGTATCTATACTTTATTATATTTTTATTTATCTTGTTAAATAGTCCTCAATTACATTTGAATTTGGTTCAGGCCTCCCTATGGAGTTTTGCTGTGGGCCTCATTTGTTGTACTGTTTGAAGTATCTAAAAAAAATAAAGAAATTCACCTTTTGCTGTGGGCTTTGTGTTTGATGCCTCCCTAGTGGAGAGAGAGCTGAATTTTGATCTAAGAAAAGCTGTGTTCAGATCCTGCTCCTGACATACTTTGACTGGGAAATCCTGGGAAACACAGGAAACTGCCCCTCCCCCCAAGCAACTCTCTAGGACTAGAAAGTACAGAGTGTTGCCAATCTGCTTTGTTAGAGGGGGTTTCCTCATTGGGAGCATTTCTCTATAGTGAAATTACAGGTATGTACCAAGCAACAACAACAACAAAAAAAAAAAATCAAAGAAAAAAAGAAAGGAGAAAAGAGCATACCTGTCTTCTCTTCTTCTTTTTTAGTCCAATCCTACAATATCATTGATGTAGAAGACCTTCCTAGTATGGAAATTTCTAGTATTAATAGGGGTTTGGCAACTTGTCTGGAATTTGTAGGCTCAGAGTGTTCATCCCATTTAGCCATCCACCATAACACTAGGTCCTAGCAATCTAGGGAAGAGATGGTTGAACTCTCAGCCTGAGGGATCAAGCAGAATTTCCCAGTACTGCCTGAACCAGATTAAAATATACTTATGGGAAATGTTAAACTAATTAAATAAAAATACAGTACAACAGAATGGTGATTCATGGCTTTCTTTTTAAATTTTTTCATATCTTTTTTCTAATTTCTGCAAAATTAATTTTTAACATTCATTTTTTTAAAATTTTGAGTTAAAAATTCATTCCCTTCCTCTCTCCTCTTTGGCAAGGCAAGCAATTGAATTTGTGGTTTTCTAAGTCAATAGCAGCCCACAGGAATCTACTTCTATTTGAGTTTGATACCAATAGGGTATCTCACCATACCCCCTGCCACCACTTTCATAGGCAATATGTGTCAAAGGCATGACTTGAACCCAAGTCTTGCTGATTCCAAAACTAGCCCTCTATACTATACCATGCTGACTCTTTTCATATGCAAGTTATTTTCTAATTCTGTAGGCTTACTTTTACTTATATATCATCATAATTAACAGGAAATGTGTACTTATAAGAGCAACAAAGTTAGCTGAAATAAAAGTCTGAACTTCATTAACAGTGCTCTTACCAGAAGTAATTTGTCTGCACTTTCAAAGTCATTTGTAATACTTCTCTTTGTTCCTCTTAAGTCCAATGAATCTTCTTCCTCTTCAGTTTCCTTAAATGAAACCAATTTCTCTCCTTTACCAGTAATTAATGTCACATCTTTATCTACAGAGCCATGTGTTTTAATAAAGCTATTTCCAACAGTTCTAGGTATGATTGAATATAATGGATGAAGGTCAGGTGTGGTGTCCTTTTCTTTGTCCATAGCTTTTATAAGGGGGTGATACTTCCACTGGAAATATATAGCTATCAGCAAACTCCTGTTGCAAATAAATTTTTAAATGAGTTTTTCTGGTAATACTATTTTGCTTAACTTTTTTTCAGAGCTGGGACTCTTCTACTATCATATACACTCAAGAGCAATCTTGAGTAAATATGTGTAATATACTGCCATTGTTGTCAACCAGCTTTTTGAGTGACATAAACTACTGTTCTCTTCTGATCCCTGAAAGAAAAGAGATTTTTTCACTTAAGAATCACTTAGAAAGGTTTTTTGGGTAAATCTCAGGTATAAGACAAACAAAACAATCTGTAACTTCATTTTCATGTTTCAAAAGACATTGGTCAAATTACTTTTGTTGGGGATTTGAAAACCATCAGGCAATAGAGACTAGATCTGTGATTTCATTAGTATTCCTTGATGAGGAAATTCCCTTTACCACTACAGGTGAGTGAAGAGAGAGTCAAGATGGCAAAGGGGTAAGGAAGCTGCATGGTGAGCTCCCCTCCACAAAACTCCTCTGAACAGATCTAGAAAATTCCCAGACTAAGTCATGATGAGGAAATCCCAAAAAAGTCACAGTGAGTCGATGGTACAGTTCATTTCTGTACAGGGAGAGAGACAGAGAGGGTGCTCTGTAGATACTGAGGATGGGGTTGAACCAGATGATCATCCCACAGAACACTGCAGTGCCCAGGGAAAGGCTGTGCGCCAGGTCAAGTGGAGGTCCCAGACTCATAACTAGGGTACTACCAGACCCATACTAGGGCACTGTGATGTAACTGGCAACTTTGTCAGGCACTTCTGAGTTCTCGATCACAGATCCAGAGGGCACTGAGAAGGGAACATACACCTAGAAAAGGAGCAAGTTCAGAAGCCAGCAGCAGCTTTATGGCTCAGACCCCAGGCTTGGGGCAAGGTCGCTTTTCTAGCATCTAGCCCAGCCTACAGAGAAATAAATAGGAATCTCAAGTCAAAAGAGAACCTATACTTCTGCCACTCTGAAACTGTTTTTCACCTTTTAGGAGTTTAATCCTGCAGCCCACCCTCATTCACACCAAAATCCAGGTCAGGAACCAACAAAACTCAGATCAGGCTGGGCAGCAATTAGACTTTGCCCTGGATTGGGACACTTTGGGAGCAATAAAAACTTGTTGGTCCTCAACCTATCCCTCAGATCCTGGAATAATATAGCACTCAATTACCCAAGACAATAACATCAGAACCAGCTCAGATCTTTCCTCCTGAAGTGTTGCTTAAAGTCCAAAGTCAAGAAGGTAGGTTGCAAGAAGCAAACAAATAAAAAAATAATAATCCCTCCCATAAAAAGCTTTTATGGGAATAGGAGAGCTGAAGACACAGCGAATGATTCTGAAGAGAATGACTCCAAAACCTCTACAAGCAAACAGAAGGAAATATAGAATGGGCACAAGCTAAACTAGAATTCTCAGAAGATATGAAACTAAAGGCAAAAGAGAAATTTTGAAAAAAAAATTTTTTATAAATGGAATGAGAGTGCTTCAGGAAAAGACTGGAGGAGAAATAAGAGTAATAGAAGAAAGAATTGTAAAAGAAATTAACAAGTTGGCACAGGAGGTTCAAAATTCTATCCAAGCCACAACCTCTGAAAATTTCAATTGACCAAATAGAAGCTAATGACTTCATGAAGCAAGAAGAAATATTAAAACAAAATCAAAAGACTGAAATTTTTTTAAAAATTCAAAGGTATTTCATAGCAAAAACAACTGACCTAGAAAATAGAACGAGGAGAAAATTCAAAAGGCTGAAAAAAAATAGAAGAAAATATAAGTTATCTTATAGCAAAAACAATGCACCTGGAAAAATCAAAGAGAAAATATGTAAACAGTTTTTTGTTTGTTTGTTTTTGGCAAACAACAAGCTCTTGTACTGGGATTTTTTATTTTGTTTAACACTAGGCTATTAATCTGTTTCACTAATTCACCTCTCTATTTCTTAATGATTAGGATTACTGCTTTTGTGGTATGGTATAATTTGAGATAGGAAATTGCTAGGTCCTCTATCCCCCTTTAGTTCCCTTGAGATCCTTGACATTTTGTCCCTCTACATGAATCATCACTTTGAGAGCTCTATAAAGTAACCTTTCCCTAGTTTGATTGATATGGCACTGAATAATAAAATTAATTTAAAAGCATAGTCATTTGCATTAAAATTAGTTCAGCCTTCCCATTAGCAATTACTTTTTTGTCCACTTATTTATATCCATTTCTATCTCTATAAAAAAAGTTTTGTAGCTATATTCATATAGTTCCTGTATATGTCTTAGTAGGTTGATGCCCCCCAATTTTATACACCCTGTATTCACTTTAAATGAAATTTCTACTTCAATTTCCCTGTTAGATTTTGTTGATAATACATAGAAATTATGATTCTTATTTTATTCCTGCACTTTAATGAAATTGTTAATAGTTTGAGTTAATTTTCGTTAGTTATCTAGGATCTCTAAGAAACCATCACATTGTCTACAAAAAATTGGTGATTTGTCTCATCTTTTCCTATGTTTATTCCTTCAATTTATTCTCCCTTCTTGTTGTTACAACCAGCTTTTCCAGTATTATATCAAATAGTATTGATGTTGGACATTTCTGCTTTATCCTTGATCTTACTAGAAAAACCAGAAGTTTATTCCCATTATCAGTAAGGTTGGTTCTTGGTTTTTGATAGATACTATGCAACATATGAGGGAAAGATTCATTTATTCCTATGTTTTCTAATGTTTTATTTTGACAGAATTGTTCAATTTTGTCAAAAACTTTTTTTTATCTATTAACAGTCAAGTGACTTGTTGTTGTGGATATAGTATATTATGGTTATAATCTTTATAATATTAAACTCATCTTGTATTATTGATATAAATCCCACCTGGTCATCACAAATGTGATGCTTTATATATTTTGTGTTTTATTTATATATCTCTGATATATTTCTGTAGCTTCTTTGCTAATATTTAAAAATTTTTGCATCAATGTTGATTAGGAATGTTTCACATTTTTCTCTGCATAGTTTAAGTGGCAAGACCATATTTATATCATAGAATGGATTTGGTAGAATTTCTTTTCCTATTTTCAAAAACAGTTTATATAATATTAGAATTAAGTATTCTTTGAAAGCTTGATGCAATTTGCTTGTAAATCCATTTGGTCCTGGTGTATTTTTCTTTGAGAGTTCATTTGGGGTTTATTTGGTTTATTTTTCTGAGATGGGGCTATATGAGATTTCTTTTTGTTATGTTAATCTAGGCATTTTATATTCTTGTGTGATATTTTATTCTTCAGAATGTATTACAACTAAGTGTCAGAGGAGAGAAGGGATAGAATGCAAAAGATATTACAAAGATATAATGGATAAGTCTGAGCAACAGATTCAGTATGGGAGGTAAGAGTGAGGGATCCAGGATGACACCTAGGTTATGAAACTGGGTACTTTTGAGAATAGTCATGTCCTCAATAGTAACAAGGAAGCTAGGAATCATGGATGGCTTGGTTGTAGGAGAAGATGAATTTTGTTTTGGATATGTTGAGTTTAAAGTGCCAATGGGAGATATATGGTGTGAGGTGTTTAATAGGCAGGTAAAAATGCAAGGCTGAAGGTCAAGAAAGAGTTTAAGCTTGGATATGTAGATCTGAGAATCACCAGAATAGATATGGTAATTGAATCCAAAGAAACTGATGGGATCACCAAGCAAAACAGTACTGAGGAAGAAGAAAAGAGGGCATATGCCTTGGCAGATACTGACAGGTATTGTATATGACCTAAATGGACATCCAGTAAAGGAGACTGAAAAAGGAATGGTAGACTGGTAGAAAGAGAACAGTGTCAAAGACAGCAAAGAAGTCAAGAAGGATAGGAACTGAGAGAAGGCTATTGGATTTGGAGACTAAGAAACCATATGAAAAAAATGCTATAAATCATGCAACAAATCAAAGAAGTGAAAATTAAAACAAGCAATGTTCTATTTTATACCCATCAGTTAGTAAAAATGCCAAAAAAAAACAAAACGGAAAATGACAAAATGTTGCAGAGGCTGTAGGAAACAGACACATTAATACACTGTTGGTAGAGTAATAGGTTTGTTGTTTGGTCCAGGACTCTCCCCCAAAAGAAATAAAAGAAAGAGAAAAAGATCTCTTCTGTTCAAAATTAATTATGTCTACTGTTTTTGTGGTAGTAAAGAACTAGTAAATAAGAGGGTGCCCATCAACTGGGAAATGACTGAATTATGGTGATACATAAATACAATGGAATACTATTGTGCTATAAAAAAATCATGAAGGGGATAGTTTCAGAGAACGCTGGGAAGATATATACGAACTGATGCAGAGTGAAATGAGCAGAAACAGGAAAGCAATTTATACTATAACAACATTGTAGAAATGAACAACTTTAAAAGATTTAAGAACAACAGTCAATCATTGGTCCAGAGGACCAATAATGAAAATGCTGTACCTCTCCTGATAAAGAGGTAATGCAGAAAATACAAAGAATGAGACACATGTTGAACATGGCTAATATGGGGATTTGTTATTTAACTATGCATATTTGTTACAAGGTGTTTTTTTTTCTTTTCCCCAATTGGAAGGATAGGGGGTGAGGAGAAAATGTGAGAGAGAAAACAGATATCTGTTAATTGAAAAAAAATTTAAAAACAAGATGAATAAACTGAAGACCATCCAAAGGAATGTTGACTAGGATGATAGTCCTAGTCAACTAGACTATATAGGGACTAGAGGTCATGACATATACTTTACTATGACATAAAACATAAATGGTTGACAGAACTGGTGAAGTTTAGTTTAGAGAAGACTTGAACTGGCAGGACCCCTGTCTTCAAATACTTCAAGGGGTTCTATGGGAAAGAGGGATTAAATTTGTTTTTGTTTGACCTCAGAAGGCAACACTAAGGGCAGCACTAAGAGCTTAAGAGAAATACATTCAGGCTTGATGTAAGGAAAAACTTCCCAACCATTAAAACTATACACGAATAGGATGGTCTTCTCTAGAAGATCAAGTTCCTCTTCCCCAGAGATCTTTAAGAGAAGTTTACCTGATCTATTTTTGGTAATGTTACAGAAGGAAAATTATTTGGGTCCAGGTTGGGCCAGCTTACTTCCAAGTTTATTTCCAGTTCTCAAATTCTGTGATTCTGTGAACTGAGTGTTGGTGCTCACTGGTATAGCAGGTGCCCTTTCAAGAAACAAAAAATTAGGAAAGGGACAGAGGTAAGGGTAGTGGATTCCACGGAATAATATTGGATCCCACAGAGGATGTTTCCAAGCTTAGGGAATGAGTAATAGACTACTGTATGAGTGGAGAGAGAGAATGTAGGAATTGGAGGAGAAGGCAAAGTCACTCTGACTGATCTATGTTGGCCTTTTCCTCAAGACCAATTTCTCTCCTTTATTTCCCTTGTCCTAAATTTCTCTACTTTCCTAGGTTTCTTTTAGCTAGGTTACTAGGTTGCCTTACATCTTTTTTTTTTTTGCAGAATGTTTGTTTGGGGGAAATGTTATACATATATTTACACACACTTATGTAATTATCATTCAGCATGAACATTTAGACCAATACTCTAAGGTCAACCTAAATCTTACTGTATAAAAAAAATCAACCAAGATTCTTCTCACATATTGACCTCATACTCACAACAAAGCCTTTAATTCAGTATAATATTTCATTTAAAAGCATGCAGAACAATGAAATATGAGATGATGCAGCAAATTCATAGCAAATTTATGAGTACTGTGATCATTAAGTCTAAAAGGTTAGTGTCAAATCAAGGAGAAAAGAAATAACTTTGAAGTTACACTTACTTTTAAAGAAATAATTCTAAGGTTCAGAAGATATCAGAACACACAGTACAACTGTGTCTTGCACTATTTTATAAAAGAGCTTGGATATGTTGTCTATCACCAGAAATATATAAATTGTTCTTATCCAAGTATGCCTTATAATGCAGAAATCCTTTAGTTTTTCGGTCTACAGTAACCTCTAGGCCAGCCACATTATTAATAGTCATAAATCTTCCATTTTCATTTTACATATCCTATAACCAAAGAAGAGAGTATTTATTTATACATATTCCAAATTTCATCTTCATGAAATGTAGCATGAAATAAAATTCAGTCATATTTGCTATAAGGGAATATTTCCTAAGTAAATTCATTCATTAAGTACAAGAGTAAATCCATCCATCAAGTACATTTTTTTGAAAACTGTGAAATTTCCCCTGATCAGGCCACAGAAAAAAGTCAGTTTGGATTTACCATGACACAAATACAGATAACGCTAATAACACAGATCCATAGAAGCACTTGGCTGGTGAAGTCTTTTCCTATGAATCCAGAGAAATTAGTTTCAAACTCAGAATCAAAGCAGACCAGACCACCTGATTGATCAGATGGTGAAAGGTAGGGGGAGGAGGTGTTGCTATTTGCAGAACAGGGTGGCATGGCCAATCCTTGTTTGTTTGAGTACAAATGCTCATCAGGTTCTCAGCCCAATGTGTAAGAGCTATTCCAATGGGACACCACCCAAGGCATTCCTGGGTTACAATCCCTGGAATTCAATGGGTTCATCTGTGTGAAAATCCCACCATTTCCACCATTTACCATGAGTAAAATTGTCAGTGCTGGAACAAACCAGAACCAGAATCAAAAGCAAAAATTTAGGAAAAGCAACAGTTTATTGAATTTACCACCAAGGGAGCCCCACCCACAGGGACAGAGACACCACAAAAGAACAAAAGGACAAAGCCTATATGGGTTTCAATTTAGGCAGGAGGTGAATTGCACGGGTAGGTGGCACAGTGGATAGAGCACTGGGCCTGTAGTCAGCAAGATCTGAGTTCAAATTCAAATTTCAGACACTTACTAGCTGTGTGATCCTGGACAGGTCATTTAACGAATCTCCACATTTTTAAAATGAGCTGGTGAAGGCAATGGCAAATCACTCTGGTATTTGTGCCAAGAAGACCCCAAATGACTCCAATGACAAATGGAAGGCTATAGTCCTCAAAACATTAATCTCATTTATCACTAAACACAATTATATTGAAATTCTCACATCATGGCTTTGTCAAAAAAATTTATGATAAATCACAAAATTAGAAAAATAAATAATAAGTACTATCAATTCAGACAAGGATAAGATTATTTGGAGCTAGAGTGACATCATGGGACTTCATTGGCCTGGAGTCAAAGTCTCAACAAGTGGTTGAGATATTTTGTGGGGATGTTTTCATATTAAATTGATGTCCTGGAGATCATCCTGTTTTGAATTTCCTCTTCTGTAATCAACCAATTCCCTTTCTGCCCGGTCTAAATCCAAAATCACCACAACTGTTTATTTTCTCTGCTGGTAGAATTGAAGACAGTTGCTTGAAGAAGGCACAGAACCATACAATCTGACTCATTACAGATTAAATGTTTTACCTTCAAACTTATCTTTCCTACTATTCAGTAATTGAATAAAAGCATCTAAAAATCACCTATTTTGGTTTGACCCATGTTAAGCACTGTTTTTTCTTCCCATTGTCCAATATAGCTTATGGGCCATTTTTACTTTAAAAAATTCAATATGCCTTAAAAAAAAATCTTCACTATCAAACCAAGTCCACTTTGGTTAGTATTACAACCATTCTTCCACTCTTTTAGGTTAGAAAAACTGATGTCATATTTGTCTCTTTCATTTTACTTTATTTCCCAAATTTAGACAGTCATCAAGTTTGTCAGTTCTTCCTTCACAATTTTAATTTATCCTGTCCTCTTTATTCCCACTGCTACCATCCTAGGATACAATCATATAATGACAGAATTAGATTAAAAACTTCTTAGGTATCCCAATCAATCTCAGTTGCAATCTACCCTGCATGCTACTGGCAAATGAATTAGATGAGGGAAAAAACATGTGGGATGGGGATTTAGGAGACCTAGGTCATAATGTGAGTCCTATCACTAATTGAAGTGTTCTGGATAAATATGTGGACCAGGTATGGAAATACAGGTATGGAAAAGGAGATGGAAATACTCAACCTGCAAAAAATAGAATTAAAGACTTAGGAGGGATAGAATAATTATCTTGAAAGATCTGAAGGAAGGTTGGTTATGTGGTAGAGAGATTTAACTTATTCTGCTTGGCTCTAAAGAAGAAATTCTATATGAGGTCCATGGATAGATTTCAGGGGGTCAATAAATATGAATGAGAAAAAATCTACATCCTTATTTTCACTAACCTTTGGTATTTTTATAATGCTATGTATTTTGTCTTAGGTATTTGAAAACATAATCCTGATAAGGGGTCACAGGCTTCACCAAACTGCCAAAAGGGTCCATGACGCAAAATGCATTATAAAGCCTGTTCTAGAGGGTACAACTAGGAGCAATGAATGGGTGATAGTTGCAGAGGTGGGTGGAATTCAACTTACTATTAGGAAAAGCTTCTTAATGCTTAGAGCTGTCCACAAAAGCAATGGGTTGCCCCAAGAGGTAGTACATTCCCTATCACTAGAGGTTTTCAAGGGAAGGCCTCAGGTGACCATTTGTCAGAGATGTTATAGGAACTGCTGTCCCATTTCTCCACCCACTATACACGCATACCCTGAGTGTGTTGCACTAAATTCTATGCAATCTCTTTCAGTTCTGGTTATGTGACCAGGTATCATTCTCTGGTTCTGAGTTTCCTTATCTATAACAATAAACTAACCAAGATGAGCTCTAAGATCCCCGCTTCAAGTTCTACAATTTTATGAAATCTTAAAATATTAATTTGATTAAGCCATTTTTCTGATTAAACACTTGCAATGGCTCCTATGGTCTACCTGCATCAAATTTAAATATTTCTTCTTAACTTGCAAGATATTTCACAGTTTGGTCCATTTCTAACTAGCCAACTTTAATTTCATTACATACCTTCCTTTCAAATTAATGTGATCTCCCTATTTCTTCTCTATATACCTTGCTATATACCTTCTCTATATACCTGAATAGAAATTATATTATAATTTATACTATAAGAAAAAAAAGTATATTATAACATATTATATAATATGATAAGGAAATTACATATATGTTATAATCATATTAATTTTCAAGTGAAAGAACTTCAGGTTATCTAGTCAAATCTCCAACTTAATAGGAATCTCCTCTGTATCACTAGTAATTACATCACTGTAATTCACCATCTGAAGACCTCTTATGATCTCACTACCTACCAATGAAACCAGACCACTTCACATTTGGACATCACTATTAGGATTTTTTTTTCTTGATATCAAACCGGAATCTACTTCTCTGTAGCTCCTGCCCAATTCTAATAGAGCTGTCCCTCTGGTGCCAAGTAGAGTAAGCCAAATTCCTCTCCTAACTGACAGCCCCTGAGATCAAATTCAAGCAGCATGCATGCTATTGTTGTCTCCCTAGAGAATTCTTTAAATTTAATGCCCCTTTTCTTTCACTAGATAAACTTCATATAACATAACTTCCACTCTTCTCCTTTTCCTGATACCCTTCATCTGAATGCAGCTCAGTAATGTCCTTCCTAAAATGTGGCTCCCAGAGTTGAACATAATCTGCTAAGGGTAATCCAATCAAATCAAAAGTATATGAACTGCAGCATTCTGGACACTGTGCCCCTAAGAAGGCACCCAAAGATGATGTTGGGGTTTTTTGGCAGTCATATCATGCTACAGATTTACATTGAATTTGCAATCTACTAAAACACTCAGATCTTTTTCACACCAAAAATTGGCTAATGATGCCTCCACTATCTTGTGGAGCTGATTGTTTTTTAACCCCAGAGTAAAAATGGATATTGGCTGCTGTTACAATTCATCTTATTAGTTTTAACCCATAGTTCTAACATGTTAAGATAATTTTAGGTCCTGACTCTATCAAGACATGTTAGGTATCTCTCCTTTCCCAACCTCAAGGGTTCAGGCAAGAATTCCACCTTCCAAGCCACTGATAAAAATGTTTTAATGCAAGCAGGACCATGGACAGATCCTTGAAGTCTGTTGCTACATATTTCCCTCAGGCTGAACTAAAATACTTTCTCTTCTGTTACTAACTAAATCCTACTCACTCTCCAAGGGCTGGTTATCTTACTTTTTCTCTAAATACTTAGCTTCATCATCTCTATATGTCATTTAAAACATTTTTTAATTTAATGTCTCTTCTAGATTTAAATTTCTGATTCCAATTCTAGATCAAGGTCAAATCCATTATTTAAAAACCCAAAAGACAGTTTTTAAAAAACCCACCATGAACTGATGCCTACCTTAAGCTTACTTAGCTTCCCTTCCTCCTTTCCTATGCTATAGGCAGGAAGGATGCACTAGCAGAATAAAAGACCCAATGTACAGGTTTGCAACCTACGTTGGTGAACCATGAATTTTCCAACACGGAAGGAAGCTGACACATTTTGAGATCCACCTCCCAGAAAAAGTAACATCAGATTGGACAGAATCAGAAAATGAATAGGGGAAAATTGAGGGGAAGGGAAGGAGAATGAAATTACTCAAGATTTAAGGAATAAAACAAAAATTTTGAACATAAGTAGTTAAATTAACAGGAAAATGATTAAAAACAAAGGAGATGTGACCCCCCCCCCAATTTAATAAACTAGTTCAGCCATCTATAAATAAATACTGCAAAACAGAGGGAAATAATTCAACATTTTTGAATTTGATGAGAACATGGAATTACAACATGCTGTTCCCAGTGGGTTCAAAAGAGAACTGAGAATTATGAGAGCAGAAATTATGTATTGCATTGAAAAAATAATGAACAGAATAAGAAAACTGGAATCTACAATGTCAAACTTCACCAAAAAAGCAAAAGAGAGAACAATAGATTGGGAAAGCAGATATAGAGAAGTGAAAGACAATCAATACAATCAAAGGAGCAAAGTCCAATAATTAAAAGAAAATGTACTTCCTATGCAAGCAAAACATATGAGTCTCAAAGACAGGATGCAGAGAGACATTCTAAGGATCATAAGCTTCCCTGTGGAACATGAAAGGACAAAACTTTACCACTATAATGCAGGAACTAATAGAAGAGATCTTCATGGAATTTCTAAACATAGAAAATGAAATAATCAGTTGAAAGAATTTACAAATTGCCTCCTTAAAAAAAAAAGTCAGCAAAATCCAAGACACAGTGGGTTAAATTTAACAATCTAATTCAGAAACAATAAGTTTGGCATGCCATCAGGAGAAAGACCTACAAATACAAAGGAAAGGAAATTTGAGTAACACAAGACTTATTTTATGCCCTCCCTAAAATGTAGGAGGGAATGGAATGTCTTCTGAACTAGAAAGATCGAGATGGAGCTCCGGGTAACCTACCAGCAAATCTGAAATTAACTATACATGAAAAAAAAAGATGGATATTGAATAACAAAGAAGTTTTTGAAACATTTTTAAAAGAAGAAAACCAGAATTGAAGAGATTATTTCTTCTTACACACCCTAAAAAACAGAAATGTTGGCCAAGGACAGCAACAGAGAGACAGTAGAAAGACCAGTAAGAGACTACTTCCTGAATATGTACAAGACAGGGGTAAAGTCAGAAATCTGGTGAAGATAACAATGAAAATGCAGACTTGGAACATCATGACAGAACGTAGAAACACTCTGCCTCCAGGTGATTCAGTGTGTGTGTGTGTGTGTGTGTGTGTGTGTGTGTGTGTGTGTGTGTGTGTATGTGTGTGTGTATGTAAACACTATATTACAGCACAAGAGAATAGGTCAAAATAGAGGATATGCCAAGGTGGAATCCAGGCCTAGCAATGAAGTGATCCCCATCATCTCAGAAAGAAAAAAGTCTACAGGGGAGTGAGTGAGAAGGATGGGGAGGGAATTGATGACTACTGCTATATAACATAGTTTGAGGTCTAGAAGTGCTATTCCTCCTTCTTCCTTACTTTTTTTCATTATTTCCCTTGATATTCTAGGGGTTTTTTTCCCTTCCCAAAGGAGTTTTGTTATTATTTTATCAAGTTTTGTAAAGCAGCCATTGGTCATTTGATTGGTATAGCATTAGGAGTGTAAATTAATTTCTGTAGTATTGTCATGTTTATTATGGTCAAGTGACTTAGCCATGAACACTGAATATTACTCCAGCTATTCAAGTTATTCTTTATTTCTTTTTTTTGTCTCTCATTTCTTTTTTTATATATATAAATGTATTTATTTAACTTTTTACATTCATTTTCACAAGATTTTGGGTTCCAAAATTTTCTCCCCATTTGT
>CM053770.1:195858285-195938938 GCA_028658325.1 Potorous gilbertii | reverse complement strand
GAATGGCAGAATCATCTGTTCAAGAAAATAACCTTCTATGGTCTTATTTTTTTTCCCTTTTCTGGGCATTTTCCCAGCCAGTTACTTGACTTCTGAGAATCCTCTCTACCCCTGGCCCATCTCTCTCACTGACCTGTGTGTCTGTGGGTGGAGGGACCTTCATGGCCGCTGGAGATTCCATCCCTGAAGCCTGCTCGGATCTGCTCACTCCTCTCAGTGCCACATGGCCAGGGGAGGGGAGGGCTCCACTCCCGTCCGGTGTGCGATGGACCTTTGGGATCGGTTTTTCAGGGCTCTCTGGAATGGAAATCTCTTTCACTGTGTTGCTGCGTGGCTTCCACTGTTCCAGAATTTGTCGGGAGTTCTTTTTAGAGGAAATCCATGGTCTGTGGTTTCAGAGCTAGCATAGGTGAGTCTTTCTACTCCGCCATTTTTATTCTTTATTTCTTTAAGGAGCACTTTTGACTCTAAATCTTTGGTGTACCTTGATAATTCTATCCCCAGATATTTTATGCATTTTGTACCTATTTGGAATGGAAGTCCTTTCCATTACTGCATCTTGTGTTTTGGCATTATTACACAGGAATGCTGTTCATTTTTGAGAATTTATTTTGTGGTTTGCTCTTATTTTTCCCCAAAAGCAAACCAAAGCAGCCTTAAATCTTGAGAGCATCACAGAAAATATTTGTCAATTTGAGTCATTTTCTTTGATAAAGAAAAATCTATTGATTGATATTAGAGCCACACCACTGACAACTCTGATACAAGCAAACCAATGCTAGGTTTCCTTGTTAACTAATACATTCAGTAGAAAAAATAAATACAGTGGACTCACATCTTGAAGGTAGAAAGGGGAAAGGAGGTCATGGAGGAGTGTATTCTGAAGTCAACATTTCTGGCAAAAATTGTGTATACTCTGAAAAATCCTTTAAGTCTCCTATAAAATATAGTACAATATTTAGAAAGAGGCTAAGGTCTTGAAGATGTCTGTTTTAAGAAAGCAGTTGAAGCTGAGATAGTTGCTATAGAAACAATTGAATATAAATTTTATTTTTCACAATGCCAGGGCAAGTTATTGATCAGGGAGAAACTAATACCTGGAATTATACTCAAACAGATGAAAACAAAATAGGTAAAGACCTAGCAGGAAAACTAACTTTTAAGGGGGATAAATACTTTTAAAATTGCTTTAAATATAATTGTGATTGCTGTATATTAGAGGGTGATCATCAGTCAATCAATAATCATGTAGTAAGAGGCTGCTACTCTTTACAAGGGATTGTGCTAGTTCTCAGGCTATAAACATAAAAATGGAAAAGTCTCTGCTACATTCTATTCATCTCTTCACATCACTGTTCCTTGTTCTTGCTTCATTATCAACCTTTTCTTCATAGAGTCATAATTCTAGAGCTGGAAAGTACTTCATAAGCTATGCGGCCCAATATCTTCATATTACAGACAAGGAAACTGAGGTCGAAGTATGTGAAGTGATTTGCCCAAATGACATGAAGATAGTAAATGTCATACAGAATGTGGGGAGATAAAAATCTGTTCCGGGATCCTTGGAAGCGTGCTAAAGAATGAAAGATTTAACTAGGAAGAAAGTAGGCATTCTTGGCAGAAAAACCAAATAACGAAAAGCATGGTAGTAGAAAAGCAGAGGACGTGTTTAGAAATTAAAGAAACATTTCAGCTGGAGTGATTCATTTGTTTAATGACAAATAAAGCTAGAAGGTTACTTTAGAGCCGTATTTCAGAGGACAATGAATGACAGACTAAGGAAAACATATGTTAAGCATTTGCTATTTCCAAAGCACTCTACTGGAGTCAGTAGAAGATATAAAGACGTATAGTACATGATCTCTGTCCTCACAAGGTTTATAATCTAGTTCACTGGTAATGGTAATGATGGCTAGGTGGGGCACTGGGCCTGGAATCAGAAAGTCCTGAGTTCAAATCCAGTCTCAGACAGATACTAGCTGTGTGACCCTAAGTGAGTCACTTTAACCTTGTTTGCTTCAGTTTCCTCATTTGTAAATAAGCCAGAGAAGGAAATGGCAAACTACTCTAGTGTCTTTACCAAGAAAACTCCAAATGGGGTCACAAAGACTCAGACATGACTGAAAAGACTGAAAAACAACCACAACAGTGATAGAGAGAGTAAGAATTCACTTCTCTCTAAGTGTTGGCATTACAGTGTTGGTCTCATTCTACATGTCAGTGTTAATACATATTTTTTCTCCTCAAAGCTACAATATTTTTAGGTCTCAACTCACATTTCTTTTTCATTGAACAAGGTGACACATTGAAAGAAAGGAATCTAGAGAGATGAAAATAATATCTCTAAAAACTTATTTTAATGTCAACATTTCCACTTTTTTTATATCCTCTTTCCTCTGCTTTTTTTCTCCTACTTTTGAAGTACGTGCCCTTCTTCCATTCCCTATGACAAACACCATGATGATTTCATGGAGAATGGTGAGCATAAGTAATGCAGTGAAGAGTCTTTAAAAGAATCCTAGCAACCAATAAATAAATGAGTGATAGGGTATTAAAACACCCTGGTGGTTTTTATCCATTACTTTGCACCAAAAAAAGAAAAAGGAAAGAAAAGAAAAAAATATATTACTTCAAACTAAAAGTGAGAGAACCTTCTGGATCATAAAATCATAATTTTTTGGTGTTGGTGGATCATATAGTTTAATAACTTTGTTTTGCAAATAAGGGAATAACCTGAACTCTCAAATGTTTATGTAGGAAAAGTAAAATCATCATTTAAAAAGAATGTTTATTTATTGTTAGTTTTCAACATTCTCTTTTACAAGATTTTGTGTTCTGAATTGTTCCCCCACCCTTCGCTCCCCTCTCCCCAAGATGGCTTGTACTCTGATATAGGTAACACATATACAATCATACTAAACATATTTCCACCTTAGTCATGTTGTAAAGAAGAGTCAGACCAAAGGGAAAAACCATGAGAAGAAAACACAAACAACAACAACAAAAGAGAAAATAGTATGCTTCAATCTGCATTCAGACTCCATAGTTCTTTCTCTGGATGGGGATGGCATTTTCCATCATTAGTCTTTTGGGGTTGTCTTAGATCATTGCATTGCCCAGAAGAGTCAAGTCTAACAATGTTAGTTATCACACTGCTGCTGTTACTGTGTACAATGTTCACCTGGTTCTGCTTACTCCACTCAGCATCAGTTCATGCAAGTCTTTCCAGGTTTTTCTGAAGTGCACCTGCTCACCATTTCTTATGCAGCAATAGTATTCCATTACGTTCATATGCCACAACTTGTTCAGCCATTCTCCAATTGATGGGCATCCCCTTGATTTCCAATTCTTTGGTACCACAAAAAGAGCTGAAAAGCATCATTTTTGAAAAAGAAAGTGCCTAAAAACTGTACATGTACCTAGAGAACCCATTCTAACAAGGAGGCCCCCAAACAAGTGAAATCAGGTTTGAGGCACTCTGTGGGTCAGGATCCATTCAAAAGCAAAGTTCACGAGCCCCCATCAACATATTTACTTCTGTCAGCCATCCAAAGCCCACAGAAGACATTTAATCAAGTAGCATAGCAAATATAATCATAAGAAAATTTCCTTCTCAGGGATTCACTTCTCCTCAGGTTGTGGGGAGGGGCAGAAAGGACATGTATATATGAGGAATACATATGTCAAAGGAACATATATAAAGGCTCACGTAATAGGATCCCAAGTACCCTAAGAAAAACTTGTAGGGAACAGATATAGTCAGTGCAATTGGTCAGAAACCCTTTCCCTCCCAGATTGATATTTGTTTTTTTTTAACTAGGTAAAGAGGTATTTTTTGCCTCCTTTCTTATCTACCGTTAATCACAAATGGGTGTTATCTCAGTTAAAGTGTAAAGACCTTAGCTTAAAAAGCCAAGGTCTCCTATTGTATCCAAGGCATCTTCAGTAGTTCTTGTCTATATCTCAGCACTGGACCCAGATGACTCTGGAGGAGAAAGTGAGGCTGATGACTTTGCACAGCCCTGCCTCACATAAGTCCAGGTCCCTTGCTTGTCTCAGTATCACTTCTCTGATGTCATGATAACAAAGGGCAAACTACCACAACAACAACATAGTGAGGGAAAGGAAAGGAAAATGGTATTTATGTAGCACCTACAATAGGGCAGGCACTGTGCTAAGTGCTTTATGAATATTATCTTTTTTGATTCTCACAACAACCCTGTGAGGTAAGTGTTGTTATCCTCATTTTACAATTGAGGAAACTGAGGCAAACTGACTAGGGTCACACAGCTAGTAAATATATGAAGCTGTATTTGAACTCAGGTCTTCCTGACTCCACACCTAGCACTGTATCCCCATGTGATCCAACAGCCTTTAGTCAAGTCAAGTCAATTCCAACACCGTGATGTCATCATACTACTCTCTGCTGGTCCTTGACTTTGCTGGATGTGAAACTTTTGCTTTTTTTTGGTTGCGTGTGTGTGTGTGGGTGTGGGTGTTTCGCTGTCACTGTCTCCATTATCTCATGTCTCTGCTCTCTCCTCTACATTATCTTCTCTTTGTTGGGTATCTGGTTGCTGAGCTGGTCTTTACCACCATCTACTGGGCTTCAGATCTTCAAGGCCATCTGATAGCTCTCTGCTCCCATCCATTTAAACAAGGTGACAAGAAATGCTTTCCTTGAAAAGAGCATGATGACAGCTATGGAATTCATAGCCAAGGCTCTGAGCTATCATACCTTACTAAATGTGCACCCCACAAAAACTTGCCACGGGCTAAGATAAAGTTTATTCTTCTGATAGTCTATGACTACTCTGTTATCCAAGACAACAATCTGAGTCAGGGTTAGAAATTCCTTATATCTCCCATTTAACACCAGATATTGATCCTGTGTTTTTCAAAGTCAATCTTGAGGTTGAAGTTCACCTAAAAACGTACTTCCTTCTTTTCTTCCTTCCTTCCTTTCTTCTATCCTTCCTTTCTTCCCTCCATCCCTCCCTCTTCCTTCTTTTCTTCTTCTCTCCTTCCTTTTTCTTTCCTATTTCTCTTCCCTCTCCTCTGTCCACATAGTATTATACCTTTACTAGTGGATGTTCTACCCAAAGGAATATATTTTTATCACTGAAACCTCACAAGATATCCTTGGGTTTATGGGTTAGATTTCTTTCTTAAGAACCATGCCATAAACCCAAATCACTCTGGCTCTCATTGATTGGCCAACAATAGGTCCCAGGCCATGCCCAACTTGGTCTTTGTTTGAGCCCCAGTGGCCCAGAGTGAATATAAATTGAAATTGTTTCTGTTTTGACCAGAAACCCTTAGGGTCTTCCCCTACCAGATCGATTTTCTTTTTGACTAGGTAAAAGAGGTCATTCTCTGCCTAATTTCTTACCTAGTCTTAATCACTGAATTGGCACTACCTCAGTCAAACTGAGACCTGTTAAAGACCTAAACTTAAAAGGCTAAGGTCTCCCACTGAATCCAAGGCATTCCTAGTCATCTTGTTCTTTATCTTGCCACTGGACCCTGATGATTCTGGAGGAGAGTGAGGTTGGTAACTTTGCCCAGCCTTCCCTCATTTAAATCCAATTCACTTACATGTCATGGCATTACCTCTTTTTGAGACTAAAGGACAAATAACAATACAGAAACTACAAGGAGGCTATGACAATCAAGCACAAGCCCAAGCAATTAAATTATGATCTTTTGTTGTTTTTGTTTTACTAAAAGTGTCTCTGATTGAATAATGTGATTAAGGAGGATCTTTCCCATCCATTGATGGAACAGCCCATTGTGGGAAGCTTGATTAGGGGAGTTGTTTTGTAGGAGGGTCCCAAGTACCTTTTGTTTTTTGTATTGAGTTAGTGGGTCAGAGGGTTATGCACGCCCTCTGTCTCCAAAAATGTATTAAATACTCTGAGGGTGAGGTTTTACCTTGGGACTTACTGACTGGAAGTGTTTATTTGGCCAGATGAGGACTCTGGGATGTCGCTAAAGGAACCCCAGATGTCAGTGTTTCCCTCCCTAGTAACTATGGTCAGACAGTTGGATAAATTCTGATGAATTCAGAACCAAGCCAAGTCTGTTGACTTTTTTGATTTTTCTGTATTTTCTTTGGAGTTCAGGGTGTTGACTCCCCTGAATTAGGTGAATGATATATGTGCTTGGCTAAAGGAATGATACATGTGCTTGATTAAAATGATTGTAAACCCCTTTCCTTTTATGACTGCAAATCAAAGAACCTCCATGTATGTTGGGGTGCTTATTGTTACACCCTCTTCCCAAATTTTCTTTGGCATACAAGTGAAATTGAGCAAGAACAAAAGTTAAGGGAAAAAAACCATCATTGCTCTCCACTCTCCTGGCCCTCCTAGTTTCTACCTTTATTATGTATATCTGTCAATAACAGAAAAAGTAATCTACCCCTGACTTTTTGGCCAGTGCAAAACCTCAACCAACTCATATATATATATACATATATATATATATATATATATATATATATATATACACATATATATATATAAATAAAATTTTTAAATGGGAGTAAAGGTGAGGGAAGAAGATTGAATCATACATCACTACTTTTGTTTCTTCTCGCCCTAACTACAACTTCACCAACCTTTTCTGTGCAAAACTAGGTACATTTCTGTGCAGAGACAGGCTGAAATAGTGCTTTGATTAAGCTTCTAAATTATTAGATTGCTGTCCTTGGAATTAATTCACCTCTCCTTAGAAAAAGAACATCTAGTTCACCCCAAATGGAAGTTGTAATTCACATTAGAATTTTTTTTTTTAAAGTGACTTTTTAAGTAAGCTTTTCAAGCATTCTAGCTTCCTTCACATCCCAATAAAAATCCCCATCTTCTCTAGGAAACCCTCTCGACACCTCTTAATTCTAGTGCCTTTCTATTTTCTATTTGTCCTATATATAGCTTGTTTGTTTATATTTGTTTGCTTGTTGTATATATATTGTTTGTTTGCTAATCCCTCCTTAGATTTTAAACTCCTTGAGGGCAGTCTTTTCCCTCTTTTGATCTCTAAAGCTTAGCACAATCCCCATCATATAGTAAGAACTTAATTTTTATTGATGGATTTATCACTTATCATGAGAATGAGAAACTGAGGGAACATATTAGATGACCATAGAACAGTAAAGGAGTGGATGGGAAGGACATAGACCCCTTTTCCCAGTCTCTTGTTTGGGAAAATCCTCCTGCTCTGTGTCTAGAAGTGAGGAACCATATCTTTCAAGGATTATTTATGTACAGTATAACACTTTGAGCACTATTATGTGCTAGTGGAGATCTCATGAACACTAAACTAAGACTAATTTTTAAAAAATCTTCCAGGAGGAATAGCCTCTACTTCCTTCTGTTAAGCCATACTTTATTTCAAGAGTTTTGCTAGTTCCATGGAATATAGCATATTCTTAAAAGCTACTGAAGGGGAAAATTGCTTCCTTGTGCTCTTTTTGATAACTTCTAGTTTGTAGCTTTAGGGATTCTTTCCACTGTGCCAGTATTGCTTTCCTAAAATCTGCTATGTGATGTAATAATATAATTGAAAAAGTAAAGACATATTTGCTGCTGGCCAAGGAGGATGGAAAATAAATTAATCCAGTGTGAAAGGCAATATGGTATAATGGATAGGGAACTTGCCTTGGAATCAACAAAATGTGAGTTCAAAGCCTACCATTAACCCATTCATAACAGCTTTGTGATGGGCAACCTCAGTCCCCCCAGACCCCTTTAGGTTACAATATTCAGTGGAAGGAGTTTTTGAACTATCAACAAGGGATTGCTCCTCCTCCCTGTTCTGGGATCTTTGACCTTGGGGAGAGGCCTTAAGCCAGGCCATGGCCTCTGTCCAACCCCATCCCATCTCTAACTCCCCTCCACTTATACAATTCTAATCCAATTCCTTTCTCTCAGAGGAAAAGAGAGTGGCTAGCCTGTGGTAGTACTATCTCTTGCTCCCCTTAGGACAGGAATTGTGTACTCCCTTAGAGGGAGTGGACAAGACTCCAGAGACATCCATCAATGCCTACTTCAAGCTATATAGCTGTATATTCATACAATCTATGTGGATATACACATCTTAAATGAGCAGCACACATAACATGCACCTATCCTAATATCAATAGATGAGAAGTTAAATTATTTGCTTCCACATGGCTTCTTGGTCAAGCATGAGGGAAATCAGATTTATATCTTTTCCTTTATTTTCTAGTCAATTAAACTTGAGAGATGTTCTTAGGTTTGCCTAAGATGACAGATTCATTAAGAGTTGGAAGTGACCTTAGAATCTTGGGGCATCTAGGTGGTGCAGTGGATAGAGCACCAGCCCTTGAGTTCAAATCTGGTCTCAGATAACTTACTAGTTATATGATCCTGTACAAGGCACTTAACTCCAGTTGCCTCAAATAAATAAATTCATAGGATTACAAAAGAAACCAAATGTGTGTGTGTGTGTGTGTGTGTGTGTGTGTGTGTGTGTGTGTGTGTGTAGTATATAACTGGGGCAGTTAGGTGGTACGGTGAATAGAGCTCCGGCCCTGGAGTCAGGAGGATGTGAGTTCAAATTTACCTTACTAGCTGTGTGACCTTGGGCAAGTCACTTAACCCCAATTGCTCTGCCTTCTCCCCTCCAAAAAAAAAAAGATGTGACCTTAGACGCAATTAATCAAGAAGGATTTATTAAGCATATACTATATGACAAGTTCACTGGCTGGTTGTTGTCCTTTGTTCTCAAAAAGGAACAAAATGAAATTATATCAGAATCAAGGTAGAGTGTGTCCAACTATAGCTGATCAAAATAATATAAACTCATAAGGTTCTAACCGCGCCCCCCCACTTCCCCTGCAAAAGGCTCTACCACAGGTCAGACACAAATAGTCTATATACAAGATGGTGATGATAAACACAGACATAATTGAAACAGTCCCTGCCCTCAAGACGATTACATTTGATCAGGGGAGAAAATATGTATGTGTGTGAGTATATACATGCACGTGTATGGGTATGTGTGTATTTATATGTGTATATATGTGTGTGTACATATGTACATGTGTGTGTATATATACATATATATATACATACAATGTCCCAAAAGTCTTAATTCAGTTTTAAGTTATCAAAATTACATAGAAAATATGTATCATATGCATTTTGTATCTATACATAATATATGCCTTTATAAGTTATGTATGTATGTATACATATACTTGTATATGTATTAGATATGTAATAACTACATTCAGAAGAAATATAAAATTTATTGGGGGGTGTATTTTTTAAGTTCAATTTCTAAGTTCCAAACTCTCTCTAGCCCTTCCCCGTTCCCCACCCATTGAGAAGTCAAGAAAACAAAACCCATAACAAATATGTATAATTATGGAAAACAAATGTCTACATTAGCCATGTACAAAACAAAAAGAAAAGAGAAGAAAATATGCTTCAATGTGCAATGAGTCCATCAACTTTTCCTGATCTCCCTAACTGCTACCATCCTGACTTACAAAACTACTGATGAGGGCTGGAAATGGGTTGGGGGGTGGAGTACAGGAACTCTAAGACTGGAATTTCCTGTGTGGACCATCTGGAGAAGAATTCAGGGATTCAAGCATTGTTGAGATCAAGGTAAAGATTTATTATGCTTTTGGGTGTGCAAGAGTTCTTCAGGAACTTACAACCTTGAAGGGGTACAGGTAAAGTTTATACAGAATAATACTGTATAGTAAAACACGTGCCAAATATGCTAACTAGGTGAGTCAGGGTAGGATTAGGAATTGGTTAGTTCTTAAAGGAACATGCATTCTTGATATCTACTGTGCAGGTATCTTACCCAGAGTTCATCAGGAAATAACCCGGAGGGGCTACATGAAGATGTGGTTTTAGGACTGAAATCACACTAAGTCAACCAACAGTCAGAACTGAGGAAGGAATATCAGAGTTCTCTCGTCAATGTCTTGTTAGATAAGATAAATGTAAGAGTGTATACATATTTTTAAGTCTAGGATACATATGATTGGTCAGTTTGTAGTAAATGTCATGATGATCCAGTGCACAGTCAGATCAGCCAGTACACAGCTGGTTCAGAGTAATAAGTTCTATTGATGCAGCTGGCTACTGTAGCAGGAAGGGAGATAACAGTTCTTGCTGGGGCAGACTGTGTCCTTGAGCTGGGGAGAAGCTACCTGGGATAATGTTTTGAGGCTAGGGAGAAATATGATTTTTAGAGAGAAATGTGATTTTGAAATTGAGGTCCAAGCACATGCACCCAAGTACCATCAGTACCTTGGCAAAGAATAGGAAGCGAAGGGGATGACTATCAATTGAGGAACCAATGAACAATGCAACAGAATACTACTGTGCTGTAAGATACGATGAAAGTGATAGTTTCACAAAAACCTGAGAAGACAAGAACTGATGTAAGTGAAGTGAGTAGAACAATTTTACGCAGTAACAGTGATATCAGAAAGATAACCAACTTTGAAAGATTTAAATACAATGCATACATTCAACTCTAGTCCAATGTCCCTTCTCTCAGAGAGAAAACAGTGGTCAGCCTGGTAAAAATTTCTCCTGCTCCACTCTGGGTAGGAAATATAGTCTCCCTTAGAGGTTGGTAGACAAGAGTCCAGAGATATCTATCAATGCCATCTTTCATGCCACATAACTACATAAGGATCCCTGTGAGCTGTATATTCATTAAGAAAAACACATACTCGTATTATCTATGTCTTACCGTATTTTTATTTATTTTGTTAAATATTTCCCAATTACATTTTAATCTGGTTCAGGCTATACTCAGGAGTATTGTGGGCTGTGAGTGGCCCATGAGTCTCATGTGTGACATCACCAACATCAATCATTAAATTGATAAATATTTATTAAGAAACTATTATGTGCCAGGCACTGTGCTAAGAACTGGGAACACAAAAAGAGATAAAAAGACAGCCTCTGCCCTCAAGCAGCTTACACTAATGGAGAGACAACATGCAAGTGAATATATACAAAATTTGCTATAGGCAGGATAAATAGGAAGTAATAAACAAAAGTAAGGTACTAGAATTCAGAAGGGTTTCTAGTAAAAGAAAACATTTTAGTTGGAATTTAAATGAAGTCAAAGAGGTCAGTAGGTGGAGTATATGGAAGACAATCCAGCAGAGGAGAATAAGGATTGATTAAACAAGTATGAGGAAAACCAGAAGAAAGCAGTGTCACAAATCAAAAGGGAGAGAGTATCCAGGAGTAGGAGGTAGTAAAAAATGTCAGATGTTGCAGACAGTTTAAGTTAGATGAAAATTGAGAAAAGGCCATTAGATTCATCAATTAAAAGATCATCAGTTACTTTGGAGATAGTAACTTTATTTGAATAATGAGGTCAGAAGCCAGATTAGGAGTGTTGAGAAGAGCCATGTGAACAACAGGATGGAGGATCAGATAAATTTTTTGATTCCCCATAACCTCTCAAACCTCTTCAAAACAGAAATTATACACCAAAGATAAAGCAACTTTATTTGTGTCCATAGTCGAATACACCCTAAATCCAAAGAAGGTAGAAAAAAAGCATGAAATGATGCTTGCAGACCCTGAGTGACCTCAGCAACCTCCCTCTACATCCCATACAACCAGCAGACAATAAAACTTCATTAGCAGACCCAATGATCCAGCATAGAGGTTGAAGCAACAAAACCCAATCATACACCTGATCCTTCCTTCATCTTTCCAGCACCAGAGAGAAAAGTTCTAGGAAGTAACAGACACCCAGCACAGCAGGCAGCAGTCCTTCAGAACAAAAACCTACTGGGAGCCACAACTCCTTAGTATTAAGGGGGCAAAACTCTGAATTTCTAGTGGCAGGGCAGATAACCCCCACAGCACCAACTCAACTACTCTCTGAACTGTCCAGAGTGGATGGGACAAGACAACAAGAAAAGATATGGAGGTGGGTGGTCAGGTTTATTTGCATAACTCTACTAAGCCTGAATAACTCTATTAAGCATAGTATCCATCGAGGGGGCAGTTCTGACCACCCAAACATCACTCAGGGCAGAGATTCAAGACTGGGGAGTTACCCTGCACTGGAGGAAGCTAGTGAATTGTTCAGTATGGGAGGAAGTTGAGACACTTTGAAATTCATCTCCCAAGAAAATCACCAGAAAAGGGGATAGTCAGAATGTGAATAGAGGACAATCAAGAGAAGAAAAAAGTGATAATTACTGAAGATTTAAGAAAGAACAAAACTCAAAGATCTTAAAAATAAGCAGATCAATCAACAGGGAAAACAGTAACAATAGAAGGAAATATTGCCTCCAGATCTAGTAAATTAGTTCATCCATCTATGAATAAGTACTGCAAAACAAAGCAAAATAACCCAACTTGAGACAGGGGACTCTGAAATTCAAAGAGAGCATGGAACTACAATGCATTGTTCCTAAGTAGTTCAAAAAATAAATAAGAATTATGAGAGCAAAATTTATGTCCTACATAGCAAAAATAATGGTCAGAATTAGAAAAACTAGAATCTGTAATGTTAAGTCTCATGAAAGAAATAAAAAATAGCAATAGATTGGGAATGCAAATATTACAGAAATGATGGACAATCTAGAAGAGGAGAAATAAAAAATATCAATAACATTATAGAAAATGTATTCTCTATGAGAAACATTCTGCTCTTAAAGACAGGATGCACAGGGACAATTTAACGATGATAAGGGTCTTCCAAAGAAATATGACAGAAAAAAAAACACCTTAATACCACAATGCAGGATATATTAGAAGGAAACTGCCCAGAACTTCTGAGTATAGAAAATTAAATAGCAGTTGAAAGAGTTTATAGCTCACCTCCAGAAAAAATATAATCTGCAATTCTAAGACACATGGTAGTTAAATTTAACAATCCATTTCAGAAACAAGTTCTTCAAGTCATCAAGAGACTTTCAAAATACAAAGAAAAAGAAAGGTGAATAACCCAAGACGATTCTCTATACCCACTAGAAAATGTCAGAAAGAATGGAATTACTGTTTCCTAAAGAATTTCTGAAATTAGCAATGACCATTTCCAGCAGCTTATTACCAGGCTTACAGGTGGCTCAAATTTTGCAATTCAGTTAGATGAAACAATTCATATTTCTAACATGGCACAATTATTACTTCATGTAAGATCTGTTTATCAAGGAAGCATACATGAGGAATTACTGTTTTGTCGCCCTTTGGAAGAGCACACTAGAGGGAATTTTTCACAAATGAAGGATTACAGTGGAAAAATTGTGTTAGATCTATATAGAAGGTGCTGGAGCAATGATGAGTGATGGATTTGTAACAAAAGTTAAAGCTTGTGGCAATGAACATATCACTTTTACTCTCTGCATGATCCACCGGGAAACATTCGGAACCAAAAAAAAAAAGTCACAAGTTAGATGTTGTGCTTAGCAATATTATCAAAATCATTAACTTCATTAAAAGCCATCCCTTAACAGTTGCTTGTTTTCAAACCTTTGCAAAGACATGAACTCTGATTACAAATACTTACTACTACATGCAAAGATTAGGTGGCTCTTAAGAGAGCAAAGTTTAAACAGATTATTGAAAGATGAAGTTATATTTTTAACTGAGCAGAAATCTGATTTTGTTTATTTTTTTCATAATGACTTATGGCTTTCCAAACTGTTATTTGTCAGATTTTTTTTTAAACTCAATGACTTAAACATGTTGCTTCAAGGAAAAAATTGTAACATTTATTTTAAGTTGAAATTAAAAGTTTTACTAAAAAAGTTAATACATGCAAGAATAGGGCGGAAAATCTTTCTTTCAAAACATTTACTACCACAAATGATTTTATAATTGAAAATAACCTTCATAAGAGTTATAATCGATCATCTGAAGTGCCTGGAGACACAGTTTCAGAAACACTTCTTTTCAAATTTTGGGTTTAAAAAATGAAGTTGAGTTCATAAACCATATTCAACTGAAATAAAAAACATCAGTCATCTGCCATTAAAAGTTCAAGAAGAACTTGCCATGGTATCAAGCAATACAGGTTTAAAACTTGTATTTCCTAAAAAATCATTAAACAAATTTTGACTTGGGATTATGATAGACTTTCCAATAACTTCGGAAATGGTCCAAAACATATTTCTGCCATTGTGTACACACGATTATAAAATAAAATTATTGATCAACTCTGAAAAACATTGAAGATGCTTAACATTCTGCAGTATCAAATATTCTACCAAGATTTAATTCTTTATGTAAAAGTAAACAAGAACATCCATCTCATTAGTATGTAAATTTGCTTTTGTTTTTAGTAAATGGTAAAATTATATGTATCCCAAAGAATTACTTTAAAATAAATTTATGATTTATTATCAGTAAATGTTTGATTTGTATACCTATTTTATATGCCTATATAATAAGGGTTGTGTAAAAATTTCTCAGGGAGAAAGGGGTTGGGAATGGAAAAAGTTTAAGAAGTCCTAGTCTAGAGTAACAGAAATAGAGAATAAGTAACGAAGAGACTGAGATAAATCCTTTATGGAAAGGGGTTCAAAAAAGAAATGCAAAAAACTAATGAACAAGATTAGTTGAAGAGGAGAAGGGATATCTGACTGAGAGGAAAAAGAGGTGGGGGGGAATGAATTATATAACCAGATGAGAGCAGCAAAGATAACAGAATTAATAACCAAAACTTTAAAGGGTATCAAATGAAAGGACAGGATCAAAGAGAGTCAATATGAACAGGGCTGTCTTTAAAAAAAGATAACTGAACAGAAATAACAAAAGGAACAAAAAAACTGTGTTTATATCAGAAGAGGAAAAAATCATAACTTGGAAAAAACATTAGAGACAGTTGAAGGAAAGTATAAACCTACCTCTTGTAACTTTAAATGTGAATGGATTAAACAATCCAATAAAAATAAAAACAAATTGGATAAGAAAACAAGACCCTTACTATCTGCTGTTAACATAAAATACATTTAAAAAATAAAAACATAGGCAAAATAAAAGTTGAGGGAATAGAAAGTTGAAAGAGACAGGCAAATATAAAAACAATGAGTATAGACAGTTTTTTCTAAGAGTGTGGCTAAGGAAAAAATATATAGAACAATAGCTTGAAGGAACCATAGGATCTAAGGGAGATTTCAATTTTTTAAAAAAATTATTCATTAATTTATTTATTTTAAGTTTTCAACATTCATTTTCACAAAATTTTGAGTTCCAAATTTTTTCCCTATCTCTCCCCTCCCCCTACCCCAAAAGGCTGAGAATTCTAATTACCCCTACTACCAATCTGCCCTCCCTTCTAACTTCCCTCCCTTCCTTTATCTCCCTCTTCTCTTTTGTCCTATAGGGAAAGAAGAAATTCTATACTCCATTACCTGTATTTCTTATTTCCCAGTTGTATTCAAGAACAATATTCAACAGTTGTTACTAAAACTTTGAGTTCCAACTTCTCCCCATCCCTCCCACCCCACCCATCCCCACTGAGAAGGCAAGCAATTTCATATAGGCCATATCTGTGTAGTTTTGCAAATGACTTCCACAATAGTCATGTTGTGTAAGACTAACTATATTTCCCTCCATCCTATCCTGCCCCCCATTTCTTCTATTCTCTCTTTTGACCTTTATCCCCTTCCCCCCTACTTTCCTGTAGTGTAAGATAGGTTTTCATACCAAAATGAGAGTTCATTTTATTCTTTCCTTGAGCCAAATGTGATGAGAATAAGCCTCACTTTCTCCCTCTCACCTCCTCCTTTTCCCCTCCATTGAAAAGGCTTTTTCTTGCCTCTTTTATGAGAGATAATTTGCCTCATTCCATTTCTCCCTTTCTCCTTCCAACATATTCCTCTCTCAGCCCTTAATTTTATATTTTTAGATATGATCTAAGGGAGATTTTTAAAGGATGAGCAAGACTTGAACATTTGTAGCCAGCAGAGAAATACTCAGTGGAGAGGAAGAAATTGAAGATGAGTGTGAGAGGAGATGGTTGAGGAAGCAATCTGGGGGAGAATTGACAAAAAGTTGTTTGTCCTTCATTCTTAAAGATGATCAATGACATCAGGAAGGTGACGTCTTGACTTGCAAGTGAATTGGATTTAAGTGGGGCAAGGCAGTGCAAAGTAACCAGCTTCACTCTCTCCTCCAGAGCCATCTGGGTCCAGTGCCAAGACATAGATCAGGACAACTGGGAATAGTCCCAAATGCAATGGGGATTAAGGAAATATTGGAAAGGACTGGCCCAAGTGAGAAGGATAACTTCTTCATTAGAGACCACAATAAAGGAGGAGATGACATCAAGAGGCTTTGAGATAGGGGGATAGAGATTTGCTCATGGAAAATTTTCTCAATAAAATTAGATGGTGCCCTTAGCTAAGAATTTTGGGAAAGGGTTTAGCATGAAAGGTTTTAGAACAGGTTTGAATAAGCCTCTGTGTGGAGAGGGATAGAGAATCAATTAGAGAGGAGTAAATAAATCCACTTCCTGATAGTAACAGGCCAGTTGAGGTTAGGTAAACATCTACTCAACTCAGGTATGTGTCCTTCTCCAGTTGTGTACTGCCTTTAGAGGTTCTGATCTAGACATCTTGCATGACATCATAAATTTAGAGCTGGATTGAACTTCAGAGGCCATGTAGGACAATCCTTCCATTTATAGATGGGAAAACTGAGGCTCAGTCATTGGTAGAGCAAAAATTTGAAGCCAGGTCCTCTGACTCTGAACCCAACACTTTTTTTAGCACTGCACCACACTCCTATTTCTCCTGTAGTCTTTGATGTGACTGCCTCTTTTATACAATACCATTTCCCTGCTGTTTCTCAAACCCATGGCATCAGCAAATGAGACAATGCATGCAAAAACTTAGAGAGCTCTAGATACATATCATCTACTTCTGTTAGATTTATTGTGATGAGTAACCTGGGAAGGCAACTTGACATAGTACGTAATGACCTGGCTTTGGAGTCAGGAAGGTTTGTGTTCAGGTCTTTCCTGCCTTTGCCATAAATTACTTGTGTGACTCAGAGAAAGTTAGCTAACTTTTAAGTGTCCCAGAAAACTCACTAAAACAGGTGTTCTTAATCTTTTTGACCCCTTGGGAAGTCTTGTGATACTCATGGGCTCTTTCTTAGAATACTGTTTTATAAAATATGTAAAATGAAATAACGATTTTGTATACATATATACATGTGTATGTATATATGTATGTGTGCATATGTGTATATGTGTATATATATGTATATATATATATATATATATATATATATATATATATATATATATATATGTACATATAGTGCTGACTATGTGCCAGGCACTGTGCTAAGTATTGATCTGGATCCTCCCAACAACTGTGATAGGAGGTAGGAAAGAAAGAGATATTTATTAAACACTTATTATGTGCCTGAAATTGTACTAAGCATTTTACACATATTTCATTTGATCCTCACAGTAGATCTATTATTATTTCCGTTTTATAACTGAGGAAACTGGGCAGACAGAGATTAAGTGATATAGCTACTAGTTGTCTGATACTAGACTTGACCTCTGTTCCGGTCTTCCTGACTCCAGGTCCAGCATTCTGTCCCCTAAGCTACATAGCTGACTTCAGAATACATGGGATTAAGGAAACCAATTACACTGAAATCCAGTTACCAAAATATTAAAAAGCAAACTAGGTCATAAATCATAGCATAAGACACCTGCCTCTAAGACTACAAATTCCAGAAAAGGCATTGATTTGCTATCTCAGTAGAAGAAAGTCTTTTAACAGAAGCTTCCCTACACTACTAGATCCAGGTCTGATTAAAAAAAAATCACCTGGGATCACAGCTTATCAGTGCCAGATAGAGGGATATGCAGTGTTTTATTTGTGTAGGATTGAGCTCAACTGTGAAAGCCTAAACTTTAGAAATCAGTATACTCAGTCACCAAAGAACACTTTTCTTTTCAGTGTTTCTCACACTTGAGGATTTGTCTTCTTTTTCATAGGAACCCTCCTTTCCCTTCCCATTCCAGGCTCAGTTTCCCTCCTACCAATGCCATGTAATAAACATTTTTATAATATTTTATTTTTTTCCAATTACATATAAAGAAAGTTTTCAACATTTACATTTATAAGATTTTGAGTTCCAACTTTTTTCTCCTTCCCTCTTCTCCTATCTCAAGACAGCAAAAAAAGATTTGATATAGGTTATACTTGTACAATCATATTAATCACATTTCCACATTAGTCATATTATGAAAGAAGAACCAGAACAAAAGGAAAAAAATGAAGAGAAAGAAAAAATAACCAAAAAAAAGGTGAAAATAGTATGCTTCCATCTGCATTCAGACTCCATCGTTCTTTCTCTGGATGTGGATAACATTTTCCATCATGAGTCTTTTGGAATTGTCTTACAGCATTGTATTACTGAGAAGAGCTAAGTCTATCAAAGTTGGTGTTACATAATGTTTCTGTTAACTGTATACAACATTCTTCTGGTTCTGCTCATTTCACTTAGCACAAGTTCATGCAAGTCTTTCTATGTTTTCCTGAAATCTGCTTGTTCATCATTTATTATAGCACAATAGTATCCTATTACATTCATATACCACAATTGTAACAAACATTTATTAAGCACCAACTTAGAGCAAGACCCTGTGCAAGATTCTGGGTGTAGAAAGATTAAAAATAAAAAAGAAGTCCTTGCCTGTGGGAAGCCAAAAGCTATCTGGACTACCCTATTGCAGCAAACATCCGGCCTTGCGAAATGCCACCCCGGATCTGGAACATTCCTTGGTTATCTTAACCGTTACTGCCCCTCCTTGCTTCTGCCCTCTGGAAACCCCCTACTTCCTCTTATACGACTATAATTACTGCTACTCCGCCCTTCAATAAATGAGACTTGATCAGAAAGCCTGTCTTGTCTCCATTCTCTGCGTCTCCTGTCCCCTGCCCCCTCTTTTCATTCTCCAGGTCCCCATTCTTGTCCCGTGGGCCGGGACACTTGCCCTCAAGGAGCTTATATTCTATTGGAGAAAATATAAAATATGTACTAATTCAATCTGGTTGGGTTTCCTATGAATCATCTCTCTCCAGTTTGGTGTATTTTCCACACTGTTCAATGTAATTTCCACCAAGCAGGTTGCCATTGTTATATTCCTACTCAAGAGTCTAGTTCACTAATAGTTGGTCATATTAATTACACATTTTCCAACATAATTCTTGTTAAATTGTGCCTATTAATGGTCTTGAATGCTACATAGCATCTTCTGGCCAACCTTTAGTTTGATTCAAATGGCCTCAGGTGCTTCTGTGGGGTTTTCTGTGTGTGCACCTTTTTTGGGTCTTACTCCTACCATTATTCCTTAAATTCCTTCAGACTTCTCTTTCTGCACCCCCTTGAGCTTTTACCTTTTTCCTGGCCTTCCTTCTTCTTCTTCCCCCAGTACCAAGCACTGTCCTCTCTTGCAGTGCCCAAACTTCAAAATCACTTCTTGTTTACCCCTTTCCCTTAGTCCAATCAAAAGGACCCTTCCCTCAGCCCTCCCACCAGAACCTTAAGTGTGAAGGATTCTCAATCAGCTTAATCATGTTTACTCATTAACCCAAAACAGGAGAATTTGCACAGTTACTGGGACAAATATTTGCTCAGTGGGACTTACTTTAAATCATACTTCACCCCAGGATAAGTAGGACAGCAGAGCATAAATAGGATTTAGAGCTATAAGGAACCTTAGAGTTCATCACATCCAATCTGGGTAAGATGGGAAGGCCTTGTCTCAAAAAAAAAAAAATGATCTCAGTCAAGAATTGCCTCCTACTCTGATGAGGCCAGAAGCTACAACATTCCACTTTAGGCCTGGCTCTGACAGGCCTAATCCAGATTAACTATGGATAAGTTATCTAATATCACTCAGCAGGTTCTTCATATGTAAAATGCACACATTTTGTCTCAGGGCACCCCCAATTTTAAAATACTGATTTCTGTGAATCTTTTGAGATACACTTGTCATCTTTCTTGCTATTTCAATAAAATCTTTCTCTTTCTCTCCATATATATTCTATTATGATATAATCTATATATATATTTCAATAAAATTTCTATATACATATTTTAATACATATGTATTATCTATATTTCTAATCAACCACTGGGCTTCCTTGAGTTTTATGTACCTCATGCTCCATTTTAAAGCTTTTCACCAAAATCTCTTGGCTTAGTATAACTCATTTATCCATTGTCTCTCTCTTTCCCACAACTTCTGTTCAGAACAACCCCTGATTCTCTTGCTCTAGACTCCTTGTTTCCTTCCCATACCATTTCTCACCACAGGAACACCCTCGACTCTTTATATGTACCAATGCCAAAGAAATCTCTTTTCTTCTTCTTTTGATGGAGCTTTTAAAACACAACTTCCTCTGCATAATGTTTTCTGATTAAGCAGAAACAACCATTCCCAATTCCAGAGGTCAAAAGGCAAAGTAAAAACTGAAACTCATTTGCTTACTTTTATTCATCCTGCTGAGACACATTCTTATTTCCCTTGCAGTTGTTGTTATTAATAATATGTGAATTCATGGATAACCTGTGAGTTCTTCAGCTTGGAGAACTCTTTCAGTTGAGCATATCATTTCCATATCATGTTTGTCCTTTGTTGCTGAAGAAGACCATGCCATCAGAGAAATGATGACATGACTTGCACTTGACTTTGTTTTGAGTGAGGGAGTAAGGATTGAGGATGTACGATTTGAACTCCTGGCTTCTTGATCCTAGTACTCTATCTACTATGGTGTGTGTGTGTGTGTGTGTGTGTGTGTGTGTGTGTGTGTGTGTGTGCATGTGTGTGTGTGAGATCTTCCTCTTTTGCCCAATCCTTGAGTTGTTTTGCAGATAGACGTAAGTCCAGATTGAAAGAATGCTGAACATGACCTGCATAAGAGATTTGCTTTTGTTTTATTGGAGATATAAATGGAGAAATAAACTCCCTGGAAGGAATAAAGAGAGACTCTTGAATGGCATATTGGAGCTCTTGATATCACAGGCAATATGGGATCCAACCCTAGCGCGTTCCTTGACTTCTAGGCTTGCATTTGTAGAGACTGATGAAATTAGCTCTCTCTCAGATGATCATTGTTTCTTTCCTGATTTGAGCTATGATCTTATCTCATTCTTAGCTAAAGAATATTTTTTAAAAATAAAATATCAGCAAAGACATTTAACAAGATGACATAGTAAGAACAACAGCTTTCAGTATTACTTCCCGTAAATGTGAGATACACTCTCCCACAAATAAAGAGTTCATGGAAAGAGTGGGCTCATATTTAGAATTCAATAGTAGTGAGGCACAGGTATAGGGCACAAATGTGAAAATGATAACTCACAATTACTGGTACTGCAGGGCCTGGAAGTATCTATATTTTTTGTTCTTCATAACAGGGCTCAGGCAACTCCACTTGGCTTCAGTGCTGGGAACATTGGTCAGCTAGTTTTTCAAGGTCTGTTCCTTTAAATAGCTTTCAACTCTAAAATGTCGGGGCTGATTCTGTCTTTAATGAATAGATAACTCTCTTTGCTGCCAGGGGTCCTGTTCCTCAAAGCTGCTTCCTTCTATGAATGACTTCTTATATCTATGTCTATATAGAATGTTCTTTTCTGATCTCTAAATTGAGTCTTGAATTTTCTCAAACCTACAGACTCAAAGTGCCAGATGGGATATTTCTCTCCAGAAAACTTGCTAATCATAGTCAATGCAGGTGAAGGAGGGAGAGAGAAACCCCTCAACCTATTTTCAGGGATATTCTCCATATAAAATACTCCTAAATCTACTTCTTCAGCTACTTCTCAGTCCTTCACACTCACAAATTGATTGTCTTTTAAGGTTACTTTGAGCATGCCTATCTTCCAACAGTAAATGACATTGTGCCTTTAGATTCACTCAGATGAAGTTTTTCATGACTCATAAAAGAATCCTAGCATATATTTATCACAGTTTAATACCTCATCAACATCTTGAGATTATAGTCTAAGCTTTCCGGACTGATCAAAAATCAGTTTCCCCAATCTGCTTTTATTTTTTTTAAATAAAATTTTATTGATAGCTTTTGGTTTTTGATCACCAAAATTTTTCCTGATCTCCTACTCACTCTTTCTCACAGGAAGCCATTTCAAATAATAAACTTTTTTAAAAATAAGAAACAGAAAGAATGGAAAAATAAGCAAAACCAACTAATACATTCAAAAAGTCTGAAAATATAAATGAAGTAGCAAATCCATATACCTCCCACTTCTGCAAAGGAATGGGGTAGGAGTGTCTTCTCATGCCCCTTTTTTAAAGCCGCTTTTGTTCTTTATAACTTTGCAACATTTACTTTTGACTGTCTTGTAGCTGTTCTTTCCATTTACTTTGTTATAGTTATGTATATATTGTTTTCTTCTTCACTGCATCAGAATGTGTAAATCTTTCCATAATTCCAGGTAGACATTATATTTGCTATTTCTTACAGCATTATAACATTTCATTACCATCATGTGCTACAATTTATTCAGCTTCTTCTCAGTCAGTAGGGATGTACTTTGTTTCCATTCCTTTGCTATCACAAAAAGTATTGGTATAAATATTCTGTTGTATATAAAAACTTTCTACTTAGCAATAGCCTCCTTGGGGTATAATGCTAGTAGTGGAATCTCTGAGTCAAATGGTATGGACATTTTAGTCAGTTTATCTGCATGATTCTAAATTGCTTTCCAAGCTGGTTGTATATGTTCACAGCTCTTCCAATCAAGTACTATTGTGTCAATTTTCTCACAACTCTTCTAATATTCACTATTCCCACCTTTTGTCATCTTTGTATGACAGAAAAAGAAAAGGACAAATGCTAAAGGGGATGTGGGAAAATAGGTACACTAATGCATTGTTGATGGACTTGTTAAATGATCCAACCATTCTAGATACTTTGAAACTATGCCCAAAGGACTATAAGACCATGCACACCCTCTGACCCTGCCATATCACTACTAGATCTGTATCTCAAGGATATCAAAGGAAAAGAAATCATATGTCCATATGGCATCCTTTATGTAGTGTCAAAGAAATGGAAACTGAGGGGATGCCCATCAGTTGGGAAATGATTGAACAAGTTGGGGTATATGAATGCAATGGAATACAATTGTACCCTTGAGCAACAACTTAAAGAAGCCTGTTCATTGAATGGGTGTATCTCACTCAAAGTGAGAATGTGATAAGACCTTAGCCTGAAAGGGCCAGGGTCTCCCAGTGCACCCAGGTCACCTCCAGTCATCCTGAGGAATATCTGTTCACTGGACCCAGATGGTTCAGGAGGAGAAAGTGAGGTTGGTGACCTTGCATAGCCCTCCCTCAGTCAAATCAAAGTCAACTGCAAGTCATGTCATCATCTTGATGTCATCGGGAATGAAGGACAAACACACAATAATTTTCTGGGTATAAGATGAAACCATAAGGAAGATTTGTGTTTCTCAGATTATTAGTGATTTGGAGAATTCTTTCATACAGTTGTTTTGTTGCTGTTTTTCAGTCATATCTGACCCTCCATGACTCCATGGACTTTTTTTGTCCATGATTTGTGTTTTTTGTTTTTAGCAAAGTTACTGAAGTGGTTTGCCATTTCCTTCTCCAGTGAGGCAAACAGGGGTTAAATGACTGGCCAAGGATCACACAGCTAGTAAGTGTCTGAGGCTGGATTTCAGTTGTCCAATCTATTACTTTCTTTCATTTTATTGGCTTAATTCATTCATATTTCAAGTTATTAAAGTTAAGTTTCTGTTTTCTTTCCAGTGATCATCAGAAAAATACCTGAAAGTCCTTTGCATCAGTTAGATCTAACATTCAACTTGTAAGTCTGGCCACACCAACGTACGGCTTCCCAGACTGTGAAATAATAATAATTCCATGAGGCTTCTATGCCTTTCTCTAAAGGGGAGCAAAATCTCTGACCTCTTCTGCCTTCTATAACTAGATGTACAAGAAAAATGCAGAATGAGTCTTGGGTCCTTTATATGCAAAATAGGGGGATGGAACCAGATTACTTCCAAATTTCAAGCTCCAAATTGGTGATGCTATCATCCTATGTTCGCCTATAATGAGTCTTAGAAAGGGGAGAACTATTTAAAATCATTATCCCTTTTATTTTAATGGGGATTTGTTTTCTTGAACCATTTTCAGGTTCAAGGAAAATAAGAGACTCCGAAGAGCATGTAGGGGTAGGGACTGGATTTATGATTTCATTGGCTTAGGAAACTACTTGTTGAAGAGACTCCTGCCAATGGGGATAGGCACCTTCCATTCAAATTTTAATCTTAGACAGTTACCTAGAGAAAGTATTGAGAAGTTAAGAGACTTGGCCATTATGTGTCAGAGGGGGAACTCCAACTCAGGTGTTCCTGTCTACATGTAGGGTAACAGAATTAAAACAAACTATTGTAGTGATTCTTTTGCACAATATTATGTTAGCCAGTTCCCCCTCTCTGGTCTCCAGATTAAATTGATTCTTAATGATTAAACAGATGATTGTAGAATTACATCACTGATGTAATTGAGTGTTTCTCCAAAATAACTATGTAATATGCTTTACTTAATGTAGACAGATAGTGGAATCAATATCCCTGACATACTGCAGAACAGTATTAAATTTTAAAAGTGTTTATTCATTTTTTTATATTTCCTTACCGAATGTACTACATACAGAACACATGAATTTCATGTGAGTACTTTAAATGAAATATTTATAATGAGTAGTCATACAATATTAATTTTGGAACTTTGCCATCTTTCTTTAGAAAATGTTTTTGTTCCTTACATTCTTTACTTTATTAAGTTGGACATCACTTTTAAAGAAAATCAAAGCCCAAGAATATAACGTATTCAGGAGGAGTATTTCTGGAAAGAAAAGAAGTCCTTGTTCTTTGGCTTAATAGTAAGTTTTTGCAGCTTGTTATAAATTAGTGAGGAAAGAGCTTTATAAACCTTAAGGAGCTATGCAAATGTGAGATATTTTATCCATATTCATTATGATGGACCATTATATTTTGAAATGCTAACATAATAATTCAGGTGTCATGGAACCCTCGGACAATCTGTTGAAGGCTATGGATGCCTTCTCAGAATATTTCTAAATGCAAAAAATAAAATACATAGGCTCTCAAGAAAACCAATTATATTGAAAGTTATCAAAACATTTAAAAAATAATTTAATGGACCTCTTGAAATCTATTCATAAACTCCATGCTACCTACTTAGGGAGCCTATTTAAAAACCTTGGCTTTAGGAGAAGGCAGTGCTGATGGCTTTATCAGTAATTCTACTTGTTTCTGTCAACCTGTCTCATTTTCCCTTTAGGTAATGAGGTACGGTCTAGTCAGCCAAGATCAAAGCTGTTATTTTGTTAGCTGCAACAACCATTTACACAGACTTGCATCATTCATTCATTGCAAATGTATTTATTTACTAAGCATTAATTAAGTGAAGTAACTAGATGCTAATGAGGATATTTAAAAAGAGGAGCTCCCTCTGCCCTTCTGCTCATGATCTAGTTAATGTTACCAAAAAAAGTGTCATATTAATACTCTACTGTAGTTAAGTAAACACAGTAGGAATTATGGTACTGTCACTGCATTAGCTTCTAGTAATGAAGAGGGTATTGGCAGTGGTAACCAAAATGCCTAATCACAAAACTAACTTCACTGAGCATATTTATACCAGTTCATTGCTAATTCATTTACATTCATTATTAATAAGTCCACACTATTTGCCTTCCAATTTCCCTTAGTTATATCTAATCTCCATTTGTCATACCTAAGAAGTAGAATAGGAAAGTGGGAAGAACACTGGTCCTAATGTTAAGGGATCCAATTTCATATTCAGTCTTTGACACATGCACCCAAGTGACATTGGGCAAATAATTTAACCTCTCTTGGCCTCAGTTTCTTCCATTGTAAAATGAAGGGGTTGGATCGGATGGCCTTTAAAATTTGTATTTCTAAATCTATGAGCCCATGACATCCTTATGTAAATCAGTGACTTTCAAATGATATTTATATGTGTAATACATATAAAATACGAAATGATGCATATATATGGTGCTATATATAGATGTTAACTAAATCCTTTGAGGTCCCTTTCAACTCTAAATCTATGCTCCTATGACATCCTTAAATAAAGCAATGGCTTTCAAATGATATTTTACATAAGCATGGGCAGCTAGATGGCACAGTGGATATAGCCCTGAACCTGGAGTCAGGAAGACTCATCTTCCTGGATTCAAATCTGGCCTCAGATACTTGATAGCTGTGTGACCCTGAGCAAGTGACTTTACCCTATAAGCCTCAGTTTCCTCCTCTGTTAAATGAACCGGAGATGAAAATGACAAAACCTCTCTAGTATCTTTGCCATGAAAACCCCAAATGGAATCAAACAAGCATAGGACAATTGAAAAATGCCTAAATGATAGGTATAGATAGATAGATGCATATATGCACATGTATGGTGTTCTTATAAATGTTAGTTATGTCCCTTCCAATACTAAACCATCTTCTTATGACCTCCTTAAGTAAATCAGTGACTGTTAAATGAAATGATATAGGTAAAGCATCACATAAATTTGAGCTATAATTATTATAGTAATGTGAATATAATTGAACTGGTATAAATATACTCAGTGAAGTTAGTTTTGTGACCAATACCCTCTTCATAGTATGCATAGAATGCATAGTAGTTGCTAATGAGAGAAGTAGGAAGTGAAGATTTAGAACCACATACTCTTGAGATACTGTCTCTAAATATATTTGAAATGTGCTAATTAAATATTAACCTTATCTAAGACTCTAAGCCATCTAAATATAGAGCAACCTTTCATGTGAGTTCAGTGAGCTAAATTCTTAATGTGCAGAATTAAATGCCATGTTCAATTTCAGTTTTTTTCCCTTCTTTTATGCAAACATGAATATTTGTCATTATTCATAAAGCCAGAAAGATCTGGCAACAGTATAGGGCTTCCAGACTTGTAAGACAGGAAAGAATTTCAGTTTGCATTAAATAAACAGCAAAATGACTTTTAAAAATTAAACACAAGGCTGAATATTTCATGGAGAATCAATTTACTAAATGATTCCAAACCATCTCTTACTAGGACATTGGGAAAGTGACCCCTAGTGGAATTCTTACGAAACATTTCTCTAGAGTCATCATTGGATTTGAAATGCTGTTTTAATAACAATGGAGAAAGATGATACTGTAGTAGAACATGCCAAATAAATTATATTTCTTGAAGCAGTGATAGATTTATAGTAAATCTGTCATCATTTTCTCCTTAGGATTTCTCTGGAGGAGACAGTGAAGCTGATGACTTTTCATAGTTCTACCTCACTTAAATCCAACTCTTGCCCAAGTCAAGACTTCACCCCATGACATCATTGGTCCTCTTTGAGAAGAATGACCAACAGTAAAGAACAATTGACATTTTTTACTGGTCTTCCTTCTGATCAATGGCAAATATTTGTGAGATGCAATCTGTGGTCACAAAAACAAACAAAAAAAAGAGGGCTACACTGGATTAAAATCATGGGATCATAGATTTAGAGTTAGAAAAGATTTTGGATAGCATTTAACAGACAAGAAAACTGAGTCTCAGAAGGGGATCACTATTTCCACATTGCAAACAACGAACTTAATTACACATATAATATAGAAAGTGATAGTGTAGCATAGTGTGAAAGGGGTATAATAGCACCTCTAGTCCTGTCCCAGAGAAGTGGAAGAGTATAGAGAGCTGAGTTTAGAGTCAGAAGTCCTAGGTTTAAGGTCTGCCTGTGACACCTACTGGACATGAGAGACTGGTCAAATTATTTAATCTCTTTGTGCCCCCGGCAATGCTCTAAGACTAAGGTGAGGAGCATATGCTGATCTATATCTGTAAAGGGAGTTTCTATGGAATTATGGATCCAGAACAAAAAAAAGTACCAATATTATAGTGTTACAAATTTCAAATGAGGCAATAATGTATGCAAAAACACTTTGCAAATTTTAAAGTGATGTGTTTATATATATATATATATATATATATATGCATATATATATACATACACATGTGTACATATATGCCCACAATTATTATGTCTTTACTTAGGAGATCATTACCTTCAATCTATCCACTTACATCTCTTCCAGAAAAACAAACAGGAACCAACTTGTGTTTATATGGGACGTCACAAAGAGTCCTAACAAAATGAAATAGTCACTCTATTAGATTATCACAATAGAAAATGAAGAACTCAAGAAGCGTGTCATATGGGGATAAAACTTTCTTGATAAAAATATTACTCAGGAAGATCTTAGTTCAAATCTGATCTCAGACACTCAATAGCTTGTGATCCTGGGCAAGTCCCTGCACCTCTTTCTACTTCTGTTTGCTCATCTGTAAAATGGGGATAGGAACAGTACCTACCTAAAGTCATTGCAAGGATTAAATGAAATAATAATTGTAAAGCACTTAGTACAGTGCGTGGCACATGGTAAGTGCTATATAATTGTTAGTTATTTGTATAATAAATATTATCACAAATATTATAAGGGGATTAGACAAGATGGTTTTCAGCTCTAGATCTGATGTTATGAAATAGACTACAGAATGAAAAATGTTGACACATTATTTCATACAATCTTTAGTTTAAAATATACACTGTCAGGGGAAAGTAGTGGATAAAACACCAGCCCTGGAGTCAGGAGGATCTGAGTTCAAATATGACCTCAGACACTTGACATTTACAAGCTGTGTGACCTTGTCACTTAACCCTGATTGACTCATTAAGATAAAAATGCACACTATCAAATAAGGTAAAAAGGAAGTTCTCAATACAACTGCATCAAAATTATACAGAAAGTTATATGGAACTTCTATTTTATATAGTGTGACTGCTTTTTTTCTTTCTTTTTGTTTACAGATCTAGACAATTTGATCTGTAATATTTTGAAGCCCTTTGGACACTGCAGCTCTTATAATTTATTCTTTGAAGCCTAACTATTTGAACAAGCCTGGAATTAAAATTTGGTTTTTTTTTAAGGATTAATAAAATCTTTATCTAGTTAAAAAAAAGATCATAGAACTTAGAGGCTCTAGCTATGTGATCTTGGGCAAATCATATAAACTCTTTGTGCCTCTGTTTCCTAATCTATAAAATAGGATATTGGACTATATAATCCCAAGGTCCTCTCTGTTGCCTCAATGCTAAAGAATGTTTTTTACAACCATATTGAAGAGAGCAAAAATGTGACTGATTATTTTTTTAATTATTATTTTATTTATTTTCAGTGTCCTACAATCACTTCCATATAACTTGGATTTTTTCCCTCCCTCCCCCCACCCCCTCTCTCCCTCCCTCCCTGAGACAGCATACAATTTTGTATAGGTTCTACACATACATTCCTATAAAATCTTATTTCATCTTAGTCATGTTGCACAGAAGAATTAAAATAAATGGGAGAAATTATAAAACAAACCGAAACATAATACAGAAGAAAATGATCTGCTACAATCTGCGATTGAATTCCATAGTTCTTTCTCTGGATGTGGAAGGCATTTTGCCTTAAAAGACTATTGGAAATTTTTAAAGTCCTTGCGTTGCAATGCAAGTCTAAGTCTACCAGAAAAAAATCCACACACGCTGTGGTTGTTGCTTTTGAAAATCTGTTACAAAGGATGGCTCTTAGCAAAGTGAAGATGAGGGGAATATAGTTGGAAATATGGAATATATGGAAGGTAAGTTTAGAAAAGATAGCAATATTTTTCTCCTGGCTTCTCCCATTTATTTTAATTCTTCTCTGAAACATGACTAATGTGAAAATGTGTCTAATAAAAACGTATATGTAGAACCCATATAAGATTGCATGCCATCTCAGGGAAGGAAGGGGAAAAACTGTAAAACTTACAGAAGTAATTGTTGAAAACTGAAAATGAACTAAACAAATAAATAAGTAAAGGTTAAAAAAAAAAGATGTCAATAATAAAAAAAAAGTTTTGTGTGGGACTCCTGTCTAGATTTTTAAAAAATGATCAGAACAGAGATTCTAGTGATCTAGGTTCATTTAAAATGGCATACTAATTTCCTTTATTTATATAGTTTCAAAGCTAAAAGGCAGGATTGTAGAGTGAAAAGAAGGCCCATTTTGAAGTCTGGAAAATTCAGGTTTAAACTTTTCTTCTAACATAACTAGTTATAGGGTAACAGGCAAATCATATAACTTCGAGTGTCCCAGGCAATTTTCTAAAACAGAATTACGTTGATGGAGGAAGGTGTGGTTGAAGGATTAAGGCTCTTTCCTGGAATCTGTTGCAAGGAATGTGATTTTCTTGGGGACAAAACAGGCTTTGGTGAAAACAAGGCAGTATAAGTAACTTTTACATGCTGCTTACACATAAGACTTTTTGGCTAGGATGGAGTAGCCATTAAAATGGAATGTAAACAAGTGTGACATGCTCCTGTGACATGCAGATCTTAATCTGCACAGGATTTAAAGAGTTAATATGCTCCAGAATTCAAAATAGACTTTGGAATGTTGGTGTTTTGAAGGATGTAAAACTCCTCCCCATGTGCTACTGTTGTTTCCCTTTGAGAGGCAGAGGGAGTGTTCTGATTTCCTGGAAGGACAGTGATGTAGAAGGATGTCCCAGGCAACCAGTGCCTCTGGATCTTAACCTCATGTTGTTCTGCTGGGCTCTTTCCCATGAAGTACAACCAGCCTCAGGCATCACCCTGAGGATCCTACATCTTCTCCAGTACCTGCTGGGGGAAGAGTTAAACCCCCTCCTCTCCTAAAATGACAACAACTCTGGTTTTTGCCTTGGGCAAAAATATTCTTAGTTATAGCCCTGAGGACAGGTATACAAATATATCAGAGGATTTTCTGCGGTTTCTGATCTATAGTAATTTTGTGTAAGTCATCTTTTCAACGAGATTTTTAAAGCTGATATAAAATGGGATGAACCTAGATCTTCTTAATTTACCAGAAGTAAATTCTTTTTTTATAAATTTCTATGGAAAGAAATTATTGAATACAGATACCTGGGAAATGTACTCTAGTATTTTAATCTTAGTAATCTTTGGAAAGATGGCAAACACCCTTGTTTTGTTTAACCCATTAGATTATGAGTTCCTTGAGGGCAAGGACTATCTTTTGCTTCTCTTTATATTTCTAGTGATTAGCACAGTTGCCCAGTCCATAGGAGGCACTTGATAAATGTTTATTGATTTAAAAATAATTTAACATGGTCAATATTAATTATATGTGGTCACAAAATATAGAATTTGGAACTGGAACATACTTACCTAGTCTAGTGATTCTCAACCTATTGTCCTAGAAATCATAGGGAGATCTACAAAAGTATTGTAAATGGTGTTAGAATCCTGCAATGTAAGGTCAATAGTGGGGGGGGGGGAAAGAGTTAAAGATCTTCCCTACTCATTAATAGGCCTCAATACCTTTTGTTAATTTCTACTAAGGCACTAGGTTAGAGGGGCATATGTATAAATACTCTTAGGTGAGGTTTTACTTTGGGGCTTACTCATTGGAAGTGTTTGTTTGGCCAAAGGAGACTCTGGGCAGCTGCTAAGGAGCTTTGAAAACCTAGATGTTGGTGCTTCTCTCTCTGGTAACTATGTATGTATATAATGGTCAGACAGTTGGATCTGTCTATAATCTGTGATGTATGTATTGCTTATGGTCAGACAACTGGAAGCCTTGTCTGTTGGTCTTTATTTCTCTGTATTTTCTCTGAAGTTCAGGGTGCTAAACTTCACCTGAACTAAATGAATAATGTATGTGTTTGATTAAAGTGATTGCTGACCCTTTTAGAAAAATAGATATAAGAACCTGTACAGTAGGCCCTCCTGTGTAAGCCATGGACCTTGCTGATACAAATCCATATTTAAATCACCATCATCTTTATTTAGTTTCAATAAAATAGGAATTGTGATTCAGTATAATAGCTATAACACTTGGGCCTTCTGCCCTACTGAGAGTCACTCAGGGTCAAGGCACATTGAGGTATGGATTAGTATTCACTCAAATATACATCATGCAGTGATTAGTCATTTACACAAGAGAGAAATAAATTTGAATTTTTCTGTTCAGAATATGTACTGAGGAAATTCTACTGAACAAAAAACAGGTCTTCAGAACTTCATAAACAAAAAAATAAACAAAACTTCCTAAGTTCAAAAAAAAAAAAAAGAACTTCATAAAATCAGAGTTGATAAAAAAATTGTCATAAATGGACTCGCTTCTAAGAGGAAACATTATTGATTTGATCCAAATGCAGAAAAATATGAAGGGAAACATCAAGTCCAGCTAAAATTTATGCTTCTTTTAAAGGATATTATTAGTTAGAAGCAACATGAACTAGTGGACAGGGTACTACACTTGAAATCTGGAAGACCTAGGTACAAATTCTACTTAAAATACTTACAAACCCTGCAGAAGTCATGCATGACCTCTCTGTGCTTCAGTTTCTCATCTGTAAAATGAGAGGACCATACTCAATGACTTCAAAAGTCCCTCCCAACTCTAACCTACCATCTTATGATAGTTAACAATTTAAGTATGAAATTATCTGCACTTGGGATACAACATTTTATTTTTTAAATAATATTTTATTTTTTCCCAATTACATGTAAAGATAATTAACATTCATTTTTAAAAATTTTGAGCTTTAAATTCTCACTCTACTTCTCTCTCCCTGTTCACCTCTCCCTAAGATAGGCAAGCAATTTTATATAGTTACACACGTGTAATCATACAAAACATATTTCCATGTTACTCATGTTGTAAAAGAAGACACAGATTAAAAAAACACACAAAAAAATAAAGAAAGTGAAAATTAGTATTCTTTGATCTGCATTCAGACTCCATCATTTCTTTCTCTGGATGCGGACAGCATTTTTCATCATGAGCCCTTTGGCATTGTTTTGGATCATTGTATTGCTGAGACGAGATACGTCATTCACAGCTATTCACCTCACAATGCTGCTGTGATTGTGTACAGTATTCTCCTGGTTCTTCTCCCCTTACTCAGCATCAGTTCATATAAGTCTTTCCAGATTTTTCTGAAATCCTCCTGCTCATCATTTCTTATAGCACAATAGTATTCTATTACATTCATATACCACAAATTGTCCAGCCATTCCCCAATGGATGGGCATCCCCTCAATTTCCAATTCTTTGCCACCACAGAAAGAGCTACTAAAAATATTTTTGTGCAAATAGGTCCTTTCCCCTTTTAAAAAATCTCTTTGGGATACAAACTTAGTATTGTTGGAACAAAAGGTAGGCACCGTTTTACAGCCCTTTGGGCATAGTCCAACATTTTAACAAACACATAAAACAAAATAATGAAACCAGAGAGGAAGGCAGAAGACAACTGAGGCTCTGAGATAACTTGGCTTTGAAAGTTTCAAGAGGAAGGAAGAAGAACCAGTTTTCATCCATTGAATGGTTTGCTTAAGCTAGAATTCTTCAATCTGAATGGGGTTGTTGTTCAGTCATTTTCCAGTCATGTCCAATTCTTTGTCACCCCGTCTGGGGTTTTCTTGGCAAAGATGCTGGTGTGGTTTGCCATTTCCATCTCCAGTTCATTTCACAGATGAGGAGACTGAGGCAAACAGAGTTAAGTGACTTGCCCACAGTCACATTGCTAGTTAGTGGCTGAGGCCAGATTTGAACTCAGGAAAATGAGTCTTCCTGACTCCAGGATAGGCACTCTATCCATTGTGCCACCTAGCTGCCCTCTGAATGATTATATATGGCTCTCTTCTCTTTTAGCCTGGTAGAAGTTGAGGAAATTGTCAATGCAAATCAGATTTTTTTAAAAAAGCAAGAAATCAAAACAACAAGATCCCCAAAACATAAACCATACTGAAAAAAGTAGGACCTTGAAAAATCCAGACAGCGGATTCATCTGATGCAACTCTTCTCTTGGTCTTAGCTCTGTAGACATCACTGTTTCCTTACAAAACGATGGTTTATTGTCATCACTATGCAGGACCTGCCTCATTTTTTTAATCTGATGATGAAATATTTTTAAAAGTCATCTCTTTTCAACTTTTCATCTTTTTCCCTATAGATTTCTGAGGAGGAACAAGGTTCCACTACCCTGCTCAAAACAGGACTTCTAGACTCTGAGGAAAGGTCCATACTCATAAAACAAACTCTTGAGTCCTGGGGTGGAAGTGTATGGTTTGATGAAAAGTTGTCTTCCCAGGGAGTCACAGAGACTTTGGAAACATGGGCCTTTTCTTTACCCAAGGCCTTTCTGTCAAGGCTCAGAAAGGTGACTTCAGACTGGCTACACTCTAATGGAGTTTTCTGAGCAAATCTATCTTTATCCAATTTTTCTTTAGGAGGTGAGCAACAATCCTGACTTTCATCATTTTCCATGGGAACGCTGGGTAAATGATCAAGGAAAAGGGGCGAAGGAGACCTGAAGGACTTCAGCGACTTTGGAGGATCTTCAGCAAAATGTAAGATAGGGTAAGTACTTTCAAGGGCAATCAGAACCTAATTTTAAAAAAAACAAAAGTTTAAGAACTGATACTCTTTTTTAAAGTAAAAGTAATTTCATGAAATTTCACAAAACATGTTTACTCAAAGAATTATCAAGCTAGAACTTTTCCAAACCCCTAATTTCACAGATAAAGAAACTGAGGCAGGGAAATGCCTTTCCCAAGTTCGGAAGGTGGAAAATTCCATCTTTTCTGATTCCTGATCCTTCCTCTACACCATATAGTCTCTTCTGTCTTCTGCCAATTTTTTTTAAGGTGCCAGATCTCTGGATATCTCTGTGTGCTTCATTGCTGGAAAACACTCTCTGCTCACCTCCACCTCTTAGAATTAATTCCAGACTTCTCTTAAGATTAGCTGAAATGCCACAATCTGTATAAAATTTTTCCTCTCTTTCAATTACCTTGTAATAATTTGTATATGCCAATATATGTACATGTTTTCTCCCTCAATAGAATATAAGTTTCTCAAGAGTAGGGATTACATAATTTTTGCTTCAGTAACCCCAGTGCCTAGTACAGTGCCAGTCATAAGTGGTTGTTGCTATTTAGTCACTAACGTCACATCCAACTCTTCAGTTAGGGTTTTCTTGGCAAAGAGACTGATGTGGTTTGACATTTCCTTCTCCAGCTCATTTTACAAATGAGGAAACTGAGACAGACAGAGAGTGAGGAAACTGAGACAGATGGAGTGATTTGCCAAGGGTCACATAGCTAGTAAGTGTCTGAGATCAGATTTGAACCAAAAAAGAGGAGTCTTCCTGACCCCAGGCCCAGCACTCCACCAAGCCACCTAGCTTCCCTGACTCATGTGAGATACTTAATAAATGCTTATTAATTGGTTGATTCATACAATGCAACAAATAATTATAGCCTTGTGGCCTTGCGTATGTTATTTATCTAAACTGGTCTTCATTTTCATCTATGAAATGAAGTAAATGGAATTAGATTACCTCTAAGATTCTTTCCAGTTCTACTAATGCCCAAATACCATATTAGCTTACTATCTTAATTTCAGCTTAACAAATGGCTGCTACCATAATAAAATTAATCATTTTTTTTTACCAGAAAGAGATTAATTTACCTTTATTAAGTGAGCACTTTCTGTCTAGAGAATATTTAACTGACTTCTTTTCTCTAATAAAAACTTCAATTTGGATATATATTTCCTCCATTTGAGTTTTTTTTCCAGGGAGAAATAGTATAGTACAGTATAGTAGATAAGACAATCATCTTAAAGGCCCTCTAAGATTACCTTCTATCTACTCTGCATCTATCTGATATGCACAATATTGTTCATATGTTGTCTCCTCTGTTAGAATACCAGCTCCTGGAGGATAAGAACCACGTTTTTGCCTTTCTTTGCATCCCCAGAGCTTAGCACCATACCTAGCACATGGCAAATACTTAATAAATGCTTGTTGACTGGCTTTCTCATTAATAAAACTGTTCTAATAATATGTGCCCTATCTAATGCAACAGGACTGCCCTGAGGATAACACTGTGAATCTGGTCTAGAGAGATGAGATATTGTTTTTTTCAACAGTTCTATATTCTATTTTGAATCAAAGCATCCAAGAATACTCACTTCATCCATTGTTGGCCTTAACTTGGCCCGGGAAGCTGCACATTGGTTTGCTAAAGTAAATAATTTCCAGGAGAAATTCTGAGGACATGGATTTATTTTTTTATCTAATAAGGAGAGACATGACTCAAGGCCTCTCTTCTCCATCAGTTCTATAAGGAGGTCTCTCTGAGGAGAAAAAGCGACACAAAGATCTTCTGTAGGATTTCATTAGGAATATGACCAATGGAGAGATATATGGGTAGATGTAATTCTTACCAGTCGAACATATTTTGGACCTTCCAGCACCACTTTATAACCTGTTAGAACTTCCATTATAACCTAGAGGAGGACAAATTTAAATCAGTCTAGGTTCTAATGCTTTCTGAATTATAATCTGTCATTAACTATGACAATGAATCCATTCTTATTAAAGCAGTTCACGCTTTATAACTCAGGTGTATTATTACACTAAAGACTGTGCATAGCAAAAGCAATTAACTTAATGTAAAAGTCCTTTCTGTTTTTCCCAAGGGGGTTAGAAAATTATTGATATCTCTCCCTCTTTCCTGAAAGGTAGGAAAATGAAATACAAATATCAAAATATATTTTTTAAATAAATTCACAGACCTCAAATTAAGAACCCCTGTGAAGGTGGACACTCACAATTCCAAAGCTGTAGACATCAGTTTTAGTGGATAGTCTTCTTTGTCTTATATATTCTTCTGGCATGTACCATAGGTATTTATTCCTACTGCTTTCCATATTTATAGTGGAGCTCTGTTTTTCTAGGAGAGGTCGGAGGTGGGCTGTGACAAAATTTTTTAGTTTGGGTTGAAACTGGTTGTCCAAAAGTATGTTTGAACTGAAATTGTAACGAAGGTACAAATTAATCTAAAAAATTCAGTAAAGTATATTTAGTGACATGTAAAACAGTATTTTGCCAAATGTAAGCAAAGCCATGTTAATTATAAAAAGGTCCTTCCCCAATAGTCAAGTGCTCAGAGAATATGAACAAATAATTTTCAAAAAATTTGCAAACCATAAATGATCATATGACTTATATGCTCCACATCACTAACAGTAAGAGAAATAGAAATTAAAACAACTCTGAGGTTTCATCTTTCTCTGTGCAAAAGTGGAAAAGGTGAACCAAGATGGGAAGAGTTCATGGCTTGACTCTAGGATAATAGCAATTTATATAGTACTTTAAGGTTTATAAAGTATTTTTCATATGTTATCTCATGTGATCATTGCAACCACCCTGGGAGAAGGTACCATCCCCAACAGAAACTGAGAGAAGTTAAGCCTAGGTTCACACTCCTAGTCTGAGGCAGAATTTGAACTCAGTGCTGCCTGATTCTAAATCTAGCACTCTATAGACAATAGATACCATCCAGCTGTCAATAATCTTTGAAACAATTATTTCACTAATAAGCACATGTTCTAAGGAAGTCAAAGGTGAAAAGAAAAGGAACTCTTTGTGGTAGCAAAAATCTGGAAACAAAAGTGGGCACCCATCCATGGAGGAAGGGTTGAAGAAATTATGGTATAAGAATGTAATGAAATATTAGTACGCAGTAGGAAGTGATGAATATGAATTTCTTCATCTGGAAATTCCTTATGCCAATGAAATTATGGGTTCAGAACCTATCCCTAAAGATATGTTTTGGTTCTCACACATAAGGATATGAAAACTGGAAGGAATAAATACTCTCTCATCTGAGACTGGTCATGTCCCAAATGTTCCACTGTGGTTAGGGACTCCCAGGAAATACTTTGTGTTTTTTGAAATGGTCAGTTCACTATTACAACAAAGTCTGCTGGTGAAGGGATCTGACAATTTGTCAACAGAAAGAAAGGGAAAAAATTAAAATTTATTCCAAGCAATTTTCCAAGTCTTCTCTCCTTGATGGATCATTCCTTCACTTCTGTTTAGTCCACTACTTGAATCAATTTGTGGTTCTTCCACATGTGCCTGGAATTTAATTATAGGACTTGACCTAACCAATTGATGCAGTAGGCCTCTATTTATTTGGTGTGCACTGAGCATACCATGGGCAGGAAAATGATGGGACCAATTATTGTATATAATTGTAGTGATATTGTACTTGGAAAAATTATATTCACCCCTATGAGAAATTCAGAGAAATAGGGGAAGACTTGTGTGAATTGATGAAGGACAACATATGCAGAATAAGGAGAACCATATTCACAATGAATATTACGAACACGAATGAAAAGAACACTAAAACGAATGCTGAGCTCTGGGTAAGCCTAGACCAGAGGTGGAGAATCTGCTGCCCCAAGGTTACATGTGGACTTCTAGGTCCTTAGGTGTGGCCTTTTGACTGAGTCCATGTTTTACAGACAAATCCTTTTATTAAGGGGATTTGTTTTGTCAAGTTTGGATTCAAAGGGTTGCACTTGAGGACCATATGTGGCCTCAAGGCCCTAGGTTCCCCACCCCTATCTTAGACAATAAAGACACATGACTCTCTCCTCTCAGCAATGAAACAGAGTGTTGCATAAACTACCAGGCATGGCTGTTCTTTTGGTTATTTTTGCTGAATTTGTTTTTCTGGAAGGGAGGTCTGCTATATGCAGAAATGATTAGTAACGAGAAACAAAAGGCATCCATAAAAATTCATTTTAAAATAAGTTTATAGGAGGCTTCCCAGAAATTTGAGCATGATACTCCTATAAATACTCATCAAGTTTTCCTGTGGTGACTGTTTCCCGAATAGAGCAGACATAAAATTTTATGTAGTGAAACTCAGAGCAAACAGATCCTGTGAAATACTACTTTTAGAAATGTAGACTGAGATTCCAAAATTCTTCCAGGGCATTGTATTTCTACTTAGAGAGATGATGTTTGGTGAAAAAAGATAAGTTGGCCCTAAGCAGACTGTACTGAACAACATAAATTCTGGGTCTTGTGATTTACACAGTAATAAATAAGGGCTTTGGCATCTTAAGGAAGAAAAATGTTTCATTACAGCAATATGGGAATTATAGAAGCCTTTTTGACCATCAATTCCACACCAATTTGTTCCCTTGCTTAAAGTTTAAGCAGTGTTCAAAGTCATGGTGACCACATCTTTCCTTGGGCAGAGGTAGACCAGCCATGCAGTTAACTAAAGAAAAGTTTATTCTATGGGAAAAATGCCCTAGAAAAATATAGACAGCTTAGAATAAGAAAACAAATAACAATACAGTATAGAAAGACAGTTTGCTGGCTTTTCTAGGTCCAAAGGAGACAGGTACTGTATGTTGGATTCTCCAATGCTCCTTGATCCATCTACCACACTTGTATCATGACTGTGGGAGGTTGGATTCCCTGGTGGTCAGTGATGAACTTTCTGGCAATTCATCAGTACCTCCTCCCTCTGATCAGAGAAGGTGGACATGGAGAGCTCCTTCCAGAACCTCCTCTTTATTTCTCATCATCCATCATGATCCTATATCTGATACCTTCCCTCTCTGAATATCCTAGATTATAACACTGATGACCTATTATTGTATCTGGCTCACACTTGCTTGTGAACTACTCTTGATAACTGACCCATTTGCTTACCCAAGCTTTTGATCACTCACTACCTGAAGCATTACTCTTGAGGACTGCTATACCCAGACCATGCTGGCATGTTGTCATTGCTAGTTTCATCATAGAAGTGTCTCAGTTTTAGGCATGGACTAGGACTGTCATATTTTAGGAGTAGGAAAGAGTAGTGCCTATCTGAGGAGAATCAAATTAATACATACAACAAACAAAGATTGTTCTCCATCCCAGATGTCTGATGGGACTTTGATTCTACTAACCATTCTCAGCATGAAGCTATGTAACAACAGAAAGTATATCAACGCACTTCTTACCCAACCTGAATATAATGTAACATACTCAAGTGAAATCAACAGTAGTAGGGAGCATCAAATCTGAATGGACATCCATGGACCCACGATCTGTTCAAATATCCACCAAACTCTATTCAATTATAAGATTTTAGAGGAAAAGGCAAGCTAGCCCATGATACTCTTTCATATTAGCATGCCAAACTCAAACCATCCTAGGGTATGGAGCACAAGGGATTGGAACCAATAAATAGATGGCATCCTTTTGGGGTGACCAGAGTAGGTTCATGGCGTCCCTGGATCCTAATTCCTAAAAGCTCTTTACAGAGCTCAGCAAAAGTTCTCAGTATCTAATAAAGTCCAACATGTTTCTTCCTTTAAGGTCTTTCACAAACACCTGGTGGCACAGTGGTTAGGGTACTGGGCCTGGAGTCAGAAAGATCTGAGTTCAAACCCAATCTCAGTACTTATGAGGTATGTGGCCTCTGTTTGTCTCAGTTTCCTCAACTGTAAAGTAAGAATAGTAAGAGCACCTCCTTTGAAGGGTTACTGTGTGGATCAAATGAAATAATATTTAGAAAATGCACTTAGCACAGTGCCCAGCACATAGTAGGGGCTTAATAAATGATGGATTGATTGTCTTCTCTCTGTATTACCTTATGACCTGGAGGTGTGACATTGATCTCATCTGTCAAGACTAACAGGGACTTCTGTTCTTTATTTTGTACTTGTATTTGTGTTTTTATCTCATTTGCCCCCTATAAACTTCTTGATAGAAGAGGCAGGTGGGTGGTACTGGACTTACGCCAAGAAGACATGAGTTCAAGTCTGCTCCAGATACTTAAGAGCTACAAGTGACCTTGGGCAAGTCACTTAATTTCTCTCTGCCTCAGTTTCCTCATCTCCAAAATGAGGTTAATAATACTACCTATCTCCCAAGGTTGTTGTGAGGATAAAATGAAATAATATATGAAGCCCTTGGCAAACCTTGTTACTATATAAATGTTAGCTATTTATTCATTTTTGTATTCATTCATTCACTCATTGAACAAATGTTTAACAAGCAGCTGTAATAGACAAGGCATGTTACACAAAGCAATCACTCATATTTACTGAATAAATGTCTTCATAAAAAGATGTTATCATTTTCCCACATGCTGTCCCATCTCTAATTCTGACTGGCCCAAGATTTAACAGTGCATTCCCCAAATCAGAAGTAGACCTGAGGTCAAGGGATACAAATGGGGAGTACCCAAGAAGGCTGGCAACAGCTATCAATGATTACTGCAGAGGGTTTAAGCTTTGCTTAATGGTCCAGATGCATCTCACCGGGACTGACACTATATCAAACCCACAGCAAATCATTAAGGACCATCTGGCAGATACTGGGTTGTTAGTTTCTTATCAACTATTACCAATATCTCAATCTTTCAAAAAGCTAAAAAATTCCCCCAAAACCAAAAACACAACCCAAAAACAAATTCCATGTATCTCTCAAACCACTTATCAGTTTGTCACCCACTTCAAAACAACTTGTTTCTCCTTTTCCTTGTAGTATATTCCTTTCCATAACATTCTCTCATTTACCTGGGTATAGAAAAAAGGTGATATTAATTGAGCTTTCATTACTTTGGTAAGAACTGTAGAATGCTTAGTTCTTTACCTACTAACTCAGTCTCCCTACTCTGGGAACACTATCACATATATTCTTTTACAGATGTATCCCTACCTGAGATGTGCCATTAGAACCTTTCAGGGGATGTCAACAGGAAGAACTAAACTTTCTTCACTTAAATTGATCTCTTTATATTAATAACATTATCAGGAATGATAAAAATGGCAAGAAATATAATGAATTAAAAACCAGCACTTTTAGCCTTGGTTAAAATTCAATAAATAAGATCTCAGTCCAACAGCAAATTTATTTTTATGAGAATCTCTTAATTATTCAAGTGTTATGTGTTTTTGTTTATCAAAGAAACCATGAAATATTGCTGACATTTCTGAACTATTGATTTTTCTTCCTCTTCCTGAGAATATCTCTGCCCACCTACCCCAAAGTTTAATCTCTGGTCCTCTGCTCTTTATTTTTCTACCCTCTCTCTGAGATTTCATCTCTTCTCATGACTATCTCCTAGATCTAAGTTGATGATAGCAAAATTTATTTCTTGAGTTCCTTTCCAATTTCTACCCTATCATTCCAGCTACTTATTGGACAATTACATTTGATTCTCTTCTAAGTCAAAACATCCAAAGCAGAACTCGTAACATTTTTCCATTCTCAATTTTCCATCTCTGTCAATGTTAAGAGTTTCCCTCATGGAAATTGTTCCCATTTCAATGGGTACTCCCAATCTGGAAAGTCTGGGAAACAATAATTTTGGACTAATTTTTTTCTGTCTTTCCTCTCTTATATACATTCAGGAGCCAAGTCTACTGATTAACCTTCAAAAAACCCCCAAACTTGCTGTCATCACCCTCATCTCACATTTGAATTACTACTACCAAAGCATCCTAACCAAATACTCTGACTCAAGTCTCTTCCCAACTCCTCCAAGTCATCCTGTATAGCTCAGCTAGAATCTTCTAACTTAGAGCTACTTTTGTCATTATTTCTCTGTTTCAATAGCTCCTGTATTTTATATCAAGTCTAAACTTCTAAATGATAGAACTAAATCCTGGTTTTCAAGATCCCATAAATCTTGATCCCACCTTGCTATTCAACCTTATATCTACTGTTCTCTGATATACTCTAATATACTCAACTCTAATTAATCTAAACCATCTTTTCACAATTCCCAAAATATATTATTTCCCTCAACTGGAATACCTCTCCTTTTCAAGCATCCAAGTCCCCTGTTAATCAAGACCTGGCTCAACATATACTTTTTCTATAAAACCTTTCTTTCCTACTTCAATTCCATTGAGATCTCCTCAACTAAAATCCTACAGTACATTTCTGTACTATACTCTTAATTAGGTGGTTCACACCTAATCACACTACTGTTTTATAATTACCTATTACTATTTGATGTGTATCAGCTTTATCTCCTTAACTAAACTGTTAGTTCCTCATGAGCAAAACCCACTATACATATATAATATATACATATGTGTATATATATATATATATATATATACACATACACACATATGTGTGTATACATATATGTAGGTGAGGCAATCGAGGTTAAGTGACTTGCCCAAGGTCACACAGCTAGTAAACGTCAAGTGTATGAGATCAGATTTGAGCTTGCGCCCTTCTGACTCCAGGGTTGCTGCTGTATCCACTGTGCCAGCTATCCACTGCCCCTATACTTTATATATTTTTAAAAGCCTACCAAAGCATCTGATGAAGTGTTGAGCCCATAAAAAGTTTGTAAAGATGATTATTTTTTCAATTTAAGAACACTGATCGATGCAATGACTAGCAATAATTACAGAAGGCCAATGAAGCATGCTCCTCCCCCTCTTAATGAGACAGAGACTTTTAGAAATGGCCAATGTAGGAATTTATTTTGCTTGACTATGCATAAATTGTTGCAAAAGCTTTTTCTTTCTCTCCTTGCCCCAAATGCAGTGAGAAATGTGGAATGGAGAGAAAAATATGTTTATTCACTGAAAAAAAAAGAATTCTCCATTGAGTCACAGGATATACAAGTTTAGAGAAAGAGAGGATCCTAGAGATCACCCCTTTCCTTTCATAGATAAGGAAAATATCCCAAGCCCCCTTTTCATCCAGTGTTCTTTGTAGTACAGTTGCTTGACTAATGGAATTTTTTCTTCTTCATAGCCATACTGGAAGACCAACAAACTATTACAAAGTTGAAACTAGTCTAATCTTTCTCCTATTTTCTTTTAATCTGCCAAAATGAAACTTTGCTTTAGGTGGAGCACTCTCCCACCAGAATGCTAGGTTGGGGAGTGGGGGTAGGTATTTGGGTCATGAGCAAAGGGCAAAAGGCAAAAAAAAAAAAAAAAAATTAGGGAAATTAGGAAGTATGGGCAGATCTGGTCTTATCTATAAACAGGATAGTAAACAGCTTATGTGATAGGATTCTAGGGCTGCTAGAAGGATCCTGTCACCAAAACACCATCCTCACATATACCAGAAATTCTACCATTAGGAATTCATTCTTTTAGCATCCATAAGCATCAACATCCTACCAGACTCTTTTAAAATGCAAATTTTAAAAGGAATTATCTGGAAAAGGAAAACACAGTTAGTTTCTAACATCTTAATATGAACCAAAATGTCAAAGAATAAGATTTTTTTCCCTGTTTTAGTTGGGTCTAAATGCAAACTCAGGATCTGGAGTCAATCAGTCAACGAAAATGTATTAAGGGCCTACTATGTGCGAATGGGGAAAATGTATTAAACTCCTACTATGTGCCAAGCACTGATTGTAGCTACAGAGAAAGGTAAAAAAAAACAGTTCTTGACCACAAAGAAGCTCACAGTCTAATGGGAGAGAGAGTCTAATGCAAACTATTTACAAACAAGCTATATACAGACATATTGGAGATGTACTGAAAAGATCAATCAGATAGATAACAGCCACAAGCAATAACAATATTTAACAACCTTTTACGAAATGGATAAACTTGGCAGGAGCCCACATCACCATGCGAGGCTCTCTAGGAAGCAAAGCCTGATTATTCTTCATGGCCCCTGTACCTAGGGTCAATAAAAAGGTGATCTGGTTGGACTTGTGACAACCTCTTCATACTAGTTTATGTAGGATTTCCCGATATTTGGGAAATAACTAATGGATTAGTGACTGGGAGTTCCCAATAATTGGGCCTGACTGCATTTAGACTCTTCTCTTTTTAGGTCTCCATGTCTAAGGGCTACAAAGACAGTTTTTAAAAATCACTGTCAGCTGCTTAGGGCCAAGGCGTGGGAAGAATAAATCATACTTAAAACTGTCACTTTTACTCACTTGTGTCTAATTCTGATTTTTGGAATTTATCATGTGATTCCAAGATATCTATTTATTGCATTGTATCTATCAATCATTGATAACTCAAGACTTATTCACATAACCATGTGTGGTGGTGGTATGTCAAGAATGCTTGCTCAGCCACTTCTGTTAGGCCTCTCTCACTATTACTGACTCAACACCAAGACTGGAGTTGTATTAAAAGATCTAATTCTCCCTCTAGTTTTGTATTTTTTTTTTATAGCACGGAATCTTCTGATAAAAGACCACAGTCTAGCAAAACACCTCAGTGCTAGATCTTCCTATACTTTCTCTAGGGTTGCTCTCCTATCTCAATTGCTTTCTTCCAGATGCATTTCCAGTGAGTAAGCCCAGACTAGTTAATGTCTGTGATAAACACTGTTTATAAAGATAAAATAAATGTTTACAAAAAAGATAGGAAAACAGATTTTTCCTATACCCACAGAGAATGGTTTTAGGATTGCAAAAGAGGAGAAAAAGGCAAGGCAGGATTACCACCTCTGGGTGTGTAGTGATGGGCACAGAGTTCAGCACCACACCATCCTTTCCAACCCTTTTTTGTTCAATCAGCCATCATGGTTTCACTTGAGTCCTGGCCCCTCTCTTTATGGTGGCTATGCTTCTGTTCCCCATTTCAATGAGACTCCTCCTGGCCTTCCTGGTCCCAGCTCTCTGCATTTTCAACTTTCTCATCAGGAGTAGATTTCTCTTTGAATCTGACAGTATGCCTTAGGGTGAAACCTGAATGTGAACTTTCCTCTGACTACACTTAATGTGTGGTATGACAAATGAATGTGCAGTTGTTGAATATAATTTTAGAGCTGACAGGGATCTTAGAATTTACCTAGTCCTCCTTTCTTCTTTCCCCTGATTTTAAAGATGAGAAACCTGAGAGCTAGACAGTTTAAATTGCTTTCTCAGGTTGACTACAGAACCAACGGAATGATGCCAAGCATAAAAGTAGGTTCTAATTTTTCCATTTGTATTTGAGTTTCCTAAATATGAAAATTAGTTAACCTAAAATTGTAAAATCCCTGGTCTAAATGGTTCCAAATTTGATTTTCTAATAACAGAAAAAAGGTTTGAGCTAACTTTCATTACTTGACCTGGTTATTGGTAAAGTAAGTTTAAAATAATATTAAGACCAATTTTGTAGGAAATTTTTAGCAGAAAAGAATATTTCTACTGGAGACCTAAGTCAGAGAAGAACTGCTCTAAGACCATACCCAAATGACAGGACTACATCAGATGATATCCAGAGAATCAGACAGCTGTATGAGATGAGACTTCTGAGTCTTACATGGACAATTTTATTTTGCTGTTTACTTTTTCCCCTTGCCTCTTTTATCTCTAAGGTCTACTTGTCAAAGGGGATTGATTGCCCCTTCTGATTTTGTCAAAGGCTGTCTGTCCAGTCTCTTCCTTTTCCCCTCTCATAAGTCCCATAGTTAGAAACCTTTAAATGGAATGTTCGTCATATCAGTTAGTGATTCATTGAGGAGGCTATATTTCTTAATAGAATCAAATGGAGGAATGAGAAAAATGATTAATAACCAATAATTTAGGGAGATTCAGAGTTCTTTCCTTCTTCCAAAGTCCTGACTTTAGAAGTTCAGTCTCTTGAAGGACGTTGTATAGACATAGTTTCTCAGCTCAAGGGTGATACGATGTCACTCTTAGCTCATCTTCCATTATGTTGTCCAATCAGAGTTGATTGCTACCCCTCATAAACACCTACTCTTTGAAGGGTATTTAAATTGTATGTTCACCCCCGTGATTATCTTTGGTCTAAGAGAGATGGCCTTTTATTAATAACATGCTGGCCTTATTAATAAAATGATTAAGTTACCCCAAAACTATGTCTCTTGAAACTTTTTAATAGTCACACAATGTTTCCTGAATCCCAAACCAGTCCTCTCTCCACTATCCTGGGTTGACTCTTCCCCCTGGTGTAGACTCATAAGGTGTCTTCATTCCAATTTTGGAACTTTTATGGTAAAAATAACCTTAACTTTATTAAATGATAAACTTTTTTCAAAAGTACTTAAATTACAAAGTAGCCAATTTAAAAAGTCATGTATCAAAGTAGAGTATATGTATTGCAAATGATAAAATCTGAGGATTTCATTCATTAGCCTAGGATACCCACTGCCTTTCCTTTTCTCTAAAGTGGCTATATGTATTTCAGTATGATGGGAAAAGTTTGCTACTGAATTGATTTCCTAAAGATTTCCATAACACACATTAATCTATGGATTTAATTGAATCATTTATTTTTAAAATGTAAATAATGCTGCAAGTAATGCTGGAAGAAACCTCAGAAGCCCTCTAGATCAATTCTTTCATTTTGTAGGAAACTGAGGCACAAACTGGTTAAGTGACTTGCCCAATACCTCATTGGTAGCAAATAGCAGAGGTAGAATTTTAATTCAGGTCCTCTGATTCCAGAGCCAGGGTTATTTCCACTGCTTCCTTCACTCAACAAAAATAATACTGCTCAATGAAAGCTCTGACACTTTAAAAAAAGAAGACCTAGGCTCACTTCATGGCATATGATTAGAGCTTTTGTTTTTTTTAGAAAGGATTACTGTGGCTGTACCTGTCCCCAAAGGGTAACTAGGTGACCCCATAATGCAGAGAGTGCTAGATCTGGAGACAGGAAGACTCCTTCTGATTTCAAATCTGGCCTAACTCTTACTAGCTTTGTGACCTGGGGCAAGTCACTTAAACTCTGTTGGCCTCAGTTTCCTCATCTGTAAAATGAACTGGAGAAAGAAATGTAAAACCACTAGAGTATCTGCCAAGAAAATCTCAAAATGGGATCACAAAGAGTCAGACATGATTGAAACAACTAAACAAGAATCTGTCCCCAAAATGGTTCTTTCCTACACAATCACTATCCTTGACAGAAAAGATAATATAGGCAATTTAAATTTTGCCCAAGGTGTTAGGCTGCAAATGGAGATGCCTAAGAGAGAGGGAGATCCAGGCTTCCAGAACATTGAGGGGATCATTTAAAACAGATTCAGAAGGTTAATCTAGGTTACCCAACTCCAGCTCAGCTGAGACAGCTGATGATTTAAAGTCATTACCATCTAACGGATGTTTAGTGGTCCGAACAAAATAAGACGGTCTCATTCCAGTACCCAGTGAACAGGTGTTCACATCACCAAAGCCACTGTCACAGCTGACACTAATTAGCACGCTCGTTGGCAAGCTCAACGGAAAGGCCAAGAGTGGAATGAGCTTTGGAAGGGGAATTGTCTCTTACCCTTTAGAGAGGAGTCACCCTCTGGAACAGGGGTGCTCCACTCTGACAGAGAAGCAGACAGGGAAATGTCAGCCTACACTTTAGGGACTGCTGAATGAAAGGATGATTCTGTTCCAAATAAACTTAGATTCATGCCTAAGGAGCCTTCTGATTATAGGTAGCTGATTTTTTTGTTTTTGAGTCTTGACTCCTGGGAAAATGAAATGGGCGCAGCCAGGTGGACATGACTGTAAATACACATGCCTGTATTCTAGGCTACTAGGGAGGCTGAGGCTAGTGGATGTCTTGAACTTGGAGATTCTGAGCTGCCACAAGGCTGAAGGCTGATTGGGGGTCTATACTAAATCCAGCAACAATAATAATGAGACCTCAGGAATAGGGGTGGAGGGAAGCATCAACAGGTTGCCTAAGGAGGGTGGACTGATTCAGCTCAGAAATGGAGCAGCTCAAAGTTTGTGTCAATGAGTTGTGGAGTAAGGCTGGGGAGTGATCCTTATGTTTCTAGCATGGGTGAGATAGAGAGATAGGGGAAAGGGAAGAGGAAGAGGGGGAGGAGGAGGAGAAAAAGGAGGAAGGAGAAAGGGAGAGGAAAGAGGAAGGAAAGAAGGGAGGAGAGGGGAGAAGAGAGGAGGAAGAAAGAAAGGAAGGAAGGACAGGAGGAAAGGAAAGGAGGAGAAGGGGAGGGGGAAGGAGGAAAGAAAGAAAGGGAAGAGAGGGGAGGAAAGAGGAGGAAGGAGAGGGAAGAAGGGGGAAGGGAAGAATTAGAAAATAATTAACAGCAATTCTTTCTTTCCACAAAAATTCAAATGCTGTGTTTCAATAGCCACATTTGTAACCCAAAGTGTACCTCTTTGATGAAGCACTCCTTGAAGTGCCCTAGAGACACACCATCTCCATGCTCTTTGGCTGGAGGGCAAAGCTATGGGCTCCAGGGCCTCCATTGAAGGAGGGGCCTCAGGAGGGTCTCCTCCTCATCTCCTACCAGTTATTGCTTTTGGACTTCTTTGAACTTGTCCATCATGCTCCTGAGCCAGATATCTTCCCCTATTCTCACCTTTTTAGCTTTCTCCTGTATGTTATCTTCCCATATGATAAAGACTGTCTAGTGCCCAGCACCTAGAAGGTGATTAATAAATGTTTATTGCCTATTGATTGACCACCTCTCCCCCAGGTACCCTTCTTTTGAAACAGAAACTTAGAGCACAAGTGAGCTTGGCTGGGCTTATCATTCAGATAATTGACCTGACAGCTTTCCTCATTCTTCATTCAATATCAATGTACACTGAGGAGTGAGGAGTATAGTAAGCCCTGCCCCTATGCTTACCACACACACAGTGAACACATAGGAGAAAGATATAAAAGGGAAACAACATGGTGTCCAAGGCTCACAAGCTCAACTTTCACATTAAAATGAATACTTAAGATGATAGGTATGTAGAGCTGGAAATGATCCTAGGATCATAGTTTAAAGTAGAGATTCTCCAGTCAGAGTCTTCTAGCTTCCTTTTAAGATTTTGATGATTGAATTTCAACATAATTGTTTTCCTTTATAATTCTATGGATTTTATTTTACACACTTAAAATCATTATTCTGAGAGCGTTTATATCCACAGGGTTCATCAGACATGTCAGACATTACCGTAACACAAAATAAGTAAAAAAAAAAAAAACACCCCAGTTTAAAGAGAATGTCACAACCAGGGGACATGAATGTCGCATTCTCTGTGATAACTACATCCCCCAGAAGACTGTGTGAACTCACTAAATAATAGCATTATCCCATGTTAACATGACTGGATGTTTTCTGTAAGGTTGATACAAAAAATGCCAACGGGGACCTCACAAAGTAAGATACAAAGGTGGGTGAGAGGAGGGAGAGAGAGAGAGAGAGAGAGAGAGAGAGAGAGAGAGAGAGAGAGAGAGGATGAAAATAGGATGTATTTGCAGATCATGCTATGGTTTTTCAGTAGAAATAGCAGTAAGACACTTTCTCCTCTCCAGTCCCTCAGAACAACCAGACTCTCACCAAGTGCTCTGTTCTTGACCCAAAATGCCTAAGTACCAAGACACAGACTCAGTCTAGTTGCTGCCTTTAATACTCTTTCTTTTCTATAGCTTGGGAGAGCCTTGCTCAGAAGCCACAAAAGTGATCTACATTATTAAGGGAGAAGATGTGAGAGGGAAAGATGAAGTCATCTAATAGAGATACTTGTGAGGGTGAAACTGTAACAGATCTGTCCATGAGTGAAAATACCTGTTTTTTCTCTCACTCTGTTGAAGGTATAAGGATAGTCAATACAGAGTAGACCCACCATATTCAGTTTCTGGGGATGAGATAGTGGTAGCCTTGGGAAATGAGTAGAGTCCTTGCTATCTGATTTAATGCCTTGTTATTTACCTTTAATTATAGGGTTTTTTTGGGGGGAGGCAACTGGGGTTAAGTGATTTGCCCAAGGTCACATCGGTGGTAAGTGTCTGAGACTGGATTTAAACTCAGGTTCACTGAGCCACCTAGCTACTTTTTTAAAGTCATGATCTAAGCTGTTTTTAAAGTAATCAAATGACTACTGCTACGATAGAATCATTAGGCTCCTTGAGCCTCCCTTCTAAGCCTATGGAGATGTACTGCCCAGATTAGCCATCCAGTGCAGTGCTGTCATTACCATTGTGAAACATGGCCTTGGGCCTTGACCATTGTGAACATGGCCTTGATCATCCATGCCCTAAGCAATTAAAGGCCTTGTTTGGCCTTACAGGGGCAGCTAGGTGGCACAGTGAATAGAGCATCTGGCCTGGAGTCAGGAAGACCTGAGTTCAAATTCAGACTCTACCTTTGTGTACTTACTTACTAGCTTTGTGACCTGTTTGCCTCAATTCCTCATCTGCAAATGAGCTCCAGAAGGAAATGGCCAACCCCTCCAGTATCTTTATCAAGAAAACTCCAAATGGGATCACAGAGTCAGACACAATTGACAATGGCTGCACAACAACACCCCCCCATTGGGGGAAAGCTGAATAAACTGTGGCAACATCAATAGAAGAGGATATTTCAGGAGGAGAGGAATTGGTCAGGACATTCCTGATCAATTGTTTTTTTTTCCCCAGACTAGTTCATGAAATCACAGAAAGGGCAAGTTAACAGAGACAAGGTACTAATATGTTCAATGGAATCCAAAAAAGGGTTATTACCCATTTACAAAATGGAATTAGAGAACCACCAACTATGGGCTGAGCAAAGAAAGGTCATGCCCCTGGAGGCCTTTGAGAGGAGCAGAATGTGCCCTCCTGAGATAAATGATTGAGACATAAGACCTTCGTGTGGTACGATCCCCTGGCAACAAAATGGAACAAACTATGGAAGGAGGGCTCAGATCTGAGAGAAGATTGCACTTTGCCTTTTCCCTTGGGGTACTTGCTTGCAAGAACCCAAAGCCTATGGTAGGAGGGGTGCAAGAGAGAATTATCTTCCCCCACTGTCCTCTGGTAGAGACAGAAGGGAAAAGGCAAAAAGCACTCCCCTTTCAAGAATACCAGGGGGAGTTGGTGAATGGTAATTTTAGGAGTGTAGACTCAAGTCCTGTAGTCATATAGACCCCAACCTTCAACCTGTGAGTGCCAAGTTGAGGAGGGAGCCCAGGGGGAGTTCCATAGTCATATCATGAGGAATAACAAATAGGAAAAATGTAGGGAAATATGACAAGATGAAGAATTTCAGAGAGAAGAAAGCAGAGGCAACAGATGCAATATAGAGATACACAATTTAAATGAGAAACAGTAAAAGTCAATAAAACTCAGATCAAAAACAGCTGGCGATAATGGTACTAACTTATCAAAGGTCAAGCATCTTCCTTTCTGTTAGCGATAGATAAATTACAAAAGTAGGAAGTGATTTACACTATTAAGTCACAATCTCAGATGGATTTGCTCAACTGTATTGTGCAAAGTATTTTTTGGGGGGGGAAGGAAACTATATGTTGTTCTTTTTTGAGAAGCACCTACTGCAGAAATTTGTTTTTACTGAAGATGCATATTTGTTACAAAGGTTTTCTTTTTCTTTCTTCTTATTGTAGGTGGATGTAAAGGGGATGGGGGAAATAGAGGTAGAGTAATAAAAAGGAAAAAAGATAAAGAACAGGAAAAAGAGGGTCATTAAAGCATCTTTTTTTGAAATGCACAGATGGAAAGCCATAAATAATCACAAATGCATAAGACAAGGGGCATCTAGATGTGACAGTACATAAAGCACAGTTCTGAAATCAGAAAGACTTGGAGTTTCAATCCGGCCTCATATAGGTAGCTGTGTGACCCTGCTTGGCCAAGTCACTTAACCCTAATTGCCTCAAAAAAAAAAAAAGAAAAAAAAGATAAGTGCATAGGACAGCTTTAAAAGTTGAGATAGCTAGTACTGGGCCTGGACTCAGGAAGACGAGTTCAAATTGTGCTTCAGACACTTTCTAGACCTGTGACTCTGGGCAAGTCACTTTAGCTCTGTCTGCCTTCCAAGGTTGCTGTGAGGATCAAGTGAGATAATATTTGTAAAGTTTACAATGCCTAGCATCTAATAGGTCCTTAATAAATGTTTCTTCTCTCCCTTCCCTCCTTTGAAAGTTACATGTTGAATTTATTATAATTTAGAAAGAAAAGTAAGTTATAAATAACACGGATCTGCAGTTTAATGTAATTTTCTGATTTACTATGTACATAAAAATTTCTACTTTATTTAGTGTTTGCTAAGTTCAGAATAAAAAATATTAAAATAAAAAAAAAGAAAATTTAAGGCCTACCACTGCCACCCTATGACCAGATACCAAGTGAATGCCTTCTAGGACTATGTAGGATTCTGGTGTCTTTTTTTTTTTTAAGTCACTAGCAAGAGCAAATAAAAGCTTCAGTCCTTATGTCAAAAATACATCAAAAGACTTTCACAAGTCCTTGGGGAGATTACTTGAAAGAGGCAGCAACCCTTTCCTGCAGTCTTCCCAAACATTCATCAAAGGCACACTTACCAACTATGGGACTAATAAAAGATCCACCATCAGGATAGGATTCATTCACTTGGTACAGACTTACTAGAGCAAATCAACTGTCTACCTGAATGCTCATTGCAAGAGAAGAAAGGAGGAGGACTTTCTGTCTCCCCTTTGGATATCTCACTAAATGAGTTGCCAGGGATGCTGGGAGGTTTGTACAGCTTAATAGGAAAATTCTCAGAGCAGCATGTTCAGTGAGATCAGCAAGAGACTGCAGACACAGGGGCTATGAATTTTAATTCCAGCTTGGCTTCTGTCTTGCTGTGATGCCCTGGGGTTAATCGCTTAACCTTTCCTTAATCCTCAGCAAAAAAAGGAGAAATGAATACTAATTTATTTCATGGGACTGCTATCAGGTCCAACTAACAAAGTACTTTTAAAATGATGTCAGATTGTTAAAATTGTATCATCATGACTTTGGAGAGTGAATGTGATATCCAGACCCATCAGACATAATAGGCCCGAAGTCTTGTGGAAGAAGGCTGATTTTTGGATTTTCTGTAAATACCAGCCTTGCTAAAAAAGCTCCAGGGTGGATTTTCTAGGGACAGAAAATGTTTGACTGGGAGAAGAGTTTTAGGGAGATAAGAGATGTACCTGTCTTACCTTTACCACAGATTTTAGTCATCATTGATGAGGTTTTACTGTAGTAACAAGGTGTTAAGCAACCATAAAATTTCTGCTACATCTGGGCAATCTTTTTATGAAGTGTGAACCCTTTTCTCTGATGGAATTAAAGGAGGCAACCTCCTGAGACAAATAAAAATTGGACATGGCTTTGGAGGGTCTTAAATAGCTAAACTTTGGAGAGAATTAGCACAGCTATGAAGGAGACCCCTATATCAGAAGGTAGCAAAAAGAGATAGGGGTGTTTCTCTCCTCTCTCCTTCCTCCCATTGGCTATGTGGATTGAAATAAGGCTACTCAACCAGTAGGAGATACCTCATCCAACAGTTTGAAAATGTATGATTTGTAGAGAGGACAGACAAAGCTTAGTGAAGTTATACCTAGCAAGGAAGCAGATACACCTTACTGACCTATGCCAATGCGGAAACTAAGTTATTTGAGGGAGGTAGCAGCTTTAAGGGACTCGATTCCTGGCAGCAAAATTAGGAAGAAGGAAAAAGAGTTTGGTATGGGCTCAAAAGAGAGTCCCTGGCAACCCGGAGTCAATCTGTGGAAAGGAGCAAACAACATCCAAAGATTTCTGCATGAGGACTCTATGGAGAAAGGACTTCCGGGCAGGATAGTACCAAAGATGGCAAGCTGTCTTTGCCACACATGTATCTTAAATGTGTGCCTGGCAACCACCAGGCACCTAAGCTTGAGTTCACTCTTCCCATAGATACTGTGTGGATTTGTTGGAGTGTGTGTCCTAGGTTTATGGGAAGAAAAATTTATAGCTATTACCACTCTTTTTACTACTATTAACTATGCCATTTTAATAAACATCTTTCCTAAGGGCAAACTGCATCATCTAGATGATTGTTAATGAGGAGAACTATAGTGATAGCAGTATAGATTCATAAGATTACCCTAAGGACTTGAGGCAGTGGCTGCCTTCTGGGGACCAAACCTTGGAGTGTGGGTGAGTTTGGGGGTAGCCCGGGAGGGTAATTCACATATAACAGGATGAAGAGAAGGAAGGTTCTCGTAATAATACTAAAAGAAAGCAATAAAAATTCTCCTTATGAGATTTAGGACCTCTGAAGACCCCTCAAAATGCACTATATAAATGTTAACTATATATGTGTATATATATATACATATATACATGTGTATATGTAGATACACACATATATACATGTATGTATAAATATGTGTGTACACACACATATATACATATATATATACATATATATATGTATATATATATAGGCAGCTAGTTGGCATAGTAGATAGAGTGCCAGTCCAAATCTGGCCTCAGACATTTACTAGCAATGTAACTCTGGATAAGTGGCTTAACGCAGTTTGCCTCATTTTCCTCATCTGAAATATGATCGGGAGAAGGAAATGGCAAACCACTCCACTATTTTTGCCAACAAAACACCAAATGGGGTTTTGAAGAGTCAGACACAACTCAAATGAATGAATAACTAATTTGAGAGGAGCATTTTAATTTGGAAAAGGTACAGACAAGAGATTGGAGCAGATTTTGATTAGTTCATAAATTAAGAGCTAGAAAGAACCTAGGTCAACTGTCCAAGGACCTCGTTTTATAGGTGGGGAAACTGAGGCTCAGAAGTGAAATCTCTTGCTTGTGGTTGCAAAGGTGGTAAGTAGAAGAGTATAGAATTGAACACACATCTTCTAACTCTTGATCAAATATACTTTCACTATATCAAACAGTCCCAAGTCACACTAGACTATTTTTGTTTTTGTTAAGACGTCTTTGATATTTTGATGGACTGGGAATCTCATTGGCTTAGGTATTCCCTCCAGTGATACAGTTTTCAGTCATCCATGTTCCTCTCATTAAATAGCTTATCCTATATACTTACCTTTGATAATGAAAGTAAGGGGGCATTACTGTACACCATAAGGGATTGACCAAGGATGTTTGAGAAATTTACCTTGTTATGTTGCCACAGATGACAGAGCATGGTTCAGCACTGTGCAGGTATTGAATGGCTCTGGCTACTCCTATCAATATACTGAGTCGAAGTTGCCAAGAAAGTGGAAAAGAGTTATCCTAAAAAGAGAACTATAGTTAGTTTGGTTGAAGTTCAGTGTTAAGGGCAATATCTAGTATATTTATTGTTGTTGTTTGGGGTTTTTTTTGTAATTATAGTTGTTACTGATTCGTTTCACTTGTGTCCAACTCTTCATGACCCCATTTGGGGCTTTCTTGGCAAAGATAGTGGAGTGATTTGCCATTTCCTTCTTGAGCTCATTTTACAGATGAGTAACTAAGGTAAACAGGGTTAAGTGACTTGCTCAGGGTCATACAGCTAGTAAGTATTTGAGGCTGAATTTGAACTCAGAAAGATGGGTCTTTCTGACTCTAGGTCTGGCACTCCATGCTGCCCACTTCTGAACATCTTTGATTGTTAGGAACTTTTTCCTGACATCAGATCTAATTTTACCTCTTCACAAAATCCACCTATTACTCCTGGATCCCCCCATTAGTCCAGATCAAAACCAAATCCCTCTTCTATGTGACAACCTTTCAAGTACATATGTGCTCCCTGAGTCGTCTCTTCTCTAGCATTCTTAGCTCCTTCAATCTACTCACAAATAAAATGAACTCAAGAGTCTTTGGTGCAGGATAGAAGGTTATGCCTGGAGGAGCCACAAAGATCTGAGTTCAAATCTGTTCTCAAACATTTACTATCTGTGTGACTCTGTGCAAGACACTTTGACTCAGTTTCCTCATGTTTAAAATGAGCCAGAAAAAGGAAATGACAAATCACTCCGGTATCTTTGCCAAGAAAACCCCAAATGGAGCCATGAAGAGTCAGATAAATTGAAACAACTGAATAATTGTTCATCTTCAGTTGGGCTTTCCTTTACTGAGGTCCTAAATAAGGAAGATTCATAAATTTAATTCAACAAGAATTTAAATGCCTACTATGTGCCAGGTACTGTCCTACCCACTAAGGCGATTTAGTCAAAAGTGAAATAGTTCCTGTCTTCAAGGAACTTTCATTCTAGCTTGAGCTGAGATAACCTTCTCCCTCATTTGATCTCATTGCACTTTGGATTTCTTTAAAGAACTCATGTGTTATACTTATTCCTATATGTAAATAATCTCTCTACTAACATAATACATAATCTATGTGATATTTTTATATTAGTTAGCATTTATATAGAATCTACTACGTGCAAGTCACTGGGCTAAATACTTTACAATGTACTCATCTGATTCTCATAATAAACCTGGGAGGCTGGAGCTACTATAATCTCTATTTTACAATTGAAAAAACTGAGGCAAACAAAGGTTAAGTGACTTGCCCAGGTTAACACAACTAGCCAATATTTGTGGCCAGATTTGAACTCATGTTTCCCTGATTCTATTGCTAGTGCCACCCATCTATAATACATAATACTACGGTATATAATATTTTATATTATAAATTATAACATAATTATAAGATTGTAAAATAATATAATTTTGTAATAATTATATCATATATTAAAGTGATGTATAGCATTATACTTAATATATTTGTAATTACCTCCCTAAAATGCTGGTTGGATTGTGCCACTCCTCTGTTCAATAAACTCCAGTGGTTCCTTGTTAAATCAAAGATCCAACATAAAATCTTCCGTTGGACTTTCAAAGTCTTTCATAATCTGGCCCCTTCCTACCTTCCTAGCCTTCTTACACCTTACTCCCCTTCAAAACCATGTGATCCAGGAACACCAGTCTCTTTGCTGTTCCCCTACGGACACTCCATATCCTGACTCTAAGTCTATACTCTTCTTCCTCATAGTTGCTTTATCATTTCCTTGGTTTCCTTGAAGACTCAGCTAAAGTCCCACCTTCTTCAAGAAACCTTTCCCAGTCTTCCTTAATCTTTATGTCTTCCCATTGAGATGATCCATATTTTATCCCGTATGTATCTTGTTTGTATTTTGTCTCTCTCACTAGACTGAGCTCTTTGAGAATAGGGACTACTTTTTGCCTTTCTTTGTATTCCTAGTCCTTAGCAAGCTACCTGGCACACAGTAAGTGCTTAATAGATGCTCACTGAGTGACCGACTACTAGGCCACTGCATCATTATGGCACAGAGATGACCTTGCCCTCTCAAAAGCAATGCCAGGAAGGAAGAAGCTCTATGTACTACCAAATTGACAAGGGTAGGTACATGGGTCTGGCAATAGATAGTGCATTTATTGTTTCCAGACTAGTCTAGTTGATTGCAGAGAGGCTTATCATGGTGAGAGCCACAATAGCTTTGAAAAAGTGTCTGCTCAAGCACAGTCTGTGATATAGATGTGTTAGTCAACAAAATCTGTGAAATTGAAGAAAGTCTTCAAATATTACCCCTTCTAGATGGTAAATTCTTTGAAGTCAAGGACTGTTGTATTTCTCACTACATTGTCTGCTACATTTCTCTGCTATATTGTCTATTATAGAACCATGTATTTTTTTTTTCATTAGGATTATCATTCCATGAGTCTAGGAAAGATCTGATTAAAAAAACTGAATAAACAAAAATTCCTCTTCCAGTAAATCAGCATCTATTCTATAACTGCTTCTCAACAACACAGACAAGGTAACTTGCACATAGTAGGTGCCTGATAAATGTTTTTTAACTGAATAAAAAGTATTACCTCTCTTGGACCACCACCTTGTCATGGTGGAGGGACTTGCACGAAAACTATGAGCTATGCCCTACAGTGCTGCTTAAGATAGACACGTCATAGTAAAGAGTTCTGACAAAAGGTGATCCACAGGAGAAGAAACAGCTAGCCTTCCCAGTATCTTTGCCAGGAAAATCCCATGGATAGGTCTGGTGTGCTGTGGTCCACAGGGTCATGAAGAGCTGGGCACAACTCAACAATGATGACAGCATCAACAAAATTATCTGTGTTAAATGGAAGCAGGACAGAGAGGATAGGGACCTGGTCTAAAGCTAAGACAACTTGTATCCAAATCCTGTCTCTGACATACTGACTGTGAGACCCTGGGCAAATAATTTAACCTTTCAGGGCTCTAGGCAGCTCAGTATGATGAAATGTTGCAGATAAGCTGCCAACCTGCATTGGTAGAGAGAGTTTCCACACCTGGGCATCTCCTAGACCCATGAAGTCACAAATATAGTCCTTACCTCTATTATTTATATCAATAACTTGGAGTCTGGAATACTTAAATAACAAGGACTCACTTGAGCAGTTTTTTTGACAATTTTGTCGTAGAATTCTCTCCATCTTCATCTGTCTCTTAATTTCCTTGGATTCCTTCAAGTCTCAGCTAAAATCTCACCTTTTATAAGAAACAAGCCTCTTGATTTCTCTTAATACTAAGTGTCCTTCCTCTATTGATTATCTCCAAATTATCCCATATGTATCGTTTGTCCATAGTTGTTTGCATGTTGTCTTTCCCATTAGACTATGAGCTCCTTGAGGGTAGAGACTGTGTTTTACCTTTGCTTATATCTTCTGATTCTAACCCTAAATGCACATAATAGGTACTTAATAAATGCTTGTTGATTAACTGATTGACAAGACCTAAGTGTGGTACATGTTCTTTATTTGTACGTAGTTACTTGTCCCATGTTCTTATGTGGACAGTTTTTATCTCCCATGAGAACATGAGCTTCTTGAGGTCAGGAATGTTCACTGACTGCCCAGAGAGATACAAATGTCTGGAGAACCATTCTGCTTCCATGCAGAAAGAAATATTCTCTAACAGCCTCTCATATAAACCTGGAGAGGGCTTCCTATTTGTCTTAGAAAGATGATGGTAGTTTCCTGAAATTCTGTAGGTCAGAAAATTGGGCAAAATAATGAAAAGGACTTACTACACACTGCAACCTATCACAAAGTGATCCATTGCTCATGTATGGATAAACAAGGCAGAACCTCTCATTCTCCATAAAATACGCAACCAGTTCCAAGATGTTTGGATGTTGAACCCTTGAAAGAAAAAGAGATGTAAATCCATGGAATTGATTCAATCTACATGAAGCATGATGGTTGAAAAAATAAATACTACTTTAATCTCAGGGGAAAAAGTAATTCTAAAGCAAGAAATAAATGGAAAGGTAACTTCATAGCACTGGAGAGAGTACAGGATTTAGAACCAGAGGACCAGCATTAAAATCCTGACCTGATACTATTTGTGTGGTGAATTCAATCTCTTTGGACTTCAGTTTCCAGTCTTGTTGGCCAGGTCAGCCAGCTGGGACAACAGATACAGTTGTAGGGACTGGAGTCAACAATACTCCACTTCCTCAGTTCAAATCCAGCCTCAGAGACATACTACCTGTGTGACCTTGGGCAAGTTACTTAACTCTGTTTGCCTCAGTTTCCTCATCTGTAAAATGAGCTGGAGAAGGAAATGGCAAACCACAATGTCCATGGGGTCATGAAGAGTTGGACATGATTGCACAACTGAACAACAATGCGTAATGATATGCATTATATATATATATATATATATATATATATATATATATATATATAATTCATCACATTTCCCAGAAGATTAAAAAGGAATTAACAATCAGTAGATGGAGTAGTAAAAGAGATACTGGTCTGGGAGTCAGAAGATTCTGTCACTTATTTGCCATGTGACCTAGTCAAAGTCAATTAACATTACGGCACTCAGGTTCTTTGTTTGTAAAATATAGATAATGGTATGTGGACTAATTACTATACTAGTCATGAGAAAGAACTTAGTACAGAATAGAATAAGAGAGATGTTGAGGAGGCATTGAATGTCGATGGCTTTTTCAATGAGATTCGCTAAGAAAGGAAGAAGAGATTGAAGATGATAATCAAGGACAGCAGGATCTAGTGCAAGTTTTTTAAGGATAGGTGAGACCAGATGTGTGTGTAAGTAGCAGAGAAGGAACCAGTGAGTAGATAAGAAGAATCTGAAGATTACAACAGAGGGGAACAATTAGAAGGGTAACTTAATGGAGGAGGGGGGAGAGATATATTAGGATCAAATATTTAGAGTCATGGAATAGTATTGAATTAGTACAATGCTACTATTTTACAGATGAGGAAACTGAGGCACTAAGGTGGAAGAAAGAGGAAGCAAGTGGCAGAAGTGGATTTTAAACCTAGGTCCCCTAATTCTAAATTCTTTGGTCTTCTATTTTTAAATAAAATTTTATTGATTTTTTTTTTTATATCATGTATTTCCCAATGTATTCTTCTTCCCTTTGGGAGAAAAATCCATTATAACAAAAAGTTTTTTAAAAAGGGGAAAAACTTGGTTCAGGAAAACTAACCAACACCTTTTAAAATTCTGATATTATATTCAGTGTTCTAAACCTATAGTCTCCCATCTCAGCAAAGAGAATAGGAAGAAATCTTTTTATCTATCTGTTTATGAGGCCAAGGTTAGTCATTAAGATTTCATTGCATTCAGTTTTTGTCCTGTGATATCTGTATATATTGTTTTAGTCATTGGGTATATTGTTTTCTTGGTTGTCTTTATTTCAGTTTGTATTAGTTCACATGTCTTCCCATTATCCTGTGTACTCATCATGTATGTAATTTCTTATAGTACTGTAAAATTTCATTAAATTCATGGTCCACAATTCATTTCGCCCTGAGTATATAAATTTTAATCACTTTTCTTTGCCTAAATCCAAATTGCTTCCCAGAATGGTTAAGCCAATTCACAGTTCTACCAACAATGTTCTAGTGTTCCCATCTTCCACAATCCCTCCAATAGGGACTATTTCTCCCTTTTTTTCATCTTTGTCAACTTTTAGAATGTGACATAAAACCTCAAAGTTGGTTTCATTTGTTTTTCTCTTATTATTAAGGATATGAAGCATTCTTTCATGTATTTTGTTAAGAGTTTTCAATTTTTCTGAGAACTACTTGACCACATACATTGACTACTTCTCTATTGGGGAATGACTTAAGATTCTTTCTAATACAGCATTTATTACATTACCAACAGAATGTGGTGTTACATTCAAATATGCTGTGTGAAAACAGTACACATTTACTGAGCAAACTACTTTTAAAAAATATAGACTAGGCAATCTTCCATCAAATGTTACAGATTCAATCGGGAGATTTCTGATGATTATGATAGTAGACATTTTTCAAGTAAATAAGGTAATTTAAATGTAAAAGAGAATTTAAGAAATTATGGTTTCTTCAGGCTTATGATTCTCTCTAGAGAATTTTTTAAAGAATCAATGAGCAGGTTATACATTTCTCTCTCAGTAGTTTTGGATACATTGTAACTATGAATTCTCTTTATGTAATACATAATTCAATTATATTGAATTATGTGTCGATTATATTTTGCAGTATCTTGTCCTTGTGCCTACTCAGAAATGTAATATCAGGTTCCTGTGAGACTTTTGAAAAAAGATATGAAAAATGAAGACACAGAATAAATATTAAGTACCTATCTCTGGAGAGACTCTAGGGTATAGTGGAGAGTTCTGTATTCTGATGTAAAATGAAATCCCGTGCTGTACCACTAGGGGGCAGAAGCCTGAAGCAAGCTATTCCCTTTATGGTCTTTATCGGTAAAATCAGGGAGTTGGATTATTGATAATGTTGAAGGTCTCTCCTAGGTCTAAAATCCTGTGTACATGGGTGAAAAAATCATACTTGCTTGATATTTACCAAGTCAGGTATAGCTATGTCCATTGCACCACAGTAACAGCATTTCTATCTTTAAAAAAATTTTTTTGGACATCTTGTGTTACTGTTGTTCAGTCATATCTGAGTCTCTGAGGTGCCGTTTGGGGTTTTCTTGGCAAAGATACTGGAGTGGTTTGGCATTTTCTTTTTACAGATAAGGAAACTGAGGCAACCAGGGTTAATTGACTTGCCGAGAATCACACAGGTAGTTAAGTGAGTGGATTTGAACTCATGAAGATGAGTCTCCCTGATTCTAAGCTTGGTGCTCTATCCATGGTGTCACCCTCGCTGCTTCTGTTGTTACATCACCTGTATTTTCTATCATAACCCTCCCACTTCCTCCTATTTGTCTCTTATGACAAAGAATAAAAATAGATCAGCAAAACTAACAAATATATATGCAAAATATCTAAGATAATGGGTAGTTTTCCATACCCAGAGTCTTTCACCTCTGCAAAAAGGGCAGAGATGTGTCTCTCATCTCCCTCTTATTTCTAGATAGGAAATCTAGTCTGGTATTTAAATGAACCTTTTCCACCTAATTATATATTGCTTCTCTTCTTGTACTCATGGTTCAGCCAAGCTGGTCTTCCTGCTCCTCCTTAAACATCACTCCATCTCATATCTATGTGTCTTTGCTCTAGCCATGTATTCTAAAAAATTAAACTCAAACACTACCTTCTGCATCAAGCTTCTCCTAGTACTCTACACCCCCGAACTACCTTGTCTTTATTTTGTATTTACGATGTATATATTTTTGTAAATATTTTGTCCCCTGATAGAATGCAGGATCCTTAAGGGAAGAGATGATTTCATTTGTTCTGGGATACCCAGTAACTAGCAAACAGTAGGCATTTAATAAATATTTATCCATTAATTGACTGACCAACATGAACCATTTAGAATGAGTAACAATGGTCTATTACCATGATTATAAGTTGAGAAGTATATGGGATCATATTGTATTTTAAAACAAAATGGTTCAATCCCTCCATTTTGCAGATGAGGAAACAGGCCTAGAAAGGTAAAATAATTTATTCAATATGCTTACCATCTCGGGGAGGGGGAGAAGAGAAATGAGATAAAAATTGGAATTCAGAACATTTTTTTAAATATGTGATTGGTAAAAACTTAAATATAACATATTAAGGAAAACTGGACCTAACTTACATGGGTGAAGTGGTTAGGTCATTACTCCCACCACCTTTCACCCCTTGGTGATAAAGTTCTTATGATCTTCTAGAGCAAAGAAAGATACAAACCTGAGTACTGCCCAGAACCAGATTAAAATGTAATTGGGAAATGTTTAACAAACTATATAAAAATATAATGACAGACAACAAAAATTATTCAAGGTCACATAGATACTAAGTGGCACAACCAGGATTTGAATCCATGATGTTGGACTCCACATGAGTGCCATGTTCCCTCATATATATGAGCATATACTAACATATATAAAGATCACTGTAGCTATGAAAGTGCTTATCTGAATATGTGTGTTTATAAGCATGCATATTCTAGATACTGTAATTCAGAATCTAATAATGCAAAAGCAGAGAAGGAAAAAAAAGTATCCTGCTTATACTTTTACTGTGAAGAAAAATAATTTCTTAGTTTAGGTAAATTGTCTAAACTAAGAAAGTACATATAGAATCATGATCCCTAATGTGAAATGAAAGATTCATGAAACTCACATATATGCCCTTGTGAAGCTTAAGTATTTTTCATTCATTCATAGCTACCAATAGCTTTATTGAAGACATACTATCATATTTAGAAACAAATGGTTACAGTAACAGATGAACCATAAAGAAGGTCAAAATAACTATTGTGCGAATTGTTTTTCCTTTAAGTGGAAAGATCTGATTTTGCAGTTTAATTACTCAAAGGAATACAATCTTGAGAGAGTGGCATTTAACTATATCATTCTACATTAACTGTCATGACTGAAGACAGGCTGCTTGAGGTACAAAGATAAGGAGGTTAACGAGACCTTCTTTCCTAAGGAAACTTTTGTATCTTGTGAAGAGACTCTATAAGGAAAATTCTTTAAAAAGAATTGGGGGGCTCCCATAATGAGAGAACTGAATGGCAGAATTGTGCTTCCAGAATTAAGGAGAAGTAAACATTAGCAAGTAGAGAGAAAGGTAACCACCCTACCTAGGCTTTATGTGAAGGTTAACCCTAAAATCCTGCGACAAATAAAGGAATAAATAAGAAACTAAGATTCTAGCTAGATTTTTGAATAACAAGTAGGATTATGTAGGCAAGAGGGAAAGAGCAGGAGGAAGGAATTGAAATATGATGGCACACTTTGATCCAGCAATACCAGTACTAGGTCTGTATCCCAAAGAGATCATAAAAAAGGGAAAAGGACTCACATGTACAAAAATATTTACAGCAGCTCCTTTTGTGGTGGCAAAGAATTGGAAATTGAGGGGATGCTCATCAGTTGGGGAATGGCTGAACAAGTTCCGGTATATGAATGCAATGGAATACTATTGTGCTATAAGAAATGATGAGCAGGCAGATTTCAGAAAAAACCTGGAAAGACTTCTATGAACTGATGCTGAGTGAAGTAAGCAGAACCAGGAGAACACTGTACACAGTAACAGCAACCTTATGCTTTGATAGACTTAGCTCTTCTCACCAATTCAAGGATCAAAGACAACTTAACAGACTTACGATAAAAAAATGCTATTCACATCCAGAGAAAGAACTATGGAGCCTGAATGCAGATCGAAACATACTATTTTCTCGTCTTTTTTTTTCTTTCTCATAATTTTTCCTTGTTGTTCTGATTCTTCTGCCCAACATGACTAATGTGGAAATATGTCTAATATGATTGTGCATGTATAGCCTGTATTAGATTGCTTCTTGCCTTGGGGAGAGGAAAGGCAAAAAGGGGAGGGAGAAAAAAATTTAGAAATCAAAATCTCATAAAAGTGAATGTTGAAAACTATCTCTACATGCAATTGAAAGAAATAAAATACTATTAAGTTGGGAAAAGAGAAATATAATGGCATAGCACATTTTAAAAGTAGAATATAAAAATTATCATTAAAATTGATGCTATAGTCTTAGAGAACAGATAATTAAAAAGTCTTTCCTTTTTACCACAGAAAAACAATATAACTAGAGCACAAGGTTACATACATTGTCTGATGTGATCACTGCATCATGAGATTGGGAGTTTTTTTGGTGTTTGTTTACTCGTTGGTATTACAAGGCGAAAGGATCGATATGGTTAGGGTTGGATTTTTTTCTCCAAAATAACTGTGATATGATGACAAAAGGCAACCATAAAGTTTATTAAAAATGATTCTTAATTTTTTTCCTCCATTATTATACCATATATGTGATTCTTTAATGTTGAGCTCTGTATTCTGAGTGTTGATCATGGGTTAACGATGAGAAGTAAGCCTGAGGTTTTGGTTCTCACTACTTGTTAGTTCTGAAAACATCTGAGAAAAGTGTTGTCGATACATAAATGACAATGAATGGTCCTTTTCAAACCAGGCTATACAACTGCTTTTCTGCAAAAATGAAGTCCCTGAAATTTGTCTCCAAAGACATCTAGACTCAGGGATTAATTTCCAGATAATAATGTACACTTCAATTATACTTGATCCCTTTGTCTAAAATTCAATTTTTAAAGTAAAAGTGGGGTTGGAAGGAAATAGTCCATATTGGCATGTATCTAATGAAGAATGCTGTACAAAATACATCATAATATAGTGTTTTGTATTTGTATAAAATATTTGACCTCCTACAATAATAAGAGTTAATATTTACATAGCATTTACTATGTGCCAGGTATTGTGCTAAGTGCTTTCCAAATATTATCTTATTTGATCCTGACAACAACCCAGAGAGGTAGGTGCTATTATTTTTCCCATTTTACAGATGGGGAAACTGAGGCAAGCAGCAGTTAAGTGATTTGCTCAGGGCACACAGCTAGTAAGTGTATGAGGTCAGATTTGAATTCAGGTCTTCCTGAGTCCAGGCCCCGCACTCTGTGGTACCACCTAGCTACCTGCCCTATGGTGGAGATTTAATGCCCTAGTAAAAATGTATTTGCATTAGTAATGTAAATGGTTCATTTCAAAAATTAACTTATGGAGCACATTCTACCAAATACAAACCGATATTTTAGATATTATAACAGCAAGGGAATAGAAATTAGAGAAATTAAAGACAGAAAATATACTCACAAATTCAAAACTCTAAGTTCTGAGAAAAACATCTTCCAATTTTTGTTATCCTGTGTAGCTTTCTCCTAAATATTATTCAAAATAAAACAAAAAACTGGATATAATTATAAAGAATAAATGTGAAAATGTTTCAGTGTCATTAACCAGTGGTAAATTTAATATTCAAATGGCTTCATTATGCAAATTAGCATAATGCTTCAAATATCAAAAATCCCACCCTGACCAGAATAAATTACATGTTGATTTCAGTTGTAATAACAAACTCTTCTGGATTACTCATTGGTGGAATGCATGTACCATAATCTTAGGTCTCAGTGGCTTGTAGCAGTGACCCTCATTTTGGGGTTTGCCTGGATTGTAACATTTCATTGACTGAGTTTCTTAATGTGAGTAAAAACATGTTGACAATATGATACACAGACTCTAAGGAATAACTGAGGGTCAGGTTCTGAGCTATCCAGAACTGGGAGCCAACCACTCCAACAGTACAGGGGAACTTGTTCTTGACTTGGCAAATGTCAAGCAATTCAATTCCCCTCATAAGTATAAAAGGCAGCATGTTGTAGTGGTTAGAAGTCAGCATCAGAGTGAGGAAGACCTGGATTCAAATCCTACATCTCAATCAATAATCAATCAATCAAACAATAATAAGTATTTAGTAAGTGCCTACTATGTGCCTGGTACTCTGCTAGGTATAGGGTATACAAATAAAAGAATTAAATAATTCCTACTTGTAAGGTGTACACATTCTAGGGGGAGAGACACAGTTAAGTTCATATATAAGTACATACAGAATAAATATAAAAAGAACAAATACAGTGGTATTTAAATAATATAATAATAAATATTAATTATTTATTAAATAAATAAGTAAATAAATAAACAAAATGGTAGCTAGGTGGCATAGTGCACAGAGTGCTGGGCCTGGAGTAAAAAGAACCTCACGTTCCTGAATTCCAGTCTGGTCTTAGTCTCTTACTGTGTGACCCTAGGCAAGTCACTTAACCCTACTGGTTCCTCATTAGTAAAAATGAGCTAGAGAAGGAAATGGCAAACCACTTTAGGACCTTTAACAAGAAAAGCCCAAAGGAGATCATGAAGAGTTGAACATAGCTGAAAATGACTACATAACAACAACATTTGGGATCACAAAGAATTGAATATGACTGAAAATGACTAAATGACAGCAGCAGTATATAATGGTAGCTATGCCTCTCCCCCCAACACTTTATCTTAACGCACACAAAAAAAAACAAAAATGAAAGAAACAGAATGATTGTTACCACTTTGCTAAACTTAATATATGTGTGCATATATTTAATATTTATTATATATTTGACATTGACACATATAACATAATATTCATACACGCATGTAAAATATATATTTGTCACAGAGAGGGAGACACAGAAGCTATGGCACAAGCTTACATACATTGTCAAGTAGGGTTACCCTGCCTTGTAATTTTGTTTAATTGCTTTTCTTTGCAGTACAAGGGAGGGTCAGGGAGAGGGTATTTTTTTTCTGCAGAATAACTGAGATGTAATGATGAAAGTCATCAGTAAAGCTTACTTTAAAAAACAGGTACTTAGATTCTCTCCTCCCCTTATTATATCATACGCATGCATCTTTAATGATGAGCTCTGCATATTTTGATTGTTGGTAGGCAGAGAGAAAGATAAATACACACACAAGTGTATAGACATAGAAAGATAGGAGTATACACACATATATGCATGTGTGTGTATATATGTATATACATATATATACACACATATGTATATCATCTATCTATTGATTAATCTATCTCAGGACTGGACTTATCCATTCATTTGTATAGGTAATTCTAAGGGGAAGAAATTTCCTCTCTTCATAAAGAAAGGAAACAAGTGCTTATCATATGTCAAGGACTTTATGAATAATTATTTCATTTGATCCTCAAAACAACCCTAGTGGATCAGCAGTATTATTATACCCACTGCATAGATGAGGAAACTGAGGCAGACAGATCTAGATGACTTGCCCAGGATCACACAGCTAGTTAAGTATCTGAAACTGAGTTTGACCTTAGGTCTTCTTGACTCCAAACCATGTACTCTATCCCCTGTACCACCTAGCATTCCTTATGGAAAATGCTTTTTATTATTTTCTTAAACTGTTCACCTCAGAAAGCTTGGGATGACAGTCTCCTGAACTCATTTATTTGTGCAAACCTGACTATGAAATTCTATTTGGAGAAATGAGTATTTACACAATAAACAAAGTAGTAGTCTTGATGCCTCTAACTTAATATCTCTCTCACTAATTTCTGCACTTTGATTTCTCTGTTTCCATGTCATGACAATTTATGGGGCCCCTTCCCCACTTTGGTGTCTTCTTTAGGTGGACTTTGCTTTATTCTTTCACTCTCTGTTTATTTTTATGAAATTTTTAAATGAATTTTTTATTTATTATATTATATATTTTTATTTATGAATAGAAGACTGTCTTTATTTCACTCTTCTACAAACAGAAGATGTAAAAGATTTACAAGAGCTTATGAATAGATACATAAAACATTCATACTAGTTTCCCTTAAAAGGAACTGAAATTAAGGTTGACATCTAGATAAATAACACACACAAATATGCTGGTGAATCACTAGCTTCCTCCACAGAATTCTATAAAGTCCTTTCAACACTCCTAGTGGCCCATTTAGTCTGGATTTCCTCCAATGGAGGGCAAGTACACTTTGAGGTTATTAGACAAGTAACTCCCTTCCTATCAGATCTTCATTGTCTGAATAATTCTCTTTAATAGCCAGGGATGACATGATCCAAATTTCTTGTCCTGCTTTCCACCTCCATGCCATGGATTCTCTTTTCCCCCCACAAAATACACACTGTTCCTGAAGTCTTCTCTATGGATTCAATACCTGAACTCTCACATGTGGAATGACCCACCAAGTAGATTGGTATAGCCCAGGAAATCTCCCTTCACTGACTAGAAGGCTAGATTTTAGTATCACACTACCTAGGCAACAGAAATTCCCTTTCTTTACACAGGAGATTAGCGTATGAGAGGATTGTCCACTAACTCTCCTCTCAGGCTGAGTAGGTATGCACATCTGCTTCTATCAAGGGCTTCTTTAGGAATTCTCTCATTATCTTATCTTCTGATATCTTTTGGAATGTTAGAATCCACTATCAGGCCTCCAATCTATGACCTGGACTCAGTATGCTATGGAGGAACATATTAATTCCAGGGGAGAGAGTTTCCATAAAAGCATCTCCTCATTCTTCCCTTCCAGAATACAGGTCTGTTCTGTGGCTCTCTGATCTGTCCTAGAAAGAAACAAAAGGCAAAAAGGGGTGCCTATTCCTTCTTGAACCTTCTTTTTCCTCATCTGGATCCTTATACATCTACTGGATCCACTCTACCATTCTAAATGAAATTGATGCTAATGATAATGTAATAATATATAATATGCAATATATTATAATGTATAATATACAATATAATATATAATCACATATGATATGATATATAGTTATGTATAATTATATATGATAATATAATTTATCACAATATAGATGCCAGGATAGGACCACATTATCTGTGGAGACAGCCTCTTGAAAGCCAGTAGTTATCAAATCCAACAGCTTGCCTTAAGTAAAATTGTTAAACAAAGGACTACAAAGGTCCTGCCGCTGTTAGAAGAAAGTCTTCACCAGGGCAGTTAGAAAACTCAAATGAGATAATGTATGTTACAAACTTGGTAAATTACAAAGCACTATGTGAATATAAGCTATTATTGTCAGTAGCGTTGTTAATGCTGCAGATTTAAGCAAAAAGAAAGCTATTAAGGCTGTCTCACATTTCCTGCCAGCTTCCTCATTGCTATGCTCTTCCTAATTCTTTCAACGCAGTCATCTAAGGTCTCATAAGATCCCACTCAACTTAAGCCTCCTAAGAAATAGGGTATTATGATATCTATGAATATTTTTGGCATATTCATATGTAAAGGAAGGGAACAGCCTAAAAATTACTCCCATCTAAGTTAAAGTAAGTGACAAGATGCTACTGATATCTTAACCAGGTAAGAACATAACTGATTTACTAGGTATGAATAAAACTTGATACTTCAATTGAACCAATCAACCATAGACCTTAGACAAGTGTGAGAGGTCCTTTATCAGTGTAGATGTCTTTGAAAGCTACTGATGAAAGAATCAAAACGAAGTTGAATAAGAAGTTTGTCAGGCAGCTAGTTGGATTAAAAAGTTGGAGTGGGGAGTGAGCCGAGAGAGAAAAGTTCTTGAAGAGGAAAAAGTCATTTGGGAGGGATTTGAGTTCCTCAGCCTTGGTGTCTTCCTACCTCCTCCTTCCTCCTAGAGGAGGATGCTCTGGTCCAAGTCCTCTGGTCCCTCCTCATGAACTCTAGGAGGCCAGAGAATCTGGACCTTTTCATCAGCATCCTAGCAGTGTCCCCAGGACAATGTTCAAGAGGCAATTATAGTCTGCACATGCCAGCAGAAAAATAATGCCATATCTATGGAGAAAATCTTGAGCTATCCAGCAAAACAACTTCCAGGAGCTGTAAGCAACACCCTTTACCATATTTGCTCTAAGAGTGACCCCTACTTTCCTTTGGAATCTGTAGAAACTAGTAGAAGTGTGTCACAGAATTTTGTGGGAGGATGTTTTGTATCAACTGTTCTAATTACACCACTTTAGTAAATTTTGTTGTTGTTCAGCTGTTTCAGTCGTGACCCCATTTGGGGTTTTCTTGGTAAAGATACTGGAGTGGTTTCCCATTTCCTTCTTCAGCTCATTTTACACATGAGGAAACTGAGGCAAAGAGGGTTAAGTGACTTGCCCAGGGTTACATAGCTAGTAAGTGTCTGAGGCCAGATTTGAACTCAGGAAGATGTATCTTCATGACTCCATGATTGGCGCTCTGTACACTGTGCCACCTAGCTGCCTACCTTAGTAAATATCCCTTTCTAAAAATTAATTCAATGTGACTGATTGATATCAACTAATAAAGATGGAGGAAAGCACACCAGGGGAGGCTTATGAGTTATAGCATTAGAAAAGATACTCTTCCTCAAGGCTAACCCTAGAGCCCTGAGTGGATAAATAATAGCTTCATTGTAGGGACATAGCTTACCAGAGGAGGCTGGGTTGGGAGGAGGCATATGCTAAAATATACCCTTGCTTTTTCAATTAAAATTTGAGTAAACGAAGACAAATGTGGCATTGTAGCATGAAACACGAGCATGTAAATCGAGCCAATTTCATGTTGTAACAATTATAAAAGCTACGTGAGTCTTATCATTCTATTCCATACCTGTTTAAATAACTTAACAGCATATGTTCCATTTTGAAGTTCCACTCTGAATACTTTGAAGAGTTCCCCTTCTCCAATTAGCAAATCGTTATGGAAGTTTTTGGTTCCTTCTATGATGTTTTTAAAGTTGAAGGAAGGTTTTAGGCTTATTCCTTAAGACAGAGGGAGGAAAAGTTAAGTCACTTTTTCTCTGAGATGCCTGATACCATTATTACAGTCTATATTAATATATTGGATCTGGACTTAGGTCAGGAAAGCAATACCTGGAAGGCAAAATCCACACATGTACTCTCTACATACATAATGGTCTTTTGGTTCCCGATAAATAAAGCAAAAAAAAAACGTAGAATGATAATATCCTCACCACTCCCCCCATCCCTGAAAAATATCAACCAATTGTTGGGGAAGGAGATCTTTATTTGACAAAAATTTGCTAGGAAAACTGGAAAGGATTTGTTTTCTTTTTAAAAAAGAGATAAAGAGCTACCATATGCCACAATAAATTCCAAATGAATAAATAATTAAAGGATGAAAATCACACCATAAAAAGATGAGAAACACATAGAAGATTATCAATAGCAATTATATAGAAAGGAGAATTTGCAATTAAAACTCAAGAAGAAAAAGATCACAAAAACAGAGACAAACATAGAAAGTTAAAAGACTTTTGTACAGACAAAGTAAACACAGTTAGAATAAGAAGACAAGATATTAAGTGGTAATTTTTTCATTAAGGAACACTGACAAGTCTGACTATACAAAAATCTATAAAGATTTGTGTAAATCACTGTAATCAGGAGTGATTTCCCAATAGACTAATGGTCAAAGGTCCTAAACAAGTTTCAAAAGAATATACACTCTCAATAACTACCTAATATTAACAAATAATTAATAATCAGAAAGTGCAAATTAAGGTAACTCTGATGGATTACCTCACATCCATCAGACTAGAAAAGATGGTAAACAATGAGGAAAGTTGTTAATGAAGAGACTGTGGAAATACAAGAATACTAATTCATTGCTGATAATACTGGAATTGGTCCGACTGCTCTTGAAAATAATTTAGAATTATGCAAGAAAAGTAACTAAATCATTCATACCCATTGATCTAGAGATTCCATTATTGGAACTACATTCAGAGTAGGTAAGTGGCTGCAAGAAAAGGCTTCCATATGCAAAAATATTCATAGCAGCACTATGTGTGATAAGAAAGAGCTGGGAAGAAAATATGCGCCCAATACTTGGAAAATGGGTGAACAAAATATTGCAAATGAATCTAATGGGATATTACTGCACCATAGGAATGACAAATAGGAAGAATTCAGAGAAGCATGAGTATGAAGTGACATAGGGGAAAGAAAGTAGAATTAAAAGAACAACATTCACAATGGCTTACAGTTGCTCAAATAAAGCCAAAATGACAAAACAACAAAATGGATAAAATATAACCACATTTGTATGGAGTTAAGGACTTGCTGCTAAAGTTAATAGGTATACATTGTCTTATGTCTTTGAACAATGGAGAAACTGGTTTTCGAGGAACATACTTGTAGGGGGTTTTGTTTGGGTGTTTGTTTGGAATTGATCTTGTTTCAAAAAAAAAATCGATATTTTTTTAAAGGAAAGAAATTGATTAGCCTTACCAAAGGGAATTTACAAAGATTCTATGTTGAGATTATTCGATTTCTGTTTCCCTGACATTGAGATAACTGATTTATTTGCTGATTCACACAGAACATAAAACTAATACTGAAACTAAGCACTAAAGTATGTAAACTGAGATCTTGGAAAACCCAAATTAAACTTTGAGTCAACTAATTAGAAAATAATCTTCTATGTAAGGGATTAAATTCTTCACAATCAAATTCTTGTCACCACAATTCAAGCAAAAAAGAGAGTTTTTTGGCATGAACGTTTAATGTATCAATAGAGCTCATCACTGAAAATACAGGAATTTTTCTAATTAAGTTTTAGAGGAAAAATAAAATAAAAGCAAGAGTGAAATCCATAAGATAATGGAAGACAGGTACGATATCTTTTAAGGTCATTGATAACTGATATTTCAACAGTCCTTCAAGTTTTGCCGTTTTCTATAAACATTTTCTCATTTGGCCATCATAACGACCCTGTGGAGTATTATTGCTATCTCCACTCTGCAAATAAAGAAGCTGAGGTTTAGAGGAGATAGGTTCTTTACCCATCACCACTCAGTAACTATACCAGATGAGATCTGAACACGAGTCTTGCTCAGAAACAAATTCAATACTCTATCCACTATACCATGCAATGGATTCTGGTGGATGTAAATCATTGTCCCTGCTAATGACACTATAAAGTGAAGACTGATATGGAGAATAATTGGATGTATGCATTGGCCCCAGAACTAGTCTGCCATCATCCAAGGGACCATAAGAACCAAAACTGTGAAATAATTCGAAAGTGTTATTTCAAAAGTGTTTTTGCAATATATATATAGCAAATTTCAAAACTAAAAATAATAGAAAATCCTCCTAGTTAAAAAGTCTATGTTTGAACTTTACAAAGACTGGTGAGACATTAATATTAGCTGAATAATTTTTTATCATCATCTTAAATGTCAGTCAAAATTTCAAGCCCCTTATCTTGTCTTTCCTGTTTGCACAAGGAATCAACAATGAGCTTACATAAATATATTGTATTAATTGGACTTTAAAAAAGGAAAATGTTATCCCCCTCCCCAAGCCCTTTCAAAAAACACCCTCTCAAAAAGTTGTTTTTCACCTTTCTGATATTCAGGCATATGTCCTACGTTATCAATTGTGTTGTCAGTTGTTACCTGAAAGAAAACATATTACAATAATTCAGTCTTCTAACCCTAGAGAGAAAACCTTATTATGAACATCAGAAGTCTCCCCAAGAGGGGAACCTCTTCACAGAATACCTTCAGAAGGTGGCTGCTACCTCAGGCCAATTTTCCCTGCTTTGCTCTGAGGACAGTCATCAAATCAATGTTACCACTGCCTCTGAAAAAGGCATGTCCATCAACTCTCCTTTTGCGGCATTCCCCTTCCCTGTAACTTTCCAGACTTAACCATCCCTAAATACCAAATCCCTATGTGTGTGGTCTTCCCCTACTAAAAGAGAAACTCAGGACAGAAATAGCTACTTTTGTATTTCTATCCCAGAAACCTAGTACGGCACTCAGAACATAGTAAGATACCTAATAAATAAATTCATTTCATTCATAGACATAAGGGTATTAGCTGGTTAAGAGGGTCCCCTTTCTTTACTCTAAAGAGCTTGGTACTAAGACTGAAACACCTTTTGAGAATATTAGAGGCCTAGGTGGCAAAGACTTTGTTGGAACAAGACAGGTGAGGCTTTATACCAATCCTACAGTAAGGATTTTTTTGCTTTTTTCTAAAATATCTGATAAAAGTCTATAGGTTTTAAGTTTTAAGAGTACAGAAATTACCATTTTTCCCTGAAGAAGAGATAGCCAAGGATTTTAGTTAACTCAAAATCTAAGAGTGGTAGAAACCAAGTCCAGGGCATCTGACAGAGACTACAGATTGGAGGCTAACTCCAGGAGGCAGTCAAAAGAAACAAATAATATAGGAAAACTAAGAAAACAATGTAAATTTCACGGTAACGATTTTAATAACAGCAAGCCCCAGTTCGGAAAGACTGTACCTAATACATACTACGTCTTCTTATTTCTGAGTCTTTGCTTACATGATTCCTAACACCTGGAATACTGGTCTTCATACGCCCCACTTGTTCTACAGCCCCAGTTTCCACTTGTTTAAATATTACTGAGCTTTTGAGATACATCTTGAATGATTCTACCTCTAAGCAGCTTTGCCTGATACCTCCATCAGAAATTATCTTTCCCCCCCAAGACTTCCTAAAATATTTTGGATCTCTCCAGTGAATTTTATCATGTTCCATTTTCTATTTCTGTATGTCATATCTTGTATATCTCACTCTGAGGCTACCATTATGATAAAGAAACTTTCTTATCTCTGTGTCTCCCCCAGCCTTTAGTGCAATGCTATGAACAGTCAGTTTGTGTCAAAGGTAGAATTTGAACTCAGGTTTTCCTGACTCCAAGGGTAGTTCTCCATCCATCATGCTATATTTCCTTTTGTGAACTCAAAACTATGGAATGGTAGTGATTAATCTTAAGGCCAATGGTGTTAATGACCACAGACATTTCATAAATTTTGGGTAAACTGAATTAAATTATCAAGAGGAGGAATTTCTCAAGTCTTCCACCCTCTCATATTTCAAATCCTTCATATTTCAAATCCTCCAAATTCTTAAGTTCTCAACTAGAAGTGATTTTCCTCTTAAAACTAAAAAAAAAAGTTGTTTCAAGTCAACATTTTTTCCCCCTCTGACCTCTACTGACCACTTTCTTTCTTTATGCTCATTTTTAAATTTTGAATTGAATTGCCTTTACTTGGGCATTCTGTACTGTACCTGAGAATAAACATTTGGAAATCCAGCTGTCTGCTGACTCTGCTTAGCAGAGGCACTTAAGGTCCTTCCTGGAACAGAAGAAGTAAGAGGTCAGATATGAGAAACTGAGACTGGGATAAAGAAACAAATTTTTGAGATGGGATCATTCCTGGAGTTTTTTGTTTTGCTTTGATTTTGTCCAGACCTATGGTTTCATCGGTGAAGGGAACTCTCCAGTAAACAACTATTCTGTACCTTTTACCACGGTTTATCTACAATTGTACTATAAATCACAGTCTTAGGACATTGATTGAGGCATTGTGAACTTAAGTAACTTGCCCTGGGCCTCTTATGAACTAAAAATTCTGTTGTGGTAGTATTTAATCATAATGAGCCACCAAAAGGAAAAGACTTTATCTTTGCAATCTGGACTACAGAAAGGAAAAGCCCTTGGACTTGCCCAGGTCCCTGGCATTCACCTAGGGCACCCAGCCCTTTCCAGTTAATAATCCTTTCCTTCATTGTCTGCAGCTGGCCCCAACATAGACCACCACTTCTTAATTCCATTTAGACCCCTTCCATGTGACTCAGGTCCCTGGCGTTCGCCTGGGGTATCCAATCTTTCTGGGTCCTTCTCTGCGACCTCCCAGTCACTCCAAACTACTTGGCCAGTCCTACATCCTTCCCATAGTCTTTCTGTATATAAGGTCCATCTTGCCCCTCATTGAAATGACCAGATTTATGAAGAGTATGGTCAGTGCTCAGGTTCCTTAAGTTCCCAGCCAATGGTTCAAATTCTGTCCGATCCACTTATCAATTTAAGTGTCACAGTAGGATGGATTCTTAAAATCTTGCCCCCCTAGATAGACTGATGTTCTAATAAACCTTTTCTCCGTCTGAAAGAAGGCTTGAATCAAATTCATTTGAGGCAGGGCCTTTGTGTGGTTTGCCTTTGAATTTTGTGGTCCCAGCACCCCTAGACTTAAACAATAATACCAATGATATATTATAAGTACTCATGGAATTATTGCTGATTTACAACATAAATATGTGTTTGAAAATAATTACCAAACGTTTATCATTTATTAGGCTAAGGGAAAAAAAAACAGAAAACCAAAGAAGAAAATCAATTTTTCCACTGGGTACTTGTCACTCACATTTTGATACTTAGCAAATTTTAGACTATAAGTCACAGGTATTCTCCAACATGTCTCAACTTCACAGTGCCTTATTAATCACACACTGCCCTGCCCTCCCTAAAATGAGAGGTTTCATTTTCTACCTGAGCTGATTGTCTGAGTAGTTTCCTTTACTTATTTTTTTGTACATGAAACCACAAATCTATAATGTACAACTTGCTATTCCTTTAAAATATATAATAAAGTTATCATATACATTTCTTTTTTTCTTCCCTTTCCCCTTCCCCTCAACCTAGAGATGGATTAGGATTAGGCTACCATTAGACACAAATAGGGATGTGCGTGTGTGCGTGTGTGCATGCGTGTGTGTGTGTGTGTGTGTACATATAATTCTATACATCTATTTACCAGTTCTTTTTCTGGACACAGCATATTTCTTCATATGTCCATTATGGTTAATTTAGATATTTATAATAGTCTCTCAAAGTCATTCTTGAAACAATAGTGCTGTTACTGTAGACAATGTTTTTTTGATTCTTCTCATTTTGCTTTATTATTTTGTGCAAAACTTTCCATGTTTTCCTTCGATCACTGAGCTCATCATTTCAAAATAGCACAGTGACATTCCATCACAATCATATACCACAACTTGTTGATCCATTCCTCAATTGATGGGCATCCCTACAGTTTCCAGTTCTTTGCCACCACAAAGAGAGTTGCTGTGAACATTTTAGAACATATAGCTTCTTTTCCTTTTCCCCAATCATCTGAGTAGTTTCCTTTAAAGAGGATATAGAAAATGTCCTGCATTAACTCACTTCTGTCATTTTAATTCACCATGAGGTAAGAAACCATTAACCTTTTTAACTTGTAATTTACCTTCTTTTATCTCATTCTCAGAAGACAGTCAACCAATTATCAAATAGGTTAATAATGAACACCCTACAGGGATTGGGGGAGCAGGAGGGAGCATGGCCCCAAACCAGTGATTTTCAAGCATTATTAGATCCAAAGTTTAGGATTCCAGCCAATTTCAGGTTATGTGACTCTTGGGATATGCTTTGGATTAGGCGTGGCAGGTATTAATAGGGAAAGGAAGTGCCCGACAAGCAGTTGGCTTGAGTTATATTCCGAAGCAATTTTTTAGGGAGGGAGCAGAGGAGACCAACAGTGGGAAGTAGCAGAAATAAAATAAAGGAGAATGAATTAATATCTGCAAGTGTCCGTGGACTTTGATGTCATATTGTGAGAATACAATGAGAGAAAAAGAAACATGGGGAAGATACTGGAGCTCAGAGAGACTTTAAGGTTGTAATGATTTTATATTATCACAGAATACAGGGAAAGGAACACAGAGCAGAAGAGGCAGCCAGAGTCCAAGGCTTACCCCTCTACCCTAGATGCCATGGAAAAACAGTTGCTATGCCAACAGGGTAGGAGAAGGGGTGGCTACTCCTGCCAACTCTCATGGGCAAATTACTTGCCTTGATTTGGAGAAATGAGGAATGCATCGAGCTGGAACATGTCTCTCCTTTCAAACTAATGTAACACTCTGTACAACACCACTAATGTCAGTTAAGGAAGAAACAAAGGACCACTCAAGATTTGCTGCATCTTATCAAAGTGCCAAGTTCTTTCAGCCCTGAACCACATGTAGTTGGATTGAAGCAGGCAGGATGGGTACAATCCCTTATTACATATTTGATTAGATAAGAATAAAATCCACCCTGTAGGGTATTTTCACAAGATGTCTTCTATTCATACATCAATATTGTTTAAGATTCCTTGGAGGATATAACAAAAATAACCCTTTTCAATGACTCAGTGGTAATATACATCAGACAAAGCAAAAAACAGGGAATTTGGTGATTGCCAAAGGCAATCAGAGTTATCATTGTGATGGAAGAGATCTAGGGTAGAATTCAGGTGGCAAAGGGATTCCTTGTGGATAGTGAGGTCTTTCAGATGTTCCTCTTTGTGAATGACACTGTATTAATTTACATCAAGCCTCAGAACATTGCAGAGCCTTGTGGAAAAGATCTGTTATCACTCAAAGGAGTTTGACCTAACCATCTACACAGTAATGACCAGGTGGATGAAGAATGTCCATTATAAAGATTTCAGTATACTTTTGGATGGGCGCCCTATAGAGTTTGTCTATAAGTATATACATCTAGGGACAGACAGTATAGCTAGACACTGAGTAGGTTCCAGAGTTGAACTGGAGAAAGAGAGCTGGTTGGTGGAAATAGCAAAAGGTCCTTTACTGATTTCAGGCTTCCCACAAAAGCAAAGACCCATCTCTTCAATACCAACATTGTTCCCATGTTGCTACATGATAGCGAGATGTGGAATACCACTGTCTCCAAAATATTAAAAATGAGTTTTACACAGAAGGCAATGAAAGGATACATAGTTTCTGCTTTAACATATAACCAATGAAGAACTCTGAAGAATTCAAGCAAAAGATATCTTCTGAGAATTTTATAATGGGAGCAGGGAACCTGACTACTCGCAAACTACCTAGTAAACTCTCTTTGTGTAAGGGATGAGATGTACGCTTGTCTGACACAGAAATAGGGGATTAAAGACAAAAGACAACATTATTATGGGTAGTCAGCGTCGAAGCACTCAGAGAGCAGTCAACATTGTTGAAAAAGAAAGATGAAGCCTTTCTGTATTGCAGTTCCATCACTCAACATTTAAAAGCTGCAATGTATCTGTGTTCTCATAGATGAGGATGCTCCTTGCTATGCTTTATTCATAATGACCCTGAGAGATCAGTAATGAAGCACTATTCTCCCCATTTTACAGATGAGAAAATTAAGCCAGTGGGAGTTTAAAGGGCTTGCTTAGCAAGTAAGTACCAGTAGCAGGAATCAAATCCTTATCTCCTAATTCAAAGTCCAGCACTATCTTCAGGACACTATGCTCTCATATTTTACAAAATTCATATATTTTTAAATTCGCAAAGT
>CM053770.1:195619449-195857785 GCA_028658325.1 Potorous gilbertii | reverse complement strand
CTGGAAGTCCTTTTCTCTTATTTTTGGGGTACTCATCAAGTTGTTGTTTTAGACAAGGGAATAGCCTAAACTCTACTTGTAGAATTTTGAAGTTGCCCTTCCTTGGTGTCTCTAGGTTGTCCTTGGCTGCCAATGCAGACACTGTTACCAGCTGCTTCTGTCTTAGAGATACTCCTCAAACAACAATAAATTCAATTCTTCTGGTCTTCCAAAGTTGCCAAGGTCTTCCTCTGGTCAAGTAAGGTGGGGGTGGGGATGGGGATGAAGCTGAAGGTTTTCTTCTTCCCTTCCCCCAAAGTGATTTCTTCTCAAAGCCTTGGCTGGAGGTTGAATCCAAATTCTGAACTAGCTTGCAGCTTTTATAGAAGCCCTACAGATCATTATCAAGTCACTGTACTAATCAAAACAGATTTCTTATTAACACTTTGTTGAATTGCCTTTGATTGACTGAGTCAATGGAGGTTTTCATAATTTGGGTGAGATGACTGACAATCAAATCCTCATTGGAAGAGGAAGAAAGTAGAGGCAGAATAGCTCTCAGAAAACTTAGGCTGGTCTTGAAGAAAACATTCCATGGGAGGAAAAGAGGGATTGGAGAAAGAAGGGAGGATATCACACAAGCAATAAAAGTAGCAATAAGCATGGTTATATTCTAGGGACCAAGGATTAGAACAATTTTCTTAGAGAAAAGAATTCATATAAAGTAATCTTAGGAGACAGGATTAGAAAAGTAATACAAGGTGACTAACAGGGAAATACATTTCTCATGACTGTACACTTAAAACCTATATCAGATTGCTTACCTTTCAATGAGGGAAGGAGGGAGGGAAAGAAGGGAAGGAAATAATTTGGTACTCAAAAATTTTAAAAAGTGCTAAAAATTATTTTACATGTAATTGGAGGGAAATAAAATTTTAAATAAAAAAAAGGAAATGAGAAGCCAAAATGTGGAGAACTTTGAATGTCAATCTAATGAATTTGGTTTATTCCATAAGCAATAGGGAGCCATTGAAGGTTTTTGAGAACAAAAATGGCATCATGATACTTTAGAAAAATTCTGGTGATGTGTAGAGCCTTTCACAGTATATGTAGGTCAATGAACCAGCAAACTCATTGATGCTGGTTTACTCGCCAATAGTGCTGCCAAAGTGGAGACTAGGGACATTCCCCTCCCTTAGCTCAGTCTACCAAGAAGTGGTTAGAAGACAGATCAGCACCAGTAGCCAGCACAGAAGGAAGTCATGACTTTTTCTTTCCCTAACCCAACTGCAGAGCCCCATTGCCCAGTTCCCACCAGACAGAGGATGTCCACCATCAAGTAGATGCTGATACTCATACTTCTACATTTGCTGGAGGTATTCCAACCCTCTTTCATTCTGATCCTTTGATCCACTACCTTCTTGTTCAGAGGCCACCTGCTCTATCATTGATCCCCAAGCTCCTTCTTACCTGTGCCTCATGGAGTCTCTCTTCCTTCACAATTCAACTCAAGTACTGTCTTCTACCTGAAGCTTTTCCTGACCTCCTCAACTGCTAGGACTCTCCTCAAATCACTATGCATTTAACTACTCTTCATTAACTACCTATATTTGTTCTATATATGCTTCTATATGTCCATGTCTCCTTTAATGGAATGCTGGCTCCTTATGAACAGGGATTCTTTTATTAATTATATAGGTGCCCGCAAAGCCTAGCACATGAGATGGAATTTATAGATTTAGAGCTAGAGGGACCTCAAAAGTCATCAAATCCAACTCCTCATTTTTAGACGAGGAAACTAGGGCCAAGAGATGTCAAGTCAATTGTCTAAGGTCACCCAGGTAGTAAGCATCAGGGCCAGGATTTAAACCTAGGTCCTCTAATTAAATCCAATGCTTTTTCACCTCCACCACTTTGCATGTATGAACTAACTCTGTCAGTGTGGAGTGAAATTGTGTGTTGCACAACATTCACAAAAGTCTCTGGGTTGGACCACTTTTAAAGAAGAGACTGGAAAAAGCATCAGAACCAGAAAATCGTGACTGCCATCTATTTACGACCTCTGAGACTTTGACAAGTCATTTGGTCTCTGCAGGCCTTCATATCCTTAAGAGGTAGGGGGTGTCAGAGAACCCCAAAGGTCTCTTTCATTTCTAAATCTATGATTTCATGAAATAAGTTCGATTTAAAAGGCACCACTCCAGAACTGAGATTTTGTGCTTCCTTTCTCCAATGGCTCAACCTCCAATATTCTAAATGATTTCCCCTTTTCCCTAATGATGTTGCTGCTCAGTCTCTTTGTGACCCCATTTGGGGTTTTCTTGGCAAAGTTGCTTTAGTGATTTGTCGTTTCCTTCTCCAGTTCATTTTACAGATGAGGATCTGAAGTAAACAAGGTTTAAGTGACCTGCCCAAGGTCATGTAGCTAGCAAGTGTCTGAGTTCAGATTTGAACTTAGAAAGATGAATGTCCCAGACTTCATGGCAGCAATCTATCTATTATACCACCTAGCTGACCCTCAAATAACAATTAAGGTCTATTACATCATTCACTGAAGGAATTCATTTCCAAATGGTAAAAGATTCTAGGAGATACAGTTGGTATGTTGAAAGTGCACAATTCACTTAGGATCATCACAGAATGAAAGAATTCAAAGGATGCTATGTGTAAGGTGAATTTCAATGTAAATAAGGTGGATTTTAGTGTGTATAAAGTGAATTTTTGTTATTATTTCTCAGAGTTCAGTTTTCCAGGATCCATAACCATAACAATCAACAGTTCTCAAGTATTAAATATGAGTTCCCACAGTTATGGTTTGAAACATCTCCACTACACTTAAGCATAATTATATAATGGTAAATAACATAGACATCCACTTTGGTTGCTCAGTGAGATACAGGAAGGAGGTGATGTAAACTTGTGAAGCTATCGCTGGTGATATTCCTTCTTTGTCTGTTGTCTATAAAACAGGTGGTCACTAGATAGTGAATGGGGAATCCTTAGAGATGAATACACAAATGCTGTGTGTGCCTCAACTGGCCCCCATTGAGGCTTGAGGGGAACCTTAGGGTTGAAGGCACAAACTGGAATGCTGTGTGTGCCTTGATCGGCCCCCATCAAGGCTTGGGGGCAATCGCTGTTTGCCTTAACTGGACCCCAATGAGGCTTGAGGATTTAGGGGAAGCACAACTTGTGCCTGTCTCAATTGACCCCATCCAGACATAGCGGTAGATGCCCCCTTCTCACCAGCCCCTGTGAGAATGGTGATTAGGGAATGCTCTAGGAGTTTGTGCTCTTACCATCAGCAACCTCTTCTGAGAGAACTAGACTGGAATAAAGTAAGATTATTAACCCCTTCTTAGTGTCTTTCCTGTCTGATCAAATCAAGAGTGAACCTGTGCTAGCAGCTCTCAAGTGTGCCGGGTTTTATCTGTCTCACAGGTGCTTAGAGACCATCTAGTCCAACTGTCTCATTTTATAGCTAAGGAAACTGAGGCACGGAGAGGTCAAGTAGGTTGTCCACAGTCACAAAACAAGTTGAAGACAAAGTCAGAACGAAAATCCAGGTCTCCTGACTCTTTGCTGTATGCTTCCCTATCCCCATTATGTCATATTGTTTGGTGTTTTTATTTCAATACTGGAAAATAAACCATTCAACATAGTGATTTTTGCTACACCTCCTGACCAAGATAATCCAGAAGGTATGTTCTTGAACATAGAGAACTTTCTCTTCTTGTGCTTCAGCCTGGGCCTGTAGATGCTTGATTGGGCATGCTCTTAATACAAAACAGATATAAATAAATCATAAACTTCAGAATTAATATTCGGAGTCAACATAAGGAGAACAAGTGTTTAAAAGACAAATTAAGGATAGGATGCCTCCCAGGAAAACAGCATATCCCTTGGGGGTGGGAGTAAAAGTTAGAGGTATCAATAACATTCATGGCATTTCCTGTAAAGAGAAGATTGTTGCTAGAAACACAAGCATATTTATCCCCTCACAACAAACTGTGACCCTAAGTTAGCTAGCTAACTAGCTAGCTTAGAAATATTTCATCTAATAGTCTTGAATGGTTCAAAATCATTCCCTATTTGGGAAGGAAATCAAAGCCATCATACTTACACTGTAAGTTTTCCTAGGTAGTGTTAACTGTTGGGGACTTAAGTTCAACAAATCACATGACCATGTATGCAAATGAATGTCTGAAGGGGTTTTTCAGAATAATGCAATACAACCTTATTTGGTATGTGTGCTTTTGCATATAGCCCCAGGCAAAATTCCCTAAGCAGTTAAGATAATATTTTTACTGTTTGTCTTATGATAAGCTAATGATTTCTTTTTTTTCTCTAAAGCACACAAGGGGAAAAGCAAAACACAGCAAAAAAAGAAAGCCAACAATCCAACCTTCCCAATTAAAGTTTTTAATTGCAGAAAAATTCATAATCATAACTCAGCCACATTGCTTAAAACAAGCATTAACACTAAAAACCAAATAACAATATTTTTGTTCTACTGAAGTAACACCTAAGTATACGAGTCACTCCTTCAGAGACATTCCCAACTTTCACTCCCACTTAGGGGATAGGTCCCCAGAGGGTAGGTGGTAGGTATATTGCATTCTAGAGGTAATCCTTTGAGGAGGTACTTCTAACACTATAACCCCCCATTAATGTGTTTTCCATTTATAATCAGTGAGTGGGCTTGGTTAGCTCTTAGCAAAGGCAAAATAAAAACAGTAGAGTGTGTGTGTGTACTTCTGCTATAAATATGGGGCTTACTCTCCCACAGATACCAAGAGCATCTATGGAAAATGTGGGCTCAAAGTTGGAGCACAATAGCAAAGAATAATTTACAACTTCTATCCCTATAGAATGCCAGCTATTCTCATGGGGACCATCTCCAGTCATCCTGACGCCACTGAACCCAAATGGCTCTGGAGGAGAAAGTGAGGCTGGTGACCTTGCCCAGTCCTCCCTCACTTAAATCCAATTCACTTACAAGTCATGGCATCACCTCCCTTTGAGAACAAAGAACAAACCTTAAAGCTATTCTCACAGATCCTGGAAAGCCTTTCTATCTTCATTAAGAACTCACATTGCCTCTTGAGTGCAACATCTCTCTTGGGTTCATGCATTGGTTTCTTTCTTGAGTCCATAGTTGGCCCACTCTCTGCCACAAGGGGTCATGCTCCCTAAAGCTTCTTCTTCCCTTGAGGGACTGTCTCTCTACGTGAGGATCTCTTGAGTGCCTGTCTCTACTCTGGATTGGAGGAATTGTCTCTTACTGGTCCGGGAGCTTAGATGACATGATTAATTGGAAAAGGTGGTGAGGAGAAAAAATCCCAAGGGTCTTCTTTATAAAGCATACCCCAACTTAGATTCTCCAAAGGCTGAATATATGTATATATAATTTTATATTATATATTTTCATATATATGTGTATACGAATATATATGTATGTATATATACATATGCATACACATACACACACAATCTCCAAGGTACATGACTGATTCTCTTAAGTATTTGCTAATTCTCTAAGATATTTTCTGTGTGGTGTCAGTTTCCTTTATACAATGGACAAGGGTCTATAATCCTCTCAGATGGCTTAAATACTTCTTCATATATTATTGAAAGGTCATAAGAAAACTCCTTAATATTTCCTTAATATATTGTGATTACTTTCTAAACTAGGTGACTACATCACCTAGGGCGGAGTGGGATTTTCTCTCTTACACATAAGCCAGAATACTCAAGGAAATCTTTGCTTTTTATCTTTATGCTTTTTTTATCTTTATAAAGTAGAAATTCTTAAGAGGGGAGGGGTAGAGAGAGGCACTAATTAAAGGCCTTCTCCCCATCAGCACTATGCTAAGTGATTTACAAATATTATCTCACTTGGTCCTCATAACAACACTGCAAGGTAGGTGCTTATCTTTACCACCGAGGACAGGAAACTGTGGGTAAGTGACTTGTCCACAGACCCACAGCTGATAAGTGTATGAGGCTCGATTTCATGGTATTGATAATACAATCACTCTATTTGAATTGAAGAAAAAAATTAAATACAAATTGTTATGTAATACATGGAAAGAAGGATATCAATATAGAGGTAAAACTATCATTGACAATTTTGGCAGTTTTAGCTAAAATTTGCAACACTGCTCAAATATCAATCTATTATAAGGTCACCAAAGAAGGTTTTAAATTAGGACTTTTCTAGCACGCTTCATTACATCAAGTAAAGGTGTTTAAAGTTAAAGAACATTTGCATATTTGTAGCTTTCTATTTCACCCCAACACCCACCAAAAGGGCAACTTTTGTCATTTGTCCTGGGTAAAGGATTCTGTTTCACAAGACTGACCAGAGGATTCCCTTTTGAGATTGGAGGAGCATAGATTTCAAGCTGACTAGAACCACAAAGGTCCTTTAGGTCAGTGGTACAAAACTCAAATAGAAAAGGGGACTACTAAACCATATATGAGGCAGCCACATGGTTCAGTGGATACAGCACTGGGCCAAGAGTCAGGAGAACTTGAATTCAAATCTAGCTGCTGAGACTTACTAGCTGTGTGACCCTGAACAAGTCACTTACTCTCTGCCTCAATCCACTAGAGAAGGAAATGATAAACCATTCCAGTGTCTTTGCCAAAAACAAAAAACCCCACAAACATGGTCAGTATCAGCATGATATGGTCCACAGGGTCATGAAGAGTCAGACACAATTTCATGACAACAAAATACATATAAAGATCTGTGGGCCAAACTGAAGGCTGCCTAATGATTTGTAAAACTACACACCAACATTATCTATCTTTTATTGTGCTTTTATTTTGTTAAATATTTCCTAAATGTATTTAATCTGGTTTGGATTTTAAGTAGGGATTGTTGTGACTTTCATATAGGCTGCATGTTTGACACTTCTGATCTAGTCTAACTTAATTTTTCAGGTGAAGAAACTGAATCCCATGGAAGTGAAGCTATTTACCCAGGATCACCCAGGAAGTGCCAAAAGGGGGATCTGAACCCAGATTATCTGACTCCAGAACAATATTCTTTCTACAATACCACTATGCCACCAGAACATCACAGTGTGGCATAGTGGATGGGGGGAACGGGGACTTCACTTTAGAGCCAGGAACACTTGGGCTTGTCACTTGTCATTCACCAGTGTCACTTACTATGTGATCACTGTGTCCAAATCATTTAGCCTCTCAGTTCCCCAAGGTAACTCCTAAACACTACATGTTACAGATAAATTAACAGTCTCCATGGGTAGAAGATTTTCCAAACCAAGAGTTCCCTATATTGATTAAATCATGGCCAGCATATCTCCACCCTAGCACCCCCAAAGGTGACAAAGACCTTTAAAACCAAATCCTATTAAGAATAAAGAGGATTTGGCAAAAATCATCCAAATAAAATTGAGGGAATGCTGATCAGTTGGAGAATGGCTGAACAAGTTGTGGTATATGAATGTAATGGAATGCTGCTATGCTATAAGAAATGATGAGCAGACAGATTTCAGAAAAACCTGGAAAGACTTACATGAACTGATGCTGAGTAAAGTGAGAAGAACCAGGAGAACATTGTGCATATTAATAGCAACATGGACGTGACAGACTCAGCTCTTTTCAGCAATACAAGGATTCCAGACAATTCCAAAAGATTCATGATGGAAAATGCTATCCACGTCCTCAGAAAGAACTATGAAGTCTGAATGCAGATTGAAGCATATTATTTTCACTTTCTTTGGGGGTTTTTCATGTTTTTTTCCCTGTTCTGTTTTTTCTTTCATGACCAATATAGAAATATCTTTAACAGGAAGGCACATGTATAAACCTACATCAGATTGCTTATCATCTTGGGGAATGTAGAGAAAAGGGGAGGAGAGGGAGGGAGAAAATTTGTAACTCAAAATTTTGTAAAAATGTATATTAAAAGCTATTTTTACATGCAATTGGAAAAAATAAAATACAATTTGCATAAAAATAAATTTTAAAAAATCATCCAAATAACAACTCAAATGTTTTGACAAAGGCTTCTTCAGGTATAATTTATTCAGTGAACAAAGGCTTGGTATCCAGAAGACATCAAAAAGCAAAGGATCAGCTTTAAACTTTATTCCTATTATTACTGTTTGTTTTTTCTCTCAACTCTCTCCTTAGGCCCTAACTTCGTATATTTCATTTTCCTATACTCCGAGCCCCCTCTCCAACTTTCTCCCTACAGGGCAAGTGTGAGTCTCCTGGAATGTCAGCCCTGCTTCTCGCTTTAGGAAAGGTATTATATAAGGCGTACTTGATTTTAGCTTCTACAGGCAGATACAGCCTGGAAAAAAGGCAACTGACACTGAATCAAGGTGGGCTCTTTCCTTTTCTTATAGGGATACCAAGCAAAGGAGTAAACTGTCAAAAGAGAAAAGTCAGGGGAAAGCATATTAGTTTCAGAAATCTAGGGCTGGAAGGGATCTCAGTGGTTATCTTGTATATGAACAGAAATTTCCTCTATCACATGCCCCCCAATCATCCAACCTCTACTTGAAGACTTTTGGTGATGGCATTCCAACTGGTTATATCCATTTAGAAGTTGAAAGAAGCTTTTCCCAAAATGGCCAGACAGACCAGTAATTTACAAAGCAACAGTCATTTCTTCCTGAATACATTAGCATACTCAAGAAAAGGCCCACGATTTATTGGAGTAGGGAGGAAGACGGGAGAAATATTGGCTGCTACAAAGAAGGTTCAGGTCAGAACACATGGGGATATGTGTAAGTGGGGAATTAGCAACAGTCCTGTCGTAAGCTGCTCTCAGAACTGGCATGTTCAGCTTTTGCTATGTTCTCTTGTCTTCCGTTAGTCAATGTATAGGGTGCCTGGGAGATTTCTTGCCTGTAAATCATGGAAATTCACTGAGGTGGACAATACCAGGTGTTTTATCAAGAGGGGACTGGTTTTTGCTCAGGACATTATTAGTTTCCTATTCCTGTTATCCTAAGCAGGGAAACTGTAGGAAATAGTGCTCAAGGTTCTATCTGTATATAAGGACAAAACTCAGAATTTCCAGCATGAGGCATGTTGGTTTCAAGAAAAGGAAAAGAGAAGAGTCAGGCTGATCAAAGAGGCTGCCCCCTTCACCCAAACCAGAGAGATTTTTGGGATTATTGTGCTCTAACCCTCAGTTAATTGACCAAATCTCAACTAGAAATGTAGGACACTCTGCACTTACACATAAGAAACTTAGTCTCCTGAGCCAACTCTTGGCATTTTTTTAATGACAATTTTTTTCATGATATTAAGAGAAAATCTGCCTCTCTGGAACTTCTACCAATTTCTTTCTACCAGCACAAAGCAGAACAAGCCTGCTTCCTCTTTTATGTGATAGTACTTCCCAAACTTGAAGACTACACTATGGTGGATATAGTGGTAAATCTACTGGATTTGGAGTGAGAGGATCCAAGTTCTAATGTCACCTCTACTACCACTTGCTACTTTAGTGACCTTAGAAATCATTGGACTTCTCTGGTATTCGTTTTCTTTATCTGTAAAATAAGGAAATTGAACTTAGCTTACCTCTAAGGCCTCTTTTACCTCCAACCTACAATATGATGAGTACAATATGTGAGTAGAATGGGAACTCAGATAGCTGGGTAACTCAGCTCCTCCTCTCCTGTCTGTCTCCCCCTCCCCTCCCTTCTCCTCTACAAAGGAATGTGCATTTGGATGACCAGAAGATGCCCAGTTAACTTGGGTTTTACTGGCTAGATTCCCTTCCCTTCCCTTTCCTTTCTCAAAACCTTAAACCTACTGCACTCTGAAGTTCATACATTGGAGGACAGTAGGCCCCTCTGGCTTCTGGACCCTCTTGGCTTAAGAATGATTATCAATAGTAACTGTTGCTGTTTCCCTCCCAGCCTGATGTTGTTTTTTTCTATGCCTCACTAAAGGGACCATCCCCTGGCTACTTCTTAAAGAGGCCTAATCACTGAATGGGCATTACCTCACCCTAAGTGAGTTCCTGAATAGACCTTGGCCTAAAGGGGTCAAGGTCTCCTATGGTCACCTCCAGTCATCCTGAAGAATATCAGGTCACTGGATTCAGATGGCCCTGGAGGAGAAGTGAGGCTGGTGACCTGCACAGCCCTCCCTCACTCAAAACAGTCAAGTGCAGGTCATGTCATCATGGTCTTCTTTGGCAATGAAGGATGAACACAAGAACAACATGATGCATGCTTGAGTCCAGTATATCTGGAAAATAAGACAAATTCAGGGGGCCCCTTAACAATGATATCTCCACTACAACTTTTGTTCATCACGCTACGTAAAAGGAAATTTGTTCTTCAGCTTATCTTTGAAATGCATCATTTTCAATTTCTTCTATCTATACTAAATTACACAATTTTAAAGGCAAAGGGGATCTCAGAAGGTATCTAATCCTACCCAAATCTACAGGAATATGCTTTGATCACATTTCCAGGAAATGGTCATCCATGTTTTGCTAGACCTCTGGTGGCAGCACTAATAAAAATTCTAGTTTTTCTTTCAGGTAATATTGTTTCTTAAGCACAGATGTGCTTATAACTTTTGGAGGTACAATTTCAAAGTATTGTGTTCCAAGGAAGTCATATAGCCCGAGTCCCATGGCCTATCATTTCTCTGCTGTTGTTGCTGTGTTTGTCCTTCATTCTTGAAGAGGACCATGACATCAAGATGATGACATGACTTGCAGTTGACTTTGATTTGAGTGAGGGAGGGCTGTGCAAGATCACTTGGATCCAGTAGCCTGATATTCATCAGGATGACTGTAAATTGGATGGGGATGGGCAGGGTGTAAACTCACAGAATCCCAGAGTCAGAAGAATACCAGAAGTCCAAACCATAACTGAACAAAAAATATACTTTTAAGACATATCAGACAAGTGGTTATCCAATCATTCTTTGAAGACCTCCAATGAGGGTGACATTACATTCTTAGGTGAATCCTACTTTTGAATAACTCTACGTGTTAGGAAAGCTGCTTTCTCATTAAGCCCCAACTTCCCTCCTAGGAAATTTCTCCCATTGATCTTCAATATGCCTTTTGAGCCCAAGCAGAACAAGACTAATTGTTCTTCAGATACTTGAAACTATTTCTCCCCAGAGCTCCACCAATTGCCCAAACTAGGAGAATGAATTCAAATGTACAAGAAGAATCATTCAATGAAACTATATTGTACTGGGCATGGTTGAATGGGGGATTACTGATCACCAGACTTTCCCCTCAACCCAGTCGGTGAAATCATAGAATGTCAACAGTCAAGTACAGGGACAAAGAGTTGACATAATTGTAAATGAAATGGGAAGATGTTACTCCGGCAAGTTTGAGGTAATTGGTTAATAAACATGCATTTTGTGCCTTCTTTGAGCCAAGGACTTTGCAAAATGCTAGGGATACAAAAACAGACCACAGATAGCCCTTAAGGAGCTCAAAATCTAACAGGGGAGACAAGTAAACAAATATATACAAACAAAAATAAGCTATATACAGGGTAAATTGGAAATAATCAAGAGGGAAAAGCCACTCTAATTAAGAAGGATTGGGGAAAGCTTCCTATAAAAGATGAAATTGTAGTTGGGACTTAAAGGAAGCCAGGGAGGCAGCAGGTGGAGATGAGGAGAGAATTAGAGGGTAGCTACTGACTAGCTGGCCAAAGGCTTACCTATGACCTTAGTGATTTAAAAAACAAAAACAAAAAATAAATTCACTTAGAAAAGAGTTAAGGAAGGAAAAAAATCACTCCTCATCAGTCATGGATTCAAGAATGAATTGGCCCTGGCAGTAGGGAGTAGAGCTACAGAGAGGTGAAGACCCAAGAAGCCAGTTGAGTAAGCTGCCCAGCAGTGTTGCTTGGTCCAAAGAAAGCAATATGATGACATCTCAAGAAAAGAAAGGATCCTAGGACCTTGCAGTGACAGAGACCTGAGTTGCCTTGGCTACTTGTGTTTCCTGTGTGTGTCTCTTTATTAACACTGTGTTTCTGCTCTTTGCGCTGACTCCATGTGCAGTTATGGGAGAGTGTACTCTAGGTTTATAGAAGAATATTTTATTGTTATTCCTCTTCTGATGCCATCTCAGTGAATGCTTTTGCTTTGAGCTACTTGTTCTCTATCAGATGTAAGTGCACTAGTGGGGGCTCATAAGCAATGGGTTTTAAGAGTAAAGATCCACAGAATACCTTGAGGATAGTTACTCTCTTGGGGACCCAACCTCCAAGAGTACATGAAAGGGTTCCAGAAAAAACTGCTGCTTATTAAACTACTCATTGAGATAAAAGATGACTATATCCAAGAATGGTAGAATAATGAGTGGGGTAGAGTACAGAATATAGGACAAAGAATAAAGAAGTCTATAGTTTGTCGCCAACTAACTAACCGTTGGGTAAGCCTCTTCTAAGGTCTTCAGTTTGTCTGTAAAGTGACGGACAAAGGGTTGAAACAACCCAATCTTTACAGTCCCTTGCAGCTCTCAAACCCTGTGATTTTCTTTGCTTCACAAAGTCCACATGTACTGGTAAATATTTAACAACTGGCTCTGCCAGGGGGTGGGGGTGGACAGAAATACATGCATGACACTTTCAAATTTAATCAGCATTTTTAACATTTTCTGCATTACTTTCTTAAGACTAAACAATGAAACAATAAATCAAACCCTGATTTTAGGTATACTGATTTCTGAGGTTTAAGTATTTATGCTGAAAATTTTACTATCAGCTCTTAAGAACTGATACAAGCTAGCTCAAGTAGATCCCTACAAAATTTCTCCTTCAATAACTCATGGTGGCATAGTGGTGATCCTAGGTTCTGGAAGGCTATATCAGGGAAATATAAGTTTTGAATACAAGCCAGGATGCCTGTTATCTGAGAACTAGCCTGGCTAATTTCAGAGATACTTATTACCAGATGTTTGGTTACAACAAACAAAAAATATTTGGATGCATCAACTCACAAAGATAACCTGTTAAGGTGTGGAAGGGGCTGGTTTCAACCTGTATTTATAGTGTCTTTCCCACTGCAGATGAAAACATAGATCCTTTGAAGTATTACTATTGAAATCCTTAGGTAGAAATATTATCCAAGCTACGGTACACTATAGGAAGGAGATGGCAGACCAGGAAGGGAAAGAAAAGTCCCCATTTTCACTAGAAATCTGATTCGTAACTAACAAAAGATCCTTATCTGAGATTTTTACTAGGAGACCCAGAATTTATACCTCTATTCACTGAGTGGGCAACTTCTCCCTATGACTCATACCCATCTGTGTATAAATTTATTAGGTATTATTTCAGATAATTCAAATATATACATATATCTATACATATATTTACTTTTAACTATATTAACTGGGGATACAATGACTGTCCATGCAAAGGAGAAACGACTATGGAGCCAAAAAAATACTATTAAAGGGAAAAAATATTTTTTACCTATATTATCCACATTGACTAATCTACACATTCAGGTAATCAACTTTCCACATTTTCTTTAAAGCAAAGAATAAAAAGATGAATTAATAAGATTGAAAAATTCAAAGTCTTTCAATGAACTGAAACTTGCATTCTGTCCTGGGATCATAGATGCCAAGGTGGAAAACATCCCAAAGGCCACAGAGCCAAATTCCTTCATCTTTCAGATGGAGAAACTAAGGCCTACAGAGTTTTAATGATTTGACCACTGTCACACAAGTAGTAAGTAGCAAAATGGGACTCTGATCCTAGGCCCCCCTGGACAGTACTCTTTTCACTATAACAAGTTGAATTAAGCACTTAGTAGCTGAAGGAAATACATATAAGAAATATTGAAAGCCTACATACTTACAATATACAAATACATAATTATAAAGCATATTATAAAATATATAATTATATATACGTACAAAATTACATAAGCAAATGTACAATTACAAAGTTTAAATATTTTATTATATTTTATATTTTAAACTTGCCAAAGGGAATTTAACTTGTATGAGTTGGGTAGCACTAGAAACTTTAAAAGGGTAAAGAAATTTGGGAACAGTAAAGCAAATTAGTATTATCTGTGAATCTTTTTTCTGTTTTAGTGAATTGTATCCTTTTATTAATTAAATTATTTTGTTTTCAGTGTTCTACAATCACTTTCATATATCTTAGATTTTTTTCCTTCCCTCCTCCTCCTTCCCCCTTTCCTCCTCACTCTTTCCCTTGAGATGGTGTACAATCTAGTATAGGTTCTACGCATACATTCCTATTAAATACATTTTCACCTTAGTCATGTTGTATGGAAGAATTAAAATGAATGGAAGAAATCATAAAAATCTGTGAAACTTCTATAAATAAGAGTGCACAAAATGGAGAAAAAAATGAAAATAATGTTTTGGGGAAATTGTTCCTTCCGATTTAAAATACCACTTACTTATTTTGACAGGATAGGGCAAGGCAAGAGAGTTTAAAAAAAAGTGTGCCTTCAGCCTACTTAGTTCCCAGAGATATCCCAAGGTTATTTTGACCCATGATAAAGGGATGAGCAGCTCTCCTAGGGAGTAATCAAAATTCTTTCAAAAGGAAAGAATGGGAGGTATTTGGGTATAAATGAAACGAAATTGCACCTCACCTGCCCTCTTCTGAGCCCCACGGCGCAGTCTGGAGAGAGATCTCAGCCTTGGCCAACCCACTTCCCTAATTGCCTTCTAGCTGCCTCTGCCAGTGGGCTTCAGTGCCCGCACTTACCGAGTCCCCGCCAGCCCAGCGCTCCATCGCAGGAGTCCAGGATGGAGCAGAAGCTGCCCAGGAGTGACGGGGGCAGATCAAACAGGGGCAGGCTGGCGGGGAAGGCTGCGGGCTCGCAGCGCCTTCTCCTCCCCTCCGCGGGCGCCCAAGCCATCTCTCCCCAGTGTCTGCTAACCGCTGCCTGCTGGTGCTTGCTTGACTAGGAGAAACAGGGGTGGGGAGTCCAGGGCTTCCTCCACCCCTCTCCCTAGGCGTACTCTTTCACAACTGCGGAAATCCTCCTTGTTGCTGCCATCACTCCCGTCGGAAGAGCGATGTACCTTTGCCAAGGCATCCGCTCCGTGACGCAAACTGGAGTTATTGCTCCATCTAGAAGAGATTCCCAGCTGGAGAAACCTGCCTGGCCTCTGAACTTCTGAGGACGGAACAGAACTTCCCTCTCTTATTCTCTCCAGCCTCTGAGTTGGTGATTTTGGAGATTCTGTGTTTTGGTGAGGCGCAGACAGGAAAAAAAATAATTGGAGAGTGGGGCTTAGATCTGATTAGATTTGACCACCAGACGGATGGCTTTGGCCATATGCTTTGAAGTTAGGAAGAATCATAGATCTTAGCATATTCTAGCGCTAGAAGGGACCACAAGAAATTAACGAGGTCCAAGCCCCTACCCTCGGGCAATCACAACCCACCCACCCCCCAGTTATAATTACCTCAGTTCTGAGGAGGTGGGTTTAAATCTTGTTTTTGGAACGATGTCTGGCAAAAAAAATAATTCAGAACTATTCAGCAATGGATTGGGTCCCTCCTGGCTCTAAGTCTTATAAATAAATAAATCTTATATCCTCTTTAGTCACTTTTAATTATACTTCTCTACTTATTTTGCCCTTCCCTCCCAAATGTAGATTAGTGATCAAATTGATATGAACATTTCGCAGAAGAAATACAGATGACTGGGGCAGCGAGGTGGTGCAATGGATAGAGGACCCTCCCTGGAGTCAGGAGAATCCCAGTTCAAATGCAGGACTCAAACACTCCACACTTAATGGCTGTGTGACCCTGGGCAAGTCATTTATCCCTGATTGCCTCCAAAACCGAAAATGCAGATGAATAACAATCATATAAAAATGCTCCAAATCACCAATAAGGAAAACCATTCTGAGGTTTCACCTCAATTCCACTAAAATGTCAAAGACAAATTAGATGTTAGCAGGGAAAGTAAGAAGACAGATTATTAATACATTGTTGGTGGAGCTGTGAAGTGGTCCAATCATTCTAGAAATATTCCCAGAGGGGGAGGAAGTCACTAAAATATTTATACCCTTTGACCCAGTGATACCAGTAAAGAGTACTTTTTCTAAGGATAATCAAAGACAGAGAAAAATCCTTGATATATTCATAGCAGCCCTGTCTGTGGTAACAAAAACAAAACAAAACAAAAAAACTTGAAACAAAGGATGCCCATCAGTTGGGGGATGGTTCTACATGTTGTGGTACGTGAATATAGTGGAATCAAGTTCAGTAATAAATGAAAAACATGAGGAATTAAGAGAAGCATAGGAAGACTTGTATGAACTGGTGTAAAGTAAAGAAAGCAGACCCAGAACACTAGACACAATGAGTGCAATAATGTAAATGATAACACTAATAGACAGCTGACCTATGATTAAAGCTTCATTGTTACAGAGCTGGCTTAGAAGTAATTTTGATCTAGCTTACTCATTTTACTGAGGAGGCAACTGAGCCAAGAAAATTGTAGTAATTTGCCCAAGGTTACAAAGATAGTAAATAGCCAAGTTGGGATGTAAATTGAGGTCCTTAGGCTACAGAGTCAGTATTTTGCCCACTAAACCACATTGTCCTTCAGGTCTAGAGAATATTGTATCCTCTGAACTGACAGATCAGTTTGGTTTGTCAATTGGGTTTTCATTGCTGCAAGGCTCTTGGCACAGTGCTTGGTGCATAGTAGGTCCTTAATAAATGTTTATTGACTGACAGACAAGGGAGGAATCAAAGGAAAGAAGGGAAATGGCAATGGCATGAGATGAGCAATTATATGTATATTTATGTGTGTATGTACACACACACACATAGATATAGATATATACTTATACACACATTTTAAAAATTAAATCTTGTTTGAAAACAATTTAATTTCAACACCAAAAAAGATTACTTCAGCACCCACTTTACAAAAACACACACACAAACTTTAATTTTTAAAGTACATAGTTCCTTTCTTCTAGAAGTTTAGCTTTGTGGTGATGTTTGTTAAGAAATTTGAATCTGAGGTGGAGAAATTTCTTACCAGAAGAATGTGGCTCATTTTATTTGCCAACAGTTCCTGGGTCAAGGACCAGTTTGCTTCAGGAAATGTTGGTCACTGTCCCTTGGTTCCTATTGTTGACTCTTTCTGGCAGGAGTTCTGGTTTCAGTAATGTTTGAAAAATGCTTACTTTTCTTCTTCTATAGGAGCTCTTTGCCCTTTGGCAGGCTATAAGCATAAATCTTTAAATAAAAAAAAAATACACTCAGTTTTCTTCTTCCCATGGATTTGGAAATTGTTTTCCCTACGAAGTGGATAAATCCTCCTGAGAAACCATTACTTCAAGATGTGAACAAGGTCAGCCAAGCCTTGGAATGTAAGTAGGCCTGTAACATTACATAGCATAAGCATACTGTATACAAAACTGTTGACAATTATTTAATAAATAGTTATACATATGTAGTAGTTTCTTGATATGTTGGGTTTTTCTTTTGGGGAAGGGATTAGAACCTGGATATCTTTTATTGTTGTTTGTGCTCTTAAAAACAATCCTGAATCTCTACCCCTTCCCTCTCCCTCTCCCTTTCCCTTTTCTCCCTCCCTTCCTCTCTCTCTCTCCCCCAATCCCCTCCTTCTCCTCACTCTTTCCCTTCCTTCCTTCTTCCCTGCCTCCCTCCTTCCCTCCCTGATACTGCCCCTCCTTCCCAACTGAAAACTACTCTCCCTACTTTTTCTCTCACAAGATGCTCCATCCCTGATTCAGGGCCTTTTCACCTGCATTTTCCCTATCCCCAGAATTCCCTCTTTCCTTATTTCCTCTTCCTCCTCTAGGCTTCTCTGACTTCCTTTAGGTCTCAACTAAAATGACACCTTTGCAAGAAGCTTTTCCCCACCCTTTTCAATGCTAGTTCCTTCTCTTTGAGATTATCTCCAGTTGGTACATTTCTTGTTTGTACATAGTTGTTTACCTGTTGACTCCATTAGATAATAAATTCTTTGCCTTTTAAAAAAATCATCAGCATTTAGCACATAGTTGGCACTTAATAATGCTTGTTGATTTCACCTTGGGTCTTAAATAGTAGAGAGTTTCCTGTGAGGAAAAAAAAGGTTTTTTTTCAATTGAGGAAATGATAGAATTGCGAAATCTGAAGGAGTTTCCAGTCTTCAGTCTCTTTACTATAAAATTTGAATCACTGACTACCTTTTTCTCCCTGAAATTCTCCTCTATCTTGACCTCTGTGACAATGCATTATTTTGATTTCTTTTTTCCTATCTCTCTGGCCACCCATCTTATTTCCTTTCCAGGATCTTCTTCATGTAGCCCCCTAACAGTGGGCAAGTTTTTCTTCTCCTTGTACTCATTTCCCTAGGAGAATTTCAACTACCTTCATGTTTTTAACGATTACCTTTACTGGGATGATTTCTAAATTCATACTTCAATCCTAAGAAGGAGAAAGTGAGGCTGGTGACTTTGCACAGCTCTCTCCCACTTAAATCCAATTCACTTGTAAGGCATGGTATCACCTTCCTGATGTCATGGAACTCTTTGAGAACGAAGGACAAAGAACAAAATTTCAGTTCTGACATCTCCCCTCAAATCTAGTAACAAATTTCCATCTATATTCCCTTGTACTGCCTCTACTTCAAACTCAACCATATCTATAGCTGGACACAATCATCACTAATTCACTATTTCATTTTCTCATTTACATACACTGGAAATTAAGTCTTTGACTCCATACTCTGGGACCATCTATTATGTTGTTTTGGTCTCCTCTGTCAGCATCTGACCATGTCAATTTTCTGCTCAAAAAGTTCTGGTGAATCCTTACTGTTTGTTGTTCAGTTAAGTTTCAGTTGTGTTTAACTCTTTGTGACCCCACTTGGGTTTTGTTTTGGTTTTTGGGTTTTTTTGGTAAAGATACCAGAGTAGTTTACCATTTCCTTCTCCAGCTCATTTTACTGATGAAGAAGCTGAGGCAAACAGGGTTAAGTGACTTGCCCAGGGTCACACAGCTAGTAAATATCTGAGACTGGATTTGAACTCAGGAAGATGAGTATTCCTATAATTCCAATCCCAGGTCTTAATCCACTGTGCCACCTAGTGCGCTATTATTCTCTTTAGGATCAAATAGAAGGGCTTCCATTTGGCATTAAAAGTCTTTGCAATCTGAATTGAGTTTATCTTTCCAAATTTACTACATAAGAAATAAATTACTTCACTCTCTGGTCCAACCATACTAACTTACTTACTGTTCCTCACAAGTGACATTCTATAGAGCAGGGCCACTTAAACTTTTTCAACTTGTGACCTCTTTTTATGGCTTTTGGTGTTACATGGCTTGAGGGCATGCACCTTACAAAGTGTGCATGCTTTGTATTCAGAACCAAGGCCGGCAATGAAGTTGCCAATGTAACATGGGCAAGTGCTGCCAGAAACACTTCCGATTCCTTTTGAGTTTGATTTTCAAACCTTTTACTCTTGTCAAATTTTTCACGACCCCATATGGGATAGTCACCCTGCATAGATCATGTGCTGAGTGTGCCCTAGGAACTTCTGGGTACCCATTTGGACTAGTCACAAAGGACTTACACTTTGCGATGAGAAGGAAATCCCACAATTGGATACTGACCAGAAACGCTCCTGGCCTTGTGAATCTTAAAGATTGTAACTTTGCCTTTTTTTTCCCTTCTTTCACTCTCTTTATGCAGCAAGCAACTGTCCATCACTAAACTTCCCAGGACAGAAGAAAGTGGCCATGTCTTTTCCTACACTCCAAAAGCATGAAAGTCTTGAGCAGTGGTGTGCTGGAACTGGGAGAAACAATTTAAATTTTCAATGTGAGCACCTTGGACCCCTTGGAAATTTGCAGAGGATGAACTGGAGTTTGACTTATTGTTTTGTTTAGATTTAAGGAAGAGATGGAGAAAATGTTTATGATAGAGATTAAATTTAAAAGTGTGTCCTTGCAGACATCCTTCCCCCCACAGGGCTGGTTGTTAAATATATACTAACACACTGCTGTTTGGCTCAGGGAGACAAGCTAAGCATGGGCTGTGGGCTGCTGGCTGCCTTTTCTACATTTTTCCCCTGAAATTAGGAAATTGGATGATTGGATGATGATCCTGAGGTCTTAAAGACCTCATGATTCTGAGAGGTCAGAATTCCTGATTCTCTCAGTCTTTGATGCTGTTGTTTGTCTTTCCTTCTAGAAGAGGACCATGACATCAGGAAGGGGATGCCATGACATGCAAATGAATTGGATTTAAGTGAGGCAGGGCTGTGCATCGTCACCAGCCCCACTTTCTCCTCTGAGCCATCTGAGTCCAGTAGTGAGATATAGATCAGGACGACTGGAAATGACCCTGGATTTGGTGGGAGACTTTGGCCTTTTTAAGCTAAGGTCTTTAACAGGTCTCAGTTTAACAGTCTCTCGGTGAGAAATGACTGGAAGCAGGAGGAGTTTCCACATCAGGGAGGACAGACTACAAGCCAAGAGGATGAGTCTACTCTATCTTGGCGTATTAGAAGATAGTCCTGGAAAAAATTATTTCGATAGTACAGAATCAAGGTGAAATGTGAAATGCGGATTCAGCAGTCCCACAAAATACTTGATCTTCTAATGTTTAAATCTGAACCTTCCAGGAGAGCAGTTATAAATCCCGGCTACTTACTTAAGATTTTCTGTTAAGGTGCGCTCAGGAGTCTTCTGTGCTTAGCATTTCTTTTGTGTGTGAAAATAAATAAATAACCCTCCTCTACTGATTTAATATTGCACCTTTACTGCTTTTCTATTCCCTCTTTTGGGGAGACACTATAGTCCAAGTTCTAGATAATTTCCCCCCAGGTCTCATAGTTGTGGTAGAGGGAAAGGGAGAGAAGGAGGAAAAGAAAAAGGGGAAGGGAGAGGAGAAAAGGAGAAAGAGGGAGAGAGAGAAAAGATCCCAACTTTTCTTTTTAGAGGCTTGACTCCCTCCCATCCATATTTGTGGGTTCAGAGGTGAGAGGGGCCATTTTGTGAAGGAGCTGGCAAGTGCTTTAGCCCCACTGGGTTCATTGTTGCTATTACTGAGTATTAATATTTGAATGCAGGGACTCCTGTTTTTGTCTTTGAATCTATAATTCATGGCATTTAATAGCAGCAGGCTTTAATATCAATTGATTTAGCACAGTAAAATGCACGGTCTAGGTAATATTATGGAAAGCACTCAAGGTAATATGGATTCTCATACCAGATCTGCTAGCAACTGGCTCTGTGACTTTGGCCAAATAATGTAACCTCTCGGAGTTTCCATTTCATCTGTAACATGGAGATGATAACACCTGCACCCTCTGCTTCACAAATGTCTTCATGAGAAGGAGATGAAAAAATGGAAATAAAAGCAACTTGGGACCTTTAAAACCCTATAAGATATATTAAGCAAGGCATAAAAGAGAGAGATGTGGGAAGTAGGTCCTGTACCCCTGTATGACAGGATATGACAGGAACTCCCTGTGGATGGTGGCTATATAATGACATTATATAACTACAAGAAGCCTTAGAACATTGCCAAGCCTCCTGGAAGATATCTATAAGTCATTCAAGGAGTCTGACCTGTCCATCCACACTGGAATGACTAAGTGGATAAATGATATATATCTCTCAACCAGAATTTGACATGCATTGGTTGAATATACTACAGAGCTTGCCCATATATAGTAACTCTCTTTTGACCAGCAACCCTGAGGGTCTTCCCCTCCCAGTTTGAATTTTTTTTAATTAATTAATTTAATTAAAGGGGCCATCCCTTGACTCACTTCTTAAAAAGTTATATTTACTGAATGGACTTTGCCTCACTCAAAGTAAGAACTTGAAAAGAATTTAGCTTAAAAAGGCCAAAGTCTCCCACTGCATATGGCCACTGGACCCAGATGGCTCTGGAGGAGAAAATGAGGCTGGTGACTGCACAGCCCTTCCTCCCTCTAATTAAATTCACTTGCAACTAATGCCATCATCTCTCTGATGTCATGGCCCTCTTCTACAGCAAAAGGGCACATCACAACCACAACCATCGCTATGTATATTCAGTCGGATGATACACATGGACAATAAACTGAGCCCAGAGTGAAACAGAATGAGATTAGTGAGCTGAATTGCCTTCCAGAAATTACAAAGCTTTACTGGCCCCAATTGAAAGCCAGTACAATGAAAGCATAGGACCATTTTGTAAAAACATTCTACCAGCACTGGAATATGGCAGAGACATCTAATTGTCTCTGAAGAATTAAGAATGAGCCTCAGACAGAGGGCAGTGGAGGGATAGGTAGTGGGTTTGCGCTGGCTGCATATTCATATTACCAATGAAGAACTCTAAGGTATAGAAGAGGCTAATTATCAGAGAATTGCATGACAGGAAGGGAAAATGGGCTGATCACATGGAGTAAGAGATGACTAGAGTGCTCCTCTGGCATCCAAAAAGTGTCAGAGGAAAATAAGGAAGGGCTTCAACATATTGGGTTGACTCCCAATGGGTAACAAGGACAAACAACTCATGGGAGCTACTAGCAAGTATGGGCTATGATCTGCACTGTTGGAGGGCATCACCAAAGCCATCAGAGATTGATCTGGTAATACAAGTGAAGCAAGGATGGCCAATTCAGGGCACAGGTGGAAAGCGGCAGGAAGCCTTCTATGGGCTGAGAAGCAGCTCTGGGTGATTTGAATAGTCCTGCCCAGCTATTGCCAAGGGGATTCCAAGGGGCCAAAGGAAAAAGAATTGAGTGTGTTAGTTTAAGTTTCTAACCCAAGTGAGGCTTACAAAATTCTGACTGGCTAGAATTGGAAATGTACCACCTGCCTCCAGGTGGGGAAGTGCTGGGGAAGGATGTATCAGCCTGTGAATTCACTTTGACCCAAACTGATATTGAGGATAGAGATTCACTTGGAATTTGTGAGAGGTGCTGTGCTCCAGATTCCTAGGAAAATGGATATTTATCTAATCTATCCATAACTGAGGCTTGAACAGGGTATGATTCCTTATTCAGGCCATGCTTTGTGGATGATAAACTCCCTGATTGCTTCTTGCTGGCCATGTGTGACTCGATAATCTTGTTCCTTTGAAATGATGGAAGTATCCTCTTATTGGCTACTGAGCATGAAGAACTAATGAGTCGGTAAATCTTTAAAAACTGAGTCACTCTCTCTCTGCTGCTGTCTTTCTTTGGTTCCCTGGTGGTGGCAAATACAGCTATCTTTTTCTAAACTTCCCATGCTGGGGAGGAAATGGGAGAGTAGTGATGGTATTTCTCCCCCTCAAAGCTGCCAGGCAACCTTAAATGTCTTTTCTACTTTATATTTCTTTTCCTGACAAGCAAACAAGTATCATTCTGAAGGTGGAAATATCTTTCAATTTTCACAATTTCATACTTTCAATATCTGATCAATGAGAGAATTAATAATGGCATTAATAACTGATTAGTGAATTAGGATCAAGGTTTTCCCCTTTTTATACTTCCTGATCCAGAAATCAATGTGAGAAATCATTCTCAAAACTTACCCAGGCTAAAGATTTAATCAAAGACGGTAAAAAAAAATGCTAAGTTTAGGCTAATGGGTGGGTTCCTGCTGCTTGTATTTACTCAGACATACCTGGGAAAATGTGGATTCTCCCTTCCATCAGACAGGTGATATGGAAATTGCTAAGTCTCTTTGACCAAGTCTCTTTTACCTCAAGACCCTCATTGGAATATATCCCGCCTCTCATTATAATATTCATTCTCTCATTGTTAATCAATCAGAGTTGATTGGTACTCTCAGGAACACCTGCTCTTCAAAGGGCATATAAGCTGTGAGCCCACCTCCATGTGAGGTCTTTGGCATTCCAGCGTGCTACTGATCACTTTTATTAATAACATGGTAGCCTTATTAATAAAATTATTAAATTACCCAGAAATTATGTCTCTTGAACTAAACATCACACTAATCATCAAGTGGTCATTTACAAACTCATCAGATAAGGAAGTAAAGCCCCCCAAACAGTGACTATGCTAGTTACTGATATTATAAAATCCAAAAAATGCAAAATTAAAGTTAAAAACTAAATATTCAATACTTTTCCACAAAAGCAGTCAATGTGGGGTTAAATTCAACTTTAAAGGAAAAAATTGAATCATCCTTAACTGTGTGCCTGGCACATAGTAAGAGTTTAATAAATGCTTTTACATTTAGTCAAGTCAGCAAGCATTGATTGGTTCACTATGTGCCAGGCACCATGCCAAATACTGGTGATACAAAGAAAGGTAAAAATAGTCCCTGCTCTCAATTTGTAGTACAGATAGCATCAATGCACATACCATTGATGCAGTATTTAAGTGGAGGGAGAAAATAAAACAGAATCTAAATTTCCAGAGCAAAAGAAATTGATCTATATACCTCTATATATATGTAGGCATGTATATGTGTGCCCACACTTATGTATGTTGTTCATCCTTCATTTTGGAAGAGAGCCAATGACATGATGAGGGAGATATTTTGACATTCTTATGAACTGGATTTAAGTGAGGTAGAGTTGCACAAAGTCATCAGCCTCACTCTCTCTTCCACAGTCATCAAAGTCCAGAGGCATGATGTAAGTCAAGAAGACTGCAATGGCCCTGGATATAGCGGATGACCTTAGCATTTCTGATGTCTGACCAAGCTCCACAGTTACTGCTTTAGCTGCCTTCAAAAGGGGAAGTCTTCACATGCTTTGGGTAGATATCCTCCTACCTCATCAATGGGTTTGAGGCTCTTCAGTTACCTTCAACCTGGTTTAGCTCATCTACTGAGATGGTTTTACTAGGGTGTAGCTTCTGCTCACCTGGAGCCAATGTGAGGCTTAGGTGACAAGGGAACACCAAAGGTGGAAGAGCAGCACCGAAAAGGGCTCAACAACTCCTCATACCAGTGGGATTAGTCCTCCCTGAACATCCTATCCACCCTGGTACGTATGTATGTATTATGTAAGTATGTATATCCCAGACAAGTGCCAACTTGTAACCAGTAGATGATGCTGTCAAACACGTTAGTTAGTCTTATAGATGAATGACTCCTCTCAATGGCTCCCACCTTTGTAACGTAGGCATGTTTATTCTTCTACCAGCTCTTCCCCTTAGCTGGCTTGGTAAATAACTCCCCTCACTTTAAATAGACTAACCTCAAAATAAAAGGGACAATGAAGGAAGTGAACTTGGCCTGAGAAAAGCATTCACCTACTTTCCCAGTCTGTTTACTACTTTAGTCTGTTTCTTAGATACTGCAGACTTAGTCTAGGGAAATGGTCCCAGCAATGAATAAGTGTCCTGTACTAAGCATGCTGAAAATACAAGAATAAATATATCACAGACCCTGCTCTCAAGGAGTTTACAATCTAATGGGGATGGGAGGATCGGGATGATAATATGCGACTATGATACATTCAAAAGGAAGATAAATGTAAAGTAGAGATATAGACAAAGGTCTACGAGACATCTGAATGTGGAAGACATCTATCTGTTGCCACATTGAAATTCTTAGAGAACAAGTCTAACCCAGAAGCTTCAATGACTTCCCCCACCCACTTTGAGATAAAATACAAACCCTTTGGTTTGGTATTTAAAGCCCTTACTAAGCAGACTTCAGCCTACCTTGCCTGTTATGCGTGACTTTCCTGCATGTACTCTATGTTCTAGAAAAGATAGCTTAGTCTCTTCCCTAAACAGGAACTTGCACCTCCTATCTCTGTATCCTCTTGCAAACTCTCCCCTCTTCATGGAATGAATCCCCACTTCACCTCTACCCCACAAAACACCGACCTTTCTTCAAGGCTCAAGCTCAAGTGTCACATCCTACTATACATTACTCATCCTCATAGTGCCTCCACCCCCCCAAAAATGCTAGTTTACTTTTGCCAAAGAAAAAAAATTTAATACTAATATTGCACTCGGTGATTTGGGCTAGAGTTTGCCCAAAACAATTTTACTTAATATTAATCTGTATCTAAGCAATTATTAACTTGGCAAGAAAGAAATCCAAACTCTCAAGGTTTCACATGCTCTCTGACCTGACTTTCTGCCCCCAGATGATTTCAGGTAACATTTATAGGAATTCAAAAAAAGGAAAAGTATATGTTAGACGATGATATGGGGTTAACATTCCAGAATAATCACCCATTCTGTTCCTTTCTTGAACTCTAACATTCAGAATTAAAAGGAATTCCTTTCCATTATAATGTTGGATGCCAAAAAGGACACCACTACCCTGCTTCAGGTTGGTAGTACTCAAAATTATTCAGGTGAGTGGGGAAATAAAGATCTTATCTAGAGTACAGTTAAATTGGGTTATGTTCATTAATTCATTTTGCTAAAGAAGGTCTTAGCTTTTTTTTCTATGCACTTTTCTAAAGGGAAAAGTCTGGAAAGAGTTTTAAGCTGGAGGAAATATTTCTTAATATTTCTAAAGAAACTAAAAAGGAGGTTTTTAATATGCTTCCACACTTTGCGCATATTTTATTTTACCTTCTCTATGTCTATGTTGTTTCCACCCAAAACAATGGAAACACCTTGGCAATAAGAATTTTCTCTTTGTCTTTGTATCCTAGCAGGGCCCTTTACATAGATGATTAGTAAATGTTGCTTATTAAATAAATGAATGATCTCTGCTACCATCTACTGGTCTTCAGTTATAATGCAACTGCTAGGATCTCAGTACCTTAGGTTTATTGAATACTTTTAAAAATTACTGGTGCCTTTTGTTTACACATCACACTCATTTTCCCCTCCCCCTTTTCTGTTATTATAGAGTTGACAAATCCAAAGTAGCAGGTAGCTAGGGAACCAACTTGTGAGTGCTACTGCAAGTTCTCCTCCGGGGGGGAGTTGCCATTTTATATTACAGGAGTGACCCTATAAAGCTGTACTTCTAATAATGTAGCTCATGAACCTCCATACATGTGCTTCCCCTTAGCAGTTAGTCAGTAGATAAGTAGCACTAAGCAAAGACAGCTTCTTGACCTTCACCTGGTGTCTTCTCATGATGGTCTCTTGATGGCAATGCCTCTGTCTCTACAATCTCCTCTGATGGGTTAGCTTATCTCCAGTTGAGGAAGCACTCATGCTAACCATACTTACCCCAAACCTAGCTCAGCCCACCATTCCCAGCAACATTTCTCAACTTTGCCCACTTAAGGGAGTTCCCTTAACTCCCACTTGTCAGCTCCATTTTATGAGTTGTCTTTCCCATCAGAATTCCTCTTTGAGGGCCAGGATTGTTTTGCTTTTTGTTTGTTTTCATTTTCCCAGAGCTAAGCACAGTATCTGGCACACTGTAAGCACTAATCTAACGTACTATAGTAGGAATGAGTAGTACAAAACATTTCATAATGTGGGGCTCACTCTCCCACAAACATACACATCAAACATGGGAACTGCAGACCCAAACTTAGACCACAGTTATAGTAAAACATACATGTAGAATTCAGATTCAACAATGAAGATAGAGTAAAAAAAAAACAATCCAGAGAAAAGAAAATATTCTCTCTCTCTCATCTTCCCCACTAGAATCTAAGCTCATTCTAAGTAAAAATTGTTTCACTCTTTGTACTTGTATCTTTGAAGGTACCTAGCATAATATCTGGCACATAGTAGGTACTTAATAAATATGGTCATTTCTGCTATAACACCATGAACATGCTCCTTAAAATTACTGAGCTAGTGAGGAATAAAAATCACAATGCTTATGGGAAAAAAAGGGGGGTTAAGGGGCACCACTCAAAGACTTCATTATTGCCACATTAAAAAAAAAAAGATAGAAACCTAATTAGAAAAACAGTAGCAGAGTTTTATATCTGTTAAATAGTTAAGAAATACATAAATATTATATAGTCAGTAGTGGTGACCTTGGCCTCAGACTTCTTGGGACAGTACCATGGTTTTCACTGGGTCCTGGCTGGCAAAGATGATGACTATGACCTTGCTTCATGGGCGCAGAGCAGCCCTCCTCTGCTACTAGCTCCTATTGTATGAGAAGTCATACAATAAATGTGGCACTTTAACAAAGACCTGAAGTTGCTTGTGGAAGTGGGATGTGACTCACTGTTCTCTTGTATCTCTGGAGGTAATCTCATATAAGCAAACCAAAATTATGAGCGTTATACTAGATTGTTTTGTCGTATGAACACCCTGTTGGATCAAATTCATGTTTTCAAAACAAAGTCACAACAGATCTGGCCACATTTGTTAAATGATTTCTCAGTTAAAAGAAATCCTTGTGTTAAATCTTGGAGATACCAATAGAAAAGTGAGACACTCCCTATTCTCAAGGAAACTCATTCAAATGAAAGAGATAACAGGTGTAGAAGGATAGCAGATGGAAAGATCTGCTGGTCCTTAGGATGCATTTATTAAACAGACTTCCTGACTTCTTTAAAGTAATTTTCCACTGATAAAACTGCTAGCTTTCATATAATGTCTTAAAGTTTGCAAAGTGTTTTCAATGTTATCTCATCTGTTTTTCCACAGTGACCTTATGAGTTCAGGGCTATTATTCCATTTTTTTACAGAGGGGAAAACTGAAGACTCAAATTTTCACAGCTAGAAAACTGAAGGCAACAGAATTCTATCAATGAAAACAGTAATCAAATTAACACTACCATTTCTGAAAAACATCTGTAATTGGAACCCTAAGGCTACAGACATTATTCCAAAGACTTCTCAGTCCAAAACCCCACTCCCTTAAACCTATAGCCTTCTATTAGAATGTAAATTCCTTCAGTGGAGAGAAGGTAGAGATTGCTAGCAGTGATCCCTTCCACCACGAGGGGATTAGGGGCTATCCTTTGTACCAGAGAAGTGAATTCTTATGGTACTAAAAGATAAACTATTTTATATTATATAACGCTATCCATATATTTTATGCATTTCTGAGTTTCTAAACTTTTTCTGTATTATCAGTACCTTTTTCCAAACCTGCCCCCCGCAAATTCCCATTTAATTTCTTACGCCAACCTAAGAATATATATAAAGTCTCCATGTGGAAGGAATAACTGTGTTTTTATGCTCTATACTCAGCTTGGTGGCTAGCCCCTAGTAAGAGCGTAAATGCTTTTTCGTTCATTCATTAGTAACCGCAGTTACACGTCTACTATGTGCCAGGTACCACGCTAGGTGCTGATGATACAAAGAGGATACAAAGAAACTTGTCAAAAAGTTCAGTCTAGTGGGGATGGGGGTGGGGGTGGGGTGGAGGGGAGAAAGGGGGGACCTTGAAACAACTAGAGGAAAGTCTCTAGCATTCAGTCTAGCGGAGGAGACAGGATGCACACAACTACATACAGACAAGATACTGGCAGGATAAATCGGAGATCATCTCAGAGAAAGCCTCCAGCAGCCAGGATCTCAGAGCTCACAGCCTAACGGGAGCCTCAGCGGAGGGGAACACCAGTAAACAGCTGGGTGCAAACAAGATACATTCAGGACAATTTGCATCATCTCGGAGGCAAGGCCAAGCTTCTCGCGGTAGGTGGGATTTTAGGGGAAGGATGACAGGCGGAACTGTATAGCGTTAGCATGTAATTCAGAAATCCCCAAGTAAATCGGATTCCACTTATAAGTGCAACATTTGAATTCGGGTCTGATCCCAAACCCAGCTCTATCCATTGCACCACTTCGGTGCCCGCAAAGCCGTTTCTCCTTTTGATTTTGAACTATTAAGGACCGTGGGAAAGCCTGAAGGTCCTGCTTCCTGGGACGCAGAGGAGGCCGGACTAGGACGGAGAAATCGATTACCTTAGGGCTAGATTGGCCAGGGCTTCGAGGCTGCTCGGGGTTCGATTGCTTTTGTCCGGAAGTCGGAAGTGTGACGGAGCCGTTGGACCCCTGTAAGTTCCACCCCCGAGTGGGCGGGGCTGAGCTGTCTACCCTTCGGTGCCGCCACCGCCGCCATGGCCACCGCGGAGCCCAGCTACTCTCGTTTGTCCCTCGAGGATGACTTTAACTACGGGACCAGCGTGGCTTCGGCCAGCGTCCACATCCGAATGGGTACGAGCGGTGACCCCTTTGGCTGCGTCCCGAGGCGGGGGGAGGGGGAGGAGAGAGGGAGGAAAGGGGGAGGGGCGAAGGGGGCGGGGCCGGGGAGAGGAGAGGGGGAGGGGCTGCCAGCTGTCCTCAATCCTCTCCATCCCCGCAGTGCCGGCCACCCTCTGGGAATCATCTCTCCCCCCATTCCCCCCCCCCCCCGCTAGTGCCCGCCCTCTAATTATCTTTATCCTATCTGTGGGGTTGGTTGTCCTTAGTTGTGGAAGAGGACCTAAGTGACGTCACTATAATGAAGTCGAGTTTCAATGTATCCGATTGCGGCTGATCAGACCAATAGGAGCTCGGAAGGCTCCTTCACTGCTCCGGCTGGATAGTGCGCGCAAACATTTGGGGTGGATTCTCCCCAGGGCTTGAGCTGTCTGATTACAGTTGTTTTAGCAGGTTGTCTTCCTCTGTTACATTGTAATTTCCTTGAGGTCAGGGATTGACTTTTTTACCTTTCTTTGTGCCCAGTTTAGCACCGTGCTGACACATTACATGCATGTTTTTCATCTATGTTAAGTACACCTTTAGTATATACATGTAAGTACCCCGTGCTGACACATTACATGCATGTTTTTCATCTATGTAAGTACACCTTTAGTATATACATGTAAGTACCCCGTGCTGACACATTACATGCATGTTTTTCATCTATGTAAGTACACCTTTAGTACATACATGTAAATTCACTATATGCATGTATATGTACACTCATTTTGTGTACACGTATGTGTATACATACATACACACAGGTGTATGTGTGTAAACATGTATATATGCACTTACCTACAATTTTGTACGTGTATGCATGCATGTTTGTGTGCTTACATGTTTATCCACATATATATTTGATAACTGTATTTTTATGTAATTTGTTTCTTATGTAATTCCATCGTGCATGTAAAAACATTATTCACTTCTAGGCTTCTTCAGACTGAAGAAAGGGTCCATGACTAAAAAGAAAAAAAGAAAGGGATTAAGAACCTGGAACTATGGACTAACCCTCTCTTTTGAAAGATGAGGAAACTGAGACAGAGGAAGGGAAAGTAACTTGTTGGATTTCCCCCACTTAAGTCATTGGCATAGGTGGGATTTGAACCTTGGTCCCAAGTCTCTAGGTGGCACATTGAGCCTGTAGCTCAAATCTGGCTAGGACACTTAATAGTTGTGTGACCCTGAGCAAGTCACTTAACTCTGTTTCTTCATCTGTAAACTGAGCTGGAGAAAGAAATGAGAAATCACTCCAGCATCTTTGCCAAGAAAGCTCCAAAAGGGGTCACATGACTAAACAACAACAACAACATTTTTTAAATCCAGGGTGGTTTCCATTGCTTTCTCACCTTAGGGGTGTCAGAAGTAGGATTTGAACCCAGTTCTTCTTAGCTTTGAGGCCAACTCTCCACCATCCCACAGTGCCTGACATAATTAGATTACTCTCTCAGGAAAGAAGTTCTTAGATTTTTTTCCCCCTCTATCTCACTTAACCCCTCTCTAACACAGTTAAATCAGATTCCTGAATCGTTGTAGTTAAAGGCCCTTTTCCTCAGTAGGTCAGAAAGAGTGAGAAGACTGCCTTGGGAACAGATTTGTTTTGTAGCATACTGGGAAGTGAAGATGAGATTGTCAAAGCCTTTAAATTAAATTTGCTCTGTGGTGTATTAACCAAGGGATGCTAGTGTTCATCCTTAACTGTTCATCTTCACAGCAGGATAAATGTGGTGATGATTAAGAGTTAGTGGTTTATCTGGAAAGTATTTGCAGAGGGAATCTTTCACAGATGCATTTGAATTGTAAAGGTGGGAAGGTTTTGATTTTGGAAGGGAATGAAAACATTGCTAACATGTTTGTATGTTGAATTATTTGAAAACTGGAGGAAAGACTGGGAGGAGAGAGGGTTGCGAGATTTTTTTTGAGAGTAGAGGAGGCGTAAAATTTTAGTGATAGAAAAAAGCTTAAGGAATTTGCCCAAGGTCACAGTTAGGACCTGGAGCGGAATTAGGGTTCCAGCTCAGGATTTTTGTCTCTAAATCAAGGATTTTCCCACTGAATCACCACCTGCTTTCCCTGTGAGGTGGGTTTTGAGATTCAGAAGCTGGATTGGAGAATTCTTTTCCTTTTGTAGGCTACTGAGCTCACTGGAGGCAACTTGGGTTTGTAGAAATAGTAGAAATTCTGGAGTCAGAGGACAGAGTTCTCATTCTGCCTCTTATGTTTCCTATCTCTGTGACCCTGGGAAGTTTTTTAACGTCCCTGGCCTTCATTATCCTTACATATATGAAATGACTTTTTCAGGCTTTTCTGTGTCTAGATCTATGATCCCAGTTTAAACTTTTCTTGAGGCATTAGGATCATCATTACAAATGTTTATTTGCTCTCCTGTAACAAAATTACCAGATACTCTAGGGCTGCCAAGGAGAGGCTGTCTGAAGCTCTCCTCTCCGTGGTTAGTGTTTGTTTATGGCACAAAAATGCCTTGGAGGACTCCTGGGGAAGGGAAGCAGAGTAGAAACATCCAGTCAAGGAATTAGAAATTAGAATTGGAAGGAATCTTAGAGATAAACTAGCTCAGTTTAGAGAGGTTTAGAGAGCTTTAATAACATGGCTAAGTCAGACAGCTAATTAGCAGAAGACCTGAGGGGATCCCAGGATTTCTAGTACAGGTCAGAACTAGCTGCTTCTCAGGTGTGGTAGGTTACTTTATATCTCTTCTGTGTCAGTGAATTACCACCACTGTTGCATTTTGGGGACCCTAAGAGATGTCAGTTTGCACTCATGCCAACTTTATTTTGCCAGCAGCTCCTTCTTCTTCTGATTAATCAAGATAATCTCTGTAAAGTGCTGTGCAAACTTAGTATTTGGTCAAGTTGCCTAGTCCCACTACTGCCACCATCCATAAATCTGGACTATAATTCATTCTGCTCTTTACTATTCTCTTCCTAATTTATTTTCTTCTTTCCTTGTCTCTTGTCTCCTTTGTCTGCTTTTGTTGGTTTGGGTTTTTTTTTCAGCTTTTGGTTAAAGTTTCCTGCTATAATTATCAGTTGTCAGTAAGGGCACTCCCTTTTGTCTTGTGCACACACTGACAATGCATCATGTGTTTTCTTCAAGCCTTTAGCTCTTTTCTCTGTTCACAGCTCTTTTCTGTGGCACCGGGAGACCTAAAAAACTTCTGACTTTCCCATTTAAAACTGTTCCAGATGCCTGTGGTTTTTTTTTTAATTAATTGTCCTTGCTTTTTTTTATTAATCCTCAATAGAGGATCAACTGGAGTTGCTGATGGTCTGCTTCATCAGTACTCTCTCTTCCTATCTTTGTCTTTCCCCCTCTGATTGGTACTGGTCTTCAGCAGATATTTTACTAAGCATCTACTATGTACAGGGGGAAGGTATTGTAAAAGACAGTTATGTCCTATTATAAACTGAGAAAATGCAGTCTTTCCAGAGAAAGGAAAGATCTAGACAATTAGTGCTCTGGGAAAACTGGAGGATGTAAGGACACTTTACACTAAGATAAATATAGGAAACTAATAAAATAGGTTTTTCCTCCCACTGCAACTTAAGGTTACTTTTTGTATGTGGTCTTAAGTTGAGCTTTTCTTTCCTAGATGATACAGGCTGTAGTTTTATAGAAGCATAGATGTAGATAAGAAATGTTAGAAATGGAGTCAGAAATCACATCCTCTGTCTCCAGAATCAGTTTTCAAAAGCTTTCTGGCTTTTTGAAGGTTATAATAAAATTCAAGCACTTAGAAATTTATTTCACAGGTATTATCTCTGGAAAATCAATTTTCCACATACTAGAAAACTAAGTTTTTTATTTCAGTTCACCAAATAGAACAAAAGATTAATAGAGAGAAATACACAGAAACCTGAGAGAACTATTAGGAAAAGAGCCAAGAAACATTCACAAAAAGGACAGTGGAGAAGACTAACTCAGTTCCCGAGGATACCAGATAACAGGTGTTAGTTGTATTAAAATAAGACCATAGAACAGACATAAGAGACCTTAATGTACTAAAAGTAGAGCTATTATCATATAAAAATTATTTGTCTCATAAATCTCATCTGAAATAAGTACGTTAGCAATAATATCAATAAAACATAATTTACTTGTCATGTTAGAAAATAGAGTGGTCTTTTGGGTATTCTTGACTAGTATAGGTTTCTTAAAGTTGTCTACAAAACTTAGAACTGCTATTCTTTTCTCTCAGATTTTCCTGAAATAAGAAGCATTCAGAATTGTTCCATTAATGTTAAGTTCAGACTCTGGGCTTGGTAGGTTGATGTTTTTCCCTTAGAAAATTACTTTTAAAATTAGGGACCACCTTACTTCTTCTCTCAATCCCTTGTCTTCCTGCTTAGTTTATTTACTTAGTAAACTGTAAGTAATGCTATTTTATTTACTGTTGGAATATACCATTGCCATCAGAAAGCAATAAGCCTAGTAGCTAGATTGCTTCCCTCTCCCTAAAATCTTCCACTTGCTCCTAGGCAAATAAATTAAGGCAAACACAATTCCTGTAACAAATAACATAGTCTAACCCAGAAAAACAAATCTAGACATTTGCCACTTTTGTACAGTGAATCTGCCCCCCCTCTGACAGGAGGTCCTTGTGGAGATCATTGCAGCGATCAGTTAAGTTTTTCAGAACTGTTTTTCTTTACCATGTTGTTGCTGTATAAATTGTTGCAGTTCTGCTCATTTTATGTCAGTTCATAAAGGCCTTTCGGGTTTCTCTTCCCATTTGTCTTTTCCTATAGGGTGGTTATATTCTGTTACTTCATGTATCATAATTTATGAGCAATAAGGAAAGTTGTCAGTTTTTCCTCATCTTCATTGACAGCTGATGTTACCAGCATGATTCTTTTCACTTCTGTAAGATAAGGGCAAAGCAGTATGCTCTACAGAAGATGCTTTGCTAAAAGAGCTAAGCCCCCAAAACCTGTTAGGTGCTCTTTCCTGAAAATAGAGCTAAGGAGAACAGTTTCTAGCATACTAAAAGCCAAAAGCTACAAAACAACATTAATAAGCTGCTTGTATAAAACTTGAAAGTTTACGACTTCCATTTTCTCATTTGTGTACGGATACAAAGCAGCTACTGTTAGCCCTTTTTACAGAAGAAGAAACTGAAGCATAGATTAATGGTAAACTGAGACTAGAATCCAGGTCCTTTGAATTTGATGGTAGGAAAATGAAACAGTGTCAGGAGAACAAGAAAGTTTTAAAAGCCCAGCAGTGGAGAGCTGAACAGATATTTCTCAACTGTTGAACATGAGGTCATGAGTCAGTCACAATACAGTCAAACCTTCACTATACACAGCCCAGCCTTTGGCTCTTTCCGTTATCCACCAGTGTTCTGGATCTAGTAGGCAAAAATAAATTCATCAGGGGCTATGAAGCAGAAAAAATAATGTACCCAGCAGTCCAGAGGTAAAGACATGAAAATTATACTTATGGTGACTGGAGCCCCTCTGGCTGACAGATTCTTCAAAGACTAGACTATTTAAGAAAAAAGAAGTGCCAAAAAACATGAGAGAAACCTCAGGATGAAAGAAGAAAGGAAGGCAGAAAGGGAAAGAGAAAGTGGAAGCTTAGCAGAGTTGGTGAGGTTAGCAGCCGCAGGCCTCAGTGCACCTGAGCAGAGTCTGACCAGCAGAGAACCAAAGAGGCCCCGGCCATCTGACAGCCAGCCATACCCACTTGCCTGCTCAGGGTGCCATTTGCAAATGGGAAGTAGTTTTTGTGGGTGAAAATGATATTATTCTTGACCCTCAAAGAGTTGGGGTTTTGTTTTGTTTTTTAAAGCCGAAACTTTTTGGAGATTTATATGCCAATTAGAATTTTCTAATCCATTTTGAAATTTGACATCCAAAATTTGGTCAGTTATAAACTGATCCTAACTGGTGAAAATAGATTTGATGATATTCAGTTTTCTAAAAGAAATGTTCTACTGTGTGTTCTTAGGGAAGTAAAATGTATGTTTTCTTTTACAGGTTTTCTGCGTAAAGTCTACAGCATTGTTTTTCTTCAAGTTCTCTTAACTACTGTGACATCAGCAACTTTTATGTACTTTAATAACATACAGATATTTATATCTAAAAGGTAAGATACCCTTGAATCATTTTCAGGATTTTAATCATCAGTAGGGAGTGAAACTACATTCCATTGTAGTCTAAATCCATTTGGAGGGTTAGCCTGACCACCTACTACATTAGAGTTGGGTTTGGGTTGTGGGACATTTACTGCTACACCAGTAAAAGAAGATCACCCCAATTTTTAAAATGGAAATTATTTTTCGTGACCAAGGAAGATGTTATTTTATCGCTCATGATGATCTAACCATTAATACTAAGTAAGCTGTGAAAGCAAACCAGCCTTACCATTAACGTCCTACCCACCATCACAGAACTGGACTAGAACTTACTGCTAATCTGTAAAGTTCTCTTGTGAAGGGAAGTTTCTTGGGGCAGAAGTCGGTGATGCTAGCATTTGCTCTAAGGTATTTGTTTTTATCTAGCTCTAATATTGTGGTTAAAGAACTGAGTAATTTATACTTTTAACTAATCAACAAACATTTTTTAAGTGCCTACTATGTGCTGGGCACTGTGCTAAGTATTATAGATACAAAAAGAGGCAAAAGTCCTTGCCCTCAAGTAGTTTACAACCTATTGGGGAGATAACAAACAAACAAATATGTACAAACAATATACAGGATTAATAGGAAATAATTGGAAAAGAGACAGGACGGAAATTAAGAGGGGTTGGGAAAGACTTCTTAGAGAAGATGAAATTTTAGTTGGAACTTAAAGGAAGCCATGAGGCTGAGGTGAGAGAAAACATTCCAGGCATGAGAGATAGCCAGAGAAAACTGGAGTTGTTCATGGAACATCCAGGAGGATAGTGTCAGTGGATCAAAGAGTATGTGGCACTGAGTAAGTTGGAAGACTAGAAGGGTAGGAGGGGCTGGGTTATGGAGGGCTTTGAAAAACAAGCAGAGCATTTTGTATGTGATTCTGGAAGCAGTAGGAAGCCACCAGAGCAGGCCTTCCCTAGAGTGTATTGAGTAGAAGAAAGTGATATGATCAGACTGGTACTTTTGGAAAAGTGACTAAATGGAAGTTGGATTGGAGTGCGGAGAGACTTGAGGCAGGCAGACCCATCACCGGGATACTGATATAATCCACATAGGAGGTGATGAGGGCCTGTACTGGGGAGGTGGTATTATATTCAAGATATGTTGCAAAAGTGAAATCAATAGGCCTTGGCAAAAGATTGGATATGAAGGGTGAGAGGGAGTGAGGAACCCAGGATGACTCCTAAGGTGCAAGTCTGAGGGACTCAGAGGATGGTGTTGCTCTCTTGAGTAAGGCTTCTTAAACTTTTTCCTTAAATTGTGGGTTGTGACCCCATATAGGGTCAAGACCCACATTTAAAAAAAAACACTGCTCTAAAATAATAGTGATGTTGGAAGATTTGTACGTTTGTACAATTTTTGACTTTTTGAGTTTAAGATGTCTGCTGGACATCCAGTTTGAGATGTCTGAAGGGCAGATGGAGATGTAAGGTTAGAGGTCAGCAGAGTTTAGGGCAAGATAGGTAGATTTGATAATCATGAAGATATGATATTGAAATGCATGAAAACTCATAATTCACTTAAGTGAAATAGTATAGCAGGAAAAGAGAAAAGGGCATAGACAGAACCCTGAGAGACCTATGGTTAGAGAATGTGATCTGGAGGAGGATCCAGCAAAGGAGACACAAGATAGGAGGAGTTCTAGGAGAGGGAGCCACCCCAAAAACCTAGGGAAGAGAAAGGGTTAAGGTGGGGAGAGTGATCAGTAGTGTCAAAGGCTGCAAGATTTGGCAACTAAGAGATCTTTGGTGACTTTGGTGCAGTGATGAGGTCAGAAGCCAGATTCTAAGGGTTTAAGAGAAGGAGAGGAGAAAAGGTGGAGGTACACTGTTGTAGATGGTCTTTTTAAGGCGAATTGCCTCAAAGGGCAGAAGACATATAGGACTTTATTTAGCAGGGATACAAGGATCAAGTAATGGTTTGTTTTCAGGATGAGGGAGATTAGGACATGTTTATAGGCAAAAGGAAAGGAGCCAGTAGAAAGGGAGGGGTTGAAAACAAGTGAAAGAGTAGGGATAACCAAGGGGGTGATCTGTTAAAGCAGCAAGGATCCAACACTAAGATTTTTCCCAGGATGTCTTCGTTTTCCCCTCCCAGAGATCCACCTCATTTTAGAAATACTTCATTTTTTAAAGACAAAATAAAAAGGAAAAAACATTAGCAAAACTGACCAATACTTTGTAAAAATATGAAAATATGTGCAGTGCAATGAATCATACTAGTGGACCTCCCTCCTCTACAAAGGTGGGGTGTGGATGGAAATATCTTTTCATTTCTTCTTTCAAGTCATGCAAGTTTTTGTAAGTCACTTTTCATTATTTTTTAGTGGTTCTTTCAGATAACCTAGCTGTAATTGGTTGGTTTTTTGACTGCTTCCTTCACTCTATCAGTTCATATAGCTCTTTCTGTGCTTCTCTATAGTTATCACATTCATCGTTTCCTTTAGCCGTTCTCCAGTCTATGGAACAGATATTCTTAGGAATTACTTTTGGATAGCCATGAATCTCATAGAAGAGGCCATATAAGTTTTGGGAGTTGAATATAACAAGCATAAAGACATTTTTGTAGTACTTCACCATTGAAATGATACAAGTAAAATTAGAAGGGAAACAGTTGACTGGGGGAAAAATCTTCATGGTAGGTCTCTGATAAAGTTCTCATTTCTAAGATATGTAAGAAATTGATTCACATTTATAGGAATAAGAGCCACTCACCAATTAATAAATTGTCAAGGGATATGAACAAGTAGTCCTCAAAAGAATATCTAGTTATCAATGGCCACATCAAAAATGTTCCAAATCACTAATATTTAGAGAAATGGAAATTAAAGCAACTACTTATGTTGTACCTCATCAAATTGGCAAAAATGACAAGAAGGGCAAATCACAGATGTTGGAAGAGCTTTGGAAAAATGGACACATAAATGCACTGACTGTTAGAAGATTGTGAATTGGTCTAGTCATCAAAATTGAAACATTCAATACACTGACAGTTGTGTGACATGCTACAGGTCTTTCTCTGTTCCTACTCTTTACACAGCAGCAGAAAAAAGCCTTGACTATAGACTTGAGATTCAGATTCTACTCTCCCAGAATGTTAAGTTGTTTCACTGAATACAGTTTTATCTCTTGTGATCTATGGCTGCAAAAAAGTAAAGGGGAGCTCTTTTGCTCTATGTTCCTAAACATTTACAGGTCATTCAATCACGGCTCCCCTGGCTAACAAGAGGGCAGGTCTTTGGAATTTTTGGTTAGGTTATGTAGAAAAAAAGATTGTTTTCTAAGAAAATGTGACTACTAAGAGTTCAGTCCTAGCACTTGACTTAAATCCTTGCTCTCATTACCTGTATGACCAACTTTGGCCCTCAATTTCCTTATCTGTGTTAGGAGACAATGAGATTTACATGATCTTTAACATCCATTCTACCAACTCTAGATCTGTGGTCCTTTGTTAAGAGTTTGTCACTAGTGTGCTGTAGGTTTTTGAGTAAAGACATTTTAAAATTATAGATGTGTTCAACAACATTTTAATTAATTTGATAAAAAATTTCAGTGCCTTTAATTTAAAATATTTCTTTCTTGTATATAGCCCCGCGTTGATGTTGGTGTCTCTCCTTGGATCTTTTGGTTTGATTCTAGCATTGATGTTATACAGGCATAAACATCCTATTAACTTTTACCTGCTCTTTGGATTTGTGAGTATTTTTGTACCTTTTATTCTTTTGAATAAGTAGTTTGAGTTTTTTAAAAAATCTTCTTTTAGTCTAATTTTCAAATATACTGTTAGGAGAAAAAATGAATTCTTTGGTCTCTTTTTGGTTACAGAATTGTTGATATTTTAGTAGGTCATTTTACTTAGCTTTTTATGCTGTATCAGAAAAGAACACTGCCCTGAGCATTAGGACAGTGGACTGGCCCACTGAGCAGTTGAACTCTCCTGGCCTTCAGTTGCGGGGGTAGTTCTGTATGATCACTCAGATTTTTCTTCCAGCTATAGAACTGTATCAGTCTTTGAGGGTGGAAGTCTTGATCTAGCTTAAATGTATATAGATTCAAGCCCAGGTTTTCACATTGGCTTTTCAGGGCTCTTCATTTCCCTTTTCAAATATCATTTTGCCTTTACAAAAACCTGGTTGGAGTATTGTGTATCCCTTATGTAGAGAAAAACATTTTTTAAAAATATATTTTGAGGTGATGGTCAGGAAGGAATACTGTAGTTCAAGATAAAAATTCATCTGACAGTATACATCGAGTGCTAAGCACTGCATTTAGATTTGCTTTGTTATTTTTTTCTTTCTCCTTTAGTCTTACTACAAACCTAAGTTAATTTCTTAATTTTGAATGGAAAAATTGTTTAAGTATCTTAACCATGGGAAGTACAGTGGTACAGTGGAAAAAGGGCTGGCTCTGGAATCATAGGACATAGGTTCAAATCCTACCTTGGAAATTTACATCTTGGGCAAGTCTCATAACCTTCCTGGGCCTTAATTTTTCTCATTTATAATAGTAATAGTAAAGAAAGGGAATAAGCAGTGTTGCACATGAGTACATCTCAAAACTTATAAAATGATATGCTTATCAATGCTTTATCAAGCATTGTGCTCCACAATTAAGCTCAGTCAGCTGTTTTGAAACTACAGATTCATTTTCCACTAAAAAGAGTGGTGTAATAATTGGTGTATAAATGGTCTGAAGAATATTGAACTCAGATATTAGAAGGCTTCTGTTCAAGTTATCTTGCCACTTACTATGTGTATTTTGTCATTCTCCATTTTCAGTAAGATCCTCTGTAGCCATAGTAGCATTGGAATCATGGTATCCATTACTATTTCAATTTAATTGTTCCTCCTAGCCATTTGAGGTAGTCTTCTGCATCATAGCAGAAAGTGGCAGCATTAACTTTGACTCCGTGTCTTTTACCTGTTGCAATCACTGACTCCATCCTGGAGTCCGGGAGCATGCCCTTTAGCAACAGGATGTTCCAAGGCTTGCTGTAGCTGCAATTCCTGGCTAGAGCTTTTATGAGGAATATTCTTTCCATGAAGTACCATGGCTGTCACAAAAAAAATGAAGGAAAAAAGGAAGGTATAAATTAAAGGGAAGAAGAAAGTAGAGGTATATGTGATATGTGAATTTTTTAGTGTATTTTGTCATTCCCCATTTTGATGCCAATTACATAAAGTTAATCAGTGACTTAACTAGAATTAGAATCAAAATTTCTTTTAGACTGATCTTTTGTTTTCAGAATGATGGATATAATAAAACAGTACCCTTTTCAGGTTCCTTAGAATAAATGAGACCAAAAATACTTTGAATTCATTGCCAAGAAATATTTTAGCAAACTAGATACACTTTGCATGCATTTGTGAAGTTCACAACTTTTTATTTTTCCTAGACACTTTTGGAATCTTTGACCGTTGCTGTAGCAGGTAAACCATAATTATTGTATACAGTATTGAAGGAATTTTTTCAGTAGTAACAAATTCTCAGGTTAGAAGCGGGGAAGTCAGGGCAGCTAGGTGGCACAGTGAACAGAATACCAGCCCTGGAGTCAAGAGGACCTGAGTTCAAATCTAGACATTTGACACTTGCTAGCTGTGTGACCTTGGGCAAGTCACTTAACCCCAATTGCCTTGCCTTTCTACTGCCAAAAAAATAAAAAAACAGGAACTGGTGACTAAACTTTAGCATTTTCTGTGTAGATGTTTAATAAGCACTCAGTAGAGCAAACATACCAGAATATATGAATCAAAGGTTAATCATATACTTTAAACAGCAAATTCTGTTTAGCTGGAGGCTATGAAGAATATAAAGAAATCAAAAGGATAAGAGTGCTGCGTTTCCACATCTGTAAAATGAAGGTCCCTGTCCAAGGTGCCCTACTTGTCCCTTAAACTAAGGGGTAAAGCTGTTAGGGAGACAAACAGTGTGATGATTTTAATCTCATTACTTGTGTTTGTCACAACATTAAAAAAACCATATTTCATGCTAGATCTCAGTGGAAGTGGCTTGAGGGATAAGTTCTGTTTTAAGACCATAGAAATTAGATTCAGAATTCTATCCTCCTACTCCCACGTGTGGATTTTTGATCTTTGATAGCAGAAAATGAAGAGGTAGGGGGTGGGGATAATGAATGCCCTTACAGGAAAGAGAACAGGTCCCTCTGACTTTTCTTTAATTGTTTTTTTGCCCACTATTATTAATAAGTAACCAGTGACACTCTTCCATTTCACTTCCTTTACTCCCTGATGGTTATACAAATTAGCAGAGAAATGACCAAAAGTCCTCTAATTGAAGAAGGCCAAAGAGCAAACATGGATAATTAATCCCTGAATAACTGAGAATTAACTTTTATATGTTTTTTTGGTACAAAACATTTCATTATATATTATTAACACTTCAGGCAGTTCCGATAGTTTTTGTGGGTGCACAGTGGTACCTGTGCATGTCTCTGTTCAAGGCAGGGCAGGGAGCCTCTTTATCATTTGGCTATCACTTGACAAGTGCAAAATGTAGCACACAGGGGTAAGGGGTGGGGGGTGGCGGTGGAGCATTTTTTTTCTGTGAAAAACCAACTAGGCCTATTCTATAGTTGGTATATTTTATGTACATTATTGAATGAATAAATCAATGTTTTTATTTTACAGTGACTTTCTATAATGTGTATGTTGTTCTGCAAGCTTTTATGTTGACTACTGCAGTGTTTCTTGGTTTGACTCTATACACTTTACAATCCAAGAGAGATTTCAGCAAATTTGGAGCAGGGTAGGTTTTATTCTCAACTATAAAATAAATGCTTTTTTCTTTCTTTTTTGTCATTACACTCAATAAACAATAGTGCAAAACATATTTGAATTGGTTATACTGAAAGCTCTGGATATTCCCTACCAGTACAGGAAAGCATTATCATGGGAATTAGGTACTTTTATGTTTGGGAGTCAGGCCTTATTTTTCCAGAGTAGAGAGTGGCAGAAAATGACATCAAAGAATTTGCCCTGACTCTTGGCTGGGTAGAGACTAGAGCTAAAGTGAAGGAAAGTCCTTTTGATCTTTGAGTTTCTTTTCTGTTTTTTAGAGGAAAGAGAAAAGTTGGAGGTCTGAAAAGTCTTGTTTGCTAAGGGTAATCAGTTTTATTAGAAGGCTGGACAAAAGACAAAAGCAATTTTTACCAACCACAGATATTTCTGTTATGGTACAGAAAGCAAGTTAGTTAACTTAGTTGGTTAGATTTTAAAAAGCAAATTACCTAGCCAGCCAATTATTGAGATTCCTAAACTTTAATCCAGCTGATTATCTACCTTTTTTACAAAATTAAACCAAGAAGAAAAAAAAAAACTTTTCATTGTTCCATATTATTTTCATTGTCGTTTAGAACCATGGTCTTCATTGCATGGCCAGGTTCCGGACTTTGTGCCAGTTGGGTGGATGGGTGTTTTCCTGCTTTGACTTTCTGGGAAAGCTGCATAAGTAGTTTTCATTTGAATGGTGTTTGATTTGATTCTTATCTAAACTGTCCCCTTGTATTGTGCCTAACCTTCTCACCCCCTATTCTGGCTCCTTTCCCTTTTCTTCCTAATCTTAACCCTTTAGTGAATTATTGTAACTGTACTTCTCTTAAACTCTTCAAATCTCGTGCTCCTTGTCCTATGGCAGCTGTACCCCTGACAACCCCAGCCCAGAATTAATTCCACGTTACTCTTTTTTCATCTTCCCTTCTTCTTCCAGTGCTGAGGTCCAGAGGAGGGCACTCAGCTGTGTTCACCGAGTCCACCACAAATTTATATTGCCTGGCTTATAAAAGGCACTTAGTCAATACTTGTTGGTTGGTTATTTAATTTGGGCCCTCACTGCAACCAGGCAGTCCTTCTGCACTTTTCTCACTGCAACTAGGCAGTCCTTCTGCACTTTTCTAATTGATTCTCATTCCCTCTTCACAACAACTGTTCCAGACTTTTTTATTTACCCTCTCAGCTGAGGTCCTTGCTTCATGCTTATTGAGAAAATCAAGACCGTTTCCCAAGATTTCTTTCTTTTCTCTATTTTCTCATACTGAGGCCTCTTAACATCATTCGCTGCCATTTGCTCATTTCTTTCGGGCTGTGATCAAGAGGTAGCTCCTCTTGACAAAGCAACCCCTGCTCAGGTTTCCTTGAGTCCATTTTCCCTGTCTTCTCTAGCAGATTGCCCTTCCTCCCTCTAACCCTTCGTCTTTCCCTTTCTAATTCTTTCCTTACTATCTATGTATGTGCTGTAAAAAAGCGTGCTGTAATTGTACTGCCCCCCCCAGGGTGCCTGGGAGGGTAACACCAGGTACTTATAAAGCGCTTTGCAAACCTTATGGCCTACATTATCATCACCATTGTCATCATTGTCTCCAGACCCTAACTCCATTCTTGCAAATTTTCTGTTGGACATATAGCACTGAGGTCCCATAGACCTCTCAGACTAACCATGTATGTAGGACAGACCTTTCCCCACTGAGCTACTGAGCTTCCTTAGTATTATCCAGGTTACCTTCCAGTATTCCAGGTTCACATGGACACAGCATCCATGGGAAAAGGGGAATCAAACCCAGAGGATAGTGGAGAGAGGCATACATGTAGTGAACATATATTCATCCTTCTGACATTGCCAGGATTCAGAGTCCTTTCTCTCCTGCAGAGTCTTCAGGGAACCCCTTGCCCTCTCCCCCACCCCCTACCCTCGAAACTCTGCCATCCCTTGGTTCTTGCTTAAGCAGAGTTCCCACAGTCTCTTCCTCTCTGAAGCTCAACATTACAGGGCTAGCCTTCTCTTGAGTCCATATCATCTCCTCTTTGTTGTCGGAAGTCATGCATCTTAAGGCTGCCTCCAACGTCAATATCCTTGCAAGTAGTAGGTATTTAACAAACGTATTGAATATAAAAATAGATTTTTTAATATTGATATAAGAATATGATTTTATACATTGTTAAGTGATTCTTTGGTAAAATCAAATATTTTTAAAATGTCACTGTTGAATCTTGAAGAAAATGGATCCTCTGTATAGAGATCATACTTTGAAAATATAATCTAACCTCCTAATGCTTTTATTTTTACAGACTTTTTGCCTTTTTGTTTATTTTGCTCTTGTCGGGATTCTTGAGGGTAAGTTCTTTTATCACAGTAAGTCTAAAAATAATTTCTAATAGGTCATTACAAGTTAATCGTAAATATCATGACATATTAATAAAATGATACATGCCAATAATAATCTAGAATACTTCAGCAATTAATAGGGCTTTAGTAATCTTTAGAAAAATCAAGGCCTCATGTTCACCATTACTATTACCATGTAACTGAAGTAATTTATTTTAATTGCAAGAAAATAATTTGAGTGATAAATTAGTATGAAATATGCTAGTTATTAAAATATGAGAATGTGTTATGTTCACTTTTGTTAAGTCTCAATTAATATAGTATGCTACATGCCTTTCTTTATAATAGAGCACCAGGCTGGAGTGAGGATGCCCTCTATTCAGATCGAGCTCTAGATACTTAGCGATTCTGTGAAAGTCACTTAACTGCTGTCTGCCCGCTTCCTCATCTGTAAAGTGGGGATAGTAACAGTACTGAAGTTGTAGGGTTATTGTGAAGGTCAAATGAGGTATTCGTCATCAAGTGCTTTGCAAATCTTCAAGCAGCTATATATAATACCATTATTGATATTGTAGATCGATAGTAATTCAGCTGATACAATACAGCATTGACATAATTGGTTCTTTGTAGAAAGGGGCCAGGTGATGGAGAGTTTCAAATACCTAATAGAGAAGTTTATATTTAATTTTAGAGTTAATAGGGAACTACTAGAGTTTATTGAGTAGGGAGGTGACATGGTCCGACCTGTGCTTTTGGAAAATCATTTTGTAGCCGTGTGGAGGATGGAATCGACTGAGGAGATACTAAGAACAAGGGACCAACTAAGAGATAATTTCACCAGTCCAGGAGAGTGGTGACAGGTGCCTGAAATAGAATGGTGATTTGATGAGGACAGAGAAGGATGCAGGAGATGGTGCAAATATGAAAACAACAGGATTTAGCAACTGATGGTTGTGTGTAGAATGAGGAGTTATGGGTGACACTGAGAAGTTAGTTTTTGCTATGTTGAGAACCCATTCGAATTGTCTAGTAGGTAGTTGGTGAAATGGAATTGGAGTTCAGGAGAGAGACCAGGACTGGAACTCACCTACATGGAGGTAATAATTACTTCCACCAAGAGTGAACGTGTAGAGAAAGAAGGAGACCTAAGAGAAAGCAGACTATATCACAGGTAATGAGATGAGGGAAGGAGAACGAACCTCTGGTGGATAACCTTGCTTTTCTTGGTGGAGTATTAAGGACAGGAATTATTTCGATGGGTACTTGTGTGAGTTTTTCTTTGTTTTTTAGGTGTTTTCAAATTAGTCATGTAACTTTATACCTTAAACATTTGCCATACCATAAAAATGGACTCTAGCTGAGAGGGTGGAAGGAGAAGGGGATGATGTAGGAGATTTCAAGAGAGTAGACAAGATTTGATATAACTGTTATAAAGAGTGAGATACTACGCAGGTAGAAGTAAAAGGATTGCTTTAATGCAGTGAGGGCTCAACTGTTGTTGTATTCATCCTTCATTTTCGAAGAGGACCACGACATCAGAGAAATGATGACATGACTTGCACTTGACTTTGTCTTGAGTAAGGGAGTGCTGTGCAGGTCACCAGCCTCACTTCTCCAGAGCCATCTGACTCCAGTGACCAGACATTCATCAGGATGACTAGAGAAGACCCAGGATGCACTGGGAGACCTTGACCTATTAGGCTAAGACCTTTTCAGGTACTCACTTAAAGAGAGGTAATGCCCATTCAGTGAATAGGCCTCTTTAAGAAGTAGTAAGGGATGGCCCCTTTAAATAGAAAAGAATAAATAAATAAATCCACCTGGGAAGGGCCTCAGGACCCTCAGGGTTGTTGTTTCAAAGAGAAACAGTTACTATTGACATTCACTGTAAGCCAGGAGTCCAAAAAACATCCTGTCGAGTGGAATTTGGGCAGGGACCCATTGTTGCTCAATCTGTGGGCTTTAGAGTGCACTGGGTATAAGGTTTTAGGAAAGACAAGAAAGGAAGGAAAGAAAGAAGGAAGGAAGGAAGAAAGAAAAAAAGAAAGAAGGAAAGAGAAAGACAAAAAGAAAGATAAGAAAGACATCTAGCCAGTAAACCCCAAGTTAACTGGGCACCTTCTGGCCATCAAAATTTACGGTCTTTTGGAGAGGAGAAGGAAGGTTAGAGGTAGAGACTGAGAGAGAGGGTGAGCTGAGTTACCCAGCTACCTGGGTCCCCACTCAGACAGCTTGGTGTACTCACCGGTTGTGTTTGTCCTTCATTTTCGAAGAGGACCATGACATCAATAAATGATGACATGACTTGCACTTGACTTTGTTTTGAGTGAGGGAGGGCTGTGCAGGTCACCAGCCTCACTTTCTCCTCCTGAGCCATCTGTGAAGGCTCAGCGGAGATTCCATTAGATATATAAATCTGTAGTGGACTTAGTCATAGTTGCATGACTTCTTCCATTTGAATTCAGCACCATGTGAGTAGGAGCAGAAGAGGCAAATTATGGGGTTGATGTAGGGTCAGGGTTTGGCATAATATGAGTAGTAACAAACAAGTGATCAAGACATTTAAGAGTAGAGGACAATGCAGAGTTGAATTAGTTCACCAAGGGGTTGGGATTTGGGGAGAGAGGAGAGTGTAACCCAAGCAGGGGTCCTGGCCTGACAGTGCTGAGAGGAATAAAGGGGTCAGAGGTTACCTAAGGATGAAGAATAGTTTTAGGAGGAGGAAGGGATAGAAATATAGGTGATTTCTACTAGATAAGTAATTTCAAAGTTCTTGGATCCTGGAAGTAAAGCACCTTAGGGGGGTGATTATCCCCTATGTGTAACTGGTATTTGATGAGTTACAGGAATTGAGTCATTTGAGGAGCTTGGAGGTATTACAGTATTAACATTTATGTTTTGCTCCATTATATGAGCAGGAAGTGCAGTGGAGAAAGATGGAACCTGAAACTGCCTCACTGACAAAGAAAGGAGAATGATCTGGAGATCAGTAGATAGAGGTCACCAGGATCTAGACTGGATGACAGATTTGGGCTGTGTGAACTTCAAAAGAAAAGAGGATGCCAATAGGGAATAAAAAAGAATGAAAATGTCATTTAAGCCAATTCTTAGTAATAGAAAAAAATGAGTGAAAACTCTTGGAGAACAACTAACGAAACACCCCTTTTATGGCCGGGCAGCGGGGTATGAGTGTGGTCACTATATCTGATGTTTTGTTTGCTTGTTTTTCCATGTTACAAAGGAAATGTTCAATATAGGCAGAGGAAGGGAAAATTTTTTCCCCTGAGAAATAATTATGATATAAAGATTAAATGCATTAGTAAAACATTTAAAGAAAAGCAATCACAACTTTGGACATGTTGAATTTTGGCCCTGAATATTTAGATGGCGAGGGCCTTCATTCAGACTGAAATGTGAGCCTGCTTCTCAGAGGCATTAGTTGTAGATTTGAGAGCCATCCATTGAAAACCGTAGGTGGGGTTTTAATTGCCTGGGAAGAGATCTTAAAGAGAGGAGAGCTAAGAACACAATTTTCTGTCCTTCACTGACTTGTTTTGCCAGCTCCCCCTACTGGTTACTTGCTATTATTGCTCTTAGGCCTATTTTCCCTGTGGAATGAAATATATGGGTTTTCAATGTTTTCCCTTCCCTGTTGCCCCCGAAATCAGCACATATCTCTTTCTTAGTGACCTAAGATGTTTTTATTGATCTTTAACACTAATCATAACAGAGAATATCTGTTCTCTGTCTCCTTGAATAGATTTGTGGTCCCATTACTATAGATACTTCTTTCACTGGTTAGCCATCCCAGCTCATGCACTTAATCATTCTTTGTGGTTCTTGTCCTTGTTCTTTTCCATAAATGCTCTTTTGCTAGCAGGCTGGAGGCTTTTAATACAAAGTCCTGGAGGTCTTCAGCCAGCCCTGGTCACCATTCTGCAAGAGCTTTGAAGTCACCTTTCTCCTGTTTGTGTCAGTGGCTATTTTGTTCTGCCTTCACCTCTGCCCCTAGCTGAGAAAAGCACTTCCATATTTAGCCTCCAAGGACTTTTTTCCTCTCTGCTTCCTTAGTGTATTGACTTAGCAATAACCTTTTTTATCTTCCTGGAGGTCTCAGTGGATCTGGCCTCTAAAAGTCCTAATTTAGCCTTGATTTATTCATCCTCGACTTGGTTGGTTTGCTCTTTCATTAGTTAATTGCTGACCTTATTCTACTCTTTTGGAAAAGTGTAACTACTATACCTGCTGCCCTAGACTGACATCAGAGATATCCTTTCTCTGAAGGCAATGCTTCTGGCACCTGGCTGCCCTGATTCCTCCTTTTAAGCCTGCCTTTTCTTCTGCTTTTAGCAAGTCCCCAGCTGACCATCTTTCTCCTTCTGTTCCAAGTTAGCACTTTCTGCTGACTCCACCTTTGACCCACCAAGTTGCCAATTTAGTTTTGATCTAATCTTAAGCAGATTGGGAAACCCAAGATAATAGACTTCAAACAATAAGCATATGCCAAGTAATACTAGTGCTAACATACATATATAGAACTTTTAAAATTTGAGAAGGCTGTGAAGTGAGTACTGTATCTCACTGCATAGTCGCAGATTTTTATGTCAAATTTTCTCAAAAAAGTGGGGTGCGACCATTACATGAAGTTTTGTTTTTTAAATAGTGCTGGTATTATTTGAAACGTATTTATTACTAAACCGTCTTCGGTGCAAGATTATGATGCACAGGATACTTATGAATATACATTAAAATTAGGAAGCTTCAAGTCTTACCAAATCGTGTGACTTACTTATGGCAGCTTCACCTTTGCGTGGGCTCCCCTTGTGCCATATGGCTCTTCATTGGGTTGAGTAACAATACCGTTAGTATTGCAGCGCTCTACATAAACCACTCAAGTTGGCTTTTGAAAATGTACTGACAGTGCATGCATGCTGAGAATTCTAGGCTCATGACTCGCAATGTGTGACATAAATGTGTATTCATATGCCACTAGTGACTATATTACTGCTCTATGTGATAAACAGAATCGTACCATGCAATGATTCCATGATGAAATGTTATAAACCAATTTTTGGACTGGGAAAACCCCCACAGGGTGCAACAGTTATGCAGTGGTGACAGTTATGTGGTGAAATACTGCACTACTGTTGTCCCCATTTACTGATGAGGATACTGAAGACAAGAGAGGTTAAGTGACTTTCCCAGAGTGTCACAGCCAGTAAGTGTCTGAAGTCAGATGGGAACTAAGGTCCATTGCACCCAAACTGCCCCTTCCCTGCCAAACTTATTTGTGACCCATCTGTAGGGGGGAAGTTGATTTCTTCTGTCACCTCTAGTACAGTAGGGAAATACCTATACAGCAATTGTATAACAACAGAGAAACACCTCCCACCCCATCTTTCTAACCCTTCTCCCAGTCCTCTAGAGGATCATGTCACCTCATAGTATCAGTCTTCCTAATTATTATTCATTCTTAAAAATGTGCCTCCCTTTCCCTCGCTGTCACATCTTGTCCTTTCATTCTTTATAGCTCTCATATCTTTCCCTTTCTATTTCCACTGCCCCTACCTCATTCAGATTTCATTCCACTTTCTCTGCTTCCATCACTTTCTATTCAGTCAATTGCTTATGTCCCCATCTTCGCCCTCAACTTCATCCCTATATTCTAGTTCCATATTTTCAATTCTCCATATCCTGACAGCACTGTGCATTCAACATATTTCAAACTAAACTCCCTTTTCCCATGCTCATCTTGGCCTCTTTGGTTTCTGTGCCTTTGGATATACCTCTCTCCCCATGCCTGAAATAGATCCCCTTCCACTGACCATCCACCATGTGATATACCTAGCTGATTAAAATCCCTTTCCCTCCTCAAATTTTTCCTTGCACTTTGGATGCATATTATTCATTCCATTTTACTGCCACCTTGGTTTGTGCCCTGATTAAATCTGCCTAGATGATTGCAATAGTTTCTTAACTGGCCTCCCTATTTCTGATGTCTCCTTGATACACTTCAATAATATATGTGCTGGCTACATTAGTCTCTCCATAGTACCATTTTATTTATGTCGCTCTGTTGTTCTGAAAACTTCCTTGGCTTCCCACTGTCCACCAAATTAAGTACAAACCCGTTAGCCTATTACTCATTGCCCTTCATCTGATCTCAGTTTAGTTTTATATTTTATATTCTACTTCTTCACTTGTGTATACTCACTTTCTCCCCTGCCTAGACTACTCATGGGTCCCTAAGTGCAACTTATTTTTCCACTTTTATATCTTTATTCGTGCTATTTTCTCTACCTCTGAAAACCTTGCCTTTTCATCTCTCTTGACCCCCCTAAAAGGTCCAGTTCACATGCTCCCTCTTCCAAGAAGCCTTCTCTGGTCAAACCTGCACTAAACCTTTATGTAGATGTCTTGAACCTCCCTTAAAAGCACTCCTCACATATGATCTTACAGTACGATTATTTTTATGTCTGTTTTTATTACTAGATTTTAAATGTCTTGAAAATAAGAGATCTTATTTATCTTTGTATTATTTACCTCTAAAGCACCTAGCATAGGACTTTTCACATTGTAGGTGCTCAGTATATATTTTATAAATAAATGGGTGAATGAGTTAATAGAATCATAGATAATGAAGTCCTTTACATCTTTTAGGAAATCTCAGTTGAATTATATTGTCAACTTTCAAAGGAAAAAATTTGGGATGCAAAAGTAAATTATTTCAATTTTGAAGAAGTTTTCAGATATCTCATTGATTTGGAAGTGACTGAGTTCTTAAAGACTATGCTGATAGAATGTAAATTCTACCAAACTGGGAAGTCTTAATGAGCTTAGTGATGAACTAGGTGTGTTGTCAGAAGACCAGCTGAGCTAAGTTGGAGAAGTTAATCATCATATTGTTTGCAAGGTGGGGAAAATAGTCTTATCTCAAAGACCACTATGGAAGGGGTGTGATTGGCACCTATTGAAAGGAGTACCCACAGAGACAAAAACGTAGACTTTTAGAATAAGAAATACATTTGGGATGCTGCTATGGAATTCTAGGCAGCTTTGCCAAAGCTCAGACCGAAAAACAAGTTCGTTGTAAATGTTATTTTGTACTATTATACTGTTGCTCATTGTGGTATAGTATAAAGTAATGCATTTAGAATACTTTTTTTGGAATTTATATGCTTTTAACACTTTGCTTTTAAAATCATGTTATTATTTCCTACTAGTGATTATTTTAAAATAGCTAGCTGATAATTATAACAGGTAACTTAAGGTCTCCTGGAAATACTTTTCTCAAATATTAATCTACATATATTTCTTTTTTAATATACAGTTCTTCTATAATAATGAATTGGTGGAGGTAATCTTTTCTTCACTGGGAGCTCTTCTGTTCTGTGGATTCATCATTTATGACACTCATCTACTGATGCATAAACTGTCCCCTGAAGAATATATATTGGCTGCCATCAACCTCTACTTGGATATCATCAATCTGTTCCTGCACCTATTGCGTTTATTAGAAGCGTTTAATAAAAAGTGATTGAGAACAATAAAACGTTTGATTAAATAATGAGGCTTGGAATATAGATCGTTAAAAATTGTTTTGCTTTCTAATTACTCAGTATTTGTGAGATTGAAGCTTTACTATTTTTTTATATCTACCTGCTACCAGATTTTTGATTTATATCTTACAAATAATGTTTCATATTGCTCTCCACTTGATTTTGGATTTTCCATCAAAATGTTTAAACTTAATAGCTCTAACAGTATTTATTCTTTGTAAAGACTAGAATTACGTTTTACTCCCAAGGAAATTCTTAATTAAAATTTTATGATGCCTTTGATTTCAGTAATGAAACACTAAAAATCCTGTCTCATTTTTTTCTATTCAAAATTTGCCATAGGTTGATGGTTTGCAATTCAGAATTGAATCGTGAATATGTAATATAAAATTAAGGCTTTCTTTGTAGAGTGATTGAATTTTCTATATTTTTCCTTAAGTACTGTTCTGAAAATTTTTATTTGATTTCCATTATATTTTGAAGGCCTTCATTCCATTAATCTTAAGCAGAAGGAAAATATTTAATTGAACATTTTGGAGCCGTGCAACTGACACTTTCAGAATATTCAGTATTGTAATAAAAGATCTATTTTAAGATAAAGTATAAACAATGACAAATATTTAAATGCTGTATAGGTTTAATTTTAAATTCAGAATGTGTTCATGTATTTAGGATGTGCATATACTATTAAACAATCTGCATTTCAAAATGTAGGCAGAAAAATGTACTTTGTGGTTTTATTTGGGAGTGCTGTGCCAAGTGCACACAGCAGGTTAACTCAGTATCTCTTAGTATCATGTAGTGGGAAGAACACAGAACTTGGAGTTAGAAGGCATGGTTCTGAGTCCTGACTCTACTGTTTATTATCAGTAGGACCACAGATAAATCATTTCACCTTTCAGGGCCTCAGTTTTGTCAGTTCTAAAGTAGGGATATTTAAGCCAATGAGAAGACAGGACTCATTGGAAAAGACCTAGAAGTTGGGAAAGATTGAAGGCAAAAGGAAAAGGGAATGGCAGAGGATGAGATAGATTAGATAGTTTCATGGAAACAACCAACATGAACTTAGATAGAGTTTGGGGTATAGTGGAGGATAGAAGAACCTGGCGTGATGTGATCCATGATATGTTCATGAAAAGTCAGATGTGACTAACCAACAAAAATGTATTTATATGTATGTATGTATGTGTGTATATCTATATATATGTATGTGTGTATATATATATATATATATATATATATATATATATATATGTATGTATGTATATATATGTGCACCTGAGCTATATGGAGATTAAATAACTTGCCTCAACCCACATAGCTGGTAAGGTTTAGCACTCTACCACTCTAATTTTGATTATTATGAAAGCTTTTCTTAAGGACAGATAAGCATTCCCTAATGTTTTTTTTTTAGGTGAATTTTATTTTATTGTAGCATTCCCTAATGTTGAGGCTTTGTAGAAGCCTAAATGGGCTTCCCCATGAGAGGAAATGCTACTTGTAGTGACGTGGTGTAAAGATGGTTGGAAATACCTTGATGTAGTGGTGCTATCCCTGTTACTGAAGAGGATGAGGTTAGTTGCTTGAGTTTGGGAGTTCTAAACTGCTGTAAGTTCTTTTAGGTGTCCAGACTTAATTCATCACCAGTATGGTGAATTTCCAAGAGTAGGAGCCCATCAGGTTACCTAAAGACGGGGCAGATTCCCAGGCTAGAAAAGGAGCAGATCACAAGCCTAGGGTGGCAGCTTGAGTTTCAGGTCAAAGGTGGAGGCTGGAAAGCAGGGTTGTGGTGCTGAAAGTTGATCAGGAAGAAATGAATGTTTACCAATCAGATTTGTAAGATACCTTTATAGTCTGCCAAATGCTTTCCCATAAATATCACCAGACCATCATTCCAGGGAAGTGGGTAGAGCATTTAACTTGAAAATAATATTATTTTAGGTACATTTTAATACTGCAATTGGTATTTTAATAATAGTGACTTGTTTTGTTTTTACTGGTATACACATGGTCTTGGCATGTGATTAATCAGTGCATTCAGTTCTGCTTTCTCTTAAAGATCTGTGTATGTTAAGAAAAGTATTTTAAATTAAAAAGTAAAAGACTTGGATTTATGCTTAACATAAAATGAAAACCCACTTTCTCTTAAGAATTTAATCTCCTATGAGATTAAATGACTCCTTTGATGTATGTCATATATATAGCAATATTATTCTCATAACCTCTTAAAATATAGTTGAAAATTTAATGATTTCATACTATTCATGGTCCCTGTTTTTAAGAACATCTTTTTTTTTTATTTCCCACTTAATAGTATTTTTTTCCAATTATATATAAAGACAGTCTTCAATATTCACTTTTACAAGATTTTGATTTTCAAATTTTTCTTCCCAAGACAGCAAGCAGTATGATATGATACAGGTTATATATGTACAGTCATATTAAATACATTTCCACATTAGTCATGTTGTGAAAAGAAGCTGAATGTGAACAAAAGGGAAAAACATGAGAGGATAAAACAAAAAAGTGAAAACAGTATACTTGATCTGCATTCAGACTCCATAGTTCTTTCTCTAGGTGTGAATAGTATTTTCCACCATGAGTCTTTTGGAATTGTCTTGGATCATTGTGTTGCTGAGAAGAGCTAAGTCTATCATAGTTGATCATTGCACAATGTTGCTGTTACTGTGTTTCATTGTTCTGGTTCTGCTCACTTCACGCAGCATCAGTTCATGCAAGTCTTTCCAGCTTTTTTTTGTTTCTGAAATCTGCTTGCTTATCATTTATTATAGCACAATAATATTCCATTACATTTGTATACCACAGCTTGTTCAGCCATTCTCCAACTGATAGGCATCCCCTCAATTTCCAGTTTTTTACCACCACTAAAAAGAACTCTATAAATATTTTTGAGCATGTATGGCCTTTCCCCCTTTATATGATTTCTTTGGGATACAGACCTAGTAGTGGTATTGCTGGATCAAAGGGTATGCACAGTTTTATAGTCCATTGGGCATAGTTCCAAATTGCCCTCCAGAATGTTTGGATCAGTTCACAACTCCACCAAAAATGCAGTAGTGTTCCAATTTTCTCACATCTTCAACATTATTTTCTCTTTTGTCTATTAATTAATCGGATAAGTGTGATGTGGTACCTGAGTTGTTTTAATTTGCATTTCTCTAATCAATAGTGATGTAGAACATTTTTTCATATGACTAGAGATAGCTTCAATTTCTTCATCTGAAAACTGAGTGTCCATATCCTTTGACCATTTATCAACTGGAGGAAGGAATATCTTTTAAACTTGACATTTGATAAATCAAAAATTGCCTTCTCAAAATTCAAGTAAGTTCTTGGAAGACACTTTGTCTCTGCTGAATTTTAGCCTTGTATTTCTTAACTTCTGAGATTCATACTGGGACCGATGTCTTTTTTGCTCAGGTGGTCCTTATCATTGCGTCAATTTCACAGATCACTTCAGTCTCTTAAGCACCATAGGAAAGGGGAGTGGGAGAAGAGGGGATTCCTGTGAGCTCAAAATTGACTTGTAAGTTGTTACCACTTGTCACTTCACTCGCCTTCATAAACCTGAATAAGAACTCAAATTTGTTCCCATACAAGATGGCAGCCTAGACAGCTGCACTATAAGCAACAGCCTCATCAAGAATGATACTCCAGTTCTTGACATTAAAATCTTGCAAAAATTTCTGGTTTGGGGAGATGTGAGTGGAATCACTCACCAAGACAATGTCATGGGTCTGTGATTTATCTTAGGGCCTTTTTCATCCAGTGTGCCCAGAAGAGTTAAATAATTCAGCTCTTCAAATGGGCAAAGGTGATAAGACTCCCATCATAGAGGGAGTCAACCTCAGTATTGGCATTGGTTCTGGAAGAGAGGGTATACTTTGCATGTTCACAAGGGTTTGTGAAGGCAGCAGAAAGCCCTTTTTTCCTTACTGGTATCTATACTGTGCTTGTACTTGAAATCGATAATGAAATGGTCAACCATATGATCACCAAAGTCCTCTGCACCCAAGAGGATATCCCTAGCTGTGGGCTTGACTTCAAAGATGCCAACTTTAAAGTGCACAGGGTGGAGACATGGAAAGTGAAGTGTCACTTCCAAGGTCAAAGATAACATTTCTTTTGGCACCAACCTCTTTATCTAAGTCATAGGCAATAGCAACAGCAGTTGACTCATTGATGATTCAGAATACGTTGAGATCAGTGATAGTTCAGCAGGAGGAAGCCTTTTTGCAATACATAATTTGAGCAATTGTTTCTCATTGCTCTGTGGTCTGATGTTGAGAATCATTGAGGTAGGATGATACCATCACCACAGTATTTGTAAGTCTTCCCAAAACTTTAGCAATTTCTTTCAACTTGACCAAAACCATATAAAACACTGCTGGATAGAAACTTCTGGTGTTTTCTTTGTACTCCTCTTGGCCTATGCCATTAGTCACTGTGAATTGTGAAATGCTTCATATACATACATATATATGTGTGTGTGTGTGTGTGTGTGTGTATGGATATGATTGTGTATATCTATGCATGTGTGGGCACATCTATACATATAATATACATCTATACATATAACACATACATGTATACACAATACATTCACACATACATATATACATACATACATATATACATCTTCATCTGAAAACTGACTGTCCATATCCTTTGACCATTTATCAACTGGAGGAGGGAATATCTTTTAAACTTGACATTTGCTAAATCAAAAATACACACATACAATATATATATATATATACATACATACAATAATGCCCCATATGTATGTATGTACGTATATATGATTATATCATTCAACATGTGACCAATGAGTTGCTTGGCACCATTAACTGTGGTGGAGTTCATCACAACTTTATTGTTTGTAGCACCACCAATCAAACTTTATGTGTTGGCGAAGGTAATGGAGTTTAGAGTGGTCCTGTTTTCTTGGTCATTAGCTATGTATTCCATTTTGCCATGTTGGAAAATCTTCACACAGCAATAAATGGTACAAAGGTCAGTGCATACTGTAGGCTCCTGTATTATCATTGCTAGGGTGCTGGAACCATTGGTACCTGATGCTACCAAGTTACAAGGGTTGCTGTGGCACCAAGTAAGACTCCCTCCAACCCCAGTGCCCTGAATGAATCTTCCATTCTCTAACTTCTGTTTTCAAACTGCAAAGTATTACTCTAAAAAACAGTGGCTGGGGTGTGGAGATGTTTGGTTCAGCAGGAAAACTATTCCTTCTTTAGGGTCTCCACTCTTGTGGGGAAAGAGCCATCCTTTCCCCATAATCATGACTTTTACTTTGGTCACAGCCTTTGGCTTTTCTCCTGAGGAGTGGATAAGGTTCCTTTCTTTTTACCTGTTAAGGGCAGAGCAACAAGAAACAATTGCTCAAAATCACTGTATTGCAAAAAGCTTCCTCCTGCAAGTACGTGGCCTCATATACCACTGTTTAGCTCATTCTTTTTGACTAGTATGGGTTTGTCCCCTTTTGAGGGTGTGGGGACAGTAACATAGGGACAGTAACAATACTGCGCAGTAAAATCTTTTTGGTTTTGGTAGAACCAAATAAGGAATCTCTCTCCACCCTCCTCCTCCTCCTCCTCTTCCTCTTCTTCTTCTTCTTCTCTCTCTCTCTCTCTCTCTCCCCTCCTCCCTTCTCCAATCTCCTTCCTTCTCTCCCTACCCGCTCTTTCCTTCCCTCCTCCTCCCTCCCTCTTTCTCCCTTCCCTCTCCCTCCCCTACTCCGTCTCAAACTCCCCTCTCCCTTTCCCTATCTCCTTCCCTCTCTCTTTCTCTCCCTTCTACCTCTCTCCCTCCCTCCACTTTCCCCTTCCCTCCTTTGTCCCTCTCCCCATCTTCCTTCTTTCCCTCCCTTGCCCTCCTTTTTCCTATTCTTTCCCACCCCATAGACTTTCATTCTACCCATACTGAATGTCATCTTAGTGAAAATATTTTCTTTTTTAGAATACTTGGGTAATACAAAAAAGTGAACAGACTATTTATTTAAAAGAAGAAAAGGAATGGCAAGTAGCCTCAGTGAGAGCCAGTATAAAGAAGGAGGTAGAGGTGGAGGATTTACCACTGTGGTTCTCAACAGATGAGGCAGAACTGCTACCTTCTCCAGCCTGTTGCTCTCTCCGTACTCTCTAGCAGGTTTACTATCCCTGCAGTATGGCTGTGCTTCAGGGAGACAACTGGCTTTCCTATCTTCTCTTTCTCTCCTGGTTACTGGGTCACAGTCAAGCATTTAAACATTATATTATAAACTCCTTGAGGGCAGGGATTGTCTTTAACCTCTTTTTGTATCCCTAGAGCTTAACCCTGTGCCTAGAACATAAATGTTTATAGAACTGAATTGAATGGATTATCTCCTCTTGTTGGATTACCTGTTTTTTCCTACCTTTCAGGTGAGAAAAGAAAGAATGTTTTTCGCCCAAAAAGTCACAACTTTACAATCCATTGACCCCCCAGAGGCTCTTACAGGGAAGTACTGATAACTTTATTTTTGTCCACAGACTTTGTTGGGTCATCTAGTGGATAAAGCACCAGTCCTAGAGTCAGAAAGATCTTAGTTCAAATTTGACCTCAGACACTGTGTGACCCTGGGCAAGTCACAATCCTGTTTACCTCAATTTCCTCATCTGTAAAATAAGCTGAAGAAGGAAATGGCAAACCACTCCAGTATCTTTGCCAAGAAAATCCCAAGTGGGGTCATGGAGAGTTGGATGCGAATGAAACAACTGAACAACAAAGAACAGACTTTGTCTCCAGTGATCTCTTACATTCCTTCCCAGCATCAGAAATTTTGAAGTCTTAGGCAAAATCGGCCAGGCTTCACCTATTTTCTGGAATTGTATATCACAGCATCAAAATAAACATGAGTACTTAACAAAATAAGGATGATTAATTCAGTCTCCCATGTAATCATTTCAGGATGTCATTCAGAACAATATGAGTAGTAGACATAATACAATGTAAATCAGGACGCTTAACCTGAGCTCCATAAACTCGTTTCCAAAAAGAATTTTTTGAGAACTGCATTTTCATGCAGTTCAATTTTCAATACAATTAGTATTCTTTCTAATCTTAAGTATTTTAAAAATGTTATGCATTTAAAATTTTCTGAGAAGGTATCCATACAACAGACTGCCAAAGGTATCTATGACACAAAAAGGTTTAGGAACCTTTATTAGGGCATTCCTTGACAAGCTGCATCAATGACTAATAACAACTTGCACTTATAAAGTGCTTTAAGCACACCTATCTTCTTGGATTCTCACAACAACCCTGGGAAGCAGAAGCTATTATTCCCATTATATAGTTTCCTCCACTGTAAAATGAGGGATGAGAGAGATGGTTCCTGAAGTCTCTTCCAGCTCTAAATCTATGATATTGTGATTTCCTCTGGAAATACCAGGGAGGTAGTAAAGCTGAATGTAAAATTCAAAAGAAACTCATTCTTGCTGCATTATGTTGTTTTTATTTAGTCATTTCAATTGTATCTGACTCTTCGTTATTCCATTTGGTGTGTTCCTGGCAAAGATATTGAAGTCATTAGCCATTTCTTTCTCCAGCTCATTTTACAGATAAGGAAACTGAGATCAATAGGGTTGTGACTTGCCCAGGGTCACACAGCTAGTAAGTGTCTGAGGCCGGATTTGAACTCAGGAAGATGAGTCTTTCTGACTCCAGGCCTGGCACTCTATGTACTATGATGCTACCTAGCTGCCTAATACAGATCTCAAATGCCTCCTTTACTAAATGCATTGACATATGGATAAGAAAAGATTTTGCCTTTGGGAGATGAGAGACACTTGTAGCTGAGTTAAACAAGGAGATTGATGGAAGAAAGAGAAACAAAGTGGAAGGATCCATGTTAAGACTCTCATAGGCCTCACTGAAACATTCAGAACCAAATATAGACAGATAGATTGAGACCTATCTTCTTTCTCTTTGAGGAAAGAAATCATGAGATCAGGAAGTTCATATACCCTGTGAGCTAACAGGGTGATCTTCTAGTCTGAGAGATTTGTGGGGTTTGTTGTTTTTATAAGATTCCCTCAGCACTCGAGGAAAACCTAATTCTTGGAGGAAAGAGGAGGAAGGAAAACATTAATGACCCAAGCAGTATATACATATATATAGCATAAAGTCTGATGGAAAGGGCTACCAGTGAGTATGTATGATTGGCAAAAGTCACTACCCTAGCAACTCAGCTGCCTTACCAGTGCCTGATCTTTGGGATCTCCCTCTCTCCTCTCTCTTTCACTCTTTCTCCTTTCCTTCTCTCTCTCCTTTCTCTCTCCCTCTCTTCTCTTCCTTCCTTCCTCTCTCTCTCTCTCTCTCTCTCTCTCTCTCTCTCTCTCTCTCTCTCTCTCTCTCTCTCTCATTTTCTCTCTTGTTTTCTCTCTCTCTCCTTCCTAGGTTAGTCTATACACTTAAAAGCAGGGACAGTTTTTGCCTCTGTTATCTCCAGAGTCCAGTAGAAAGTCGGACACATAAAAGGCACTCAAATTAATGCAACTACTATGACTTGTCTATAATAAATTAACAAGCATCTATTAAGCCCTTACTGTGTGCCAGGTACTATGAATACAGACATGTAAAATGTAGCTGAAAAGTGTGGGGAAGGTGGATTGTGGATATAGAGAAAGGGGAGGAGGGGTGTTGTTAATAAAGATCAGAAGAGTTAGGAGAGCAGCTGGCCTTGGCCTCTTCCACAAAATAAAGATTCTAGGAGGGACCAGCCACATGGAAAGAAAAGTCCGAGGCTGGAGGGTACTTCCATTTTAGGACGTCCAGGGGTGAAGTAAGATTCCAGGGGAAGAGGTTCCTGGTTATCATTCTAGTATCAACCTCCAGACAGCTTCAATTAATACATGAGGATAAGGCTGTCAGTCCAGGCCTAACAAGGAAATAATAGATTCAGAGCTGGAAGGGTCCTTAAAGGTCATTTCTCCAACCACCTCATACAAGTGAAGAGAAAACTGAGGGTCCAGGATGGTGAGGGTCCCTTATCCAGGGTCATGAGATCATAGATTTAGAGTTGGAAGGGAACTTAGAAGTCATCAATGTAAACCCCTCATTTTTCAGATAAAGATACTGAAGCCCACAGGAGTTAGGTTACCTGCCCAGGGTTCCAAAACTGTAAGTTATCTGAGGACCACTCAAATGTAGATTCTCTGACTCCAGACATGAGTATCAGAGGCAGAATTCAAGCTGTCTTTTTGATTTCATGTCTTCTGCCTCCCATGTAGAGCTGGGATTGAACTCTGGTCCTCTGACTCTAAATCCAGTGAACTTTCCATTTGCTTGTTTTATACATACATACATACATACATATATATATATATATATGTGTGTGTATAGATATATATGTATTTGTGTGTATGCTATATATGTGTATATAATGTATACATGCATACACACATATGTATGTGTATGTATACACATATATATGTATTATGCAAATATGTCCCCAAAGTTATGTCTGGGCAGCCTCGTAGTTCAATGGACAGGGCTCTGGGACCATGGTGAAGAAGATATGAGTTCAAATCCTGCCTCAGACACTAGCTGGGTCACCCCGGACAAGTCATTTAACCTTAGTGTGCCTCAGTTTCCCCATCTGTAAAATGAGGATAACTATAGCACCTACCCCCCGGGGTTATTGTGAACGAAACGAAAGAAAAATTGTAAAGCTTCTGGAACATCACAGTGGTCGCTGTTCATCTGTTTCAGTCCTGTCCCACTCTTGGTGACCCCGTCCGAGGTTATCTTGGCCAAGATACTGGAGTGGTTTGTCATTTCTTTCTACAGCTCATTTTACAGATGAGGAAACTGAGGCAAACACGGGGCAATGGCTTGCTCAGGGTCACACTGCTGGTGTCTGCGTGCGTAGGGCAAGCACTACAGAAAGGTAAGTAAGCTATTACTGGTCTTGGCGTTGGGTTGGAGCACCGAAAGGGTTAAACCCAGCCTCGATAACATGGGGGGGAAAGCCACGCCCCTTGAGGTCGAAGACCCGGCTTCCGCTCCCAGAATCCAGCGCGCCAGCTCTCCGGGCGGAAGTGGTTTTCCCCGTGGGCTCCGAGGGCCGCCAGTTCCAGGTGAGTCCTGCACTTCTGCCCGCGTGCTAGCGGCTGTCACCCGGGACGGCGAGTGTCCACGCGCGGAGGGGGGTCCTGCGGAAGCGCGACCGGGGACCCCTCAGGCGCTGCTGAGCGGCGCCGAGCCCCGAGGGAGGGGAGCAGCCCCGGCCGGGTTGGGTCCGGCTGGGCCTTCTGTGCCGACCTCCCTCCGGCAGCGGCCCCGGCGCCAAGGCCCCGGGCTTCCACGTGGAACCGAGGGGGAAACTGAGTCCCCGCCGGGGAATGGGCAGCCCCTGCCGGGCACGTGGCGAGAGAACCGGAAGGGGCCCGAGTTCCGGCTCGTGGCCTCTGGCCAATGAAACCTTTGGGCCACTTGGAGGCGGGGAGGCCTCGTGGTGCCTTCGAGAAGTTTACCGGTTAATTAATCAGGCCACGAGTGTTTACCACGTGCGCAGAGGATGGAAACAGCCCCTGCGTCCAGAGTTGGCACATTTTAGCAGGGGAACAGGCGCGCGTGCGTGTGTGTGTGTACTCAGAGTGTAAAGGTGGTGTATAAATACACCCAGCAGAGTAGTGAAATGGGGCATAGTGAGGGCAGGAAGCCACCCCCAGCTGTGTGTGGCTGTGGGGAATCAGGCTTCATGCAGAAAAAAGGGGGGGGGGTCTCTGTGACCCAAGTAATGAGGTTGTGAACCACGGGTGGGGTGGGGGGATGCCACATAATGAACACGACCAGAAAAAAGAATTCACTTGTCACGAATTTAGAACTGGAAGGAGAGCAAGTGCTTAATAAATGCTCGCTGATTTCGCTGATGACTAAGGTCAGGAGTAGTAATTTCTGTTGAAGGTGGAGGCAGGTTGCTCAGGGCTTTTAAATGCTCAGCAGAAGAGTTTATATTTTATTCCAGAGACAATAGGAAGTCACTGGAATTGATGCAGGAGGGGCACATGGTCAGGCTTTCACGATGATTTGTAAAAGTTTTATTTCATTAGATATTTCTTTGTGCCATGTAAAATTTTAAAAAAATTTTAAGTTCCAAATTTTTTCGCTTCTGCCCCTCCCCACCCCTTGAGAAAGCAAGCAATATATATGTGAAGTCATGTAAAACATTTTCCTCTTAGCCATATTACAAAAGAAAACACACTTTAATAGGAATGAAGGTGTAGAACCCACGTTCTACATTTAGGGGGAGAAAATTTAAAACTTATGGAAGTGAGTGCTGAAAATATTTTAAAAAAAGAAAACACAAACCCCCAAGAAAAATAAAGAAAAATTTAAATGTATGCTTAAATGTATCTTTAGTTCTCTCTCTGGAAGCAGAGATAACATTTTTCATCATGGGTCCTTTGGACAAGGACAGTTTGCAGTAGAATGAATTGGAATGGTGAGAGAAAACCAGTTGGGAGGCCAGATCATCTAAAGGAGAGGTAGGTGGGGAGGGCCTGAAGTAAAGTTGTATGTAGTTGGAGAGAAGAGGTCCCAGAGAAAAGATGTGAAGGTGGCCATCTTGTGGAAGTCAGGAGGTGAGATAGTGAGAAGCTGAGGATAGTATCAAGATTGTGAACCTGAGCCACTGGGAGTGCAGTGGAAAGAAGGCTAAATTTGGAGTCAGGAGATGTGAATTTGTATCAGGTTCTGATGGTTGTGATTTGTACTATGATTCTCCTTTTTCTCATCTTTAAATTGAAGGGGCTAGAGGAGATTTCTTCCAATTCTAAATCTGTGATCAGGCAATTAGACATTTATTTTCTGTCCATTATGCATGTGCCAGTTGCCTTGACACTGGACATGCCTCACACCTTCAGCTCCCTTACCCATGTCTAAGAGAGTTCCTCTCTTCAAAGATTCAGCTCAGGCACCATCTTCTGCATGAAGTCTTTCCTAATCCTTTCCCCCCATCCCCAGCAGAAGTGACCTTCTTCCCATACTGCCTTATATTTAACTGCTCTTTATGTATATAGACGCATTTTATTAATTTTATATCAGTACTGCACATATATTTTTGTATATTTGTCTGCATAATTAGAAAGTCAGCTTTCTGCTAGTCATCATTTTTTCATCCTTTGTACTTGTGTATCCAGCATGTAGCACAGTCCTGGTACATAGTAACAATTTAAGAAATACTTGTTGACTGATTGTGTCACCATGTTCCCCTTGTGGGGCTTCCTTGTCTTTCCAAAGACTCTATTGTCTTTTATCTGCTGTTATTATCAAAATTCTCATTGATAAACTACATTGAAACCCTTAAAAATTTTGGGGGAGGGGTTAAATACAATTCTTGGCTTCTAATTATAACTTAAAATATTGGTTGTCAAAGGTACATATTAAATAAACATAATGTTCCCAAGTCTCTTTTCTTTTAGTTAATGTGAGCAGAATATGGATTGTTACCTTTTCTTGGACTGTGACTTGAATTTATTGACCTCGTTTTCAGATATATGCTATATTAATTTGATAGCACACTTTCTAATTTTAGAAAAATTATTTTTTACTCTTAGGTAAAAATGGCAAAAAGCTTACGGAGTAAGTGGAAAAGGAAGATGCGGGCAGAAAAGAGAAAGAAAAATGCACCGAAGGAGCTTAGTCGCCTAAAAAGTATACTTAAAATAGGTGGTGATGTTTTAATGGAAGAGGTAAAGGACATAGCAACTATGGTAGCACCTGAAAAAATCAAAGAGAAAACAGACTCTGTGGGGAAAGATCAAGAGGGTAAGTTGAGGTGTGCAGTTGTTTTTCCCCTTTCATTTTCCTTTCTGGAACACACACATACATTACACATATATACACCCGCACACGCAGGCCCCTCAACACCCCATGAGTTCCTGTGCTTAAGTATTTTAGTGCATCTGTGATCTTACCTGTGTGGCTCTCTTTTCTTCAGTTCAGGTTACACTTCCTCCATCCTGTCTGTTCCTGGGCAATTTTTGTTGATGTTTTCCCACAGATCCTTCCCAGAAGATCCACTAAACCTGCTACCTCTTTGTATTTAGTGAGTACCAGTGGAACACTCTAGTGGACCATCTGTTACCCCACTCTTTCATTGAATTTCCAGTCTGACGCCTTTTCTGAGCATATATATTTTTTGAATATTGTTTCCTGTGCTACTTGTGCGGAGATCATTGATAGGCTTCAGCTGAATTATTGTACCCATTGTTCACCCTTTTCTTTGTCTTCTGATTCTTCAGAGATGCTGGTATTGCAGTATCTGCAACCAATAGAGCAGTTCTTTAGGTTTTATGAGCCATCATATACTATGATAAAGTGCTTTGTGTATTTATGGTGAAGTACTATGTGTCTTGGTGATAATGTTGCCAAAATTTGTGGCATTTGTATGTAGTAGCTCCATCACATGTAAGATAGAATTCTGCTTATATAAGAGCCCTTTCTTACATGCAGTTCTATGTCCCATCCAATTTTAACTCTCTATAAGCCTGTCATAACTTGCAGAAGAATTTAGAAATATTAACACAAAGTATAAACATATAAACATATTTATTCTTTATATACTTGGGAATGAACATGCTATTTTCATGTAGAATATATATAGATATATATATATATACACAGAATATATATTCTAGATGAAAGTAACATGTTTGTTCTTAAATATGCATAGATGTGTGTGTGTATGTATGTATGTATGTATGTATTGAGCTCTTTGACATTAGGGGTTGTTTCAGTCTTTGTGTTTCCAGGTCCTAGATAGCATAGTGCCTGGAACATAAATGGCACTTAATAAATGCTCATTAATTGACTAGTGACAGACATCTCCCCACCCCCCATCCCCCTTTGAGCTTGACTTTATTTTCTCTTGGTGACCAATGTCCTATATCACTTTTTTTTTCAATATTTATTAAGCCTTTATTATGTGCAAGGGAAGATACAAAGGTAAATGAGATATAGTCCTTACCATCAAGAGACCAATAGTCTAGTTTAAGAGATGACTCATACACTGTGTAATATAAGAATGTAAATATTTAAGAAAAGTAAAAATGAGGTACTATGACAGGTAAAATGGAGAGGTTCATTTTAGTTGGGGGAATGAGGAAAGCTGCCTATAAGAGGTGGTATTTGGACTTAAAGGATGAGTGAGATATCAATAGGCAGAGGGTGAGGGCATAGTAGAAGGTTTGAATGAAGGAATGGAGGTGCAAAAAGATTGCATCCTTGTCACTACATGATTATCTTTTCTGATAATCTCTGATGTTCTCTGACACCTCCCACAGCAGCTTCTTCAAATCTTTTCTGTCAAGTGCTCTTCTGACCTCAAATGTCCAAAAGTCCACTTTTGTCTCTGACACTCAGGTTCACAACTCTGTCCAAGTCAGCCTTAGATTGCCAAGCCAGTGGCCTTTTTCTCAGTTCTCATCCTCTTTGAACTTCCTGTAGCCTTTGTACTGTTGACATCTCCCCTTTCTGGATGCTCTTTCCTTCCTTGGCCTCTGTGGTGCTTCTGTCTTCCCCTTACCTCCTACTTATTGAATGGTTCTCACCTTTCTCCTTTGCTTATTTATCATCCTTCTGCCCCTGAATGTAGGTGTCCCTTGTGCCTGTGTCTTCAGCTCTTTTTTCTCTCTGCATTGTTTCCCTTGGTGAGTTAATTTCCTCCTATAACTAATTCTTTATCACCTCCATGGAGCTGAGTCCCAAAACTATGTAGTCTTTTTTCCCCTCCTCTGAACTTCAGTTCTGTAGAAGTACCTGCTAAACGTCTCCATCTAGATGTCTTATGGGCAACGGTATATCAGTTTCCTTTACCCTTAAATTTATTCATCTCATCTTTGCCTTTCACAGCCTGGTATCTTCCTGTAAGCTTACTTCCAAGTGTCACCTCCTCTGGAAATTCTTCCTTGATACCTCTAGCTGAAAATGTTTTCTTTACTTTTAGATGTTTGTTCTTTTTTAAAAAAATTTAATTTAATTTATTTGATTGTATTTTAAGTTCCAAACTGTCTTCCTCCCTTCTTCCCTCCCTCCCCACCCTGCACTAGAAAAGGCCACCATTTGACACAGAGGTATAAATATATCTAAAAGTGTTCTCTGCACACTTTTTAGTTCTTTGTCTAGAGGCAGATAACAGATAACATCTTCTTTCATAGGTCCTCTGTATCACACTTTACCATTAAATTTATTATTTATAGAAACTGAAGTCTTATGATGTAATAATTCAGTTGCTTCTTTCCTGGATCCTACAAAATTTTGCTTGTGTTTTGCAGTTTTAATAGTAAGATTTTCATTACTTTTTCAGGTGAATCGAAAATGGAAGTGGATGTTAAAAGAAACAAAAGGAGTCTTTTAGATGAACATGGACAGTACCCTCTTTGGATGCACCCCAGACAAAGGAAAAAACTAAAGGCAAAACGGGGAAAAGGGAAAAACAAAGTGAAGGCAGCAAAAGCAGCAAAGGGTCTGGCCTGGTAGAGTCTCAAAGACCTGGAAAAACATCACATGGACATGTCTGTTCAGAATATGGACTTTGATTAAAGGAAAGTCATTTGTTTCCATATTTTGCCTTCTCTAGTTACTTTGGCTGAAACACGAAATATTTGTCTTCCGTCCTTCATTTGGTTCTTCATTCTTTTTGTTTGATCACTGTTAGCTGCACCAAACTTTTTTCTGTCACTGATTTATCTGATGCAGCAGTTTTCAGCAATTGAACTGTATCATCATTACATGTTCTTGCACTTTTGGCAAATATACTTGATAAAGATTCACCATAGGCTGTTTCAGATTTTAACTCGCCCCATTCTAAAAAAGAAAGATGTCATATTTTTATAATTTCTTAGACATAAGTGTTTATCTAAATAGAACTCATGTTCCTACAGGGTTTTATTTATTTTTTTTTTGCTCTGTAAGGAAAAATAAAAGAAATATGTACACAGAAATGTTTAGATCATGAAATCTGAAACTTTGCTTTTCTATGTCATTAAAAAATGATTTCTTTGCCATTAAGGTTGATAACTGATCTTGCATTACTTTACAAAATAGTTTTATTGCTATCCTTTGTTTTTACGTTATTTTTATCTCCCACTGTATCTTTTCCCTTACTGCCTCCCAAAGAGCCATCCTTTATAAAAATTAAGTTCAGCAAAACATATTGAATAAATTCCACATCCATAGTCTCCCACCCTCCCACCTCTGCAAAAAACTGGAAGAGAGGTATCTTACCTCTATTTTGGGGTCAAGTGCAGCCATAATTTTGAAGCACCCAGTGTTACTTATTTTGTTCTTTCCACTTATTTTAGTCATTGTATATATTGGACTTTTTTAGTTTTACTTACTTTGCCATGTACAACTATTCCATGTACAACTATTTCCATGCTTTTCAGTACTCAATATATTCATAGTTAAGTACACATACAGTGATACTCTGTTACATTTATCTGCCATGATATATTTAGCTCTTTCTCGATCATTGGACATCTACCTTGTTTCTAGTTCTTTGCTACCACAGAAAGAGCAATCTTTCTGCATATGGAACTTTTCTTTTTTGCTACTGATCTTGATGTATATGCCTAGTAGTTGAATCTCTGGATCAAAAGCTTTAATCACTCTTAGAATAATCCCAAATAACAAGGCAGCATGGTTGGACTAATTCAACAACTCCACCAAGAGTGCATTAGTCTTCCAGTCTTTTCCAGCATTGACCACTCCCAGCTTCTGTCATTTTTGCCAATTTGTTGGCTGTGAAGCAAAACCTCAGAGTTTTGATTTACATTTCTCTTTACTACTAGAGGTTGGGGGTTCTTTTAAGAACCATTCATTTTCCTTGACCACTTATCTATTAGATAATGGGCTGTCATGTTTTGTCTGTATCCTTCATTTGAATCCTAGATGATACTTTTATTAAACTTACATACAAAATATTACTTGTGTTAGTAAAAGTAAAATTGATTTTGAGATTAGTTAAGTAATCCAAAGGGGAGACAACATGGTGCAAAGGGAAGAGCATGAGTTCTGACTTTGCTAACTTGCAGCTAACTTCATGGATGACCTTGAGCAATGGCATCTCAGGGCCTTAGTTCTTTAGAATAAAGTTGAGGTAGATGTGCTGCACTGGAAAGAATTCTAGCCTCTAGAGTCTTCTCCAGAGCAAGGGAGCCTGACAACTGGGACAGCATTGTTCTGGGCTCTGAACCGGGCAGATCTATTAATTAATCATAAAAAAAATAAACCCTGACATCCATTCAACTCATTCAGAGTTTCTTTGCCTTGATGTGGGGTTTGCTTCATGGTATTTTTGCTTTATTTTTGTATATTCTGAGTTCACCATTTTCAACCTATCTGATACTGGGCAATTGATTTCTCTGGCCCCAGTTGCCTAGATGATCTCGCCCATTTTACCATTTTGCTTGGTTCTCTAAAGTCACTGGGAATTTTCTCATACAAAGTTGCCCATAATCCACCAGATGGAGCTCATGCTAAGCGCTAACTCTTTCTTGTAGATCATTCTGATTCATAAACAATACAGGATATTTAAAAATAAAACAGAGTTGCAATGATTAGCTGGACTGGAAAGGCACACCCTGTCCACTGATGTCTACTTTTAGCTTAAAAAGTTCAGGGTCCTTGTAAAAGTGGGGAAGGGGAAAAAATTGCCAAAGGCACTTGTCTTCTTATAGTTCTTTATTCCTTTAGCAGTGGTCTCCAAAGTTTTTTGATACTATACCCTATCAGTAAAAAAAAATCTGAGCATATATACCAATAGACATTTGCAAACAATGTAGTTACTATTATGTCCACTATTAAACTGATATAAAAATAGACCTTTATAGAAAGATGAACTAAAGATGAAATAGTATTCAATCCTAGAATAGAGAGTCATCGGAATGTATTGGACAGTGACATCATCAGTCGTTCCCTTTAAGAATATCAGTTTGACATGGAACATAAAATCCTCTGCCAATCAAAGCCCTTCATAACCCTCCCCCTCTTTCCTTATGCCTTGTATCCTTCCACATATTCCATGGTTCAGGGACATTGGCCCTGCCTTGGACATCTCTCTGCTTCAGGCATTTTCACTGGTTGTCACACCTGTCTAGAATGCTCTCCTTCCTCCTCTCCATCTTCTGCCTTCCTTTACATCGCAGTTAAGATCTTAGGTTCTACAGGAAGCCTCCCCTTAATCCCTTTAATTCCATTGCCTTCCCTGTGTTGATTATTTTCAACTTACCCTGTTTGTAGTTTTTTGGGGGTAAATTTGGTGGTGTTTTTCAGTCATGTCTGACTCCTTTGTGACTCCATTTGAGGTTTTCTTGGCAAAGATATTGCAGTAGTTTGTTGTTTCCTCATTTTACAGATGAGGAAACTGAGGCAAACAGGGTTAAGTGACTTGCTCAGGCTCACACAGCTAGGAAGTGTCTGAAGCAGGATTTGAACTCAGAAAAAAGAGTCTTCCTGACTCTGGGGGAAGGATGCAGCTCATCTCACACTCTAATTAGTTATCCTTTGGGGTCCTATACCCTATCATTGGAGGTCACTTCAGGTGTTTAGACATACCAGCCTACTTTCAAACTTCTTTTGTCAAAAAATATTCACAGAAACTTGGTAATATGCAGACCCCATTGTAAAAATGACTAATAATGTTTACGTTTAAACCAGTGAGCTACTGTAAATTCACACTTGAAATTAGTTTGTATTTTGCAGTTACAAAGTATTTTGCGTATATGATTTCACATCGTTATCACTGTAGTCCTATAAGGTGGAATGCAAATATCAGTCCATTTTACAGATGGTGAAACTCATTTGTGCCATTTTCTAGTGGTGTAGCTATAGCACTAGAAAAGGGCCCAAACTGGGCTTGTACCTGGGTCGTTGGATTTTATGACCACTGGGATCTTTCCAATATAATACATTGCTTATACTATACCATACTGTCTGAAGGTTAGTAGGGTTTTTATTGCTACAAAAGGCCTTTACTGAATAAAGGATATGAAGGGCAGTTGAAGCTCTAGACTGGATTGTTGGAGTGAAGTTTGATTACATTTGTTTTTGACCCTTGTTTGTCCTGGGTTTTTCAAGAGGACCAGTGACAATATGGGGTGATATCTTCACTTACACACGAATTGGATTTCAGTGAGGTAGAGTTACACAAAGTTGTCAACCTCATTCTCTCTTCTAGGGTCATTAAAATCCAATGACAAAGCAGAAGTCAAGATGATTGGTGATGTCTCAAGATATAGTGGATGACCTTGGTGTCTGACCAAGTTCTAAGAGCTCCACAGCACCTGCTCCAGATACTTTCATGGCTGTTGTTCTTATCTACCTATTCCTTCAAGGGAAGTGTTCTCATGCTTGGGGTAGACCACCTCCCTCCCCAACTCATTGACAGATTTGAAGTCCATTGGTTACCCACAACCTGGTTTAGCCAATCTACTGAGACAGTTTACTGGGGTGTGGCTGCTGTACATACTACAGCTTCTTGGAGCCACAGGTGAGAGTTGAGTGTCAGGTAGATATCAAAGGTGGATGAGAATCCCTGAAAAGGGCTTGGCAAACCCTCACACCAGAGATGCTAGTAATTCTTGAATACCCTGTACCCTAATGTAACATTGTAGATTAGATTTTCCATTATTGAGAAATAGGTTTTCTATTGACTTTTTTTTTTGCATATAGTATTCAGTGAATGTAGAAAATATTGGAAACTTTTTCTCGTGGAAACTAGAGGGGTCAGTTTTGTGAAGTAGTTTTTTGGCTTATTAATGTTGAGCCTAAAGGAGATTTAATGCTTTACCATTTTATCATGAAAATATCTTGGGCAAACATGTTTATAAACTGTTGAATAAGTGTTTCTCCTAGATAGCAATAATACACTGACTTAATTGATCGTTCCTTGGCAGACTTCTAAGTACAATGGACTTATAGGCCCCAGGAATTAGAACTGGAAAGGACCTTAGAGACAGTTTTATCTTATACCTTCAGTTGGCAACTGAGGAAACTGAGAGTGAAGAGGTCAATGTCATCACAAGAAACACAAATGAAATTTGGATTAAAATCCAGGGAATCCAAACACAATATGTTTTCCCCCTGCTGCTCTACATTTGTCAACTTGGGGTGGAATTAGGGAAGGTGGCATGTTAGTGATTTAATAAATGGAATACTAGTTTCTTATCATTGTGGTACTCCAATTTGGAGCAAAGTAAAAACCCAACCTAAGCCTTCATTTGATATGTTAAATGTTGTAGTGTTTTAGTAATGGATTAGACCAACTCTTGTAGATTTCTGGACTCTACACAAGTCCAGAATGAAGTGTTTTGCTGGCAAAAATAATTAAGCCTGAAATCTTCTTAGGGTTACTGATGTTGTCTGGTATTCATTCCAATGAAGTTCCACTTTAATGTATGGAAAAATGTTATTGTCCACATGAGCCATTTGTAAACATCTGCTTTAAACAATGAATGGGGTAGAGTCCTTCAAATTTTAATTTAAAGAATGGCATAGTTTTATATTACATTAAGTTTATAAAATGCATGAGGCAGCCCTGCTGTATTGAACAGAAACTTGGCCTCAGAGCCAGGAAGTTCAGGTCCCACCTCTGAAACAGACTGTCTTGAAGACTCCAGGAAAGATACTTAACCTCAGTGCTCAAGACAACTCTAAGACCGTAAGTTACAGAAAAGGTGCTGACCTGCATTGATAGAGGGAGTTTCCTCACCTGAGAGTTTTCAGTACCAGATGAAATCACAGATCCAGTCCCTATCCCCATGCCCTTATAATATGCCAAATGTATTTAATTTCACAAGACGATGAATTGTCTTGGCATCGTACTATCTTATGAAACACGTTCTCACTTTATGCCTTTATAGTTTTCAATATCAGCAAAACTTTTAAACGGTCTTAGTTGGGTGTTGTGTATCATTGTACGGTAACTATTTGTACAGATGGGTACATATGGTATTTCTGTTCCATGTAATAAAGTACATTTGTCATGTATCTTGTGATCTACATACCTTTCAGCTGTTACTTCATAAATCTGTTCCATCAGAGAACTGCTTTGTACTGCAATGGTTGAAGCTGCTTTTAATAAACTAATATTTTGTGTCCTTTATATGTAATCAACAGGGAGTATTATAGACTTGTGCCTCTGTGGAGAAAACATTCCACTAAATTTCTTTGCTCTTGACAATAATGGAAAAAAAATAGCTTGGGAAAAGCCCAGATAGATGTTCATGAACATATGTTGTTTGCTCCGAAAAGTCAGCTGAAGATCTTTCCTATTGCTTTGGAATTTTTAGTACATTAGAGAAGAAACTGCTCTGTTTTGGTGATCTGGTAAGGGTCAGCTACCTAATCAGAGTTACAGTAACGGGAACAATCAGAAACCTTGGATTCTGTTGACCATTGTTGTAAAACTGCTCTGTTTTGCTATCACATGGAGAGAAGATGCTTTTCTTGACCCCTTTCTCTCTTTAATGCTTATGCCTTCCTGCTGTTGATTATCTCTAATTTATCCTGAATACATTTTGTTTGTATCTAGGTATTTGTATGTGGTCTCCCTTGTTTGACCGAGAACAGGGATTATCTATTTTTTTTTTGTATCCCTAGCACATAGCAGTGCCTGATACAAAGTGAGCACTTAATTACTGCCTACTTACTGACTGACTACTCATGGATAGTTGTCCACATAGATCGACTGTCCAGAGGTAGAATGGTATGGTAGAAAGAGCACTGGATTTGCAATCAAGAGAGACCTCAATTGGAATACTAACTCTCATTGCTATATGATCTACTGATTTAAGTATTTAACTTATCCAATATTTTCTCATCTGTGACATAGCAGTTCCACTGCTGGACTTGGGGTTAAGGTGACCAATTCAAATCTTGCCTCCCATACTTTTCTAGTATCATAGAATTAGAGGTGTTAGGGATATTTGAAGTCATTCACTCAGTGAAGTTAATGTCAATAAACTCAGTGAAGTCAATGAAGCTAAGTGATTTGCTTAGGTTCACATAGCTAGTTAATATCTAAGGCAGGATCTGAATCCAGGTCTTCCTAACTCCAAGTGCAACATACAGTAAGTTACATAACTCTCTGAGCAAATAAATTAATCTCCCCGGTTAAGTTTCTTCATCTGCAAAATGTGAACAATAATCTCTTTAGTATTCCTCACTGATCGGTAAGAATTAAATGAGATGATGTATGTAAAGTGCTTTTCAAACATTAAAGTACCATGAAAATATCTGTAAAATGGGGAATCTGATACTTGTACTACCAGCCTTACAAGATGGTTGTTGTTCGGAAAGCAATTTACAAATTTAATTTACATTTAAAATGTGTTATTTTAAATTGTGTTACTTAAAAAATTTTAAATGTCTTATTTTAAAATGTTATACATTTCTAAGAAGGGATATTCTTCAAACTCCCATCAAAAACATTCTGCCCCATCATTGTCCGTCAGTTTTAAAAGTTTTTTTGGATCCAAAGTTGAGATTAGTAGGGTTTTCATCAGTTAAAATGTATTACACCCAAAAGGTAATTAATAAATGTTGATTGAATTAAGATGAAGTGGAAAAAGTCTTGGAGTCAAATTACTCAGGTTCCAGTCCCTCTATCATGCTAACTTCACAAAGCTGGGGAAGTTGCCTTAAACTTTTCAATCTTGTTATTCATCTGTAAAATGGAGATCATAAGACTTGGACTACTTACATTTTGGAATTGTTGTGAGTAAATAAATGTGAGTTATTAAAGAACCAGTTATGCAGTGAAGCAGGTAAAAGTGGATTCTTTTCTCCCTTCCTCCTGAAGCCTTGCTTTTACTGCAGAGAGTTCGCCTTGATGTTTGTTTTGTTTTTGATGGAGATTGAAGAATATCCCTTTTTAGAAGTTTATAAGAAAGGTAGATACCTATTTAGGTAAAGTCTGCTTGAAGGTGGATTATGGAGGGCCCTTCTAAGGCAATGACTCTAAGAAAATGTAGTAAGAAAACAATGGGAACCAGGTGTTCCAAATCTCCACTGAGGAAATGGGTCTTAACTGTAACAAGGGGGATTTAGGATAAGTATAAAGAAGAACTTCCTGACTATGAGGTTTATTTAAAGCTAGACACACGGACGCAAAAGAGCTCAGTTGATATTGATAGAACCATACTTAGTTGAGGTGAAACATAAAATAGTTTATGAGTAACCTTGTTGCTATGTCAAACAAGAGTTGAATACTAGCCTCTCAACTGATTATAAATCGTTCTATGATTATTTACTTCTTAGCATTTGCTTTCCCCTCTGGGAATAAGACTACGTCTTCCATACCCGATTCATGTTTGTACTCATATGTATACTTTTTGTACTTCCTTGCTGGGCTCAGACTAGAGCCATATTTTAGCAATCTGGAGTGGGGGTGGAACTGAAACTCTAGGTTTTTAGATGTACCACTGAGAAGACAAGTAATCCCACATGCAACGAACCCAGGGCAAACCAAGGGGCAGGCATTGGTGAATGTTATTAGCCTCAGCCTAGAAGTGCCTAGCTAGCCTCTATGCCAGGTCTATTTGCGGATCTTTGTGTATTTTTTTTTTAAACTGATGAGGCACACCATAAAAAAAATGGAAAATTCTGGCAGGATGGATTAAATGCTAAACTTGGAATAGTAAAAATGAATCAAATCCCAATGCATATTATATGGGTTATTGTTGTTCATGTCCACCTGATTTTCAAATTAAGAAGAGTTCTTTAGTTAGTATGGGGAGTTCCCACATTGATAACATAGGTCTTTGACAAATTGATAGGGACTTCAAGTGATTTCTTTTCTTTGTGTTAGTGGCCTTAATAGAAAAAAACAGTTTGCTATTTTTCTACTTCATTCTCTCTCTTTGCCTTTCCTCTTCTTTTCTACTCCTTTCCTCCTATTGTTAATTGACTATAAGGTAGGATTGAAATATATTTTAAGTGTTTATTGTATTTATTTATTGAATGAAATTTTCTGTTCACTCATCTTAATTTGAAAATCAGGTGGTAGGGGAGAGATGAAAATTATTGTAAAGATACATTTTAAAAAAGGTTATTCATGATTCTTGCCCTCATGGTGATTATAACGTTGGACAAACATTGCTAACTATAACAGACAGTGTTATATGGTAAATATCACAGAATTGCAGACTATAGTATGATAAGTATGAGGGAAAAGAGAACAGGTTGTTACTGACTAGGGGGTCACAGTGGGGAGGAGTTCAGCAGGAGACAGCATTTGAGTTGGACCTTAAAAGTCAAATAGAAATGAAAAAGACAGAGAGATCAGAGATTCCAGGCATTGGCCATGAGTACTTATTAAGCTGAGCTAAGTGAAGTTGATACCATAAAAGGCAAGTAACATAAAGCAAAGCAAAAAGAAAAAAAACAAACTAGTTCCTGCTCTCAAGGAGCTCATAGTCTAATGGTGGAAACAATATGAAAAAAAACTATGTATAAACAAGATTATATAGGTTAAATCAGAAGTAATCATGAGAGGGAAGGCATGAATGTTAAGTTGGGATTTTAACTTCAATTTGAAGAAAACCATGGTGGGGAGGAGGTAGAGATAAGGAGGACAGTGGTGAAAATGACAAGTGTGGAGACAGAGAATCACACGTGTGAATAGCAACAACTGGCTGGTAGAATATGTGGAAGGAGTAAGGTATAAGACTGGAAATGTAGGAAAGGACCAGGTTATGGAGCCAAAGAGAGGATTTTATATTTGATTCTGGAGGTAACAGAGAGCCACTGGAGTTTATTGAATGGGGTGGGCAACATAGTCAGGACTGCACTTTAGGAAGACCAATTTAACAAGTAAGCGGAGGATAGACTGGAATGGAGAAAGACTTGTGGCTGGCAGATCCACCAGTAGGCAACTGGAGTAGTCAAAGTGTAAAGTGATAAGGGCCTGCACCAGGTATTCAGGGTGTAGTTTAGAGGAAAGAAGGGGATATAGTCAGAACTGTTATGAAGGTAGAAAATTCAGGACTGGACAACTGAGTTGCTGTGAGAACATGGGGAATTAGATGAGCATATAGGACAGTATGAGCAAAGGTAGAGAGGTATAAAGTTTCCTTCCATGTGCAGGAGATGGGGGACCAAGATGGCTGGAGAGTTAAGCAAATGGAGAGGAGTAATAGGAAATTAAGGTTGACACCTGATTGTGGAGGGCCTTGAATATCAAGGTAAAGGAGTTGAACTTTATCTGAAGGGCAATAAGCTCCACCAAAAGTTTTTGGGCAAAGAACTGATATCATCAGAGCTGTAAATTAGAACTTTGTTTTTTCCTGGCAATGTTATGATGGATAAATTGAGTTGTAAAGTAATGGCATAAACATGAGGATGTTCTAATATGACATAATTCTGAGGACAGAGTATTGTAAAAATTTGGCTTTAAATGGATTTTAAGTTGATTTCATTAACATATATTAACTATTAGATGAAAATAGTCATAGAATGTTGTAGCTAGAAGAGATCTTAGTCTAATCCCTTAATTTTATAGATGAGGAAACTGAAGTCTAAAGAGGTTAATGATGTGAGTATGGTCATATAATAGCAGAATTTGGACTCAGATTCAGATCTTTAGAAGCCCAGTACAATGCCTTCCCTGCCCCCATTCGCTCCCACAATGCAATCTGGCCTCCTTCTTCTCCTATATATTTGTACTCAGCTGAATTTGTCCCAGGCAATGGAATTCCTAGCTATGTCTCTGGTTAGATAATCACACAAGATAATAAGAGAGATGTGTCTAAATTGTCAGAAGAGGACTGAAAGAAATCAGAGGAGGAAAGAGTCACTGTCTGGAGGACCTGAGGTGGTGGAGGGGAGGGGGAACAACTTTGCTGTTATAACATACTATGATATTTATCTGTGTGAATGACAAAGAGTGTTAATATTAAATCATTAGCTCAATACTTTTCTCAATGATTTGCCCTTTTTAATGTTAAAAAAAGTTACAAATGGTGGTAATATATATGGATATGGCTGAGAACATTATTGGTCCTTTTCTATATTGTATACACATGGTAACTATCATGTAATTGCCCTACAGAGGTTCACAGACTTCTTCTGTGTTCCTTCCTCATAGACCAGAGTAAAATGCTTTTTTTTATCTAAGACTATCACCTCATTATGTTATTCAATCATGTCTGATGTTTCACCATCTGATTTGGGGTTTTCTTGGACAGAGGTACTGGAGTGGTTTTCCATTTCCTTCTCCAGCTTATTTTGCAGATAAGGAAACTGAGGTAAATAGGATTAAGTGACATGTCCAAGGTCACACAGTTAGCAAGTGTTTGAGGCAGGATTTGAACCCAGGAAGATGGATCTTCCCAATGCTCTATGGTGCCACCTAGCTGCACTTCATACCACAATTTTTGGGTTAACTTTCCAATTTCCTCTTCCCTTACTGTGGAATTATGTTGATCTTGGCATCAGAAACTTAAGTTCAATTTTCAGCTCTACTAATTAATAACTGTCATGTTAACAACATTTGTTGTGTCTTTACTCTGTGCCAAGCACTGTGCTAAGCACTGGGTATATAAATGGAAGTGGAGAAAAAGACAGTCCTTGCCTGCAAGCATTCTAATGGGAGAAGACAACATTTAGAAGGAAACTGAACAGGTGTGGGAGAGAATTGAAGGAGATTCCAAAGGTAACCCGGAGAAGGATGAAGACATGGCTATCCTCTGCCCCTTCCTTAAACTGAAGTTCTGTGAGAAGTCATCCAATCAGAGGGAGAGGCTACAGGAACAGAATCCTTTCAGGGTGTGAATTCCTGGGGACAGAGTAAGCTTTCAGGATGAATGAAGAGTTTTTTGGACCATGGTAGAGAAAGTCTGGAATACAGCCTAGAAATGAATGAGAAGGTACAAAATTCAAAGCAGACACTATCCTTGAGTTCATGGAGTTTAATGTATAGTAGGGGGATAATACGTGAACATAGATAACTATAAGCCAGGATAGCATGTGCATATATTAGATTTAGAATGTTCTGATCTATAGGGGGATCAGGGAAGTCTTAATGGATGAAATGCCATTTGTCTTGGGCCTTAGGAGATAGGCAGGGTTTCACTAGTTGAAGAGATAAGAGAATATTCAGGGTGTAGTTTACATCAGCTGAGAGAAGTTGTTATTTCTTTCTTATATTAATAATTAATTGAGATCAGGATTTTTTTTTTCTTCATTCAGAAATAAACCTCTCTAGGTTATACTTGTTGTTTGTCCTGAATTCTTGAAGAGGACTATGACATCAGGGAGATGATGCCATGACGAGCAAGTGAACTGGATTTAAGTGAGGGAGGGCTGGGCAAAGTCACCAGCCTAACTTTCTCCTCTAGAACCATTGGGGTCCTGTAGCAAGATATAGATCAGGATGACTGAAGATGGCCTTAGATGCAGATCTTGCCCCAGAATTTACCCCACCAAACCAATTTGTTGGTCTAGGAATAAGATGGAATTGCAACCCTACCCAACTAGAAGGCTTTACAGAGAGAATCTAATCTAATCTGGGTTAATTCTGGACCACTGTGTTTTACTCAGACAGTCCTGGATGGAGGGTAGTTCCCTTTGTCTAGACTGCCTGAGGTTGGGGGTCTGGGAGTAAGAGTGACATAACCAGAGTCCTATCCCTTGATTAGGATAGGTCCACCTCTCATTATAATACTAATTCTCTCATTGTAAACCAACCAGGGTGGATTCCTGCCCATCAGGAATACCCATTCTTCCAAGGATGCATGAGCAACAAGAGGCCTTCGAGAGAATTCTTTTGGATTAAGAGAGAAAACCAAATGACAATCCTTTTATTTATTATTCACTAGTCACAATTAATAAAATGATTAATTACCCAGGAAGTATATCTCTTGAATTTTTCATACATCGCAAGCAGTGATAAGAGTAATCCAGGTTTACTGGAGTTCAGAATGCAGAGAGGAAAGTAGTATGAGATAAGGCTAGAGGGGTGGCATCAGATTGTGGAAGGTCTTCAATGACAGGTAAAGGCGCTTTCTCTTTATTTCAGAAGTGGGAGGGAACCATTGAAGACTTTTGAAAAGAGGCGTGCCATACTCCAGATTGAGAAACATTAGCCAGGTATGAAAGAAAGACAAGAATGGGGAGGGAAGGCTTGGTAAGAGATCATTGTAAGAGGACAGGTAGGAATGAGATCTCTACTAGGATCTACCAACAAGAAAAGAGTGGATGGGTTGAATGAGAGAAATGTTGCAGAGATAGAAGTAATAGGGCTTTGCATCTGATTGGGTATGAAAGGTTGGAGAGAAGGAAAAGATAACTCCAAGATTCCAAACAAGGGCAGTGGGCAGAATGGGGTACTGCAGACAGACATATTAGAAGTCAGAAGGAGGATTGGGGCTAGAATGAAAGATAATATGTTGAATTTGAGGTACAAGTGGATTAACCAGATGGAGGTTTCTATTAGGCAGTTGAGGATGTGGGTCCCCGAATTCAGGAGAGAAGTCAGAAATAGAGACATACATTGGGGAGTTGCCTGGGGAGAAATGATAATTGAAGCTGTGGGAGTGATTAAAATTGCTGAGGGAAAAACTGCATAGAGAGAAGAGGACCAGTCCTTGGGGAGAATCTGCAATACCGACTCAGGAAGAGGATGATGTTGGTTGTGTCAGTCTTAGCTATGCAAAAATCAGAAAAATTAGAATGAGTTTCCTGAACAATAATGCCAGAGCGGAGGAGCAATTTTCCATTTCTGCTAAAATTCTTACCTAATTTGATCAGTCCGTGGACCTGGGCTGTTTGGCATAGACGGAATTGCCTAGTAAGCTTTTTGGTGACTATTCTACCTTAACTCCATGAATTACATCAAGGACAATGGGGATCATAACACCGTATTTCATTTTGTGGGTTTGTTTCCTACCCTTAATATTTAATTATAGTTGCCATTCTCATTCCTTTTAAAATGTGTTAATATAAGACTTGCATTCAATTTGGCTTACTTCCAAATGCTGATGTAGTCTTGCTCTAAGTAAGTGATAAAATTCACTATAAGATAGCACTCACACAGCTCTTGGATCCATCATAACTATCCAAGTGGGGAAACTCTTAGTTCCTCGCAGAGTTAAACTCAGGTCAGACCTGGTTTCCAATAAGGAGTTCAGATACATTGGCAGATCCTTATGTTTGCATTTATTATGCTGTAATTTGGGGCTTAAAGAGTTATATCCCATTCATCCCAAACATCTGGATAGTGTTTATAAGGATCACATTTGATCCTAATGTAATTTTGTGGGGGAATTCACTAGAATTCCTCTGTTGGCTACATTACAACAGAGCATGAGATCTGTTAAAATATGATAGAAAAAACGGTGAATGTAGATAGCATCCACAGAGAATACAAAAGACATGGAGTTAATTTTTTTTTTTTTGGCCACTAATGAGCTTCATTCCTTCTATCTGGGTTTCATTTTCTCTATCTGTGAAATGGGGGTAAAGATGGACAGGAGTCAACTTTGTCCACAGTTTTGTACCCTGGTGAGCAGGCACCCAAATGTTTTTGACGATCACAACGCTGCTTGCTGCTAATTTTAACAATGTCTTCAAAAGTTACCTACAACAACTTTGGTGATACCACCTTCCCAATGGATTCCAGGGTTAGCTTGATGATGTTGCCATTTTCATTATGATGGAAACCATCATTGAAGAAGGGGAGCCAGAGGATAAGTTTTAATTGCCCGGTGAAGGGTCAGACGGCATTGAGTTCAGCCATTTGAAGGGCTGTAAAAGGAGCCTTTAATTATCTATGATTGAAAAGATGGGGGGAGGAACCCTCAGTAAGGCAGTTCCAAGACCTCCCAGTCCTGCCGGTATGCAGATTGTTAGCATATTTTCTGAAAGTTATGCATCAATCCATACCCTTCCTATGAAACAATATTTGAAAGAGACAGATGGGAAGAGAAAGAGACAGATAGGAGAGCACAGAGACTCTAACCCAGTCTTTAGAGAGAGAAAATTATTTCATTAAATCTGAAGAACATATGCTGTGTTGATCTATAGCATATGCAAGACTATGCAAATTATTTAATAGCAGTGCACTCAGGGTAATTTCCATCTCCTCCTCTCAGCATGCAGCAGGGATATTCCTTTTAATCAGATTATATGACATCCTCTACAAACTTACTATTTTTTTTTAAAGGGATGGTGGTATTCAGCTCAGTTTACCCAGGGTAAGTAGTTAGAGTAATTTAAAATGAAACAATCAATGGACCATAAAAGAATGAAGCTAAACCTAATTTTAGTCTTTCAGAAGAGGGAGGGAATGATGAGTTGTACAAGTCTTAAAAAATCCCCTCTCACCCTTAGACAACGGCATAATGTTGAATAGTAAGCTGAGTTGCTCTGACTGCACCTTGTCAGATCTGGTTCCCATACATAATGGCTGTGTTTAGGGTTGCATTCCACTAAAGTTCTTTTGATGAAAAGATGGGTGGATATACATATATATACTCCTTTCACAAACTCTTTCACCTGGGTAGGTCATGGACCCCTCAAGAGCTCTTTGAAACAATCCATAGGGAACTGTCCTGACTCCTGGCAGTTTTCAAGATCATGAGTCAAGCTGACAACCAATTCAAAGAATTGCCAGGTTTGGTTCTGATCGCAAAGCCCTGGGACAGAAGTCATGAACCAGTTTGAGTTAGGAAAGCCATAGCCATTGCAGAAATGCCTTCTTTGAATGTATACAACAGAAGGCATAAATAAACAGATAGCAATCATGAGTGCTTGGGAGCCCATAAAAGTGGGGGTCCCCAGGATGTATAGTGAGGATATCTCTGAGAATTGTGGGTTAGGAGAGATGGTAAGGGTGGGTGTGAGACATCATTAGAACTTAGCCTAGGATGGAATCTTTATGCAGCATCCACACCAAATACAATCCTCAACAATCCAACCCCACTTTTAGGTTCATCAGTTCTCTGGAGAACTTCGCCCCTAGAGTGGTTATATAGTGCCTTTTCTTGAATTCCTCCAGTAAGGGAGACTATATTACCTACTTAGTGGCCTATTATATTTTGGGCAAGTCTAATTAAGTGTTGAGAGCTTTGATTTTCTCTAACTTCTATTCATTGGTCCTAATTCTTTTACTGTAGAGCAGCATAACATATGGGAAAGGATTTTAGATGGCTGTGGCATGAGCTGCACCAACCCAACCATCAATGTCACATGACAGCCATCCAAAATCCTTTGGCAGGCCAGAAGGAAGACTGTCTATTGTGCAGGTCTGCTCTAGGACATAATGCTATCCCTCTAATTAATACCTCTTAAAAACCACAATGAAACACTTTATTAATTCCTGCCTCAGACACTAGTTTTGTGATCTTAGTCAAGTTATTTATTCCTCCAGGCCTTACTTAGTCTTTAAAATGAGGGGACTGGACTCAGTGGCTTCTAAGTTCCCATCTAGGTTTGAGTCCATGATTCCATGACCCCTTTGTTACATATACCACAATCATTTTCTGGTATTCCTCTCCAACAATTGAACTCTCCCTTGTAAAAAAAAGAGATACGCTCAACTGACTAATAAGAAATCTGACTGCATGCATACAATATTCTTCCTTCTGTCCCCCACCTTTCTACCCAGTTGTGAGTCATCGTTTGGGTTTCTAAGATCAATCTTGGTCGTTGAAATTAGCCTGAGTTTACCTGTATATACTGTGTACATTGTTCTGGTAGATAGACCCTCTTGCAGTTGAAAATTCTTCCAGTATTTAAAGACAATCAATGTGGCTTTTCTAAATCATAGTGTTATAGGATTTAGAACTAGAAAGGATCTTAAGAGATGAAGTAGGGCCAAGTCCCCCATTTTACAGATGAGAAAATAGGCTAAAGAGCTTAGGCAACTTACCCAAGGTCACATACCAGATAAAAGTCAAAGTCAAAGCCAAGTTCCCTTACTCCAAATGGTGTCTTACTTGTCTTTTCTTTCCTAAGTCTGTTGACAACATTTGGTTTGGATGTCCACAACAGAGGCAGACTACTGCTTTTTTTTAGGCGAGATGTTACATTGAGTCAAGAAAGAGAGCCAGTCCTTTGGTGGCTCATTAGCTAGAGTATGGTGGTAATATGGCCTCCAATACGAAAGATTCTCATTTCACCAGAATGAACAGCAATAGTTTCCCCAGCAATCTACTCTGATGATAGCAAGAGGCATCTGGCCCAAATTAGTGAACGGAACCATATCAGTCTTAGACTGAATTCTAGCAATCTTCTTGGAGATAACTAAAGGACCGCTGTGTCTTATAGAACCTATTAATCTGTTGGATTCAGAATAATTTACATGAAGGCCCATCACAGTGTTAATAACAGCAAGGATTATTTGTTATTAGTAGTAATACTCTTATGGGCAGCTAGGTGGTACAGTGCTGTCGATAAGCGTACTGGGCCTGGAACCAGGAAGACTCATCTTCCTGAGCTCATATCTGGCTTTGAACACTAGCTGTGTGACCCTGGGCCAGTCACTTAACCCTGTTTGTTTCAGTTTCCTCATCTGTAAAATGAGCTGGAGAAGGAAATGGAAAACCAATATCTCTGCCAAAAAAAGCCCCAAACTGGATCATGAAGAGTCAGATATGACTGAAAAATGACTGAACAGCTACAACAATGTTCAGTATCATATACCTGGGAGTTATTTATTATTAATTTAACACTATTGTTTTTCTGGTGCTTCCTACTTATCAGTGAAGATGAATAAAATTTTCTTTTATTCCATAAGATCCAAAGGCACACTATTAACTAACAAGTGATTTGTTGGTCTAGCATAGTTCATCATGAGCAAAGTATATTCTGTCAAGGTCTTTCACATGAGCCACTGGGTTAGTGTCTAACGGTATCAGTGTTTCTGACTATGATACTCTCCATCTCTCGCAATGATCTTAATAGGAAGCTTCCTAAGTAAAGGAGATCCATGACCATCATGAGAATTGGATTCCCATATAATTCTCTTAGAGTCTAGATGCCAGAAACCCCATTCTCTCACTCCCATGTGATCAGGATAATCAAGAAATGCGGTCACTCAACAATATTTCTTGAGATAACTGTAGAACACTGAGCTGGCAACTAAAGTTAGATCAGGAAATAAATGGTTTTTCAGAATCACAGGATCTGATTTGGGAGAAGCCGTTGTATCCAAACTATGCCTGACAAATCCAAAAGCTGATCGTTCACCTGATATAAAACTACCAACAAATATTTAACAACTGACTCTCTGGGGGAAAAAAGTATGCACAACACAGTTTTGAGGGGTTTTTTTGTGGGGGAGGTAATTGGGGTTAAGTGACTTGACCAGGGTCACACAACTAATAAGTGCTTGAGGCTAGATTCGAACTCAGGTCGTCCTGACTCAGAGCTCTAGTCACTGTGCCACCTAGCTGCCCCTCATAGTTTTAAATTTAATCTGCATTGTCAGCGTTTTATCCATCACTTTCTCAAATCTGGACAGTCAACAAAGCAATAAATCAATCCGTAGCATTTGTAAGCTTCTGAGGTTTGGATGTTGGCACAAAAAGGGCAGCAAAGAACCTACTTAGTCCTGCTGCTACCTGGTCTTTGAAATATTTGAAGACAATCATCTTATCATCCCCATCATCTCTTATCTTTGCTAAACATTCTTGATTCCAGCAATGGATTGTCATATGGCATGGTCCCCAGTTGCTTGACTATCCTTGTTACTCCCCTCTGAACATGCTTCATTGTCTTTCTTTTTCATTGTTCAGAATGGAGGAGGGGAAGGAGAGAAAAGAGGCATTTATATAGCAACTACAATGTGCCAGGCATTGTGCTAAGTACTTTTATTTTTTTTAAATTGTTTATTTTGTTTTTAATTTATGGAGTAAAACAAACTTTCTGTATATTTAAAAAAAAGATTGCATATAAAATTGCAAAATCTATTATGTACAGTTTGCTATTTCTTTTAGATATATAATAAAATTATCATGTAAATTTTTGATTCCCTCCATGGCTACCCTTAGACATAGATATGTACATATGTAAAATTATTCTGTTCATACTTTTATTTATCAGTTCTTTCTCTGGAGGCGGATAGTGTCTTCCTTTATAGCTAAGTGCTTTTACAAATATTATCTAATTTGAGCCTTGTAGCAACCTGGGAGATAGGTGCTATGATTTTCCCCATTTTTACAAGGCAAGGCAAACAGAAGTTAAATGACTAATCCAGGGTCACACAGCTAGTTAGTATTTGAGGTTGGATTTGAATTCAGGTCTTTCTTCTTGATTCCAGGTTCGGTGTTCTAGCCAGTGTGCACACATAATGGAGAACAAAAGTATGGTCTGCCCAAGGCAAAGAATGGAAGAAGCATATGTCCCTTGTTTTAGAAAAACACTAGGGTAGGCATTATTTCTTGTGTGCCCCAACATTTTGCCATCACTTTTTGAAAATGTCATTTCCTTGAATTTGCTACGGGCTATCCGTGGTTATCTCTACTGTAGCGTCTCACTCAGTCCTGTCCACTTTAAGTGTGCCCCAGTTCTCCAACTTCCAAGATTGATACTTGACCAGAATTTAAGTTCTGTGGTTACTCCTTCTGGGTTACTATACTACTTATGGAAAAGGAATTTTTTTTTTTTGGTTCATTATATAAATAATATGTAATAAATTGAGATGGAGGCTCAGAATTTAGTTGAAAGATGTGAAAATTTTTAGCAATTAATAAGGAAATATCTAAACATACCCCAGCATTACTTGAGAATTTATAATAATGAGATTAACTGTGAAAACCAGTCAAGTAGTTAAAAAATAACCTACAAATGAGCTTGGTTGACCCTTTGTACCTAATTATACGTTGGGACTCATCCTCCCATGCTAATTACATGTATCTCCATCATCTAGTTGTGTAGTTAAGGGTATTCTATCAGATAGTTAGATATAAATGATCAGTAGGAAAGAGGAAAAATAGTAAGGAAAACTAGAAAGGGAAGAAATCAATAGACCATAAGAAAGAATTAGAGGACAGATATAATAAAAAAATATAGTAAAAAAAAAAAGTCCTATGAATAGGTAGAAGAAATTAAAAAACTGAAAATACCACCCACATTTGCCATGAAAAGATTCATTTAGATGTTAAAATTTTTTTGACTATTGAGATCTTTGTTTTGGGATCACTTTATTTCCAAATACATCCTTTCCCTCTTCACTACTCAGAGAGCCCCCCACCTTTAATCAAAGAACAGAAAAGGATGAGAGGAAAAACAAGTCAGCAAAACTAACCAACACATAACTAAGCCCAAAAGTTATAGAATGTTCCATGTTCATAGTTTCTCACTTCTTCAAGGAACAAAGGAAAGTGCCCAAAATTTATATTTTTAAAGAAAATTAAGTATCATTATGTCTTTCAGTCCTCAAGCCTCCCTCTGTTCTTTTTTTTTTCTGCCATGATGAATTTCATGTAAGGTAAATGGTTGGAAGTGAAGTGATTTAAAGATGCAGCCTTGACTAATCTTATTTTTATCTACTTGTATTCTTCTAGGGAATCTAATTGGAATCCCTATTGATTTGCTTCATTTCCTGTAATAAAAAAGTATTAAGAATTGGAAGGAAAGAATAGGAAGCAGTGAGATAGGGCAATATTTCAGTTTAATAAATGCATGATTATTTCTGCAGCCAAAGCAACAGAAAAGCTTTAAAATGAATACGCTCTAAGCACTGCTGTGGTTTGAAGGATCAATTGAAAATTTCCTTTTTCATTTGGAATAAAAAAAAAAAAGCAGCATTTAGAAGATTTCCAGGCAGGAGAGGAAGTCAATTACACTTCATAGCCAAGGTGGGTGACGATGGACATTTAAGTCTCAAAGAATAATTAGATAACTGAAAATGTATTTGGACAGCTGATTCCAAGAGTTTTACAGCCAGCAAGCCATGACACCAGGCTCGTGCATTCCTGCTTGATAGCCTTGTAGAGTGTGCAACGAAGTTATTGTTTGAGGTCTTTATAGAAAGCCAGATCAATTTTCCACGCTAATGAAGGGCAGCTGAAACATAAGCATTCTCAAAATAAATTTACCTTTGACTTTGAAACTTATATTTGATTGTAGATGTAGTTGATGTTCTGGGAACTCACTTCAAAGGAAATCACTTTTAAGACTTGAGGGAGTGGAGGAACTCTTCCCTGTAAAGGGGATTTGTTCATGGGGCAGGGAATTGGGCTAGAAAAGTTTCTGCTCTCACATTCTACACATTTATAGGAAGTTGTCTAGTTTCTTCATCCTCTCTCACTGCTTACCTCCTAGCTATAACTTATTCCATGTTGGAAATAGATATTATCACTTTTAATGCATAGCATGAACCTAAAGAGAGTAAGATTAACTCAACATTCCATCTCGTTTCCTTACCATTGCTTAGTCTGGAAGGCATTTTGCTCTCACCTCAACCATCTTTCAAGGCTCAGCCCAAATGCCATCTCCTATAGGAAACCTTTCCTCACCCCCGACCAATAAAGGCATCTTCTCCCTTATCTTCTATTTGCTTGTCTGTATAAGTATTGTATTCTCCAGTAGAAAATATATTCCTAGAGGTCAGGCATCATTTAACATTTTTTTCTTTACTCTGTCCCTAAGTGCCTAGCACAATGTCTTACACATAGTAGGCACTTAAAAATATTTGTTGAATTGAATTGCAAATCTTCCTGGAGCAGTGGAAATAGTCACGCATCTTCATTTCAAAGGACTTTCTTACTCTGCTGTTCATTTTTAAAAAACATGACGTTGAATAGTTGATTTTAAAAACACAGCTGCAACAGTCAGCTAACTTTGCTAAACTAATAAAGGTTTTGTTTTTTGAACATCTTATGGATACAGACTAAATGTTTTTTGAATTTGGAATGAGGCTCTCATCAGGGCAATTAGGTGGTGCAGAGGATAGAGTACCAGACCTGAGTTCAAATGTGACCTCAGACACTATTGAGGTGACCTTGGGCAAGTCACTTCATTCTGTTTGCCTTAATTCCTCATCTATAAAATGAACTGGAGAAGGAAATGGCAAACCACTCTAATACCTTTGCCAAGAAAACCTCAAATGGAGGCATGAAGAGTTGGACATGACTGAAGCAACTGAACGACCACAACCTAGTTATGGAAAGTTCAAGATGATACTAGCAGAAGTAATTTTTAAAAAAATTTATTTTAATTTCCATTCAGAATTTCTGCAATATCCCAAAGGACATGTGAAGTTACCAATTTTTTTGGGGGGGGATTTGTAGCATCTAATAATGAAATATATCTCCATCTTTTCTGCAGAGATCTATGTGTCAGAATCGATGACAATGTCAGCCTTGGTCACTCTACTGACTTTCATTTCAGGGGAGATTCAATGGGTGTGTGTGTGTGTGTGTGTGTGTGTGTGTGTGTGTGTGTGTGTGTATCTAATGGGGTTATTATCTGGAAATTATCTGTCTTTATTTATTTAGTTAGTTATTTTTGGCAGGGTAACTGGACTTGTGATTTTATTGATACTGGGATCTCCTTGGGAAGGAACTCTGTCTGTTTAAGCCAAAAAAAAAAAAGCATCTATCGAGTCACCTAGCATCTTAGAGAGCAGTCTCAGGCACTAAGAGTTTAGCAGCTTGTCCATTGTTACACACAGCCAATATATGTCAGAGGCAGCTTGTGAGCTCAGGCCTTCCTGATTTGGGGCCAACTCTATTGATTACACAATGCTTTCTCAATCTGGAAATAACACCGATGTAAAAATAAAAAGGTGTGGTGAAAACTTAAAATAATCATCTTATCTTTTATGACAATGCATTATTTTAAATTAGCTCCTAAGAATTTAACATGCTTAGAGCCTGTTAGTTCATTTGAATGAATGCATAATTGGAATGGCACAGAAAGAAGCATATTCCCTAAAAGAAAAGGGATCTACTCTCAACCTGTTCCAGGTGTTTGATACCCACAGGGCAACTGGTTCAAAGAATGTACTCTCTGCTTGTTGGGAGAAGCAACCTTGGGTCACTTAACCTCACTGCTCCTTAGTTTTTTCATCTGTAAAATGAGAGATGGTCTTTGAGGTCACATCCAATCCTAGATCCTTGGTCTATGGAATATATAGCTAACAAAAGGAGGTAAGAATGTATTTGCCAGGTGTCTTGTGAGTTTAATCAAAAAGGCTTTAAACTAAAATGAAAAGAGGAGGGAGAAGGCTGATTTTTTATATCCCCCACATTCAGATACTGGAGGATGGCCTTAAAGAAGGAAGAGGAATGAGTGCTGGGAAACCCCCAAATTCATAGGAGACAAAATTCAAGAAAGAGCTCATTGGCAAAACAATTGGCCTAGTGTTCATACACAAGTGCTCAAAGTCTAGGCAAAAAACAAGAGGAACTGGAGTTCCTAATTCTGGGGAGGGGGAACAAATTAGACCTAATTTCATCACTGAGACTTGGTATGATGAAACCCCATGACTGAACTGTGACTTAAGTCACTGGGCACACATGAACCATACATCCTTGGTTCCTGAGAGAGAGGAAAGATATGATTATTGAGTGATGTTTGACAGATCACAGAAAATGGGCAAGGCACCAGAAGGTTGGAGAAGGGTAGATAGTGTTTTTATTTTTTAAAAAAAAAAAGGGAAAAAAAGTCTCTACCAACCATATACCAGTAAGCTTGACATAAATTCCTAGGAAAATTCTATAAAAGATCATTAAAGAGATAGTTGGTAAATATCTAAAAATTAGATTTTAAGTTCCCTGAGTGCAGGGACTGTCTTTTGCCCTGTTTTTTTTTTTTTTATGTCTCCAGCATTTTACCCAGTGCCTGGCACATAGTGGGAACAAAATAAATGTTGATTGATTGTGATTAAAATAAAGAGAAGCAGTAATCAAGAGCCAGTATGGCTTTACACAGGACAGAAGGTTCTTCTGTTTTTTTTTGACAAGATTACTAAAGTTAACAGATTAGGGAAATATGATAGTCATAGTTTACTTAGATTTCAGTGAGGCTTTATATGAAGTATTTCATACTATTATTGTAGATTCAATAGAGAGATAAAGTTTAGAGGATAATAGCATCAGATGGAGCAAGAACTGGATCAGACGCAAAGAATAGTTATTGATGGTTCAATGTTAACAAGGGAGAAATTTTTTGGGGTAGTGTCCCAGGGGTCTATGTTTGACCCTTATGCTATTTCACTTTTTTTTTAAATCAATGACTTGGGTAAAGGGACAGATTGTATGCTTACCAAATTTACTGATGGCACAAAGCTGAGAGGTAGCTAACACAGAACTAAGCTCTGAAAAGATCTTGATGGAGAACCATGAAAAATCTTCTTATGGGATGAGAGTTTATAGGAATTAAATGTAAAGTCTTGTACGTGGGTGCAAAAAATCAACATCGCAAGTGTAAACTGTGAATAGATAGCAATTTTGAAAAGGCTCTAGCGGTTTTAGTGCCCTACAGACTCAGGATAACTCAACTCAACTTGGGTTAAGTGACCCAAGATTGCCTCTACCAGCAATGACTCATTGTTATCACATAACAATGTGATATGGTAGAAGAGAAAATGATCTGGAACTATATTGAGAGGGCCACAGTTTGAATGACAGTCACACTGTACTCTCCACCCTCATCAGACCTCATTTGGAGTGTTATGGTTGGTTTTTTGTGGCAAGAATGACATTGTTAAGCAGGAGAGAGTCTATAGGAGGAAAATCAAGTTAGTGATAGGTCTTAAATCTGAGGCACATGAAGACTGATTGAAATAAATGGGCATGTTTAGCCAGAAGAAAATAAGATTCTGGGAGGGAATGATAGCTGTGCTCAAGTATTTGAATGGCTGTCATGTAGGAGTCGTAAGATTAGACTTGTTTTATTTGGCCTGAGAGGGTAAAACAAGTAGCAATGGATGGACATTGTACAGAGCAGAGCATCATTTTAGATCTGATGTTAGTTAAAACTTCACAACAATTGGAGACATTCCAAAGTAGAATGAGCTGTCTTAAGAGGTGGTTTCTCTTCCTTGGAGGTTAGACAGTTACTTGCAGATTACATTGTAGTTGGAATTCCCTTCATATATGAGTTGGAAGAGACAACCACCACTGTGCCTTGAACTCGCACATTCTGTGGTATCTAAGGTCCCATTTTCCTGTGGACTTGTTCTCTGTACTATAGTATTTCAAATAGGCAGGGGCCTTGACATTAGTACTTCTCTGACTCTCCTTCCATGCCTCCTAATCCTGTGGCCATCTAATCCATACTCTTCCATAAATCCACCCAATGAGGTAAATCTAATTATTTTAACATCTCAAGGGTACTACAGCACCATACTTAATCTTTTCTTTTAATTAAAAAATTAGCAGACGTTTATTTGACCTACCTCCCACCTTCTCTCTCCTTATTTGAAAGGAGAAAAGAAAAACCAAACCCTTGTAACAAAGATGAGTAGTCAAGTGAGACAAATTCCTTCATTGACCATGCACAAAAATGTTGTACATATTTGTGAGCATTTTGCTCACTCCTGTTGGAGTGCTGGCATCTACTTGCCCCCACTATTATGTCCATGGTCTTCTTTGTTGCTTAGCATTTTGTCTTCTCAGACTGTGGTGTTCCTAGGCTCCCAGCTGTCATCTGGCATCACTGAGGGAATAAAAGAATTTAAGGGACTTTATAATTCCAGTAAAATATGCTGTATTAGGATGGCCTTTGATTGACAAAAGGCAAACATGGCTATCATTTTTTGGAAGCATCTTAGTTAGGGGTATATGTGGACCAGCCATCTATATTTTAAAGACTACTTACGTCAAGGATAGCATCTGAAACTGATGAATAATTCTCAACCTTCGACTTCTTATGTCATTAACCAAACTGGTCAGTAGATGGCACCCTGAGCATCAAATATAGTCATTCATGCAGACATTATTTATCTCAATGTTTCTTTCAAAAAATTAAGCAAAACTTTCACTGAAATGCAGCAGTATTTGGACAAGCAGGTTTATTTAACTTTAGTGCCTTGTTATTAGAAACATATATATGTATGTGTGTGTGTGTGCGTGTGTGTGCTTGTGGCTGAGCACACACACATACACACACACACTCTGAGGATGCTATTATCAAACCCTAAAGTTCTGGAAACTACGCTTGTTGGTTAAAATGGGCCATAAACCTTTGCCATATTATTTTAAGGCAGCTTTTTTCTTTATACCTCTTATTTATATGATGGTTCTCCCAACTTAGGGATTAATGGTTAGATATCTTGGTTGCTATAAACCTCTGAAGAATTTCTTCCCTGAAAGTGTCTCCTCTGGCCCCCACAGGGACACATGGATGAGAAAGGCAGAATTCCTGCTAATGATCAGAGCGGCCGGGGATGGCTATAGAGAGAAGATGAGAAGATTAGCCAACAGATGGATTAGAGCCTCCCCCCAACCCCCAGATTAGTGGTTGGATTTCACAGCAGGAAGATACCCTCAGAGCCCCATGGTGAGATGTACTGTTGACAACAGTCAGAACAGAAGGTCTCACTTACCCAAACAAACCATCAGTCTGGGGGGGAGGGTGTTGAGGGAAAGCCTAAACAGAAACACAGTGGCTGAATTTTTTTCAATCTCTTTCCACTCCACAATCCTATGTGAACCAGCAACTGAAATTGTTTTTAACCATGATATAGACTGATGTCTTGTAATTAATAACAAAATTTCTAGCATTTACCCAGTCTTTTATATGTATAGGCAAAGTCGGTAACTGTCTATATGTGGTGGTAAAAGATCTGAAGAGTTACAATATTTCTTCTACCCACCTTATTGAAGGACCTAAACTTCATAATGCTAACTCTTTGGAGATTAATTTAAAAAGCTATGATTACCTCAGATAACAACACTAACTGACATTTAATATAGAGCTTACTATATGCCATGTACAATGCTAAACCCTTTTCAAATATCTCATTTGATACTCACAACAACCCTGGGAGATAGATATCATTATCTCCATGGTATAGAATGAGAAAATGGAGGCAAATAAGGGTTAAGTGGCTTTCCTAGCGTTGCACAAATAGTAGGTGTCTGACATAGGATTTGAACTTAGATCTTCCCAACTCTGCTCCCTCTGCTTTATACACTATCCCTATAACAACTTAAACTAGTTTTAGTTATTCATCACTTAGCTTCAGATTAATTCATCAGATCTTTTGATCGCTAAGTTTGCATTCAGCAAGAATGTGAGGGATAGTCTGGAAGCCTGAAGTCGGGCAGCTCAAAGCCATGTCTACTTTGGAATCCTAGGTGAAGGTGGTAGGAACTGAGACTCAGAGAAATTAAATGACTTGTCTCTAGCTCCTAGTGCCTCCTTTCCAAAAAAGTAACCTGTATTTATTTGGTATGTATTTTATAGATTCTTACTTATATATATGTTGCTTTCCCCAATAGAATATAAGCTTTTTGAGGGCAGAGAATATTTTATTTTTGTATTTGTATCACTTAACACAGTGCCTGACACATAGTAGGTATTCAATATCTGCTTTTTGATTAATTGATAGCTCAAGACCCCATAGGGTGATTATAAGTAACAATTTAATTCAATAAATATTTATTAAGTACCTACAGTGTGTAAGGTACTAGGGATATAAAACAAAAAAAGATCCCTCTTTTCATGGCGTTTGCATTTGATTGGGGTGCAACATGCAGATGAATATAGTAGCATAAAAATGACAAGGGAGAGCCTGTCTACAACTGGGGGACTGGAGAAAAAATTTTCAATAAAAAGATGACACTGAGCCTTGAAGAATGATAAAGATTCTGAGAAATGGTAACCAAGGAGAAAGTACATTCTAGGCATGGCCATCAACTTGGACAAATACTCAGAGACAAGATATGGGATGTTGTGTACAGGGGGCAGCTAGTATTCTAATTTAGCTGGAACATAAAATTTTTGAAGATTAGTATGCAGAGAAACTGGAAATGTAGTTAGGAACCAACTGTGGAGAGACTTAAATGGAGAGCTTAATAGTGCATATTATAGCAGAGGCAATGGGGAGCCATGGAAGGTTTCTGAGCAAAGAAAAAAAAATGTTGTTATTTAGTTAGGATTCAAATCCAGATTCTCCACATTTAATTCTATCTTCTTTTAATACACAAATCACAATTTTACTTAGGGCTGGTCCTGTACAATATACAATAAATTATATTTTATATATTAAATATATAAATATAACAAAATATATTCTATATTACTGGTATTCTAAAAATGGTGATTTCACCTAATATGCTTCTCTGAAAGCCTGACACACAAATATACATGCTCATATATCTATACACACATATGTAGGTATGTATACATGTAGAAATACTAAACGTCCTATGAATGATTCTCTACACCATCAGGGGACATTGCAATATGGTCTGATTCTCTTGTTAGGATATTCTTTCAAGTAGTACATTTCAGCCCCTTGAAGGTATTACTCAATGTCAGATGACATATGCTGGGATAAAAGACAGTGTCTGCTGCTTTGGTGAATAGCCTTTTAGGTACCTGCTGGCAGTTTTGGCCCCAGAGCTGATATTGTTTTCAGAGACCAGGATGCTTTAACTAAGGGTGTAGAAACAAACCAGGTGAGCCTACCTAGATGCAGTCACTTTACATTGGGAGGAAAGGAGGTTTTAAAATCTGTAATCACCTTACTGCCACTACGGAGAGACAAGTTCTGAGTCTTCTTGGAATTTTTATCAAGTTGAACCAAGTTTGGTTCAGCCAGGTTGGTTTGGGAGGCTACATGACATTGATCTGGGGTGTTTCAGAATCAGCTGGAGCCCCAGGAAGGAACTTTAAGGAGCAATATTATCTGAATGGCATATAAGGCTCAGGGCTCATCAATATGGTTTGGAAAACTGTCGCATCTCCTGTGGGGGGCACCAGAATGTTAGGGACTCTTACTTCAAGCATACCACCTTGAAGATTTTTAGGGAAAGTTGATAAATTGGGGAGAAATGACTTTCGAGGGGTTTAGGGACCATCCTTTCCTGAAATGATCATTTTTTTTTAATGAGATCAATGATGGTCTTGGTGTGTAAGGAATGAAACAGAGGGAAAAAAGGAAGAAAAAATAGAGTCTTGTTGGCTTCTGTTGAATTAGAAATATGAGGAGAAAGAAATATTAGCATTTACCAAATGGAAACAGAACAGAGTCTGGGAGGAAAGCAGTTTTATTTTCAATTTTCCAAGTGGGTATTTCAAATCACAGACCATAAAAAGTAATCTGAGGACCATTGAATAGTTATTTGATGGGGTTCCTGTAGCCAGAATCACAAAAATAGAGACTGTGCCATCATTCCCCCAAACAGTTTAAAGTCATAACCATAACAATAATTCATAAGAGAGCAATACATTTTAGTGTATGGACTAGTGTTTGGTACTTAGGACTTTTTGAAGGGGGTGGTGGAAAGGAAGGGAAAAACATGCCCCATTGCACCTAAATGGAAGAAATAAGCTATCCTGGATTCTTCTCACCACAACAGCAGGGAGAGAGCTGTGAACAAGACTGGACCATGGCTTTAGCTACTTATAGATGCATCTGCAGAATTGGGAAAGAAATACTTGCATCGCATCCCCTACTGGCAACGGACATTTATTACAAACTTCCTTCCTATGTGGCAGGATGAATTGTTGCTAAAACAAATGCTGTGGAAACTTTAAAATGTAAATGTAACTGTAAGCTAAGACTGTCATTCTAAGGCTTTCTGGGACAGGAGAAGGCTAATTGGTGTAGTGTGAGGGGTACAGGATTTGAAGTTACGAAGATCTTAGTAGCTGTGTGAGTGTGGGCACATTAGCTTCCCCCAGTTTTCTTACCAAAACAACTAGGTAGTACCATAGTGCACAGAGCGCTCAGCCTGGATTCAGAAAGAGTCACCTTCTCGAATTCAAATGTGACCTCAGACACTAGCTGTGTGATCTTGAGCAAGTCACCACTTTAACCCTGCTTGCCTCAGTTTCCTCATCTGTAAAATGAGCTGGAGAAAGAAATGGCAAACCACTCCAGTATCTTTGTCAAGAAAATCCCAGATGGGGTCCCAAAGAGTCAGGCAGGAGAGAAACAACTGAATAGCAACAGTTTCCTCATAAAATAGGAGGATTAGAATTATTGGAGTACCTTTTTTCCAGGATATTTTGCAAACATTAATGCATTATATAAATGTCTTCTATTATTATTCCCCTTCCCTTCTGTTGACGCCAATGAACCAAGACTGACCGTTGACCTAACTGTAGGCTCCTGCAAGGGGGTGATCTATGATACCCTCCAATATGTTGGAGGCAAAGTAGTAGCTAGGTTGCTAAAGCAATTCCACTGTCCATCCACAGGCTACCCACCCGCTCCTAGCTTCCTTTCCTTCACAGTGAAAATAGGGACCGAAGGAGATTAATTTCCTTTAAAGATAGTAGAGTTTTGTTTTGTTTTTACTTTGTTTCCCTTGTATGTTTTCATTATAATCTTGTCCAAACTTCCTCTTGGAAGTATGTCTGCTCAGTCATGAAATGCTTGAGCATCTGGACGTAATTGGTGAGTGTTTTTGTTTGCTTGGAAGGTAAGGCCAAGGGGCCAGGACTCCGTCTGAGCTTAGCATTCCACGCTGCTCCATGGAACTGCATGGGTAAGGTAGCACCTTCCATTTCCCCTTATTCTCAGACGAGGGGGTCTCAAAAGAATTTCTTTAAGTCTCCTTGGTGCATTAAACTGTGCCAGGCTAATTCTGGGAGAGATCTGTTCCTTCGTGGAGCCTTGAGTTCCTTGAGTTTTGTGGCTGGACAGTGAATTTGGGTTTTGACTTCCCACCCTGGTCAAGCAAAGAAATGAAAAAAAAAATCCTATTGGATGTAGTACAGAGATCCTCTGACAATTAATTGTTTCTACTCTTGCTATAATGAATTGAATCTTTATTTGTTCTTAGTCCCTGGGAGTCACCAGCAATGTGGATGCTCAAATCAGGGGAGATCAATCATCTCAATAGGGATTTAAAACTTTATTGGAAAATTTGACTTAAATATAGGATTTATAACAACAATTTTCACAATTTATCTCCAGGCTAGTTTTGAAAAAATCCCACCACATGAAAGGTTGGATAGTTAGAAACTTCTGTAGTCATCATCATTTTAAACAGCAAAACGAGTTCTATTATTTGGTGTCTAACTACACCCTAAGCCAAGGTTTCCACTTCATCTATTGTCTCCCTGAAAATTCTTTGTTATGTTCTCCTATTCTCTTTTGCTCATACCATCTGCCCTTCCTGGAATGTTTTCCATATTCTACTCAACTTGTCTAAACCTTGCTCATCCCAACTTAATCATGTAAGGTGTGTGTGTTGCTTGCCCATATAGGTTATGTGTATGTGCACATGGGTTTGATTAAATGGACCTCACAGGGAGGCTTTAATGCCTTGGGAATCTTGCCCTCCCCTTTCTGGAGCAGGAATCATGAGTCTGATCATGTGGTTTCCCTCAGACAAGGGGTACAAGACTAGAATTATATCTATATTGCTAAATATTGCCAGTATAGACAAAATGATTTTTTTCCCCTTAGGTTCAAGCTTGTGTTCCTGGTCATCATCCCTTGAAGAGGAAGGAATATATTGAACTTATATCACAGGCTCGGTTCCTTTCCATCAAATACTAGTTATAGACAAGACCATTAAATATAGTGAAGAACAAATAAACATTTTTATCAAAGCAGATAGAAAGCAGAAATCAGAGAAGTTATTCAGATAAGAATATAAAATAAGCAGAGTAAAGGAGATGTCCCTTTGGGAGCAAGGTATCTCAGTTCAACAGAGAGAGAGTCTCTGATCTCACTGCAGGGGAAATTTCCTCAAGTCTTTTGAAAAGCAAGCTGGAAATTAGGCATGTGTTGAAGCACTGGGTAGTTTACGTGTCTGCCACTTGCCAAAGTCTTCTCTGTCTGACTCTCTGTCTCTATCTCTTTGTCTTTCTTCTCCCCTAAAAAAAATCTGGAACCAGAGTCATACATATTCTCTCTAAACAGGAAGCAAGAAGGTTTTTTTTCCTCTTGATCTGCCATGCCAACTTTGCTCCTCACACTGGAATGCAATGAGCAATCATCCTTTCCCCCAAACTGGAATCATGCATAGGCAATAAGAGACAAAGCATCCCTGGGCAATTCAGGTTCTAATCATAACAATGGAAATTGTGTAGAACTTTCAAGTCAGCAAAGCATTTTTATATGCATTATTTCATGAGCATCACAACAACTCTGTGAGATACGTATTATACATTTAAAAAATACTCATTTTCAGATGCAGTAACAGGCAATTTGCTATGTTCATGCATCTAATAAGGTCAGAGATGAGAATTAAATTTGGGTCTTCCTGATTTGAGGCCCAAGATTCTAGTCTTTTTGCCACTTGAAGTCCTGTTTCTTCCCTAAAACCCTCTCCATCCACCCCAACTCATAGCAACTTTTCTCTCCCTGAAATCCTATAGTACTTTTTTCTCTCGAATACTTATTTGGCATTTACCAAATACTTGCTATTGCTGGGATGATGAGTGTGTATACACACACACACACACATACACACACACACACACACACACACATCTGCTTCTTTCTCCATCACCCAATTATGCTCTTAGATGGCTAGATTATAAACTCCCAGAGGTCAGAGACTACCAACCAAATCACCTGATCCAGTGTCTTGCACATAGTAAATTTAAATGAAACTGTGATCCCCTCTGTTGGGATGTTACATCCAGTGAAACAGATCAGAACACACCCATGTCTGCCCATCTTGTGTATTTCTCATCTGGTTCCCCTATAAGTTGGGTCATGGTGGGGAGGGTCAACTCAATCTATTGCAGGCCTTCCTCACGTTTTCTTAACATCAACTGGCTACCAATGGAGCGTGTGGGCCATCCACCTGTCTTCCCTTTCCCTCACCATGTGACCAGCCCATATTCTTTTCCTGTTATACATTTTATTGTGGCGTTTTAGGAACCTAATCGGCCAAGAAGTCCTCCAACTCATTTTACAGATGAACAAACTGAGAGACAGAGAAGTTCAGTGATTTTTTTAAGGTCACGGATCTTTTACTGTAATTTTTCTTCCAATTTCTTCATTGGCTATATGGTATATTGGTTATATGCCATTACCCTCTGTGTGGTCTTCTTCAGCTACAATTCTTTGGAACATATTTGCATCAGAGCTATTATACAGCAATACCAGTAGAACATCATTGTTTAAAAAAAAAAGGTAGACTTTTGTTTCTGGCAGGAATTTGGGATCATTAAAGAATCCTTGCAATTTCCTGGACACAATCCAGCTCCTTCTCTTTCTCCCCTTCAATTCTTAGCCATAGTTGTTGTGCATTTGTATTATAGTTCTCAGATATACACACAATGCACAGCTTTAATAACTATTTGATTGGTTTATGTTTTAAGAAATACTCTTGTCTTCTGGCTCCTCTCCGGGTCTTTAAAAGTCCCATTCACTTCAAATTTGCTACATGATTTGTATGCTATTAAGGTCTTTATTGCTTCTCCTCCTCCTTCTTCCTTCCACTACAGGGGCTGCTTGGATAGTACCTATAGGTCTAGCTTAATGTATGATGCATAGTATATAAAAAAAAAATAGTTGAGATCCTAGACTGTGTTCAGCATAAAGAAGTTTCATTTTATTCTTTGTTGCTACTTTGTAGCTGAAAGTTCCATTCTAAAGTTGTTTGAACCATGCAGTTGAACTATGGCTGGTGTAATGAAAGGAATTCATTCACATTTCTTTTGCTCAAAGTATCACATGGAAGATGGAAACATATACTTTAATGCGAGTGGCACCGTTCCTAGGTACTGAAGGAAGGGTTTCTAGACTTTTGCTAAATTTAAAACTTGAATGATGATGCCGTAGTATAAACTTGATTGAGGCAGATCATGTTGTGAAGAATCTTTTAATTAAAAAGAAAGTTTCTTTCCTTTTCCAGTCTCTATAAACTCCATGGTGGTTTTCCTTGGACTTTAAAGAATGAGAGTTGAGGGGGTGGGAAAGGAATTTCTGCATTTAAGAATTAATTATTTGTTGAACAAACTTGGCCATGGAGAACAAATAAGAGCCTCAGCCCTCTTCTTTGCAGAGGTGGAGGACTATGGGTATGGAACACTGAATACACCATCAGAAGTTTTTGATGTGTTGGTTAGTTTTGCTCAATTGCTTTTCTACCTTTTTTAAATTTTCTGTTAGAAGGCATAGATTTGGAAGTATAGATGATGTAAAACCAAAACAAATCATTTAAAATGAAAAATTACAAAAGGATCTATTGCTTCCATATGCTCCCTTCTTTGTATCAAAAAAGGGGACCTTCATTTAGAGTCCAATCAGTCTTGCCCTGTCCATGTTACCCAGATTATGTTGTTATATTTTTAAAGAAAGGACACCTTTTCATAATTTAATAAATTAGCTATGTGAATGCGTTCAATAGAATCATAGCTGCTCTTCTTGTTCCTTCCTCTACCTTTTGAAAGATTTATGTTAGTGCCTTTATTTTAGACTGTTTAAGAATTTGCATATATAGTAGTTTATTGTAATAGTAGACCACACCAAATTTCTCCCCACTTCATTCTATTTTCTCCTCAGCTACCAAAGTCATCTTTCTAAAGACCAGATCTGACTGTGGCGATTAACGCTAGTAGTTCCTTATTACCTCTAACATGTAAAATCAAATGTAAAATCCTCTGGCTTCACAAAACTCTACCTGGCTCCTTCCTACCATGTGTGTTTGTCCTTTGTGGCTGAAGAAGACCATGCCATCAGAAAAATAACGATGTGACTTGCACTTGACTTTGTTTTGAGTGAGGAAGGGCTTTGCAGGTCACCAGCCTCACTTCTTCTCCAGAGCCATCTGAATCCAGTGACCAGATATTCATCAGGAGATGACCCAGGATGAGGCAATTGGGGTTAAGTGACTTGCCCAAGGTCACACAGCTAGTGAGTGTCAAGTGTCTGAGGTGAGATTTGAACTCAGGTTCTCCTGACTCCTGCACTGGTGCTCTATCCACTGCACCATCTAGCCTACCATTTCAGTCTGGAATGCACTGATGTGATTCTTCTCTATGTATTCTATGATCCAGTGACACTGACCTCTTTTTTGAAAAGAAAAAAGCATTTTATTTTTTCCAATTATATGTAAAGACAATTTTTAACATTCATTTTTATGAAATTTTGAGTTCCAAATTTTTATCCTTCCCTCTCCTTTTACTAAAATGGTAAGCAATTTGATATAGGTTATTTATGTGCAATCACGTAAAATATATTTTCATATTTTTCATGTTGTGAAAGAAAAAACAGACCAAAAAGAGAACAACATGGAAAAAATAAAGAAAGTGAAAGCAGTATGCTTCCATCTGCATTCAGAGTTTATCAGTTCTTTCTCTGGATGTGGATAGCATTTTCCATCATGAGCCTTTTGTAATTGTCTTGGATCATTGTATTGCTGAGAAAAGCTAAGTCATTTATAGTTTATCATTGTATAATGTTGCTGTTACTGTATACAATGCTCTCCCTGGTTCTGCTCACTTTACTCAGCATCAGTTCCTATAAGTCTTTTAATGTTTTTCTAAAATCCACCTGCTCATCGTTTCTTATTACACAATAGTATTCCATTCTATTAATCTACAACAGCTTGTTCTGCCATTTCTCAACTGATGAGCATCCCCTCAATTTCAATTTTTTTTACCACCATAAAAAGATCTGTTATACACCCACCCACTGACCCCACCCATCCACCCACCCACCCACCTACCCACACACACCCACACACACACACTTTGACATGGGTCTCATTATTCCTGACTCTATGTCTTTTCTCTAGCTGTCCTCCATGCCTGAAATGCTCTCCCTCCTGGATTCCTTCAAGTCCCAGTTCAAATCCTCTCTTCTGTAAAGGGACCTTTCCTGATTGTACCTCCAGTCTTAGATTACCAACTCTTTACCCTGTATATATCTTCAAAATTTTTTGTTTATTTATTTTATTCTGAACTTAAATAAAACAAGCATTTCCATAACATAGTAGAATAGAAAAAAAAGATGATTGTACATGAAACTGAAATCTATTATGTATTTTTCTACATATATGATTGTGTGTATATGTATAACACATACACACATATGTTTCTATCTATCTTGTGAGTACATAGTTCTTTGCATATTATCTCCTCCATTAGAATATGAACACATTGAGAGCAGGGACCACCTCCCCTATTCCTGCCCCACCTCTGTCCTCCTCTTCTCCCACATCTCTCCTATTCCCCCCTTTCCCTATACTCCCCTTCCCCTAACTTTGTATTCCCAGCACTTACCACAGTTCTTGGCACATTGTATATATGATGACTAAATGTGTGTTGATTTGTCCCTAGACTCCTAACAGAATTCATTCTTCTTTCCAGTATATTCTATAGAATCTGTATCTTCTATAGAATCCAATGGGCTAGCCACATTGTTTGAATGCAAAATGTATACTTTCCAAAAAGACGGTTTTATGGAGAACTGGCAAGGGGCAGGCGATCGATCACAAGGTGGCCTGAAGAGGTGATACAAGGACACTCTCAAGGTCTCTCTCATGAAATTTGGATTTGACTGTGCAACATGGGAGACAATGGCACAGGACCACTCAGCATGGCATACCTACATCAGAAAGGGTGCTGTGCTCTTTGAGCAAAGCAAAATTAAGAAAGTACAAAGTAAATGCAGGATGCGCAAATTTGGGATATCCACCCCAAATATTCACACGGACTATCTGTGCCCAATCTGTGGTAGAGCATTCCTAGCTCATGTTGGTCTGATCAGCCACAGTTGGACACACGGAAATTTCACTTTATCATGGTGATGTCATTTTGGTCCCCTTCGAAGATGAAGAACAACAACCATAGAACCTGTGACTTACAACAAAGAATTCTTCTCTTACTTCTTTTCTATTTGTAGGATATAACTATTTCAGAGGTGTTTTAAATGCACTGATGTGTATACGTTGTCTTTAATGGAAGGTAAAGGAAAGATCTTTCGGAGGGTAATCTAGAAATACTGACGCAAGGAGAACAGACTTCTGAGACAAATAGTCTGGGTTCGATTCTCAGCCCTGGGCATGTCCTACTTTTGTGACCTTAGGGAATTCATTTAGTTTCCCTGTCTCAGTTCTAAGGTTTCTAAAATGAGGGGTTTGGACTATGTGACTGCTGAGATTCCTTAACCACTCAGAGATCTATGAGATCATGGAAACCCGGATCAAGGAAACAATAGCGCTAGATGGGATGTAAGATATAATCTAACATAATTCTTTTGTTTAATAGATGAGACAATTGATTGTCAGAGAGTTTGAATGTCTTGCCTATAGTTCTGTAGCTTGTGGGATTGGCAAAATTAGAAGCATTCATTGTCTTCTGACTTCTAGGTCAGTATTCTCTTTCCTATAACATGCTTCTTTTCCAAGGAATTCCAATTCACCTTACATTGTTTCCTTTGAAGTTAGCACATCTTTTTAATGTCAGTCTGACCTCCCTATTCATGAGGGGTATGCACTGCCAAGGAAAGAAGATGCTATTTTGGCTATCATACCCATAGGGTGACAGGTGTGGGGGCAAGTAGGGTCATAGTAATTCTTTAGCCCAGTTCTCTAAGATCAGCAATATAAGAGGGGAAGCTCTTCAGGTCACATTTTGTCATTCACACAGTCACGCATGGTAACCCTTGGGGAAGCAGGACAGATGATAATAATGCATAAAGAACTAACCTTGGTTTAATATTAAACGTCATGGTTATGAACTGTACTGATGGCTTAATCTTGCCATTTGGGGTAGCTGTTTGCTCCCTCTTGGAGCAGGTAGAAAAGTCCTTGCCAGGTGATACTACCTCAAAGCCAAGCCTCTTTCCCCCTTCTCAGGTGACTCCATAGCACCAGATGAACCTCTGTGGAAAGCAGGAAAAGGAAATGATTCTTTTAATCAACCACTCAATCAGTAAAGATTGAGTACCTCGTAGGTACATAGCATTGTGTTTGCCACTATGCAAGATGCAAAGAACTACCAACTATGGAATGTGAGTTCTAAGAGTTTATTGTCGGTCTGGGGGGGCACAGGAAAAAACAAAGACTAAATATCAGAATTATAGAATTTTAGGATCCTCAGTGGCCATCTAGTTCAACATGTACTTGAAAGGACTCTCCAGCATAAGATACCTAGGGAGTAGTTGCCCAACCTCTTGAAGATTTCCGATGAGGGGGGACTCTCTCTACTCTTGAACAGCTCTAATTTTTTTGGGGGGGGGCAATTGGGATGATGTGACTTGCCCAATGTCACAGAGCTAGTTAATGTCTAAGGATGGGTTTGAACTAAGTTCTTCTTGACTTCTGGGTTGGTGCCCTATTCACTCTACTACCTAGCCACACCCAGCTCTATCTATTTTTAAATATGTTTTTCTTGACTTTCTTCTCCAGGCTGTGCTCTGGACTTTCTTCAGCATGATCCTTGAAACCTCTTGATCTCAGAATTCAAGCTGTGGCATTCATACATTGGAAGAATCTTCCACTCCTGCATCCTCTTCTTCTTATTGGATGGCTCCTTCCAGATTTTACAGGACACCCAGGTCAGTCATGTCTCCTTGCAGAGGAATATACTCTGGACTTTCTGGACCACTCCCCTTTACATCTGCTACCTGGCTTCCACTCCATACAACAAGATATTTCCGAGTGTTTCCTCTCCTTTTCCTGTCTTGTTCTTCTGTTTTATCTCCCCTCATTTAATTGTGAGGTCTTTGAGGGCAGGGACTGTCTTTTCAAATTCATTTTTATTAATTTTAATGTAAGTAGCTAATAAATTAACTAATTTTTAAATTAATTTATTCATTTTTATTAATTTATTATGTCTTTATTGCTTAGCACAGTGTCTGGCACATAGTGGGGACTTAAAAACATTTATTAGATTGGACTGTTTTCTCTACCTTGCTCCCTTGTCATTATATCCCCCCTTTCCCTTCCTCCCTCTCTTTCAACTCCCTTTTGTGTGTTCTTTTCCTATCAGAATGTCAGCTCACTGAGAGCTGTTTATTTATTATAGTATTATTATATATTAATATATTTTAACTAATAATATTAATATGTTATTATATTATTAAAAGTTGTCTTTTATTCTGTTTATATTTGTACCAGAACCTCTCTTAATAGTCTTAGAGAAATTGTAGGAAGCAGGAATGATAGATGAATGGAGGAAAATTTCCAGGAGAAAAAAGTAGATCCTGAAAACTAAAGATAGTTTGTGAGCAATTATCAAAGAAAATGGTGACTAGTAAAAACCAACATAGGTTCACTAAGAACCAGTCATAGGGTTCATTTCTCATCTCCCCTCCAGAATTTCCTGCAAACACACACACACACACACACACACACACACACACACACACACACACACACGACATGATTGCACTCGCTTTGTACTCTCCTTGAGGTGGCTGCCTTCCCTTGAGCCAGCCCTTCAGAAGAGCCACTTCTTTCAGTAGTGAAGGATATAGCCTCTTCCATGGCCAAGAATAAAAGTAAGGGAAGGAAAAATAGATGTAGAGGTAATAATAAATATAATCCTGAGGGGAAAAAGAGTCTATGTTCAAGGAAGAAGGATGAGAGTATACCCAGGTGATCTAAATACTGGGAAATTATTTATTTGAAATAATGTGTTTTGATGGTATAAAGAGGTTATGTAATGTCAGAGGGAAATTAAGAAAACAGATTTGAATAAATGCATTGGATGTTACAGTCACTGAGATTACCAGGAAAACAAAGTTCATGTTATACTAAAATAAAATGCAGATGAAGCAAGAGGTCTCAAGGCAAATGGGAAACTTTTAGAGCAAATGTAAATCAAAGAGATACATTTGGTTTTGGCTATGATGACAAAATCCAGTTAGATAATACTGGGGATGATGGTGATGATACTTCTGATATCTAACAAGCTTTTTACCTTGAGATTTTTCTCAGGATTGTTAGACAATACTTTAAAGTATTTAGATTAAAAAACCTGATAATGCTGAATAACTTAAAATGAAATGTTAAACCCATTTTGTCTTTCTGGTGAATTGGATCTTCAATGGGTGGGTAAAAGACAATAACATCTGTTTGTTTTTTTAAAATGGATTACAATAAATTGATGTTTTGAATAAATTCTTTGCCATGTGATCATCATGGATTATGGCTAAATCCCTAGTTTGAATTTCTGTCTAATAAAAAAGGAATAGCCATGTCACATCATCCTCATTTTCATTTTTGATCAAGGATTTAGAGCTGGAAGGCATTTTTGAGATCTAGTCCAGATCCCTCATTTTGCAAAAGAAGAAACTGAGTCTCAGAGAGACTGAGTGATTTTAGCAAAGCTACACAGGAAGTAAGTGGCAAGATGAGTTTGAACATACCTCTCTTGACTCAAAATTCTGGGATCTTTAGAATCCCCAGGATGGCAGATAAGGCAAAGGCTATAGGAACAGCGAGTATTGGTGTCAGTGAGGTATTTGACAAAGGAAATTCCAATGGAACTCTTCATTGTCTTGATCTGGGCACCATAATTTAATCAATGAAGTTTGAAATGCTGCTCTCCCTGCCCCCACCTTAAATAGCCGTGTTCTTGGGCTCATATTTTGCTTTTAAACAATGAAAACTCTTTCCCTCAAAAACTGTAATTAAACTATGTTTGTGATCTTATTAAATAAGATAGGGAAGTAAGAGATAGATGTAACCACTAGGTAGGGTTCATAGCTGATTGAACAACACCCAAAGGGTATGGATTAGTAGATAAGAGGGAATTCTCTACTGCTGTGAGTCAGTACTTTGAATTTGGTTTTCTCTTGTTCATTTTTTTTTTAATCAATCATTTATCCTAATTGTGGAAGCTATAAAGCCTGAACGTTATTTCACTGAGTGACAGATTTAAACTCCAAGAAGTCCTTTGGAAGGCAGCATGGTGTAGTGGAAAGAATGTTGAACTTGAAGCCCAAAAACCTGTCTCTGCCACATATTATTGAAATGATCTTGGACAAATTCACTTAACTTCTCTGGGCCTCAGTTTCCTCCTATGTAAAATGAGGGAGTTGGACTTATCTGGAAAAATCTTTTCTAGTTATGGCATTCTGTGACTTTGGAACCATAAGTTTTAGCTGTTTTTCAGTCATGTCTGACTCTGTGACCCCAGTTGAGGTTTTCTTGGCAAAGATACTGGTGTAGTTTGCTATTTCCTTCTCCAGCTTGTTTTTATAGATGAGACAACCAAGGCAAGTAGAGTTAAATGACTTGTTCAGTGTTACACAGCTAATAAACGTCTGACGTTGGATTTGAACTCATGAAGAGGAGTCTTTCTGTTGCCAGATTCAGTGCTCTGTGCACCATGGTGCCACCCAGCTACCTCTAAGATGAGGCAGTGAGGAATCGTTACTCACTAATCTCAGTGGATTTGTGAGACTGGGGTTTCTAAGCAAGTAGGAAGTAAAGCAAAAAGTTCTTTATTCAGGTAGATACTTATGTGAAAGCATCTAAGTACTGTTAATAGCATCCTGCAGCTTTAACAAGAATTTCAATCAATCATAACAAAGGGCAATTTTAACATTAACTGAACTCCAGGACAGGGTAGACTACTTTATTTCAAGGACATGTATCCAGGACAAGATATTCTGCCCCTTTAAAGGAACAGGATGTATGCATTTTTCAGGTCATCCATAACTTCAATCCACAATCTTATATTTTTCCATAATATTAAAGTTTATCCAAAAAAGGGTGACCAGTGTGTAAATGAATCTGAAATGAGGACTACGTGAACAGCAACTGAGTTCAATTAGCATTTATTTAGTGTTTATGACAATGAAGCATAGAACTGTGTCCTGTTATGCTTAGAGAAGATCCCTGACATCATGAAACTTTTGGTCTAATTTGAGAGTTTGACACATCCAGAGATAAATATGATATGATAGAGTTGGACTAGCCTATGGAGAGCTAGTCCTTTGAAGATGTGGCGTATTCCCTATGTCATTGCAGTCCAAGTGACTATGTCACTTGGAAATTTGAAGGGAGTTAGCTTCTGGCTATGAAGACTCAAAGTTTGGTACTGTATGATGATGGTGAAACAACCTTCAAATTGGCTTTGGAGACCTACGAACTGACTTAGGAGTGCTGAGTTGTAAATGAACTTGCATACCAAAGGAGTAACCTCCCCATCGTTCTGTCCTTTGCATCCTTGATGAGGTAAGATTACTTTGAGCTGGTCCAGAGAGTGTTGGAGGATGAGTATCAGCCTTGTCTTGCAGATGGACATGACTGTTATAAGCACGTAACTGTGTTAATTCTCCTCTTATTTTAGGAGAATGAGTATTTTTAGATGGGAATGCCCAGGCAATCTTTTGAGTTCCAGAGACCCAGACATACTATAAGAAGTTCCATTAGTGGCAAATATTGGTAGCATGTAGCGAAGAAAGGAAATGGGGGCAGTGACTCTTAGATAAGGTTGGACTGTCCAACCAGCAAAGAATTAGACCTGAGGGGAATTTCACAAGGGAGAGAAGGTCTCTAGTGGTCCACATAGGAATAAACCTTTTTATTTCATGTATATACCTTACGCTTGAGTTCCCTATGGTTTTTTTTAAACTAGTGTTTATATGTGAGCCTCTTTGTTTTAAAGCTGCTGCTGGGACATCTCTCCCCTGGTAAAAACATCACACCAGATGGTCCCTATGTAATCCTGCTTCTGTGCAAACCCTGGATGATTTTGTAGAAAGATGGACAGCCTTATCCTAGGTGCTGCTGTAGGGAGAGGAAGATATTGGGAGAATGTTGAGAGCACTGCTAAGAACCTATGCAAGGTTGCAAGAGATTTCAGAGGCACCTGGAACAAGAAATTCCAAGGAGGCAACTGAGAGAGACTTTTGAATGGTAGACTGAGATCCTCCTGAGCATAATGGGCCCAACTCCCATGTGTGTCCTTGAATTCAAGGGTTCTGGTCTGCCATTCAAAAGGCAGTCTCTCTCTCTGTCTCCATCTCTCTCTGTCTCTCCCTCTCTGTTTCTGTCTCTCTCTGTCTCTCTCTGTCTCTCTGTCTCTCTCTGTCTCTCTTTCTCTCTCACACACACACACACACACACACACACACACACACACACACACATGCCTCCTGCAATGAGTGGACTCCATCCAGGACTGGACAGTTACTTTTCCCCCTCAGTGTTCCAGTATATCTTTAGTGGTTTGTGGGATCTCTTCCTAATACCATTGCTTGTAGTCACCCTAGCTATGTTTCTTCCATGTTAGGGGCCAGTGAGGAGCACCTGAATTCTATTTAGTCACTCAATACCAGGTAGTTTTTAACAAAGGAATATTTGTTTCAAATATATAGCAAGAATAAAATGTTTTACTCCACATCTCCAGGGCATACTTCCCCCTGTACAACCTTGGGCTCTTGGACAAAAAACTAGAAACTCAGCTCAGTCCTACCACATTCATGTCGAAAGAGAGAATCACTGCTAGAATCTTCACTTCTGGAATGAGTCCAAGGAGTTTCTCCTAAAGGTTACTCCTTCTTCTTTAGGGCATTAATACTTGCTATAAAACCTGACAGAGCAGCTAGGTGGCAGAGTGAACAGAGTGCTGGCCCTTGAGTCAGGAGGGACTGAGTTCAAATGTGGTCTCAAACAGGTATTAACTGTATGATCCTGGGCAAGTCACTTAACCTTGTTTGTTTCATTTTCTCATCTATAAAATGGATTAAAAAGGGAAATGGTAAACCGCACCATTGACTCAGAGTGTTAGGAGACAATTGAAATGAAGCAACAACAATATAAAACCTGGCTGGATTCTTGTAGCTTGCTTTCCCATGGTTAGAAACTCCATCCTCCTCACCTAGAATGAATTGAAAAGAACAGAAAAAAAATGCCAAAAAGACTCAGGTTCATTCCTTAGGGCCATATGGCCTCAGAGGAGAAGAAGACCTCCAGGCCTTTCCCCTTTCATCATAGTCTTCTACTGGACATCATGTGAAGAAAAGTCACCAAGCTCCCCTAGAATTAAGCAAAGAGTCAGGGAAGTTCACTCAGTTCTTTCTAGAAATGCTGACAATTCTGGCTATACAACCAATTAAAAAAACTCCTCAAAACCATGTGGTTAGCCAACTGGAATCAGTTACAGAATGTCCACACATGCTCCACAGTCTTTCCAACATACTTCCTTTACACGTCATCACAGTTCTTTAGAAGCAATTTCCCAGGTTATCCATGTGGGTAAGTTGCATCAATCAAGCAAGCTGATGGAGACTACACATGTGCCAGACTTCCATTACACTCCAAAGGGACCCTCTGCAATAGTCTCTGAAGTCTCTGCAATAAACTGAGATAAATCCCTTATGGAGATTCTTACTGTAGCACTCAGCATTCTCTCAGCCAATCAGGAGTCATGTCCCTCTCTGTCTACATAGCAGCACAGGATGGTTTTTCCTCTTAGTTGAAAGCAGAATTGTACCTCTCTTACTTTCATTTATATTCTTATACATGGTGATCTCTCTAAAACCTAACATGGGAGTCTACCACCATGTTTGTTATAGATAAGTAAACATCCCAACTATGGATATAGCCTTAAATGCTAAACAAATACACACACACACACACACACACACACACACACACACACACACACACATACACGGACCTTTACATGAGTCCCAACAAACCTTATCAGATCACTTTGAGACTAATAACAGCAATTTCCTTCTGAGAAACTGATTTGCCAATGTGAGTGGAAATTGCAGAAGTAGCTCCAAAGAGATACATAAAATTAAACATAATGAGTATACAAGAGCTGTAAGAAAAGTCATGTGTTATGTTGGGAAATAGGGAGAGATTATCACCAACTTGAAAGTGGGAGGATCAAAAAAGATTTCCTGAAGGAAATCGCATTTGAGTTGCCCTTTCAGAGTCAGGTAGGAAATTCAGTGGGGCAGATCGGCAGGGAGAGCATTCCATGCATGTGTTGTTTGTCTTTCGTTTTTGAAGAGGACTGATGATATCATGGGTGATGTCTTGGCTTGTACTTGAATTGGATTTAAGGGAGGCAGTTTCACAAAGTCCTCGGTCTCATTTTCTATTCAGTCATCAAAGTTCCTCAGTAGGACAAAAGTCAGTATGACTAGGGACGGCCCAGGATGCAATGTATGACCTTAGTGTCTTCCATGTCTAACCAAGCACTGAGCACTCTGCACCACCTGCTTCAGCCACCTTCATGGCCGTTGGGACAAACTGTTCTCATTCACTCATTCCAATGGGAGAAGTCTTCACCTCCCCCTAACTCTGATAGGTTTGAGGCCTGGTGTGTTACCCACAACCTTATTTAGCCCATCTGCCAAGATGGTTTTGTTGGGATGTGGCTAGAGCTCCTTGGAGCCACAGGTCAGAGTTGGGTGACTGGTTGAAAACCAAAGGTGAATGAGTAACCTTGAAAAGGACATTGGCAAGCCCTCACCCTTCACCCTCACTAGACCTCCCCATACACCCTGGGCATACATGATAGCTTGAATAAAGGTATAGATATAGAAAAAGATGAGGGACATTCAAGAGACAGAGAGTGATCTGCTTCGACTGGACCATATAGTACATAAAGGGAATAAAATGAAATAAGAAATACCCAAAGTCGAACAGGTAGTGAGTAACAAAGTTGAGAATTGAACCATGACTCCATGGTCAATGATTTTTCCAACATACCCTGCTGCTTCTTAGATCTTTCCTGTAGGCAGTTGGAGAGGTTCATTTAGAATGCAGGAATAGTTGAAGGAACTGAAAGTATTTGAGAATATGACAGTTATTCAATACTTTAAGGACTCTCTGACCTGAGATGGTAAACTTCTTGAGAGCAGGCATCATCTTTTGTCTTCTGTCATTGTCAGCACTCAGTCCACTACCTGGTATGTAACAAGTGCTTGACAAATGCTTGTTGATTGGCCATCATGTTGAAGAATGACTCGGTTTGTTCCATGTTGTTCCAGAGGGCAGAATGAGGTCTCGAGGAGGAATCTGGGAAGGAGGTGGATTTCAGGGTAAGTAGGAAGGAAGCATTTCTAGCAGTTAGAGCTGGAGATACAATATTTAGATAAGATTCCTATCCTCAAGAAACCTACAAAGGGAGGGAGGTCTGTCTTGCCAGAGAGGAAGCTTCCCATCCTTAACAGTGTTTCAGGAGAGGTTGGATGGGATGCGGTAGAAAAGTGGATGGAAAATTGGACAAAAGACTTCTGCAACTGAATCTGCAGCTCTAAATACAAATCAGAGCAAGCTTAGCCTTTTGAAATGGGTACAACATTGGTTAGCTGTTTCTGACTCTTCCTGACCCTATTCATGATTTTCTTGGCAAAGATACTGGAGTGGTTTGCCATTTCCTTCTCCCGCTCATTTTACACATGAGGAAACTGAGGCAAAAGGGTTAACTGACTAGCCCAGGGTCACAAAGCTATTAAGTGTCTGAGGTCACATTTGAACTCAGATCATTCTGACTCCAGGGACCAGCACTGTATCCACTATATCACCTAGTTGTCCCCATTATAAGAGTCAAACTTCCTTCAACTGTACTGCAATGAATTTGTTTCTCTAAAATATTTTTCACACCAAATAATTTTTAAGTTGTCTTAATTGATTTACTTGCCTAATTGAACTTTATGTTGAACTATGCTTCAAAACGATATTTGCTTAACAGTTTGATTATTTAAACAATTTGGTCAATCTAAGTAAAAGAAAACTCAATCTATCTGGTTACCAGAATTGATCAGTTTTTTTGGAGACCTGACTAGTCATTTCCCTTAAACGACTAATCAAGTGGTCTCTGTAGAATTAAAAAGTACCTTAGATGTTCTCTATTCCTACTTCCTAATTTTATTATTTTACTGATGCTCTCTTTCTATGGTACTGTACCTTCTTAATGATCCTACCTCTGTAGATCACTCCCTTATAACAAAGGAGGAGAATTTAGCAAAACATAACAAAACTGAACAAATTTTGGGCCAAGTCTGACAACACATACTTCCCTGGGCACCCACAATTGACCCTGCTGGGTGGAGGGAGGCATAGTTTCTCCAGTCTCCTGAAATTGACTCATTTCAAAGATGACAGTTTTCTGTTGTCATTCAGTCCAAACCCCCTGTTTTACAGAAGGGAAACTGAGCCCCTAGAAAACTGAAAAGTCTTGCTCAAGGTCACAAAGTTAATTGAGCGATAGAGTTGAGTCTCAAACCCAGGGCTTATGATTCCAAATCCAGGACTTTTTATACTTTGAAAAGCATTACAAAACTGGCTGGTACGGAGTGAATAGTGTTGCATTTGGAGTCAGAAAGATCACAGCACAAATTCTGCCTCAGACACCCCCTAGCTGTGTGATCCTGGATAAGTCACTTAACCTCTCAGCCTCAGCTTTCTCATCTACAGAGTGAGACTAATAATTGTACCTCACTCACAGGGTTTTGAGGATTGTGTGTGAAATGTTTTGCGAACCTTAAAGTCCAATATAAATAAATGGTAGCGATTTTTTTATTGCAGCTTGATTCTAGGCCAACGATTTTCAAAGCAGACTTCCCAGTCTGACTGAAACCAGAAAGACATAAAATTCAATTATTTTTCTAGTCTCCATTCACATGCCTGCTCAGAGAATTGACCTTCTTCTTTGTCTATTCTTACAGGAGAGCCCAGAAGCTGATGGGTAGGCTTTTGCCCTGTGAAAGCCAGGCAGAGCTTTTTCTAACACCCCAAGAGTCCCTTCAATTTGAATGATGAAAAACTCCATCAAGAATTCCACACCAAAGTGGAAGAGTTATTAGTGACATATTCATTGGTGAGTAAAATGGGCACCTTGGCTTTGTAAATGAAGGACTATTTCTCCCTCAGGGTCTCCTATTTTTGAACCCCCCTGGCGCTACGCACATGGATAGCAATTTTAATCTGAGGGTCTCCACATGCTTTTATGAGCGCTAATTAATTAAGCTTCCCCACACCTTGGTGAGAGGTAGGAGATCACTTAGTCTGGATGGCAGGCAGGCCCACTGTGGAATGCTGAATGGCCCCAACTCACAGGAACACTGTGGGGATGGAGGGCTGAGAATATCGGATTCAATTGAATTTTAGGGAGGCAGAATGTAATTACTTTAGTTGGACTCAGGCCAGGATTTTGGAGTTAACACAACTGCTCTTAGAAAGTCTGCCATCAGATCTCTGGTGACCACAAATGCTTAGGTTTGTGGTTTTAGGTTTCATCCAAGAGGTAACAGCTTGAGCAGCCTAGTGCCACCTAAAACCGTGGTGGGGGACCAATTCCCAGAGAACCAGAGAAGAGAGGGCCACCTACTGAATTAGAAACCCCATTTCCTGAAGTACCTACTTGTTCCTGGGAGGTCTTTCATCCTCACACTAACCCAGACCAGCCTTTGCTCAGCTAGTAAGAACTGACAGGCCCACAGCACAAAGTGATAGGACTGCCAGAACAAATTATGTGCTTGTCTTTTTTCTAGTGTTGTCCAAAATTCCAACAACAAAACAGTAGGGAACTCCCCATCCACATTTTTCCTTGAAACGTCCTTGGTTCTCCCTTCTCTAAAATGCCTGGGCCCTGCAGTCCAAGTTAAACAGAACTGGAGTTTCCCTATAAGTCAAAAACAATATTAATTCTGATCCGACATATTTTCTTTCTTGTAGGGTATATGCATTTAAAAGCATGACATGGGGGCGGCCAATCTGTAACTGGCATTAAAAAATAAAGGCAGAATGAAAAAACAAAAGGAGAAAATACAGGGAAGCATTTCTAAGGGAGAGCGCAGGAGGTTTGGGGGGGCGTCTGACCCTTCTGGTATGAACATAGGAATGAGAATTTTCCTCTGTGGTCTGTTCAAAGCTTAGAATGAGGCCGCAGAGTTGTGGTCAAAGACTCTATACCACACAGATCTCCAGTCAGGGTTACTCCTTGGTGGAAGCAAAGAGATTCTTAGAGAATATTAGCATGGCATACAGTTGAACTAATGCATCCCTGCTTCTCTCCCTAGAAAGGAGACATTGAAGTCCTGTTTATCTGAAGTCTAAAGATTACCAGAGCCATCTTTTTCAAATTAAAACTGCAATGTAAAGTTTTGTAAATGTTAGTTCTTCTAATTGACAGTGGCTTGTATGATTAAAATAAAGGCACTAATATTTTCTCTTGTTTTTTTTTATCACTGAAGTTCATTTTTCAGTAACTCAGACAAGGTCTTCATTTTTACGAAGACCCATGCTGACCTTGAAATATCTGATTTTTTTCAGTGAATGTTTGTGCCCATCTGGTTTGAATTTAGCATTCTTATGAGTCATTTCACTGTGATAGGAACACTATGCTATAGAAAACTTCTGTTAATATTTTAACATTTTTAGATCAAACACTATATAGAGCATTCCTAAGCTGAGCTGCAATTACAGGGAACTGGGGTCTCTATTTGTTCATGGTTCACGCCTTCACGTTTATTTTCTTTCAATTGAACATAGTACATGGTAAATAAGTACATAGGCCATATGTGTGTTCAAATACTTTCCCATCTTCTCTTGACATATTTTTTTCCAGACTTAATCTGGGTATTTGGTAAAGGTAGGATCAGTGAGCCATTAGGAAGTAGGGATGTTCTTTACTTCCTTATGGCTGATAGAACTTGTTTAAAGAGGGCCATATTTATTTTTCAATCAGCACTGACTGAGTGACTTATTTTTTTTACCACCCTGGTTTCCTGATTTGGAAGATTGAACTCATTTCCCTTTTATTGAGGCACCATATTTCTCAAGGTAACTTTTAAGATGAAACCAAGGAGGGAAAAAAATGCCAGGAATCTATTTGAGAAAATACAGCCTTGTCTCCTCCACCTTTTTAAGCACATGGAGGTTTCTAAAAGAGGCAAGGTCTGGTGGGGGTGCTTAGTAAGTATATTGAACCTTCACATGGGCTAGACATGATTTAACTTGAAAATGCACAGGGTATTTAGAAACATTATTGGTTTATATTAAGCAGAACTATGTCTTAGCGAACTAAGTCCCCCGATCCCTTATTTGCCATTTGGAAAACATCTGAATTTTGATAGGAAAAAAAAATACCTAGTTTACTAGTTAAATACCTAGTTAAACTAATTATGCTGTTTAAACAAATCGCTTGGGCAAGCTGGTTTCAGGATATGTCTGAATTCCACCTACCAAAACAGATACAAACCAGCCCCTACCCTGAAAGGATAGTACTGCCTTTGTTGTTAAGTTGTGTCTGACTTTTTGTGACCCCATTTGGGGTTTTCTTGGCAAAGAAACTGGAATGGTTTGTCATTTTCCTTCTCCAGCTCATTTTACAGATGAGGAAACGGAGGCAAACAAGGTTTAAGTGACTGGTCCAGTGTCATACAGCTAGTGAGTATTTGAGGCCAGATTTGCGCTTACAAAGATACTGGAGTGTTTTGCCACTTCCTTCTCCAGCTCATTTTACAGATGAGGAAAATTAAGGCAAACAGGGTGACTTGCCCAAGGCCACACAGCTAATAAGTGTCTGAGTCCAGATTTAAACTCAGGAAGATAAGACTTCAGCCTGGGCGCTCTAACCGTTGGACCACCTCACTGCTGTTTTACTACTCCCATTTTCTCTCTAGTTACCTGAGTTTTCTCCCTACATCTGATAATGCTTAACAAAATAAAATGACTATACCTGGACCCTGAACACCGATCCTTCAAGGTCATTTTATTTTGATCCTTATTGCATTACAGAACACTTGGGGGGGTCCGATGGGACTGGACGAGTAGAACTTAAAATTGGAAAAATAATAACCCTTGATTCCCAGACATAGGGCCTGTTTTTCTCAGTCCTTGTTCAGGCAAAACATGTGTCAGAGTTAGTGAAAGCTGTACCAAATGAGGAGCTTAGATTTCTTAGCAGAGACATGTCCTGACTGCGTGTGAGGACTCAGGCACGAGAAATACATTTGTTCTTCCTATCAGTCGTATTTTTGTGACTGAATTAAAAAAGGGGGGGGGATGCTTTTTTACACAATTTAATTAGAAGCACCAGATGTGGTGCTGTATGACTGATGTCAAAATATGACACCTCTATGTAAACACTTTAACTTAATCAATCAAGTAAATAGCTTTCACTATTTTAAAGCATTTCAAAATCTGCTTGGTATAAATACACTATTTTTTGTGTTATGCTAAACAGATCATGGACAGCTGCAGCATTATTAAGAGATTAGGGGAATATGTTCAATTTTACTATATAATTTTTCAAGAGCTAGCCTTTACAATTTCCTCCTCTGGGAAAGACCAAAAGGAAGATAGGCTTTGAAAAATCCCTAAATTTTGTGGTGCAGAAGAAAAACATTTTCTCAAGGAAAATTTCCCCCGGCATCATTATCAAATGTACTTGTATATGGCCCAGCGCATCTAGGGGAAATCCTTCTCCTCTTGCTCCCTGAACAGTAAACAGACCATTAAGAAGCAGGGGTGGAAACTTAGCTTTCTGGAAATTTGTTTCACAGAGAATTTAAAAGCCAACTTGCTAGGTTTTAGGAAGGTTTCCATGTTCTTTTCTGGTTTGAATTCTTGGTTGAGATCAGACCATCCTTTTTCAATAGGTTCAACCTACTGATATGTGGGGAAATGGAGGCTGATATTCATGAATGACCCTCTTGGAAGGTAGGGGGAATGACATGAGAGACTTTGGTTCTGACTGCCAAATCAGTAAGGTAACTGGGTGACTCAAATGAAATAATAAGCTTCCTCCCCTCTCTCTCTCTTGTTCCATCTCCTTTCCTTCCTTCCATCCCTCTTTTCTTTCTTTCCTTCCTTCCTCTCTCCCTTCTTCCCTCCCTTTCTTTTCCTCTTATCCTTCATATCTCCTTTTTTCTTTCCCTCCTTCCTTTCCTCCTTTTTTCTCCCTTCTTTCCTTCCTTCTCTTTTCCTTCTTTTCTGTCCTCCCTTCCTTTCCTCCTTCATTCCTTCCTTATTCCTTCCCCCTCTCTCTTTTTCTTTATCACAGTTTCTCTCTCTCTCTCTCTCCCCCCCCCCCCCCCTTGTCTGTATCAGCGTGAAAGATTACTTGAAAGCTCAAAATAGAACCAAGTGCTACCCTCAGCCGTAGGTAGTTCCTTATTCATTCACTCATAAATGGTGAGTGGTTTGATGTCAAGATAGAGAAGATTAACCAACTGGAAACGTTTGTTTTTGTTCAGGATTTGTTCTCTGGAAGGCACTTAGCCCATGTCCATGCCAAGTCAGTGCCTGGTTCAGTCATAGAAAATTCCAGGGATCTCTAATGACTAAAATGTTGAATCACCTGTGATTCAGTTTTATAAGAATCTCTAAGAAAGTATTGGTAGCTTAGCGTCTGAGTAGAACTCCCACATCCTCATCTGACTCTTAGATCCTTTTTCATACTGCACCCACTCCCTCTCTGCTCATTTTCGCATATTGCCAGGACAATGGTATTTTTCATTCTTTCCTGAAAGAAAGCAGTGTGATGATGATGATGGTGGTGTGTGTGTGTGTGTGTGTGTGTGTGTGTGTGTGTGTTTTGGGGGGAAAACAAGAACTGGATGTGGATTTGAATTCCAGTCCCTCTGGGATTTCTACAAGTGTGACTTTAGAAAAGACATTTGACCTCTCTAGACCTCACTTCCTCCTCTATAAAAAACACAAAACAAAACGAGCGGGTAGATTAAGACTCTAAAGTCCCTTCCATCTCTAAATCTAGGTTCTTAGAATTCCCTTTTCAGCCTCTCCCTCCCACCTGCCTATACTTTCTGATAAACCCTTTATGCGTTTATCAGTGGTTACTTAACTTACCACTCCTACTTGGATTGCATGCATTGATCTGAGGGAAGCAGTAAGCTCGGAGTCACGTGAATTTGTATAGTGAAGGTGTGGGCTTTGTCCTCTCTCTCAAGGATAAGATTTGGGGGACCACACAGCATGAAATGATCATTTAGTGAATGTGTCAGTTCCCCCCTCTCCCTTCTTCTCCTTAATTTGAATGGTCAGGGCTTGGCATAGCATTTTAAAAGACATAAAAATCAGACTGGTGTGTAGATAATTGTTACGTGAGCCCCCAAAGTGGGAAAAGTCCTCTAGTATTGTGATTTTTTTTCCTAAAGGTATCTCTATTTACTTTGGCATTATCAAAAGATTAAGTTAAAGGTGGGTGGAGGCATCCTGGGAAGGAAGTGTGTGGGGAAAGAAAATGGAAATGTGGTGGGGCCACCACCCTGTTCTCCTTTGCTAGAAACCCTGAATAATCATCAGATGAATGTTTTGGATTAGGGAAGCTCAGGTTCCTCTTTATACTGGAGACTATATTCCCCCTATATGGGATTTCAGATTCAAAAGCATCACACTTTGCAAACCAATAGTGGGAAAAAGTACTGTCTCCAGAGCTGGAATTCAATTTAAGCAATAATTATTAAGTACCTACTATGTGCAAGGCACTATACTTCAGGTATAAAATGGGAAATAATCCCTGATTCCAAGGAGTGCACATTCTAAACTGGAAAAAAAGATTAATTGAAGCAACCATGGTGAGTCTCACAAAATCATAGGTCATAGAGTTGGATGGTATCTTGGAAAAGAAATTGATCCAACTTCGACATTTGAGAGGTGAAAGCACTGAAGCCCAGGGAGGTTAAGTGAGTTGCCGAAGGCTATACAGGTTATAGAGGGGGATTTCAAACCCATATCTTGCTACTCTAAGTTGGCTCTTCTCCTTCAGACTCTGACGCTTGACTCTCCTAATTTAGAGAACACCTAAGAATTGCTAAGCAGTCAGAATGTTGGTTTCTGGTTGGTATGTCTGTACTGTCCTCTGGTATTTTCTCATCAGATATACCCTTCAAGGCCAGTTTCTTAGTGTTCTGATGAACTGACTTGTAAAAGACATTACTATCTCACCAACCAGAAAAGCCTTCACTTTATTTCAATTCATTTGGATTCTACCATCGCCAGAGGTTTCCAGCAGAGAATTTTCATGGTTAAACATTGATTAATTTTCATTGAAAGCCAACAATTCATGAACACCATAAAAAAGGAGAATGGTGATTCTAAACTAGTTCCTGCCTACAGAGAATACAACATAAATAATGCTGGAGACCATGGCTTACTTCATGCCTACTGTAGTAAGAGCTTTACAAATATAACCTCATTTGATCCTTACAACAACGTTGGAAGGTCTCCATTTCACAGTTGTGGAGAAACAGAGGGTAACTGATCTGTCCAGGGATACAAAGCTAGTAAATATCTGAGGTCAAATTTGGACTCAAATTCAGGGTGCTAGGAACCCCGAAATTCAAGGGCAAAAGACACAGGTCCTGCCTTGAAAGAATTTGACTCATGTCTTCTTTCAGTCAGAGACTAGGGTTCAGTCAGCCCCCAATTGAGTTCAGGGGCTGAGTTCTTGGAATTCATGGGAAAGTTCAAAGGTAGAGGGGTCCACTTAGTAGCTGTGTGAACCTGGGCAAGTCACTTGACCCTGTTTGCCTCAGTTTCCTCATCTGTAAAGAGAGCTTGAGAACGAAACAGCAAAACACTGCCAAGAAAAACCCAGGTAGGGTCATGAAGAGTTGGACACAACCAAAATAACTGAATAGCCACAAAGCTGAAAGGTCATTTGCCTCTTTCATGAAGCTGGAGTTGATCTTAGGATTCCACTTGTCTACTAGCCAACATCTTTCCTTACTTGAGAGCCTCGTGAGGCAGATGTTACCAAATTTTAGTTCATTTAGAAGTCTTTTCTGAGGGATCTTCTACCTTCTCAGTGGGGTTTTGAATGAAGACTCTCCTCCTTTGTCCAGGGGTTTAAGAAACCTAGAGGCAGCTAGGTGGTACGTTAGATAGTATGTTAGACTTGGAGTCAGGAAGACCTAAGGTCAAGTACTGCCTCAGTCACTAACTAACTCAGCGACTTTGGCTCAATCACATAACTCTTCTCAGTTTCAGTTTTCATATCTGTAAAATGGTAAATTTTAAAAATAAAAAAATAATAGTGCCATCATCAGGTTGTTGCAAGGATTAGATGAGGCAACATACTTAAAGTGCTTTTCAAAATTTTGAGGAGTAAATAAATGCTAGGTGATAATAAGAACATTTATGAGAACAGTAGTAACCACTATATAAGGAAGGCAGTTTCGCTTCCTCTAAGGTATCTCCCAATAATTTAATGTTTGTTCTCTAAGACTCTTTCTAAAGAAAGAACCTTCCAGGGAGAAAGGAAATCTGCTAATTGGGGAGGGGGTGGTGTTGGGCTAGTACTGTTTACCTGGGTTGTGTTGAACTTGTGTTGAGAGATCAGAAACCTCAAAGTTGGGAAGATGACTCAAGGACATACATTATGGTTGGGCCAGAGAGGGATTACTGGAACTATGTTTAAAAGTAGTCCGTTAATATCAGCTGAATCTTCTTGAAGGCCAGATCTGAAAAAAATCAATGGACCACAGAGTCTTGCTCCTCTGATACTGGAATATCCAATCATAGCAACCAAGAGTGTGATGACAAAGCTATTGTTTTAAAAGTCCATTCCAGCATTCAACAATGCCAGCTGCCTGAAGATGATACAGAAAATGGAAATTCAGAAAATGATTATGTAGTTCAGCAAAGGAGGTGTACGGTGGGAGGTGTCAAAAAAAATTCCTTTATTAGTCGATTTCAGAAGGGTTAAATGTCTCTAGGTTGCAGACCACTCAGGTGGACTCATAGCCATTGTCTAGGAATCAGTATATATAAAAATTTTATTTGCCCCATTCCTCAGGCTCTCTCACATTCCAGTCACGTAGCTCATAGCTCACCCACAGTCCCTTCCTTCCCCACCCCGCTCTCACCCAGATGACTTACCAGGGCCACCATCCTTCAGTGGGTCTTTTGTTACTGGATTAATAGCTGTCAAAGTACAATTGCCTTTCTCATAATGGAAAGAGCTGTCAGTTAACAAGGCAAATATTGTTCCTTAAGAACTAAGCCCTCCCAAGGCTCAGAGAGATCAAAGAAAAAGGAAAAGGACCTATATGTACAAAAATATTTATAGCAGCTCATTTTATGGTAGCCAAAAGAAATAGAAACCAAGGGTGTACCTACCACTTGCAGAAAAGGCTAAACAAATTGTGGTATGTGAATGTAATGTAAAATTGTTTTTCCATAAGATATAATGAGATGGACACCAGAGAGAATAGGAAAGGCCTATATGAACTGATTCAGAATGAAATAAGTAGGGCTAGAACAGTTTATATGAGGATAACAACTTTACAGAGAAAAAAAAACTTTGATTTTGTCACCATGGCTTTGTCCCGTTTAATAATTACACCATCTATCTACCTACCTATCTATCTATCTATCATCTATCTACCTATTCATCCATCCATCTATCCATCCATCCATCCATCCATGCATCCATCCATCCATCAGTCTGTCTGTCCCTCCGTCCCTCTGTCTGTTTGTCCATCTGCCCTTCTGTCTGTCTATCTATCTGTCTGTCTATCTATCTATCTGTCTATCTATCATCTCAATGCCCTCAGGAAGTTGGTATCTTTCAGATCTTTGCTCATCATAGTAGAGCAATAAGAAGGAAAAATCAGTGAGGAAGGACAGTGAAGGTATGCTTAACTCCTCCCCAGGTAAAAACAAACTTTTCCTGACTAGTTTCAGTCATAGAAATAGAGAAAAAAGGCACTGGTAAAATCAACAGCCTCATAGCATTAGGCTGGGGCCCAGCCTGCCCAGCCTACCATGTTGTCAGTGTCAGAAATGTTTGCAGTAATGGTCATGGCAACTTCATTCATCTTCCAGTAATTTATTATAAACCGTCAAGTGCCACTTGCCTTCTTCACTGGCCTCACAGGATTTTCTAATGGGAATTTGCATAACAGGGTACTCTACCTTACTTCATCTCCATTAATGAGGAAATATTTTTCACCCCTTCTGGTAAGTGACATTATTTAATGTAATTCAATATAAACTAAGTATCCAAGGTTGTTCAGGTTATTCCAAGAGTTCCATTTGGCCCTGTCCACAACCATCCTCAGTACTGCTTCTTTCCTTTAGAGTTAAACTTTATGGTCCTAATGCTAGTGGGACTTAATAATTTGCCAGGGAGACTCCTGGATCAGAAGTCATACAGTCTAGTCTCTCAATCCCTGCTTCAAGGGGCATTGCTCTTCTTGCCCATGCTGTTACTAAATTCATAAGCCTTCAAGGCACAGTCTTTAAAAATAAAAATTGTATTCACCTCTGTCTTAAATTGCTGAAAATTTATTTTAATTTTCCTTATGTTAGCAATCCAGCTTTTCTGAGCCCATTAATAAGAGCTAAGGGATAGTTAATCTTGTTATATTTCTACTCTCCTTGTTAAGCTTCTGCCCATTGGGCTAATCCTATAAGGTCAGTGGGACCCTCCGCCCCCCTTATCCCATTGAGATGATTCCCCATATGCCTACAATGCAACAGTCACAGAATGCCAGGGCTCTGTATGTGGTCATCTTATCACCCAATGCTCTCTTTTTCCCACACCACCCTTTCTCCACACCACCCTTTCCCCACTTCAACAGTGAATTTAACCACAAAGTTTTTGCAACCAAACCCTACCAACTAATGCCAAATATTCTGGGCCAGGTCTAACTCAAGCCAGCTCTGGCTTGGGATTAAAATGCAATCAGATATTATTGTATCATAAAATGCAATACAAATAACTTTGCTTAAAATAGGAATGAAATGGATCCAATTCAAATTAAATGCTACTCCCCTTGCCTCCAAATTCATCACAGTTTTAGCCATACTAGGTCAGAAATGTGTCCACTGCAGGATAGCAGGAATTCTGCTTTTCCACCAATTCCACATAGGTGAGGCCTTTTTGTTCCTCAGGCATTAAAGAAGCTAAACCAATCCTGAACCCAGGCTCTATGCCCCTTTAATTAAAACCGGTCCAGTTTACATACAATAGATGTTAACTCCTTTAGATTTCTCCATTCCATTGGTTAGAACAAGAGCTAGATGACCATTTGTTGGGATGTCATGAAAGGTGTTTCTGAAGAGGTTGGGGGTTGGATTGGATAAGCTTAGAGAATTGCTTCCAACTGTAAAATTCTATTATCTATAATAATTTTCCATTATTCTGTTATTCCCAATGCAATATTCTTAGTGACATGACATTTCTACCTTGAAGGTGGTACAATCTCCACATGGCTGCAAATATTGAGAAATATGGATGACAATAGAGACTAGTATCATTTGAATTATATTGAGGTTAAATGTTGCTGCATACAGAGTGGAAAGTTTACAGAAAATGGTTCATGATCTGTGAAGCTTGTGAATGATATTAACCAATGAATCACTTAATTAATCAATTAATGTGAATTAATTAACCCATGTGAATTATTTAAAAAATTTTCAAGCTCCTACTATGTGTCGAGCACTGTGCTAAACTCTGAGGATATAAAAAGAAGCAAAGAGAGTATGCCCTCAAGAAGTCTATAATCTAATATTCTTATGACATTAAAAAAATATTTGGCAAGAAATGTTGAGTCAAAGTAACGATTACAGTATGTTTGGCACCGTCTCACCTCTTCCCTTGGCTTGATCAGTGTAAGAGACACTGGAAAGCCCTTTGAGAAATCTGTTGAGTTCAACTCATCATTGTATTTCTCAGTTAGATACTCTGATTTTCCAGTCGTCTCCTCCTTTCGGTAGCCTGGATTTTGTGTTCATGATGGACACAAGCATAAAGCTGGTCTTTGGTCCCAAGAACATTCACATCTTAAGAGGCTCTAAACAAAGTTGAATACCAATCCTGATGTTTCTATTTTAGGAAGGTTTGGTCAGAATTTACTGCTCTGCGCACGGCATCACAATCCTCAAGTTGGTTCTCCCCACCTGGTCGGAGTATGATGATGATAGGATCATTAGACAATATGTCTCAAGAGCCATCCCCAGATGTAAAACAAAACAGAGGGATCCAGATCACATTGCCATATGAATTTTAGACTGTGCACTGCCACATCCAACTGCATTTTGAAAGTTGGTGATTATGCATTTGTGTTTCTTGACTTTTCAATCAATCAGTCAATAAACATTTTTTAGACAACTATTATTGGCAAGACACCGTGTTAGTTCCTAGGGATGTGAAGAGAAAAATGAAACACTTCTTGCCCTCAAGGAGCTTATATTCTATTAAGGTTTACAACATGTACAGGGATGCATAAATACATAGTAAATACATGGTAATCTGTAGGCACTAGACACTGTGGGGATTAGGAAAATCCTATGTCCCATGTAGGGGACAGAGTTTGAACTGTGCTACTAAAAGGTAGTGATGGGGACCTGAAGCAGCCTGTATAAAGGCATAGAGATGGAAATGAAATGTCATATTTAATATATAAATAGACCCATTTTGACTGACTTCAGCATGTATAAAATAATAGGTTACAAGTATGGAAAAATAAGTTGGCATGAGAGTATGAAAGGCTTTTTTTTTTTGGTTGTTCTTTGTTTTGTATGTAATGCTTTTTTTTTTTAATTTTTTTTCAATTAGCCAGCATCAATTTTCTTCCCCTCTCATCCCTGTAAGAAAAAAATCCTTCACACTGTAAGAAGAAACAAACAAAACCTTTGTAACAGATAACTGCATAATTGGGTAAAACAAATTTTCACGCTGCTCAGATTCAGAAATGGATGTCTCATTCTGAATCTTTAATCCATTAGAATTTGAGTAGCCTTCTGGAATTATGATTGATCATGGTGTTGATTATTGTGATATTCTACTTGCCATCCATCAGACTGGCAAAGATGACAAAAAAGAAATGACCAATGTTGGAGGGACTGAGGGAAAACTGGCACATTAATGCACTTTTGTGGAGCTATGAAATGACTGGCCATTCTGGAAAGCAATTTAGAACTGTGGTCTCAAAACCACTAAACTATACAAATTGTTGACCCAGTAATAACTCTATTGGGTCTATACTCTAAAGAGATCAAAGAAAAGGGAAAGTATTCATGTGTACAAAAATATATTTTTTAAAATTTTATTTACTTTATCCTGAACTTCAAAAATAAAACACACATGTCCATAACATAGTAGAATTGAAAAAAAGGTGCTCTTTTTGTAATGGCAAAGAACTGAAAAATAGCGGCTTGCCCATCAAATAGAAAATGGTTGAACAAGTGTGGTAAATGAATATAACAGAACACTGCTGTGCTATAAGAAATGACAAAAGGGAAGGGTTCAGAGAAACCTTCGTTAGATTTCTGTGAAAGACTTTAAGTACCAAATAGAGGAGTTTATGTTTGATCCTATAAGTAATAAAGTATAATAAACTGGTGTTTTTTAAGGAGGAGAATGACATGGTCAGCCCTGTAATTTTTGGATTACGACTAGGTAAAAGAAGATTTGGAGAGAGGAGAAGTTTGAGGCAGGGAGATCTAACAGAAAGCTATTGTGATGACCCAGGTGAAAGGTTTTAAAGGTGGTGCCCATGGACAAGGTGACAAATATGACATATGTTTCCAAGGTTTGGCAACTGATAAGATATAGAAGGAAAGGGAGGTAGAGTGTGAAGACAAAGATATCTGAGAGGATTTGAACATTGGTCACTGAAAGGAGAGTGTTATGCTTGACACAATTTCGGACACTGGACAGAGAGATGGCTTCTGGGAAAAGAAAGTGAGTTCAGTTTGGATGCAAATGTGAGATGTCTCTTGAACATCCATTTGAAATTGTCTAATTTTTCTGAAATCCATATGACCAATTAGCAGAGAGGAGAGAGAGGAACAAGAAGACTCCTTTGTGGTCCATTAATAATCTTTGAATCACAGTTTGAAAAAGTCTTTAATAACAAGATATGAGTCAAAGTTGATCTCAGTGTTGATAGCTCTTAGCTTTGTTGCTTAAAAAATATTTTCTTAAACTATAAATCCAATCTTTAGATTTCTTTTTCTTTTGTCACACAAAAATAGTTTGTGGTATGAAATATAACCATTTCAATGACATCTATGTGGGTAATGAAAGTGAACAGTAATTGGTATATTGTAGAAGTACAGTTTGATTTCAGATAGAGTGTGGCTCCCATGAAAGGGATTAGTCAGATATATACATTTCATGTGGATGACACTTTTCTGTGGTTGCCTACTATATCTCTTTTATGGAATATAGCAGATTTTGCCCTTGAAGGCTGACTCAGAGAAGAAATACAATGGAAAAGAAGTCAATGATGACTGTGGTAGAAGCTGGGTTGACATTTAGTGGAATTATTTGGCATCATGAAGTCCCAGACTGATCCTTCTTTGCTGAAATTAATTTTAAAAAACCACAATGAATTCAAAGTGGTTGAATTTTGTAGACACAGTCTGAATTTCCTTGCTTCCATGTTTGTCTTTAGAAATTTCAGCACTTTTCACTTTTTTTTTGTTCATTTTTGGGGGGAGCTGTTAAATTCCCCCTTCACTATGAGTAATACTTTAAGAAGTTTAGGTGAAGATTTTAACCATGAAGTCTTAAATGTTCATACCTTTTATGCCTTCCTGTACTGAACTCTGGGGATACAGCAATGTGGTCTTGGATATTAAAGGTAGTGGGCCAGGAACACCTGGTCACTATAAATATAGATTCCTTCATTCAGCCTTCTTTGTGGTCTTAAAATGAATCTACAAATTTTAAAATTTGTCATTTCCAGGATTATGATAATCCCAGGTAATGAGACATTTTCACAACTCTCACATTGTAAATCTGATACTTGCACATTTAAAAAGTCATATCCAAACAAGATTGAATTTGGTTAATTATAGAGTCTCCTGGATTCAATTCATGCCAGCACCTAGATATAATTAAAAATCAAGCAAATTTATAAGGTATCTAATCACAGTAGTATTAAGGCTAATGAATTCATTAAATATTACTTTCATAAATTGTCAATCAAATTATATTGTGGAAAAGATGGAGAGATATGGATCAGGCAATAATAAATTCAGATGGATTTGGAACTGGTTGGATGGCCAGACACACAGAGTAGTTAGTTTTGTATAGTTCAATATGATAGGTGTCTCCAGGAGAGCACCCCAGGGATCTGTACTTGGCTCTGCATTGTTTCAAGTTTTTAATCAATGACTTGAATAAAAGTATAGATTGTGTATTTATCAGATTTGCAGATGACACTAAGCTGGGAGGGAGAGTTAACGCTGGATGATCCAAAAAGAACTTGTCAGGCTCTGCTAAAGCACTGGGTTAAGTCTAGTAAAATGGAATTTAATAGGATACATGTAAATCCTTGTGCTTGGGTATAAAAAAATGAACTTCCTAAGTACAATATGAGAGTTGTATAAATAGACAGTAGTCAAAGATGTTAATGCCACCTTGGGTTTCATGAAGAAGAGCATAGCTTTCAGGAATAGGGAAATGCTATTCTCATTGTAGTCTCTCATCAGACTTCATCCGGAGTATTGTTTCTAGTTCTGAGTACAGAGATGGCTGAGAGAAGGAATTAGAAGCTGCGTTCCATGAGAAGCCTGCAAGGTGTTCTTACTCATGGTGCTGACCTAGAATAATCATAGTTAGAGTAGATGACAGGCTGTCAGCAGAGACAGAAAAAGGTATGCCAACAGAGATAAAGACAGGGTAGAGTTGTTGTCATCTGCTCATTTCTCTAGGGGATGTCTTCATGTGCTTGAGGTAGACATCCCTTTCAATGGCCATGAAGGCAGTTGACGCAGGTGATGTGGATCACTTAGAATTTGGTTTGATATCAAAGATTCCAAGGCTATCCACTGCATCCTGGGCAGTCATCTTGACTGTTGTCCTGCCACTGGACTTCAATGACTCAGGAAGAGAGAGGGGTTGACAGCTTTGTGCAACTCTGCCTCACTTAAATCCAGTTTATGAGAAAGTCAAGATATCACCTGTGATATCATTGGTTCTTTTGAAAATGAAGGATGAACAACAGACAAGATAGAGTGATAACAAAGAGCTACAAATAGAGCACCTGGTTTTCTGTTAACATAATAGGGAATTGTTTATCTGGATCAGGACCTCTTAAACGTTTTCCACTCCCTTCCCCTTTTGGTGTTTCAGCAGCACTCATGTTGTGTGGCCTGAGGGTATGCGCAGTGAAAAGTGCACATGCTTTGTGTTCAGAACCAAATCTGCAGTGAAGTTGCAAGATGTAACAAAGGCAAGTGCTGCCAGAAACACCTTGGATTCATTACACATTTGATTTTTAATTAATTTTTGGTCATTGTACATTCAGAAACTTTTTACTGTTGCCAGATTTTTCACAACCCCACATAGAGTTGTGACCCACAGTTTAAGAAATTCTGATCTAAACTAAGATCCTACAAAGAATAGCAAATTAATTTTATGAAAGACCTTGATGAAGGAACAGGAATTAGAGATGTCATTTCATTAGTACAGGGAGCTCACAGATGAGGAAATGCCTTCTATCAATATACACTGGCACTTTTCCTACAATTCAGTCTTGGAAAGATTTTTAGAGCACTAAGAATCTAAGTGACTGATCACCTGACCAGTATGAAGCAGAGGTAGAACTGGACCCTAGGTCTTCCTGACTTTGAGACCAGCTCTCTCTACACTATGCCATAGATGATGAATTGACACATCCTCATCTTGTCCAGTACATTAATGAAAGGAAGATCATAGAATGAAGAGGAAAAAAAGCAAAGAGTTTGGATCTGGAGGATCAGGGTTTAAATACTTGGTCCTTCATTTGCTATTTATATGACTGGGTAAATCACAAAAACTTTTCTGGATCACAGTTTCCTCACTCCTAAAATCAGGGGATTGAAAAGATGGTTTTTAAGGTCCCTTCAAGTTCCAAATCCATGATCCTATGATCCTGGGGATGGGGATGATGTCTCATCCACTTGCTTAGTCTCCACTAACATATTATCATATTTAGATGTGGTCCCTTAGGCTGTAGTACTGCTGACCTTATAATAAAAAAAAAAAATACATTCTAGGGTGCTAGAATATTAGCATCTTGAAATTGAAATGAGATGGAGGAGGGCCCAAACTCCACACCCTACCCCTCCATAATGGAATTGTAAGCATCTAATTATTAATCTACCAAAAGGTAGGTATTTTCTTATTCTCTCTCTCCCTCTCTCTCTCTGTGTCTATCTTTGTCTCTCCATCCTTTCCTTCCTTTGTTCCTTCCTTTCTTTTTTCCTTCCTTCTCTTCCTCTGTCCTTCCCTTTCTTCATCTTTCCCTCCCTCCATTCTCCTTTTTCCCTCCCTCCCTCCTTCACTCCCTCTTCCCTCCTTCCCTCCTTCCTTCCTTCCTTCCTTCCTTCCTTCCTTCCTTCCTTTCTCTCTCTCTTTCTTTCTTTCTTCCTTCCCTTCTTCATTTCTCTTCCTTCCTTCCTTTCTCATATATTGTCAGAGTTTTATTTATCCTTCCATCAGATTTAAAGTAGAGTTGGCTGGACTCAACTAATTTCATTAACATTTAATTTCAGTTCAAGATTTTTAATGATGTGCAAATCGGCTACCTGAAATGAGGACCTGCTACCCATATTACCAGTGACTTTTTTAGAGTCAAACATGTTTTAAATGCTTTGAAGAGGGTTAGCTGTGGATGAGGAATTTTTCTTTCACTTGCAAACACTTCTCACATTCATGCACTAGAAACCCTGAAGTTTCCTTGAGACTAGCTTAGAAGGAAAGAAGGCTTTTGTGTGAAAGTCTCTGTTTGGGATCAGAAGAGATGGAATAAGTAGACTCAGAAAGTTTTTTTTTCCCAACAATGCAATAGATCAGAAGAGATTGTTCACTTTTTTGCCATGTGTTCAGTTTGAAGAAGGGGTGAGCTGTATAAGCATGGTATTTAAATCTTGAAACCTGTCAGACAGGTGAACTGGTGGCTAAGGGAGAAAGTTGACCAGAGGTGTATGTTGTTATTGGCCAATCAGATGGCCCAGAGCAGGTCATATGAATGACTTCATGTGGAAAAGGGCTTTGAATAAAAGGGTTGTTACGTGTCAGGGCTCAAGATGGAGAGAACACAACAGCTCCACGCGGCTACTTTTGTTTTTCAATTTTAGCAAACAGCTGTGTTTGTGAACCATGCAACAAATGTCTGAAGAGTGAGAAAAATCATACAACCCTAAGTTGGTGGTGCAAAAATAAAGTTATTTTCTTGCCCTGAATTATGTTCCTTTGCTTATTAAGACTATTTCCCCTTACCTGTCTATAAAAGGTCCACTGAGAAGATGATGATAGAACTGGGTAGTACAATTTAAGCTGTAGCTTCTGAGTTTGGTTGTTTGTCCTTTGTTTTCAGAGAGGGCCAATGACATCACAGGCTTGACTTGTATGTGAATTGAATTTAAGAGAGGCAGAGTTGCACAAAGTTATCAGCCTCACTCTGTCTTCCTGAGTTGTTGAAGTCCAGTGGCAAGACAAAAGTCAAGATGACTGGCAATGGCCCAGGATGCAGTGGGTCACCTTGGTGTGTTCAATGTCTGATCAAGCTCTAAGTGTTCCAAAGCCAATCACCTTCACAGCCATTGCAACAAATTGCTCTTATCTGCCCATTCCACTGGAAGAAGTCTTTAGATGCTTGGGGTAGACATCCACCCAACTCACTGATGGGTTTAAAGTCTGTCCATTACTGTCAGTCTGGTTTAGCCCATCTGTTAAGATAAGTTTATCAGGGTGTGGCCACTGCACATGTTATAGCTTCTTGGAACTGTAGGTGAGAGTTGAATGAAGGTAGACACAAAAGATGGATAAGCAACCCTGAAAATGGCTCAACAAGCCCTCATACCATAAGTGTTATTCTTCTCTGCACACCCCTACACCTCAGTTTTTGAAGATATATATATATATATATACGTATATATATATATATATATATATATATACGTATATATATATATATATATATATATATACGTATATATATATATATATACGTATATATATATATATATATATATCAGTCGATGGAGGACTGGACTTGGAGTCTGAAAGACCTGGATTTGAAAACTGCTTCTGATACTTTGTAGAGTGACCATTGTAACAAATCACTTAATTTCCTAGTCTCAGTTGCCTCAGCTGTAAAATAGAGAAAGCATGGTGTAGTAATGAAAGGATTGACCTTTGAGTTAGAAAGACCTGGATTCAAGTCTTGTCTTTGACTTTGGGCAAGTCACTTAACATCTCAGTGGTCCCAGAAAACTTTCTAAAACCATGTTAGCAGGGGTTACTTCACTGTATTGGTGGAAGGAGTTTCTTATACCTTTAAGGACTGAGGCTGACTGATGTTTGTCCTTTGTTCTTGAAAAGGACCGTGACATCAGGGAGGTGATGCCATGACATGCAAGTGAATTGGATTTAAGTGAGGGAGGGCTGGGCAAGGTCACCAGGCTCACTTTCTCCTTTGGAGTCATCTGGGATCCAGAGGCCAGATATAGATGAGGAAAACTGGAGATGGCCCCAGATGCAGTGGGAGACCTTGACCTTTTTGAGCTAAGGTCTTTCCCAGGTCTCGTTTTGACTGAGGCCACACCCATTCAGTGATTAAGGCTAGGTAAGAGATCACCTTTGAGGGAAGGAAAGGGAATAAACATTAAGATAGCACTCACTATGTGCTATGTAACACTATGCTAAGTGTTTTGTTTTTTTTCTTACAAATGTTATCTTATTTGACTCTCACAACAACCTGGCAAGGTAGGTGCTATTACTGTCACGCTCATTTTGCAGATGAGAAAACTGAGACAGAAGTCATATGACTTATCCACGGTCACCCAACTAGTAAATATCTGAGAAGTCCTTTGAACTCAGGTCTTCCTGATTCCAGGTCAGGCATTCTATCCTCTAAGCCATCCAGCTGCCTCAAACCTTTTGAAATCAAAGGTCTGAATTTAAACCAGAGAGTGGCAGCAAAAGAACACCAGCCCTACCTACTTTCCAGGACTTGTCAAGGATCCAAAAAGAAAGTGTGTGTAAAGTGCTTTGTAAACTTTAAAGCTCCTTATGAATTCTAGTTGGGTCATAGATCCAACTTTCTGCTGGAAGGGACCACAGAAGACATCAAGTCCACACTTCTTCTCCCATTTTACAGATGAAGAAACCCAGATAGGCTAAGAGGTGGTATAAATAGTTTTGTAGCAGAGGTAGAACCTGAATCCAGGTCCTCTGACCACAGAGGCAATATTCTTTATGGTAGATTGCCTTTACATCATTATTAGATCAATGATTGAAAATTATGCTCATGGTTGAATGTCCTATTGGAGGTAATAGGCTGATAACTTAATAAATCTTTTTTGATCTCTTGGATTCAAAGGATACTTAAAAGGCTGCCACATTTTTGCACAGTACTGACCCTTTGTGTACTGAGTAGGCAAATACAGGGTATTTAGAAGGGGCTAAAATAAAATTTTCTTGAATAACCTCCCAAGCCTCCCACATTCTTTCAGTTAGCTGGGACTGAAATCCAGCAGTTACTTTTAAGTTTTAATAAGTTTCACATGTTTTGTAATGAAATCGTGTTTGCTTAATGCTGACCTTTAATTAGTAGCCTCTGGATTAGTATATACCAGACACAGGGATGTTATTAGTGTGAACTCAAAGCTATGTGTGTTACTCCATAAGAGATCAAAACAAGCCTTGCATGCTCTGACAGCATTAAACCCCACTGAGACTGCATGCAGGATATGGTTTTCAGTTGTAAAAGAAAATTGTAATTCACAAGCACTTGCCAGATGTTGTACCCCAATACTTTAGGTTCATTACATCCCCACAGAGTAGGTGGTCATATGAGGGAAAAATGAATGGGCCCTATTTGGCTCTCTCCACCTCCTATTTAAAAATTATATTTCCGTTCAAAATATTTGATAGAAGCAAATGGGTCAAAGGCCATAGGTCAAGATTGAATTTATACTTAAAAAAAGCAAGAGACAAAACCATTAGGAATGTGAAATGGTTGACATGAGTACCACGAGGTCATTTTGAATTTGGAAGATATTTTCCCAAGTGCTCAGATTATTCTGTGTGATCTTGAATCCATTTAACTTAATGGGCCCTCAGTTTCCTCATCTGTAAAAATGATGAGATTGGACCTCTGAAGTTCCATTCAGTTCTAAATCGATGATTTGTCAGAATTTAGCACCATGTCTAACGCATAGCAGATGCTTTACAAATGTTTATTGATAGATCGATCTATTGGGGGGCACACTATTGATCCCCCATGATTCTTCAGTCAATGGCCAACAAGGGTTTGTTTTTTATTATTGTGATTGCCATTTTTTACTGGCTAACATTTATATAGTGCTTTATGGTTTGCAAAATGCTTTACAAATATGATTTTATTTTATCCTTGCAACAATTCTGAGCGCTAGGTACTATTATTTATAGATGAGGAAAGTGAGTCAGATAGCAGTTCAATAAACTGCTCAAGGTCACACACCTTGTAAATATCTGAGGTTGGATCTGAACTCAGGTCTTCCTGACTCCAGATTCAGTGCTTCTTCCTCAATCCCTCTTAATTCTAGTGCCTTCCCTCTGTTTATTTCCTGTTCCCACGTTTATTTCCTGTTTGTCCTACATGTAGCTTGTTTGCACATAGCTATTTATATGTCGTTTCTCAGATCATGAGCCCTTTGATGAAAGGGACTATCTTTGGCACTCAGCACAGCGCTGGACACAGTAGGCGCTTAGTAAATGTTTATAGACTAACTCCATCTTCTGCACTAGTTAGCTTCCTGTTAGTCTCATTAAACATCTTCTATATGCCAGCCAATATGCTGAGTGCTGGATATACAAAGAAAGACTAAAAACAAATCAACAAGCCAAAAACAAAAATAAAACCCAGTTCCCTGTTCCCCTGCTCTCAGGGAGCCCAAGGTCTAATGGGAGAGACAATTTGCAAACTCTGTACAAACAAGATTTTTATAGGATTAATTAGAGATAGTGAACACCAGTGACCATAAAAGTTCAATTCCTTAGTGGTATGGAAGGAGAGAAGAAAGTTTGCATATTAGAAATACCCAAGAAGCTGAAATGAATAACCAGTGATAGACTAGAGCAAAGAAAGAAAGTGATTTGGGTGATTTGCGTCCCTTTGTAGGAGAAAATTTGGTCTAAGAAATTCAGGGAGGATGGTTGCTTGGATTTTGTTTTTTGTTGAGGGGGAGGCATTTGGTCTTTAAGGTGATACCCCACAGTCTATGTCATTTTCCCACCCGAGAAGTTTCAATGTCTCTCACTGCGTCTAGAATAAAAGATAAGTTTATCTTTTTGGTACTTAAATCGCTTCACTCTATAACTTTGATCTATCTTTCCTGGTTGATTACACATACTCCTCCTCACACATTATATTCTGTCGTGAAAATGGTGTACTCCATATTCCCAGAACATGAAAGTTCATCTGTCATTTGGATTCCTTTATGTAGGCCTGGTATGTTTTCCTTCCTCCCTTCTTGGAATCTCCAGCTCCCATCAAAATCTCAGTTCATGTCACCTCCTTGAAGAGGCCTTTCTTAATGACTCTTGTTGTTGCTCCTGCTCCACCCCCAAGATGGTCTGGGATCATCTTCACAGAGATGACAATTAAATTAATGATGAACCGATGAGTTAAAGAAGAGCAGAAGACTCCAGGCAGGTGTATCCATGTTTAGAAAGACGAACATGAGTGATAATCCAGCAAAGGAGCCTGAGAAAGAACAATTAGGAAGGGCAGTGCCATGGATAGAGTGACCTCAGACACTTACTAGCTGGGCAACCCTGGGCAAATCACTTAACCCTGTTTGCCTCAATTTCCTCATCTGTAAAATGGGCTGGAGAAGGAAATGGCCAACCACTCCAGTATCTTTGCCAAGAAAACCCTAAACCACAACAGAAAAATGACTGAGCAACAAAAAATAATTGTCATGGAAATCTAGAGAAGAATAGCTAAGAGGAAGGGGTCCTCAACAATGTTAAATGTATCAGAGATAACAGGAAGGATGAGAACTGAGAAAAGGCCATTGAATTTAGCAGCTATGAGATTACTGGCAACCTTGGAGAGAGCAGTTTCAGCTGTGTGTGTGTGTTCATCCTTCGTTGCCAAAGAAGATCATGCCATCAGAGAAATAATGACATGACTGGCACTTGACTTTGTTTTGAGTGAGAGAGGGCTGAGTTTGAGCTGGGTGATGAGGTCAGAGACTAGACTGCAAAAATTCCCAGAATGAGAAGAGAAGAAGTAGAGGTAATAAGTATAGAGTTTGATTGTAAAAAAAGAGGATAAAGGATGAGAGCTTGATGGGACTGGAGATGATAGAATCATAGATGATGGCATTGTTTATTAAGGATGTGAGAGACCAGGGCATACTTTTAGCCATCAGAGAAAGAGGCAAAAGGTAGGATGTCCAAAGTAATGGCTTCTATTTCCTCAATAAATTGTTTTATTTAGATGTAGCTTGAACAGCAAATTATAAGTGGATCATGGGATTATGTTAGGATAGAGAGAGTCTATCCATTAAAAGAAATGTTTGGGTGCGCCTAAGGGCTCTGGCTACATTGAAACAGTATCTCTCTCTCTCTACGACAAGTTTAGAACTAACAAGTACAACAATTTATGACTATTTTGCCTCACATTTAAAAAAATAGATTACCTAAGTGAATTGATTTGGTGGGGGGTATCTGTCAATAATCGTTGTTTAATTGTTTTCGGTCATCTCCGAATCTTTGTGACCCCATTTAGGATTTTCTTGGCAAAAAAGAGTGGAGTGGTTTGTCATTTTCTTTTTCAGCTCATTTTACAGATAAGAAAACTGAGGCAAGCAGGGCTAATTGACTTGTTTGGTGTTACAAAGTTAGTAACAGTTTGAGACCAAATTTGAACTAAGGAGGATGAGTCTTCCTGACTCCATGCCTTCTGCTCTATCCAATATGGTGCCACCTTGCTGCCACTGTCAATAATACCCATGACATTTGATGGCACTTAGACATTTGACAAAAGATTTTAAATGTACTGTCTCATTAGAACTTCACAACAACCTTTATAACCTCCACTTCACAATGAGGAACCTGAGGCTTCTAAAAATTAAGGGACTTACTCAAGGAAGTCAGCTAAGTGTCCGAAGGAGGACTTAAACCTGGTTTGTTCTGACTTCAAATCCAAAACTGTAGCAGATATGACACGATACTTATTTTACAATTATTTCATACCATCAGAGAATCCCAGATTTAGAAATGGAAGAGATTTTAGAGGTCATCTACCTCAACCCTCGCATTTTATAGATAAGGAAATCACCGCCCAGAGAGGTTAAATGATTTGCCCAGGGTCATCCAAGTAGGAAATAGTAGAGCCAGAAATAGAACCCAGATCTTTTGCCTTTTGCCAAAACACTTTCCCTAATACTATAATATCTCAATCAGTTTAATTCAGAATAATTTATAGTCCCTGTGTTGTGGTAAAGGATGGAAGAGAGGTAATATTCATTTTAATAAATGATTGTGTTGCTTCAGGTTTTTACTATATGTTTTGGGAAACATTAATCATAGCAGGCCATACTATAATAGGATGGTAGTGTGGTTTGAAAAAATTCAAGTGATTTAAAATGAAATTTGCTGTTTTTATTATTTCCTAACATTTCCTCTAGGAAACTTCTTTATAGAAATCTCAAAGCATCTACTCTCTACTCTCCTACTTGAAGATAGATAGGATAGATAGGAAAATAGAGATAAATGTAGATGAGCAGATAGAACATTTAATAATCACTTCCTATGTACACTCACCTTCTTCTTAGCTAATTAAGAAATAGCATGCTTTATTCATTATTGCAAATGGATGATTTATCAATGATGGCTGGGGAAAAAGCACCATTTTTAACTGTGGGAGAAGGAAGTCTTCTTAAAGAATGTCCCCCTCTCCTTTTTCACACATCTTGAACTTGTGAGGAACCAAATAATCACATATTTGAGAAGGAATGTTTTCTTTCATCAATACCAGAAGCATAGAATTTTTTTTTAAACTGGCCTTTTGGATCCTCAGCACTAATTTATGTGTGAACAACGCAATAAAAACTGAACGGGCCAACCTGAACAAGGCTCTGAGGTTGGAGAATAAATCTGAACCTTCTTTGGAATTTTTCCTTTTGACTTGGTTTCCCCCTCTCTGCTCCCCACCTCATACAAACCACAGAAACAGGGATCATAAGCCCACGATTTGTCCTATATCTAAATGACTGGGCCTGACCTTTTGGTTCAGCATTAGTTTTCAACGTCTTCAACAGATTTTTAAAAATTTTTCTTAAATCTCTCTCTGAAGATGTAAGTTTTCTTTTCTCTTTTTGGTCTCGCTCCTATCAACTTTAGATTTAAACCTATCAGCCTGAAGTAACAACAAGGATACATCAAAGTTAATTATTTTCTAAAATTGAAAGTTTATTTCATGAGATTTCCCACCATTTCCCTCCTTAGTGTCTACTCACATGCTGTTCAAGTGAAATCAGATTGGCTGGGTTCACTTCAAATTTATGCGAGTCATTAAATTGTTTCATCACTTAATATAGTTCTTGGCACATAGTAGGAGCATAAATGTTTGCTAATTTGACTTGTCTCCACTGTGTCTTCACTGTAGCAAGGCAGTTCTACCTGTCCTCTTTAATGAATTCTTTATCCCACTCCCAACAATATCCATTTTCGATCCAAATTTTGTTCTTTCCAAAATCCTCCCATCAACTTATCTCCCTATCCTCTATACTGAGAATCTTGTCTGTTTGCCTCAGTTCCTCAACTGAAAAATGGGAATAATGACAGCACCTGCCTTCCAGGGTTGTGGGGAGGATCAGATGAGATAATATTTATAAATATTACAAATATTACACAGTACCTTGCATGTAGTAAATGCCATATAAATTATCACTATTATTTTTATATCTCCTTCCCTGCTCAGCTAAACTTCTTGAAAAAACTACTTATACTAATTTATAGTATAATCCATTAAACTAATAGAGATAGCTATTTTCTCTCCTCTCCTAAATCCTCCACAATCTGGATTCTGACCTTATCATTCAACTGAAACCATCCTCTCCAGTTACCGGTGATCTCTTAATTGTTAAACTTAATTTTATTTCTCTTCCCCTTGATCCTCATTCTTACTGAACTCTGAAGCATTTATCAATGCTGTTCACCTTTCAGTATGCTCTCTTTTTTCTGGGTTTTCACCATCCTGCTTTCTCTTAGTTTTCTCCATGTTTTTCTAATTTTTCCTTCTTAGTATCCTTTGCTGGATCTTCATCCATATCATGATAAGCAACTGTGAGTATCTTCCCAGGCTCTGTCCGAGGTTCTTTTCTCTTTACTTTCTATACCCTCTCACTTGATGCTTTATCAGATAAGATAATCTGTGTAAAGCACTTAGCACACTGCTAGGCACTGATGCTATATAAATGCTTATTCTCTTTCTCTCATCAATTCCCCATGAGTTGAATTATCATCTCTAGGTCAAGTCTCTTTTTTCAGCTTCAGTCTTCTCTCACTAGCAGTCTACTAGACAGTTCCAATTGAATGTCTAGTTCAAAGTACAGACTCAACATGTCCAAGGCAGAACATTTCATCTGTTCCTATAAACCCACCTTCTTCTAAGTATCTCTTTTACTGTTAAAGATAGCATGACTTTTCCAGTCATCTAGATTCCTATTTTGTGGTTATTCAGTTGTTTTCAGTTGTGTCCGACTCTTGTGACCTTGGTTGGGGTTTTCTTGGCTTAGATACTGGAGTGGTTTGCCATTTCCTTCAGCTCATTTTACAGATGAGGAAACTGAGGCAAACAGGCTTAAGTGACTTGCTCAGAGTCACACAGTTGGTAAGTGAGATTTGAACTCAGCTCTTCCTGCTCCCAGGTCTGGCACTCTATCCACTGTGCCAGCTAGCTGCCCTTCTACCTCTTGCTCACCCCATAAATCTAACCAGTTGTATTTCTTTCTCTGCAACCTGTTTTGCAAGTTTTCCACTTTCACAGTCACCACTCACTCAACACTTCTCACTTGTCTATTGCAATAGGCTTCTACTTGGCTTCTAGTTTCTTCACTCTATTCCATCCTTCATAGAGATGACAAAGTTTTTCCCGATCTTTCTTTTAATTGGGTCTTTTAATGTATTATTTCCCATCATGTACCCATGGAGAAGCTATATTGGCCTGCCTATCTTCTCTTCTCCACATATGATGCCCCATTTTCCATCTCCAAGCCATACTTGAAGAGTGCTTTTCTTACTCATCTCCACCTAGTAAAATCCCATTCTTCCTCTAAGATTTAGTTCAAGCATTCCTGGAGATGTTGCTTGATGCATTCTTTCACCTTCAAGTTCTTTCACCTCTATTTACCATCCATTCTTTGTACTAGTTTATATCTATGATGCCCCTTCCATTAGAATGTAGTGTTCTTGAGATCAGGGACTCGTTTTGCCTTTTCTTTGGGTTCTCAGCTCTTAGAATAGTGTCTGGCACACAGTAAGAGCTTAATAAATGTTAACTAATTTACTCCCTGGAGAATATGACTTAGAGATAATGAGCTAGTTTTGATTTGTTGCCATATTTTTGCCTCCAAAGGAAAAAAATGAAAAATTATGAACTGTGATTAAAAAAAAATACAGAAAATCTCCCTGGGTCATGGAAAAGCTATCAATTAGACAAACTAGTAGAACCATGTTTTATAATCACACAAAAGTTCACTCTTGAAGGGGACTGGCAATAATTTGACCATTTGGCACTAATTACTGGTCTTGTTGACAGTATTAATCACTACTAACTTATTGTAGAAAAAATAAAAATGCATAATGTTTTAGTTTCATTTTTCATTTGATTGGTACTCAGAGTTGTAGTCACGCTTTTGTTTGCCTTGGCAAATACCTTTAGTTGTATATATAATTGTCACACCTAAAGATCAAACTTGGGTTGATATCCATAAATAGGGAATGACTGCTATATTTGCAGATTTGTTAATTGGGGACATATTTGCACTTTTCTTGTCAATTTTAATCATTTGGTTATTGGAGCCAATGTTGTCTTAGTTTCCTACAGTCATTACTGACTGTCAAATATGATACACAATAAGTGCATCTGACTTTTATGTATAAATTTCACAGTAGGGGCTTAGCCTTACTAAATATGTTCATATAATGGAGTTGACATTAAGGGATATTTACTTAAGCTACCAAATGATTATTCCTCACAATAGAACTTCAAATAAGATTATAATGAGTGATTTTGTTAACTGCTATTCCCTGATGTAATGTTAATCTCCTATGTCTTTAGTTAAAATAAAATCACCTTGCCTCTATAAAAATTGAACCGAGAACCTTACCTCATATTTTAGGGAAAAAAACCAAGGCCAGTTGTTGTGAGCTCTCTCTTCTCTACTCTAACTCCTAGCACTGTTACGTTCTGCAATTATCTCCTTTTTTTACCCCCTCTTACATGATGAAGTGACCTCACTCCTTACCCAGGTTAACCGTCCACATGTTTAAGTGATCTCATTCTGTCTTGTTTCCTTCAACAAATTGCAAATTGCCCCTTCTATCATCCCTACTCTTTCACTTATTTTCAATCTCTCTCAGTCTACTGGCTCATTCCCTTTTTCCTACAAAAATGCCTATGTCTCCTCCATCTTGTGAGTTGGAGGTTGTCTTCACTACTACCATTAACTCAAGCTCCTTCCAAGTATGTTTTTCCCATTGTTATGGGTACATAATTAGCACTTCAGTTCTACTAACCAGTTTTTACTAAGAGGCAGTCACTTCAAAGGTGAAGCAAGAGGAAAATACAGACACTTTCCTAACAAACACTCAGGGGCCTAAAATTCTATACCACCTAAGACTTTGAGGAGGGAACAGAGTTAGGTTCAGAACTTAGTTCAGTTCCTAGATAACATTGCCCCTACCATATTCATTTCCAGATGTGGCATGATTGCAGGATGAGTCTGTCCACTGGCCTGGGGACCTAAAATTCACTTTCCAATTATTTCTCAGGGCATTGATATTTCTCACTAGTTGTAAAACCCAGATTGGAATCAGACTCCCAGAATCCTGTGACTTACTCTTTGGACCTTTGAAACTCTCAAGGTCAGAGACCTTGTGAAGGTTGGTAATCCTTCCAAGGTGAATGACCCAAAGTCATTTCCTTCACCTAGAATGAAAAATAAATAAATAAATAGAATTAAACTCAAAGAACTAAAATAAAAAATAGTTTCTCAGGGCCATAAAGGATCAGAAGGTCATAAACAAAAGAGTCACTAGATTTTTGGGTAACATGAACGAAGCCTGATCAAAGGTATGGAGATGGGGAATCATGGGATCACAGATTTAGTGGCAAAATGGATCTTAGAAGCCATTGAATTCAATCCTTTCATTTTACAGATGAGGAAAATAGAAGATAAGAATAAGATAAGAACAAAGAAGATAAATATCACATAGTTCTTAAGTGTCTGTGGCAGAATCTGAACCCAAGTCTTCTTGACTACAAGTCCAATTTCTTACTGTATATATACTGTATACTAGAAACAGTTAGTTGAACAGTTTGATTGGAATCAGTCCTTGGTCCCAGAAGCCATGTTGAGAATATTTCCCTTCCAGGATGTTTTATTTGAGTTCCCCTAGTGGGATATTCATTAGATTTCTCTTTTTAGTCATACATATCTTTCATGATATCCTTTAAGTCATGTCTGGAATGTAAGCCACAGGATTGAAGAATAATATGGTTGGAAGAGTCTTTAGACTCTTAGAGATCATCTGGTCCAACTTTCTTACTTTACAGTCAAGGAAACAAAGACCCTGAGGGTTTAGATGAATTGTGTAGGCCCACATATATATCAAGTGGGAGAGTTGGAATTACTGGTAATATGTTGCAACTTTCTTGGTGTTCAGGAGATTTGGTGTGTCTGCTGTCTGTGATCTTTGAAAGATGGTGGCTACAGGAAGAGGTACCTCATGATTAAAGAGGGGAAATGTTATGCTGTTTTTCAGAGAAGGGTAGTCCGACTTCAAATCTTGAAAAGAATCTAGAATTTATTATTAAAGGGATGGCTCATGAATATGTAGAAAAGGAAACTATGATCACAAAGAACCAGTATGGCTATGTCAAGAAAAAGTCATGCTAAACTAATTTTCTTCTTGGATAAGATTACTAGACTGTCAGATTGGAGGATTGCTAAAGATACAATTTACCTAGATTTTCGGAAAGCATTTGACACTCAAGGACTTCCAATAAAAATGGCAACTGAAAGTTGACAGTTGAGTGTAGATTCCCTAAAACACTTCCCAGAAGATTTTTAAAAGGGCTCCCAATGAAACAATGTTACCACCTTCTTTCCAGTATCCTTCTAACTCTAGAGATGTCTTTGCTCTGACTGAGCCCTTGACCCAAACTATTATCTAATGAGGTGTTGATGTTAATAAAGTAAACAATCGAGTAATTTAATAAAAAAGAGAAAAATCAGATTACTAAATACAAAAATGAAAAAGCAGAATTTATAGCACATGAAGAGTAAATAGCAAATTATTAGAAACTTTTGCCCCGTTACAGAATGGATGACACAAACGAAATGAACATATAGGGACAAAATATAAAACAATCCAATTAAGTGAATGAGAAATAGGGATTTTAAATAATCCAGTATCAGAAAAAGAAATTGGACGAGTCATAAAAGAGCTCCAAAGGGAAAAATTCAGATACAGATGAATTTATAAATGAATTAAATCAAATATTTAAGGACAAATTCATTCTAATACAATAAAAACAGGGAAAGGAGGGATCTTGCAAACTTTGTGGAAACAAATATGGTCCTGATACTCAAACCAATGACAAATAAATCAAAAGAAAGTAATAGACCAATATATATAATGAATATGAATGCAAAAATATTGAATAAAATATTGGCAGAGAGTATAGCAACATCTTTAAAAGATAAAAATCAAGACCAGTTTATTCTATACTGATAATGCAGGATTGATAATCTCATGCTTATATCACTTATAAGGGTGTCCCACAATTATAACACTAAATATTAAATAAATTTTTGAGAAGAGTTTGCAGTATCTATAATGGAAAAAATATTAGAAGCTTTCCCAATAAGATCAAGGTTAAAGCAAAGATTCCCAAGGTCACCATTGCTATTTGATACAGTTCTATAAATTCTATCTACTGTAATAAAGCAATAGCAAAATAGAAAGAATAAGTATAGACAAATAAGAAATAAAATGATCACTTTTATGGATTATAAGATGATTGACTTAGGAAATTCTGGAGACGACTACAATTTAGTCGAGCAAAAATTTCTGTAAAACTATAGAATAGTAAATAAGCACTGTGAATCTATTCTATTACCATTAAAAACCCAGCAAGAATCAGTAAAAAAAGAAATTTTCTTCAAAACAACTACTGAATGTAAAACAAATTTCAAATGAATTTAGCAAGGCACATACAGAAAAATAACTATAAATGCTCATGATTAAACCATGCTTTTAACATTAAAATGACAATGCTATGTAATTATTTGCATATTCAGTGTCATCACAATCAAATTACTAGAGAATTATTTTTAAAAATTAAAATAATAATTTATCTGAAAAAGTCAAAACAATCAAGAATTTGAGAGGAAATAATGAAAAAAAAGTTGAGATGTAATAAGTCAAACTATTGTATTTCCAGCTATACTTCAATGTGTTTAACATCAAAACTTTCTGTTATTAATTAAAATATAGAAAAGTTGATCAGTTGAACAGATCAGATAAATAAGACCCCTAACTATTTCTAGAACTATTCCAAATAATAGCAGAGAAAAGAGGCATCTTTGCTCCTGTATTTATTTAGAAAGTTTCTAGTGTATCTTCATTGCACATAATGTTTGGTTTTGGTATGAAATTTTAAATTTATTACAAAAAGATTCTCCTTTGTTTATATTTGGAGCAAAAATGAATATTGTACTTTGGCAAAAGCTTTTTTTTAATCTTGAGATTATTTTGTGCTTTTAGATATTTGTGTTTCTATTATGATTATTTATGTTGGTAATTTTCCTAATGTTCATCCATCCTTATATCCTCGATATAAATTCAATTTGGTCATTATGAATGATTTTTGGAGGGATAATTTTCTGTAATCTTTTTGCAAGGATTTTATTTAAATTTTTAAAATTGATATTTATTAATGACCCTGATCTATGGTTCCTTTTCTTTGCTTTATCTTTCCTTGGTTTAGGTTTTAGAATTATATTTGCCTTATAAAAGGAATTTGGTAGAGTGCTTTTTTTCTCACTTTTGGCCAATAATTTTGGTATGTAGGTATTAGAGTACCAAACTAACAGAATCAAAAGAGCAATTAATTCAATTAATCTAACCAAAAGGCTTGCTGAAAATGCAAAGCAATCACATAATATAAGCACAACATTTTCCCAATAAATTTCAATTCTTCTCTACCCTCAATGCTCATAATGTCTTTCGGGAAATTGGACACACGTTTAAAGTCTTGGGAGGTATTAAAGTACACGTGTAGAGAATGCATGTGGCTAAGACATTCAACTCTGGCATTGTAGACTTCATTATCCTTTATCAGAGATTATTCATAAAAGTTCCTTGATGAGCATAACTTCTGTGTTGAATAGATGCTTTATTGCTAAGTGGAGCTGTTCCATGAAGTTTTTGACTAACACCTCGCTGGTTATGACATCACTGCCAGAGTGGATGACCTCCTGGACTCCTTCCCTGAAGCTCTGTTTCTAATCTGTTCCTTTGCTCGTCTGGGCTGAATCCTTGACAGAAACTGTATCATCCATCACTTCCACCTTTAGATGTAGCTTCTGTCTTCAGATGAAATGGTATCGTGCTTTCCTAGAAAAAGGCAACAGTTGAAAAAAAAGCCTCTGAAATTACTAATCCGGAGGTTTCTTATCTTTCTCCCACCTTCCAGCAACTACAGGTAGAAATTTATAGACTCATAACCCCTGTCTAAGCAGACAATCATAGTAGCTGAGAATTCTCATCAGTCCAAATAGAGCATATTTGCTGAGCCTACTTCTCAGCAGCAGATGGCAGTAGAGACACTCCAGCCTCTGAGCCTCTCATTGGTCAATCAATCTGCCCACTCTTTCTTAATTTTTCTTATTTCAGTAGCTAGATGCTCTCCATGAACGAACCCACCTTAGCTTGGTTAGTAGCCAGATTTTCAGTCTATCTGTTAATCAGGGACATTATATTTGTCCTATTACCGTACAACAGTTCTGGTATTCGTATTTCCCCATTTGCTATTCTCAAAATTCTCAGATTCTGAAGTTATTCACAACCAAATCACTGAAGCCTACTGTGTTTTTCATTCATTGAAAATTTCCAAAGCCTGTCATTTGTAAATGAGCAACTGGTATCTCAAAACAGAACTCCAAGGTTGACTGATCCGTGGGTCAGATGTCTATCCTAGACAAGTGACGGAGAGGTCACCCCTTTGTATACTGAGGCAATTCTTGTTTAGGCAGTTAGGTGGTATAGTGGATAGGACATCGATCATGGAATTAGGAAGACCTGAGTTCTGATTCGGCCTTTTTCTGTGTGACTTTTGGCAAGTCACTTAATCTATCTTTGACTCAATGTACTCAATTGTAAAATGGGAACAATAATAGCTTTTTCCTCCCAAGTTTGTTGTCAGGATCAAATGAGATAATATTTGTAAAGTGTTTGCTTTAGTGTCTTGCACATAGTAAGCACAAGATAAGCACCTCCACCACCACTACCACCACCACCACGACCACCACCACCGCCACCACCTCCATCACCACCACCACCGCCACCACCTCCATCACCACCACCACCATCACCACCACCACCACCATCACCATCACCATCACCACCACCACCACCATCACCATCACCATCACCACCACCACCACCATCACCACCACCACCGCCACCACCTCCATCACCACCGCCACCACCACCACCTCTATCACCACCACCACCACCACCACCACCACCACCATCACCACCACCTCCATCACCATCACCACCACCACCACCACCACCACCTCTATCACCATCACCGCCATTGCCACCACCACCCACATCATAATTATTTTTTCAGGTTGAGACTTGGTTTCTGATGTTTCTTCTAACTCTAAGATCTATGACTACTGCCACTAGGTGATATTTATAACACTAAACTTTTTGATTCTCTTCTTGAAGAACATGTTTAGAAGCATAAGGCTTCTGAGAAGGTTCTGAGCCATCAACCTGTTGCTTTTGAGCACAGGGTATTGAAAACTAAGTTTTCCAGCTCTTTCTGAGGGAAGTGTGAGCCATTCTATTCAGCTACATTTTTTTTGAGGGGGAGGCTTGTCTGGTGATTTCATCAAAGTAGAGTGCTCCCTGGTAAGTCCTTTTACCAATGCAGATCAGCAAATATTTTGTAACTTATAGATTTTAATTTATAACCTAGAGCTCTGAGGGATGCAATGGCTTGCTTACAGTCACATGACCAACATTTATCAGAGGCAGGATGTGAACCTAGGACATCCTGAATCCAAAACCAGCTGCTTAGCCACTGGTACATTGCTGCTTTCTCCCTGTGATTACCTCCCATTTACAATGGATATACTTAGCATGTGTGTAGCTTGCATGTTATCTCTCTATTACAATATGAACCTTGAAGTTAGGGTCTATTTTCCTCTCTTTCTTTGAATCTCCCATGCTTAGTACAGTGACAGGCACAAGATAAGCCCTTAAGAAATCTGGATTGACTGACTGCTCTCAGAAAAGTCCCACTTTTTTTTTCATGGCTTCATCATGAATCAAAAGTGATGCTTCATTCTCTAAACCTATTTTAGTTATTAGAATACAAATTCTGAGAGATTCTTTAAAGCTGGAAATGTTTTGACTGTGGTCCCAGTGACAAATTAGTTTGTTATCTGACAACTACATTAGCCTAAATAAGAAGAGTTTCTTTAATGAAAGTTGATCATCAAGTAAAGGGGTTTTTTTAAGCTGATAAGTGATCCATAAAATGGACAAAAATGTACAATGATGCTCAATCCTGTACAGTTTTCTGTTTCTGTCGTAGCAGTAAATGCAATATACAATGCTAAGAATCACGTATTCTTAGACTATCAACAAATAGTTATTGAATATTGATATTTTAAAGTATGATCTTTGACTATTGGCCACCAAGTTCGTATACCCTTTAGGGTATATAACACAAATATATTAATATTATCATTATAAGTACAACTGGAAGATCTAAACAAATTATAGTTTTTGATTAAGGTAGAAAAAATACAAATACTTATGTCATACAAACTGTCATTTCTATAGTCCCTGTGATGTGATTGCATAAACACTGGATTTGGAGTCAGAGTCTTAGTTGGTATAGTTGGAGGGGAAACTTTGATTCCCTGACTTATTGTGGTATTTCTACTTTTGCTCTTGCTAGATCTTTGAAGATCTTTCCCTTTGGAAAAGCTAATTGATGAAATGGAACTGAAGTGCTGGTGACTGGAAGCTAAGAGCTGGAAGTACACCCTTAAAATGGAGATGGGAGAAAGGACCATAAAGAAGAGACACTGCTCCCTTCAGCCCCTGAGGAGGAAATGTAACAGCCTGACTTTGGGGGTAATGAACTGAGAGAGTACTTGTACTGGAGCCTTCTCTATGATATTTACTTCTTACCTGGCTCAGTCCTTGACTGCTCAGACTACTTTACCCTCAATTACCTATGGCTCAATGCTTGACTACTCAGACTACTTTACCCCCAATTACCCATAGCTCAATCCTTGACTACCCAGACTACTTTACCCCCAATTACCCATGGCTCAATCCTTGACTACTCAGACTACTTTACCCCCAATTACCCATAGCTCAATCCTTGACTACTCAGACTATTTTCCTCCTTGTCCCCAATTAGATATTTTCCTCCCATTACTTTCCAGCTTCCTTTTATGTGTCTTCTATCATTACAATCTAAGCTCCTTGAGAAAAGGGACTGACTTTCCTTTTGCTTGTATCTGTATTCCCAGCATGCATCCCAGCCTGGCATATAGTAAGGGCTTAATAAATGCTTTATCTAATGTACCATTTAGGTATAAGAAGTCTGCCAGTCAGTGCCTTCTCTCCTTTATGGTCTGATGGGATATACAGCTACCCTGACAGCTGTTTTTTATAGACCTTGGTAGAAAAGAGGGCACTGAAAGCATTTTGTGGGATTAATTGAATTTCCCTATTCCTCTTTTCCAGAGTTTGATGAGTCTATGGACCAAACTTTGATTCCCTGAAGACCTAGGAGAATTTAGCATTTTAAATGTTACATCTTGGAGTTTATTTTATTTCTATTTCGTTCTGATGATACCATATAGTAAGAAAAACTAGAGCAGGAATTGAGAGGAAGGGTCTTGAGCTATAGTTATTCCACCAAGAGCAAACATATTGTATAAAATTATATCCTCCAATAAAATTTGATGGCTCATTAGGATAGAGTGGTGGTCCTGGATTTTCCAAGGCTCTTCAAAAAGAGTACAAGTTCTAAGAGTTACTGCCAACACGGCAAAAGAAGAAGAGAAACCTAGCATTTGTTAGCATAGGATTAATACAACTAAGTTCAGAGACTATTCTAACTATAGATATGGCCACGCAGGAAAGACTGTTTGTGGCCATGACAACTTAGGAATTACTGTCTACTAAGACATGGATGAGTTGTGATCTATATCGGTTAAGAAAATACACACATGGATGAAATCATGGTATTTTTGAAGAAAACATTGCACATAAAAAATGGCAGGTGTTATTGATAAATGGCAGAATCCTTCAAAATGATGTGCAACCACTGAGGATGTTTGGAGGATGCTTCATGTTGTTCTATTTATTATTTAATATGATGCTTTGATTAATACCCCTTGAGCATCTTCAATTTTGTTTATATAAATAATGAAAATTTAGTGGGACCATTGATTGCTATATTCTTTCACGTATTCTATAAACATGAATCAGGTTAACATTCTCTGGATTCATGGTGCAAATCTGTATTTACTTTATGAGTAAATTTAAAGATGTTCAATTTTTAAGAGTCCAAACCTAACATGAATCCAGGAACAAAGGATTTATTTTAAAAAGTTGTAAAAGATTCAGTCATAGGATCGTAAATCTGGAGCTAGCAGGGACCTCAGAGATGCCTAGTTAAACCATTTCATTTTATAGATGAGTAAACTGAGATATAGAGAAGTTGAATGGCTTGCCCATCATCGCACAGGTGGCAGGATCTGAATTCAGGTTCTCTGACTCCAGTATCTATTCTCTTTCCACTGTACCACAAGATCAATCAAGTGGTAAGAGGCAGAGGTCCTCTGGTCCTCTCATTGAGCCTTGGTCATCTCATTCTAAATTTAGTAGTTGAGACAAATATTTTACACTGTACATGAGGCAGGTATTGTCAGTAATAACTCAAAAATATGTTGTACTTTAAGGTTTACAAAGAATTTTCCTCTAATAATCCTGTTAGGTACATATTTTTAGTGTTTTATTCCCCACTTGATAGCTGAATTCTGAGAGCCAAAGGGACTTGGTCACATATTTAACAAAGATTAGTGCTAGACCTTGAGCCTGGTTTCCCTTGACTCCCCATCCTACCATCTTCCTACCACATCCCAGTGCTGTCCCACAAGCCACTTGCTTGTCATATTAAGACAAGCTGGCTAGGAATCTCCACCTATTAAACTCTTTCTCATCTTCTAAAGTCCTCTTCAACAAGTCCTTCTCTTAACCTTTCCCTGGTAACTGTAGCTCATGTAGGTTTCACTCTCACTCTTCTCAATGTTTCCCTTTCTCTTATACATCTTCAACTTTCCCCTCTCTGCTGACTCCTTCCACTCAGACTACAAACATGCTCATCTCTCCTTCATCCTAATCAAACCAATCAATCAAACCCAAACAATCTTCCCTTACTCCTGCTATTCCTTCAAGCAATTCTGCTATCTCTTTCCCCCTTCATGACAAAATTTCTGGATATAATAATTGATATTTAGAGAGTATTTTAAAATTTATAAAATACTTTGCTTAAATTGTTTCATTTGAACTTCATAACAGCGTGGTGAGGTAGCTACTAGCATTATCCTGATTTTATAGATAGGAAACAAGTTCAGAGGGCCTTAAATAATTTCTCCATGATCACACACCTTTTTCAGTGAGGTAAGATTGCTAAAGTGCTAGCCCAGGGCCTGGCACAATTAGGCGCTATATACATATTTATTCTTTTCCCTTCTGCCTAGTGTCAGGCATTGGAGTTGTGCCTTCTTAGCATCAGATCCAGTACTCTAGTCAATATCTCAAGATTCTTCTCGTAGACTGAATCCTAGCTATCTCCTTTCCAATTTCCATCCCCTTAACATTCCACCTCATATAATCTTTAGCAATTTTTCCTATATTTTGTTTTCTCATAGGAGTAAATTTCCAACAAATAAGCAATTTCACTCCCAACCCACTCGCTCCTACCCGTAGCTTGTCATAACAAATTAAACAAAGCCCCCTAATGTAGTGATTGCCAGGGACAGCACACATCACTTACCATTTTTGTAGTTTGCTATTTATTAACTAGAAGGATGCATATTTTTACTTTAAGAGCTTGGAAGGAACAATTGCATTTGACTTGAGTTTTGCTGCCTCTCAGCTTTGCTTTATCTACATTGTTTCAGTCATTGTATATATATTGTCATGGTTCTACTTTCTTTACTCTGCATCAGTTCATATAAGGTTTTCTATTACTCTGAGTTCTTTATATTTGTCATTCTATGACACAATGATATTCCATTCTATTCTCAAACCACAATTTGTTCAGTCATTTCCCAAGTGTCAGATGTTTGTAATAATCTTTCAAATGATTGCTCTGATTATATCACATTTTCATTAAAAAAAACCAAACAACCAAATAACTTTGAGTAGAAGCACCGTTGTCTACACTTTGTTTCAAGACTTGGTTCTGCCACTTAATTGACATATAAACTAGAACAAATCATTTCATGTCTATGGGCTTCAGTTTAATTTATAAAACGAACCATATGCATTAGACAACTTCTAAGATTCGTTGCTGCTCGAATATTCTGTGATTTCATTTTCTCTATTACCTAGAGATAAAATCTAAACTCCCGGTGTTGGTGTTCAAGGTCTTCTACAATTTGGCTCCAACCTACCTTTCTAGGCTTATATAATTCCACTTATTCACCTCCACATATTTTACTTTCCAACTTTGGAAGAAACTAATCTCTGGTCTGGATATTTGCTAAAATATGCCAGAGAAAATTTATTAATATGCAAGCATTTCTGTTTAGAGAGAGGTCCAGATGGAGAGAATTCTTTCAGTTAATCAGAATCCTCTCTTTTCCTCAAGCAACTTCCAACTTACATTTTATAAAAATTGTTAAATGAAAGACAAAGTTCCACAGCAAAGTAAAATGATACTTAAAATTTGTGGTTTGGGATTTCCCAAACAGGAATTGTGCCCATCTTTAGAATAGATATCTTCCCCAAACAACTTATTCTTTCTTAACCATGACCTTCAAGGATTCCCTTTTCAAAGATGGACAAAGAGATATTCTCTTAATTGGATTAAACAGGAAGACAATCTGATCACAAAAAAACAAAAACAAAAAAATTGGACAGACTCTTTCAGATGCACCCTCCTTGAAAATGAATATTTTCTATTCAAGGAATACTGATTAGATCTCTGATTCAAGTGAGAACAAGGACTTCAGACCAAGACACTATCATAATGGTATTTCTTAATTTTTCTCGTAAATCTGAAGTCATAGTGCTACGTGCTTTCACCACCAAACTCAATAGCTTTCCATTTTTCATTCACATCCTCCTATCTTCTGCTTCTGTGTCTTTGCTCACACCACCCCTGATTTCTGGAGGGCATTTCTCCAACCACTTCTACCAAACAAAGACTTCAAAGGCAGAATCAGGGTCCACCAGTTCCTCAAAGCCTTCCTATTCCCCCAAACTGAAAATTCTTCCTCTTTGTTTTCCTAGCTCCTCAGCTAGGCTTCTCTTTTGTACTTAATGTATTCTCCTTTGCATTACAGTCAGTCTATCTCCATCAACTGATTTTACCTGCCTCCTATCCCCCAGCCCTATTCATGGAATCACAGTTAGGAGATGAGTTCTGAAGAGCCAGGTAACAGAAATAAGTTTATGTTATGTTTTAGAAATGAAAGGCAGAGTTCTGGGCATTATGAGAAATGAAGAGTTTTTTTTTTGTTAAAGACAGAGGGCTAGCTTGCTATTGTCTGCTAGAAAGACATGGGAATCTGTAAAAACAAAATTTCCAGCTCTAACAGACAGCAACTTTTCATTGGAAGCAGGTTAGGAGAGTATGAATCCTGGTAGTCTAGAAGAGGGTCTTCTCTGGAAAAGAAATTCAGCTCCTGAGAAGGAAACACTTTTGGCCTTGTCCTTTGAACTTTCCCATTGAGAATAGTGTGGAGGAGGGAGAAGGAACTTTTTTCTCCTTCCTTTTTCCCCATCAGCCATGGAGCTTTGTGTCTGAGCTACTAACACACTGAGAAACAACACACCCAGCAGGAAGCACAGATAATCAATGGAGATGGTTCCAGGGAGTGTGATACCTGGCAGCAGAGAAGACAGACAACTATGGATTGAGGAGAATATTAGCCCTGGTAGCCAGGGAAGTCAAACTGTGGAAGAAAGCAGCTTTAAGGAAACCTGCCCAAAGGAGGTGCTCTTTCCAGGGGGATTCAACATGAGGATACTATGAAAAGAGATGGGTCACGGGGGCCCTGCTCTGTTAGAAATGTGAGATACCAAGGCCACATGTGCTCCCTGTCTGTGGTCCTCATTACTAATGTAATCTATGTCTACATCCACTATACTTTTTCATTCTGTGTGATTTGTGGGAAAGTGTGCCACAGAAGCTGTGTGGAAATTGTTGCAATTGTCTTTACCCTGGCATCTTAATAAACACCTTTTCTTTGTGTCTAGTGGCTGATTATTAAAGATAAGAGGACAGCTGGAATCTCATTAGCTATAGTTTTAGGAGTGTAGAACCATAAAGCACCTTGTATCCAGAGTACTTCGCTTGCTCTTTGGGGGACCTCACCTACAAGTTGAGAGAGTGCAAAAGAATATTATAAATTAAGATATACTATAAAAATCTAGCCTATTGACTATCTGGGGTACTCGACCGGTGGTCTGATGAGTTTAAGTTGTGGGCTATCAATCACACTTTGAGAACCATTCCCTCAAAGAATTTTTTCCACTGTGGAGGCTTTAAAGAAAACAAAAATTAAATAAATCTTGCAAGTAGTGTGGCATCCAGAATCAAATGCTTTGTGAAAATGTTTTGAGTTGTGAGAAGAACTTTAAGCATGAGATCTTTTCTGGAGAATCTGGTTTATATGTATGTTTGTAAGTGTGTGTTTCTATGCACACACATTTCTATGAATATATATATATATGCACATATATATGTGAGGAAGAGAGAGAAAACTCAAGAATTCCTCCCCCATGTCACACTGACTTCCTTTGTGGCCCCAGAGAAGTCATTTAAACTCTCTTCCTGAGTTTCTCCAGCTGTAAAGTGGGAACTGCTAATAACTAATAATGTATTTCATAAGGTTACTGTGGGGCTTAAGTAGTCGGTGTTTGTCAGAGGCAGACCAACAGCATAAAGTATTTCTATATTGTGAAGCTAAACTGAATCAATTAACTTGCCAACTAAGCATTAATACTTCAAAGCAGGTTGTGTTTTCAAATGCTCAAATTGAAATACCCAGTCCATAAGGCATCAGGCTGAGGGGGCTTATGATTATGTTGATTTCATTGACTGTAGGACAAATGAGGTGAATTCTCATCCCAGCTCTGTGTCTGTGTGTGTGTGTGTGATTGTGACAATGAGCAGATTGTCTAATCTTTCTGCTTGTTAGTTTTCCGAAAGACCAAAATGGGATAGTTAATATCTGTGCCCATTTCTCATACATGTATATGAGACTCACTAAGGTAATGAATCACGTATATGGTGCTTTAAACCCCTCTGAGAAAAGGTGCACTCCAATAATCCCATTTTATAAATGAGGGTCACAGTAACCAGAGTAGTCACAATAGTCAGAGTAGACACAGATGATGGGTACTTAAATAATGGGGCAAGTTAAGGGCTGAAGTTTCACAGAGAAGGAACCAGAGACTTAGAGATGATGGCACTTGCCTCGTCACCCAGGTGAATTACTGGGATTTGAGTTTAGCTTCTCTAATTGAAAATCTAGCCTTCTTTTCATTATATTGCAGAAGAGAGATAATCCATAAGGCCATGTTGCTGCTAAAGAATCTCTAGGCAGTTTTACTGGTGTGGGAAAATGTTTCTTTTGCTTTAATCAGCTTTATCCCACCTGTTGGGCCAATTCATTGTCAGTGGAAGGTCTCCTCATGCGGATCAGCCTTTTTGGTGATAGTTTAGAGGAGGAGGGGCAAAGACCTTTTGGCGAGAACAAGAGTCTGGTTCGTGTGCCTCGTTCAAGAATTGTACCTAGCTATAGAATACCATGTTATACGGGCTTGTAGAAATCAAATCAAGTCTTGAGAGGAGCCCGGAAAGTATAATGGCTGTTGTTAAGTCTTGAGCCTTGTATGAAGAAGGGGCGGAGTAAAGGGAAAAGATTGGGTTTAAACTGAGTTGTAATTCTAGCCAAGCAAATGTAGTTGTGATGGTGAAACAACAGATGCAAAAAGTCTCAAGAACCCCAAACATTAGAGAGACTGGCTTCTACCCAAACTCCCCTACAGTTAAAAGAAAAGAGCCTTGCATTCCCACTGAGGCAAAACCTTTAAAAAACAAAGCAGCCATCTTTCTCACCAAGGGAAAAAGAAACAAAGAAACAAAAAAAAAGGAAAAGAAAAAGAAAAGAAAGAAGACAAATCCCCGCCACTTTACCCTGCTACCTCACATCCACAAATTAAAACAAAAGAGTTTGCAATGAATGTGTTATAAAAAGTCTGAAGTCCACTGAGCCAAGACCAACTATACTTGCAAGGTAAATAGTTTTACCAGAGAGACAGATTTTGTGTAATGCCTAGTATATTGTTGGCACTCAAGAGGCCAATTATTTCTGTGATTATCAATAAGGCAGACTTAAGGTAGGAAGAAAAAGGAACTGTTAATGTTTTCTTACTAATCAAACCTTTTCTCCTCCTTTCCTCATCCACCATTTTAGGAGAGAAGGGGGGAAAAGGAAAGGAGAAAACACGGGATTAGTAGAAACAAATGTAAAAGTACCGTCTATCCCCATTTCTGGAACACTTTCTCTCACCTTTTTTTTACATCTTTGAGTTCTAATGGGGAGAGTGCTGGACCTCGAGTCAGAAAGATTTTGAAATCCAGTCCAGTCTCTGACACTTACCTAGCTGTGTAACCCCAGAGAGTCACTTAGGCTATTTGCCTCAGCTTTCTCATCTGTAAAATGGGGCTCCTACTAGTACTTACCTCCCAGGGTTGTTCTGAGGATCAAATTGGATAATTGTAAAGTGTTTTGCAAACCATAATTCACTGTATAAAACAAGTTTTTTTCACTCGAAATCCCTCACTTCCTACAAAAACTCCATTCAAGCACCATGTTTTCTATGAAGCATTTCCTGAATACCACTGCTAGGGCCACTTCTCAAAATTCCACCTTCATTCATCTTGTTTATAGTCCTATTACTTAGGTATATGTCATTTCCCTGACAGAATATAAGCTCCCTGAAAGCGGGGATTATTTCATTTTTATCTTTGTATATCTAGTGCCTAGCACGGTTTGATTTATCAGAACCCTTTGTAGCAGCTCAGCAGAAGGGCTGTGGAATCAAAACACTAAAAGAAGTTGAGAATCATCCCCTTTGGCCTCCCCAGACCCCACAAAGAACCATATTTGTTATACTGTTATTAATAGTTGTTGTTATAATATTAAAATGCAATGTTACATTGTGGTATTATAATACTACTGTAGTAAGTATTATATTATAAATATAACATTATAATAATTACTGCTACAGTAATAGTAAAAATTAGAAGTGAAACAAGAGAACAGTACGTATTTGTGCTCATACTGTCTGTCAATGATATTTCCTCCTTTGTGACTTTAGCCTATAGTTGGTCTACAATCATTCATTTTTTTAAAAAATTCTTTTTTCTGCTGTCCTTTATGAACTTAGAACATATAGCTTCAGGGGGAAAAAAATCATTCATTTTATTCCCTATTCTAAAAGTGTATGCTTTCAATGTTGAAAGGGCACTGTCTGATGCTATTTCCTTGACATAGCCCTTTGGACTTGGCATCAGTTTTGATGAAACATACAGGAAAGATCTCATCAGCAACTTGGACACATACTTCTCTCCTCACAGCAGAGCTGTAGTGTCTGCTCAGGGAAAAGAGGATGTAGGGCATCCTGTTATGATAGCAGCAATCATGTTGCCTCAGGGTAAATGAAGTCTTTATTAGGGAACAGTACCCTTCTGGGGAGGGATTTTTTGAGTCAAATTCAATTCCAAGCCAAATCTGGGATCCCAAGTCTATTAACCTGGTTTTGTTCCATGTGGTTTAAAACAGCAGTACAACTCTGTAGGAATACAGCAGCCTATTAGATTGTGAGACATATTTATGATGATGAGTTTTTTAAAATTTTGGAACTAAGAAATAATTGTGGGAAAAGTCCAGCTCACTAAAATTCAGAGGAGCCTAATGCTTTTTTCCTCTCAAACTGAGAGAACTGAGTCACTCAGTCAGGGGACACTGGAAATCACTTCTAGCTTTCTGATTTTCTCGTATGAGTCATAGAAATAACTTCATCCTCATTTTGACTATTTTAGGGGGGAAAATACCTACCAGAGGTGAGAGGCTTGCCCTAATGGATCATTTTTTAAGGGAAGGAGGAACAGCTGAATGCCACATTCCATGCATGGTTCTCCTTTCCTCCCACCCTGCTCTACTCAACTAATATGCTCTATAAGCTTTTATTACTCCCTTGTGATGCTGGCCCCAGAAAGTTGGACCTATGGCTTAGATTCATGGGAAACTGCTTGCTCTGTTATTTGAAGTTGACCAATCTGTTGTCTGACCCTGAGTAGAATATCTCTCTTGGTGATTTTGAAGGAACCCACCTTTTTCTTGTTTCCAGGAGCTTGAAACTTCCGTACTTAATCACAAAGTATCCTAGTGGGGCCAAGGTTGTGCCCAAGGAGGTCTGGTTCAAGTCCCTAGAGCAAGGATTCTTAAAATTTTTTATATCAAAACTCACTTTGGTAGCCTGATGAAGCCTCTGAGCCCTTCTTCAAAATCATTTTAAAAACATAAAACAAAATACATAGGATTCCAACAGAAGCTAATTATTGCTTGGTGTAATACAGTTATTAAAATATTTTTTAATAAGTTCATGGATTAAGTTTAAGACCCACTTCTTGAGACATTCTGCTGAAGGTCCAGTGTTAGCTAGTCCTTGGGATGACCCATATTTAAATTGCTGCCTATAAACAGTGTCTGCTAATGTCCCACTTATCATTCCCTCCACTGCATTGTAATAAATTGCACTTAACAATTTGTTAATTCCTTTTTTCTTGTTCTTTCAACCTGCATTTCTTCATTCCCAATCCCTTTATGTATTTTCATAATTGGAGCAGAGAGATTTAAAAAAAGTGAGGAGTTCTCATTCCATAATCTAGGGGCTGATTACAGCTATCCCTTCCTGGGGGGTAAGGGCCCCAGCAATCTGAAAAATCTGCATAAAGTTTCTTGGCCCTCTGTTCGTACCATAAAAGTCTGATTTTGATATTAAAAGATAAAATACGTTGATATTATACAATACTATACATCTATTTTATGCATTTCTGAATTTCTAAACTTTTTTTTAGTGTTGTCTGCTGGCCTTTATGTGTCTCCTGTGGCTTCCACAAAATTTCCATTTAATTCTTAATCCTACCCCCCATTGCCATTTAATTTCTTATGCCAACCCTGGATAAAGTAAAACCACAATGGAGAAATTCGCAATGTGGAAAAGATAAGTGCATGTGCTTTGTGGATTATTCAGGCCCCCTGCTTCCTTCCTACTGGGGTCTCTCAGTTAAAATGCAGCTCTTACGGCTTGACATTTAAAACTCATGTCCCTGAGATCATAACTTTAGAACGGACAGAGACAAAATGGGATAAAATTTGTAAAGTGCTTTTCATAGTGCGGGCACATAGTAGGTACTTGATAAATGCATGTCCTTTCCCCTCACTCTTTTTCCTCTAGCACATGGTTTGATAAGTACTTGGTACATCTTTCTGAGGGTATGTAGGATGTAACACAAGTAAATAGCTATAGTAATTACTTAGTCAATAAATATTTATTATCTACTGTATATAAGTATTGTAAGTATAATAGAATATTTAGCGAAGGCATTGTTCAAAACTAACGCCTGTTAAGAAAACAGGATCACATGCGTATTTCTCTTACCTCGCCCCCAGTAACCCTCTCCCCCAATCTTGGTCTCCTTATCTTTGCTGATTGACAAGGCAGCCTAAAAAGATTTCTACAATGTCAGACAATGAGGACAAGTGCCCAGTGGTGGTAGGACTTTCATTCTAAAAAATCAAAATGTCTAGGCCACCCTTGCTTTTCCTCCTGAGCAATCCACCAACATTTGTTCCCCATGATGCCAGATAATGCAATTGTCTGTTGTAGAACTACTTTCCATGAAAAGGATTTAATGTTGTATCAATGTAAACTGAGATTTCTTCCCTCTCATCTGTTACCCATCTCCCTGCCATTTTGAGTAACAATTGCTTATTGAGGAGACTGGTGTTTTACTGATGATAACAAGGTTGGAGAATGCTGTTCATACCAATGGGTGATATTTCAAGAAGGTGGTTTGCAAGTTGTAACTGCAAGGAAAGCAGGACTTTTTGCTTTTTTTCTGGATTGAGTTTTAGCTAATCAAGCACCTTTGATTGAGTCTTGCCTTTGACTAAATCAATCAAGAATCTTTGTTTGGAAACTATATATATATTGTATTACTTGGAAAGAGAAGCAGAGCTGAGAGAAGCAGAGAGAGAAATAGAGCTGAGAGGGAGAAGAGAGAGTGAGTGGGCTAGGGGAACTTGCTTGTGGGGAGGCCTATCAGAAATGATATTATGAGGTAAGTACTCCTTCTGTTGATCTGTCTTGATTTCTCAGACAGAAGTCCAGTTTGTTGGTCTGTGTTAATTTCTCAGACAGAAGCCCTGTCTGTAGATCTGTATTGATTTCTCAGACAGAAGTCCTGTCTTGATAGTGCTGGTAATGCATACAAATATTGTTATAGCCCTGGTAAACTTTGTTTTCTTAGGAACAGAAGCTGTGGGCAGGAGCCCCTGGAGCTTGCTGTCAGGCAGAAGCAGGAGGAGTTTGGAGTGGAACAGTCCCTAGTGAGCTGAGACAAGGAGCAGGGGCAGAGAGCTGCCTGGGTGTGAACTCAGGCAAGAACTGGGAGTGATTGTCCCACAGAACAGGAAACCTTGGGGTTTGGAAGTCAGCCTGGAGTCAAGATGAACGAAGACTTTGCTTGGACACTGTGTATTGATTAAAAAGATTGTTTTTACAATGATCTAGCCGGTGGCTGGTGTGGTATTTTCTGCTATCCTTTAAGGATACATTGTGCTAGGGAAGGCTATAACCTGGGACTCCCTGACTTTGAGGATGCAATGATACATGCTATGTACCATATGATATACTGAGTGTTATGAGATACATATATGTAATAAAAGATACATTTTGCTTAAGGATGTTGCTATGAATGTTATGCTTTACTTTATTGAATAATGTTTAGTTTATTGCTGAATAGAGAGTTCATCACACTATGCAATTAGACCCTTAAAATTATTGACAGCAGCAGTCCTCAGGCTGTGCTGCCATGATTGGTGTTATACAAGTGAAATTAATGTGGCTAGTCAGAAAGTTCCTCTTTGTTTGAAGTTCTTCAGGTCAGTCTGGTTGGTGTGATGAAACTCTGTTGTCAGTATGGGAAAAATCAGATTGTGGCATAATGCGTAGGTATTTCTGAGACCACCTACAGATCAAAAATATCAAGGGAAGTATTCCTTTTAAATAACGACTCATCTGCCAAAAATGACATTTCTTCTAAGATGGTTCAGATCTATAGGAAGATCTCACACTTGGGGATGTTTGATGCCTGGATTCTATTTACACCTTCATGCTTCTTTGTGCAAAATGCTTGGAAGTAGTTTTTCACAATCCCCAAGTCACTATTTATAACATGTTCCCTTCCCAAGGAATCACTACAATTTTCAGATGTTTTTTTCTAATTTTCTGAATAAAAAAAGGTCTGCATTTGCCCAAAGTGTTCCTATTGTTTCTGTCATATTTCATGCTCCCCTGACTCCTAGCCTTAGCTCATTTCATTCCTCTGAAATCTAACCCTTTCTTTATGACCAGGTACAAATATCCTCTCCTCTGTAAGACTTCCTTCAACTATCCCAGGCTGAAGTACTTTATTCCTTCTCCTAAAGCAGTGATTGCTATTCATTTAACTTAATTCCATAATTTAACAAACATTACTTAACTAGTTATTGTAGCTAGCACTTAATATAGCACTTGAAGATTTGCAAAGCACTTTGCATATGTTATTTCATTTGATCCTTTTAACAACACTGGGAAGTCGGTGGGGTTATCTCCATTTTACAGATGAGGAAACTGAGGCTGAGAGAGGTAAAATTACATATTCAGCATTGCCAGTGATTGACTGAGGGAGAATTCTAACTTAGATCTTCTTGACTCCAAAGTCTTGACTTCCTATAAAGATAAAAATGACGCAGAACTTGCCTTTGGGCGTCTTACATTCTATTTAGAGTTGATGAGTGATGGTAAGGTCATGAAAAGTACAACAGTACACTGATAAGAATAACGCGAAGTAGTAATAATTATATTAGCTAGCATTTATATATGGCATTTTAGGCTTTATAAAGGGCAGCTAAATAGCACAGTGGACAGAGCTCTGGTTCTGAAGTCAGGAAGATACCTCTTCCTGAGTTCAAATCTGGTCTCAGACACTTACCAGCTGTGTGATCTTGGACAAGTCACTTAATCCTGTTTGACTTAGTTCCTCATCTGTAAAATGAGCTGGAGATGGAAATGGTAAACCATTCCAATATCTTTGCCAAGAAAACCTTAAATGGCGTCACGTAGAGTTTTGGACATATTGAGGTAGAGATTGCAGTGGGCCTTCCAAGTAAGAGTTGATGTCTTTTAGAAAGTTGTAGATGTGGGGTGAACTCAGTGGAGTGATTATAACTGTGAATCATGTTAGGATTCTTTAAATCTCTCTAAGGAAGGATAGAAGCAAGGATGTTTCAATAAAAGCTTGACAACAGATGCTCTGAAAATATAGTATGAGTGATGTACTTTAAAATTATCATTTTTAGCTCTAGTTTTTTTATTTTTCCCTAATTACATGTAAAAACAAATTTTAACATTCATTTTTAAAATTATGATTTCTGAATTCTCTCCCTCTATCTCTGTGCCTCCTTATTGGGAAAGCAAGCAGTGTGATATAGGTTATACATGTGTAGTCATGCAAAACATATTTCCATATTAGTCATGTTGTGTAAGAAAACAGAGACAAAAAAAAAGCCCAAGAAAAATCAAGAAAGTAAAAACAGTATGCTTCTGTCTGCATTCAGACTCCATCAGTTCTTTCTATGAGGATGGATAGCATTGTCCATTATAAGTCCTTCAGACATGTCAAGACATTGTATTGTTGGGAATAGTTAAGTCTGAATGATACACTTTTAAATATAATATATGTTAGCATTTCCCCATCACTTTCTTAAGTTTAGAAATGGAAAAAGACAACAATAAATCAAATTTTTTTTATAGTGTTTGCTGATTTTCAAAGTGTAAATTCTCATGCTAAAAATTTAGCAGTTGGCTCTCTTGAGCTGAGGCTGACTCTAGCACATCCCCAAGTGAGAAACATTTTGCCTTGCCCCCCACTTTCACTGTGATCCTATGGCAGGGGGATACTTTGCCTCCCTAGGCAAGCCAGAGCTAGAGTGGCCCCTTTGCAGAAAAGGAGAAGGTAAGTTCTCCTGCCCTTCTTGGACCAGCATCAGTCTGTGTTGTTTCAAAGGAAAAAGCAAATGAATGGAAAATGCTTATTATCCAGACCGTGATATGAAGTTAGACTGACAGTTCATTGAATTAATCCATCAGTACTGTGTACCAATGGCAGATGAACAACAGGCTGGACCCAGAACTGAAGAGGAGGAAGAGAGGAAGCTGGTTTGCATGTGGGCAATTGTGCAATACTTTTAACGATGTCCAGCTGTTCCCTGACATAATCCCATAATCTTTTGAGTGTCACTGTTCTCACATTGATGATATAGCATTGGGAATCCTGAAATTTTATTTCCAGGATTGAGACATTGAGACATCACAATGGTAGGGGACCCAAAGGGCATTGCAGAGATGTATGATGGGTAGAGGTAGGCTTTGGTCTATTTCCAATGATGGTTTTCCCCTCAAGAAGTGGCACAAGGGTTATCAACAAGGAACTATCTGATCAGAGAAGAACTTGGTCCAGGAGGCAACAAGGATAAAAAAAGAAAATATATCAGCAACTTGAGATCTGTACTGGCATTCCAAGAGGGGAACGAATCGCCCAAAGTCACCAGAATGTTGGTTACATCATTATGGAACATTCATGGACAAGAATTGCATAGGATGAGAAAATGGGAGTATGGGTGGGACTTACGATGGGAATACTCGTGTGATATAATCTGATATGGATATCGATGCAATCACACTGAGGTAATCATAGATCCACCAAGGTAACCTAAAGGTAATCTAAAATATTTATCAAGTGCCTACTATTTGCCAGGCACTGTGCCTGAGGACAAAAAGAAAACTAAAAGCCATTTCCTGTCCTCAAGAAATTTACATCCTACTGGGAGAAACAACATATGAATGCTTAGGTACATAATACATACAGAAAACACATAGAGTAGATGGGAGGTCATCTCAGAGGGGAAGACACTAGCATGTGCTAACATCAGGAAAGGCCTCCTGCAGAAGGTGGAATTTGAGGTCAGGGATACTGAGAGGTAGAGAGGAGGGAGGAGATACCAACCTTCTGGAATGGGAGACAGTGAGCACAAAGACATGGAAATGGGAGATGGAGTGTGTGAGGAATAGGTCAGTGTAGCTAGATCATGGAGAATGTAGAAAAGAGAAAAGTATAAGGAGATCCAAGTATTATATTCTCCATAGTGCCCATTATAGAAGCTAGTCATAAATCACAGGTTTAGGATTGGAAAGGATTAAGTCCCACCCTGTCATTTTATAGATGAGGAAACTGAGTCAAAAAAGAAGTTGATTGATTTGCCCAGAGTCAGAAAGCTACTATTTGAGGCCAGTTTTGAACTTGGACTTTTCTTACTCTACCCAATACAACACAGGTATCAAACATGATGTACTCAGGTCCTTTGACCCACAGTACTTCAGAGTATAGCCTACATTTGATTAAAATGTAATTAGGAAATGTTTAATGAAATACATACAAATACAATAAAACATAGATAATTTTAATTTGTGGTTTTCTAAACATGGTCCATAAGGATCCTTAAGAGAGTTTAGTGATTATACAGATGCACTACACCATGCTTCCTCTCAAGTGACATTAACATTAAGCTTTAAGCAATGCAATACGTAACCCTATGAAGCAAGTGTTATTGGTATCTGTGTTTTAGAAATAAGCAAACAGATTGAAAGGTGGGTGACTTGCTTGTGGCCATGCATCTGATAGAGGAATTTAGAAAGAGACAAGTCTTCACCAATTCTAACACTTTAGCCACTTTGCCATGGGTGGTACTCAACAAACACTTGTTAGTTTAATTAAATATAATTAATTAAAAATTTTGGGGAGTGGCAATCAGGGTTAAGTGAACTGCCTAGGGTCACATAACTAGTAAATATCTGAGTTTGGATGTGAACTCAGGTCTTCTTGAAGGTTAATAATATTCTTGCCACCCAGATGCCCCTGATTTTATTTTTACAAGTATTTGAGTACCCTAACAAGTCAATGAAATGAAGGGTTGAGCAATTAATTATCTGTTGAACTAAATCAATTGACACAATCCATCTGGGTGATTATGGTTCCCAGTTCCCACTTTTAGCTAAAAAATAGGTTTTTATACATCAGCTAAACTTAATGTAGTATTCCAGCTGACAAGTTCACATAGATCATTAGAAAGCTGGGGCAAGACCCAAGAGTTCAGAACTTAATTTGGAAACCAAAGGGCTGAAAGTTCTACTCTCTACACTTTTGCTGGCTGCCTGGCTGACCTCTGAGTGAATCTTGGTAAGGGGGCTATTTTCTGCTTATTCATTGGTCAAGATAAATGGTATTGTTGCCATAGAGTTGATCTATGAGGGTCATAGGTGTGTGTTTTAAAGTAATGTGGTCTAGGTGGAAGTAAATTCCTGCTGTGATGTTTTCACTTTTGTTTTTATAAAAGAGACAACAAAGCTATTGCCCTACCCCCACTCTACCCCTCCCCTAGCCATTTTTTTCCTCCTAGGAAATACCTCTTGTATATATAATTGCATGTTGATTTATAGGAAGTCTCAGGACAGCCAAGGGTATTAAGAAGGGTATTCAAATAAGTGAAGGAACCAGAACTTTCTGGACTGAAATAGAAGATTCTAGACATCAAAGTGGGTCCAGAGAATGGACAGGATAGAGAAAAGGGAGCACTATGTTAGAGAAGGGAGAGGGTTTGGTGATGGAATAGGTAGCTTTCCTCTTGGATAAAGAAAGTTTTAACCACCAAAACCAGACGTCTTTGCAAATTACAAGTGTGGAATATTTTTTCCTAGAGGTTTCCTTTGACTGCAATCAATCAACAAGCATTTATCAAACACCTGCTATGTGCCAGACACCAAGAAGACACTAAGAATGAAATCTAGCCAGAGCCTGTTGATTTTCCCTTTGACATCTCTCCAACATTGCCCCTTCTCTCCTCTGATGCTGCACTCTGGTGCAGGACCTTATCCACTCATTCCTGTAATGTTGAAATAGCCCGCTGACGGGTCTTTTGGTCTCTCCCTGCTCAAATCTGTTCTCCATGCAACCACCAAAGTGGCTGGTCTAAAGCACAGATCTGATCGTGTCACTCTGCCTCCCTTAGCTCAATAAACTCTGGTTCCCAATTGTCTCTTGGATCAAATCTCTTGGATTAAATATAAAATGCTCTGTTTGACATTCAAAGACCTCCATAACCTATCCTCCTCCTACCTTTCCAGTGTTTTTACACCTTTCTCCTCAATGCATACTCTTCCATCCAGTGACACTGACCTCCTGGAAGTTCTGCTCCACCTCTTGACTCTGAATGTTTTCTCTGGCTATTCCCATGCTTGGAACTCCTTCCTCCTCCACTTCAGCTACAGGCCTCCCTGTAGCTTGAAGCCTTCCTTCAAGTCCCAACTAACATCCCATCTTGTACCAGAAGTCTTCTCCAAGCCCCCTCAATTCCAGTGCCTTCCCTGGCTTAATTGTTTTCTATTTATCCTGTATATAGCTTTCTTTGTATATATTTCTTTGTATATTGTCTCCTTCATTAGACTGTGTGAGCTCCTGTCTTTTGCTTCTCTTTGTATCCACAACTCTTAATATACATTGCTTGACACATAGTATGTACTTAATAAATATCGATTTCTTGAGATAATAGATACATATATTTATGTATCTAGAAAATAAGTACCAAAAAAAGTTTAAGGTGGCTTAAGAAGAGAGGGTACTAGCAGTTGGAGAGAATCAAGAAAACCTTCATATAGGTATTTCTTGAGCTGCACCTTAAAGGTAGAGAGGAATTCTATAAAGTAGAGGTGAAAAAATATCTTCCAGTGATAGCCAATGCAAAGGCATGGAGGTAGAAGATGGAGTTGTTCCTGTGTGATAAACAGCAAATAGGTCAGGCAATTGGATTTTAGAGTACAAAAAAGGAAGTGATGTATGATGATGCTGATGTTGTTGATAGATTGTGGAAGGTTTTAAAAGTTAAACAATGGTTTTTATATCTTATCACAGGAGTAAATTTGGGGGCTTTAGCAGAAAGGACAAGGTTTGCAATAGTTTCTGTGAGGTATAGGATAGAGAATCAGGTAGGTCAGAATAAAGGAGTTGCCATTGCTTCAGTGAGGAGGACCTAAAAGAAGTTGGATGACATTTGTTTATAGTGTACTAGTCAGCGTGCTTGTATGGTTTCCCCAGTTTTATTCAGCAGCACATGAATAGGTGTAAAGTAGGTAAGTACAGTAGAGGGGCTAATCTGGGGAGGGATGAGGTTCAGCAAGGGAGAAGCAGTGATAAGACAAAGGGGCTTGAGAGCAGAGGATGATATGGAGTTGAACTGGTTAGCCATCACGTTGAGTTTGGAAAGAGAGGAAAATGAAGTCAGGGTAGGGGTAATGGCCTAAGAAACTGTCGAGGTGGTAGTGACTGGAGGTTACAGGGTGGACAAAGAATAGGTTTAGGAGGGATGAAGCATCAGGAGAGATGAGTTGATAGAAGGGTCAATAGTTAGATGGGGGAGTGCCAGTTTTTGATTGAGGAAGTGGTCCATTTGAGATTATGGCAAGATCCAGGGCATGATCATCTCTGTTATGTAGCTGAGATGAAATGAAGAAGCAGGTCATGGGATATAAGATGACTGGGAATTGGAAGGTTGGGAAGTTTAGTTGTTTTCAGTTGTGTCCAACCCTTTGTGATCTCATTTGGGGTTCTCTTGGCAAAGATACTGGAGGAGTTTACCATTTCCTTCTCTAGTTCATTTTACAGATGAGGAACTGAGGCAAACAGGGTGAAGTGATTTACCCAGGACCACACAGTCAGTCTGAGGCCATATTTGAACTCGGGAAGATGAGTATTCCTGGCTTCAGGACCAGCACTCTATGCACTGTGTCACCTAGCTGTACAATAGGGAGTTAAAGAGAACATCAATATTGATGCTCAAGTCCCCTATGATAAAAGCTGGAGTTGGGAAGGAGAGGAAGATGGTGATCCAGGTATTGAATTTCTTGAGAAAGTAAGGAGAATGACTTGGGATTTGTTAGAGAACAGTCATAAAGACCTAGATGAAATGGGGAATTTTAGTAGAGTGAATTTCAAAAAAGTGAAGGTTGTTGGATGATAAAGGGTGGTAAAGGGGGAGGGGTATGTGCATTTATTAAGTACCTACTAAGTGCCAGATACTGTGCTAAATACTTTATAAATATTATCTTGTGTGATAAAAAAGTTGGGAAATTGCAGTGGGGAGCAAATTTGCTTTGGGAACAAATTCAATTCAGAAAGGTTTATGGGATGCTATGTGCACAACAGTGTGTAGAGTCTAAAAGAGTTACAGTGATCCCTACTGTCAGTGAGGTGATTATCTAGTATGCTAAGATGAGAGAGACAGGAATACAGGTAACTGTAATGCAGATTAATATATAATAAAAAAATTTTATGAAATTCTGGAGGATGGGAACTGGGAATGGAGGGTAGAAATGGGGTTGGGGGGAGAGGTGGCAAGTGACCTGGACCTTGGAAGATGGGCTGAATTTCAATATTTTTGAAAGCAACTTTGACTTTTAGTCCATTAGACTGTAGGATCACACTGTACATGGCCTCAGAGAGTTCCTAAAGGGTCTATTTTCTTCATGGAAGTAACTCAGGAAGAAGAAGAAGAATCTGACTGAATTAATTTGAGTTAATATCAGCTGTCTCCCTGCCTCCTCCAAGGGCATCTCTCACCCCCTTAGTTTCACTCTCCATTCTCATACCTTTTTGCCTATCATGGAAAACTCAGAGAGGAAAGTTATTTTCTTGTAACCTCAGAGCCACCTAATCTAATGGTCTTTGAGTTTAGAATTGCCATTCTGGGTCATTCCCAAACTAATCCTTTTGCCAAATAACTGTTTGGGTTGCATGTATGGTCACACAAATGGAAGTTATGAAACGACATCAGTCTATAGATATTAAGATAGGGGAACTATTAAAGGGAACCCCTACTAAGCAAGAAATCTTTGACAGAACCCGAGGTCATTGCTGTGAAATGCATAGAAATAGAGTACTTTATGAAAGCTTTTGTTTTATTTATGTCATTCACATCCAAGATCCTAACCACTTTAGTCACATTTTATTGTCTCCAGAAGACTGTGGAATTGACGTGTAAATGCGGGCCCTCATACTACTGTATGCTGAATTTAGATGGTTCCATTAACACCATTGTTTCCTCTAGTCAAATTTGATGAATTATCAATGGAAAATATTTTTCCAGTTGAAGTAATGCATACATTCATACATTTGCATTGATATGGTAATGGATTCAAAGGTGCTTTTATGATGTCGATGGTAAGGACCATTATGATGTTAATAGAGTGCCAATGTATGGTGGCTTTTTCTTCCCAAGGCATGGAGATGGTCACAGCATCTTTGAGCTGTTTTTTATTTCCCTGAGTAGTCTCTCCCTCCCTGCCTTCCCCTTTCTCCCTTCTCCCCACCCCCTCCAGCCTTGGTTGCCACCATTCCATCAGTTCAGAGATGACTGGAATGGATTGCTATTGAGTGACATGAGGCATTCCTTCTTCCTTCCTCCTGAGAGACTGCCAACCCTTGGGGCAGAAGGCTGGGACAGAGGCCAAGTCTTCTGCCAAACTGTGCAAGGCATGAAACTGTAGAGTACCCTTTATTGTTGTTAAAACTTTATATTCTATATTAAATTAACAGAAAGGCTTCTAAGGAAAAAAATGTTGTTTTTTGGAGGCAGTATGATTTAGTGAATAAGAGGCCTGTCTCAGTGAAATCACCCAAATAATTAGAAAAAGGGTATTTCTCACAAGGCTCCAGCAATCCCAAGACCATGAACATCAACTTCATATCTTCACCATGGTGTATTATAGACGTAAAAGGGACCTTGAAAAGTCATCTTGATGGATCTGCATTCTAGTTTCTGCTTTTTTATAGGCTGAAAGGGTGACCTAGAGTTGAGTGTTTCATTAGCTTCCACATCAAAGATGAGTATTCATTCCATTTTTAAAGCCTTCCAACGAAGGAGAATCACCTTGTTTCTAACCTTTGATAAAAGCTGATTTGACAGCTTCCCTCAGTAAGCCATTCAGTGTGGAAACAAGTTCTATTCAGAATCCTGAAGTTCATAGGTCTCATCCAAATTCCCCTTTCTATGTTTTAATCCCATTTCTGCTAAAACTGTTCTTATAGAGTATAGACAATAGCTGATTGTCACTTGGAGGATAGTAAATCTTTGTGTACATAAAAATTCTCTAATTTCTTAGTTTTCCCTTCTCCAGCTCTTTTGTTTAAACACATATACATACACACACACACACACACACACACACACACACACACACTGCTGTACTATTGGAATTATGTGGGATAAAGCATATAAAACTTGTAGTCTGAGACATATTTTACTGGAAAAAAAAGAGGCTCGTCTCTAGCCCAACTAAATCCTGTCTTTTACAGGAAGTCTTAATCTGCTTAATCCTCATGCCTTCCTTTTCCTAATTCTTATTTTTCCTGTATATATATATATATATATATATTTATCCTGTATATAAATATAGTTTGTTTGTACATATTTGATTTTTTATTGTCTCCTCCAATAGGTGGCAAGTTGCTTGGGCCTAGAGATTGTCCTTTGTCTCTTTATATATTCCTAGTGCTTAAAATGGTGCCTGGCACATATTAGGTACTTAATAAATGTTTAATGGTTGATCTACTGACATATAGAGCAAGGCATAAGTAATGGGCCTGTATTCTACTAGTATCCTCACAGCATTTCAAGTGGACACCTCCCCCTTTGCCTTTGACAAATTTATGGAAAGAATCTTGCAATACCAAACAAAATGAGAAGAAAATATGCACATACTGTTGCATAAAACGTCACCTATCTATGTATGTGTATATATTTAATTGATGTAATTATACATAATAATTTATAATATAATATATAATTTATAAAATGACACATATTTAATATATGGAAAAACAGGGACAAAAATTTCACAGAATGGACAGCCATGGATAGATTGTGAACTTCACTGAAAGAAGGAATTCCCAGGTTGAGGAGACCACAGATACATTTGAGGGAAGGGACCTGCAATGTAGGCTAGTATTCAAAATCAACTCAAAGCACATTCCCACCTAATGGCAGATCTTCAAATATGGAAACAGCCCATTATCAAAGATTTCAAGAGTGCTCCTTATGCCATTCTCCCTATTATATAATCTCTATTCTAAAATAATGTGATTTTTCACACCACTTCACTCTTTATAAAATGAAAATGTGTGTTACATAAGATTATCCCCAGAAAGCTCCCTTCTGGAGGAGATTTATAATGGGAAACTTTCCAGATTGGATATGACTATTGGTCTTTACTGGTATATGCTATCCAAAGCCAAGGTATTTAAGGAGGTTATTTTCCGTAAAGAACATATGAACGATATTTGTGTTGTTAGGCTCTTAGCTCATATCAGGAAAGAGGAAGTGGATCCTGATGGATTCAGCAAACTTGAAAGTTGTTTGACTTGAGTGAGAAATATCTGCGCCTTGTGCAATAAAACCACAGATATTTAGCAGCCTTGGAGATTAGTAACATTCCCTCTGAACCAGTGGTGATCTTCTGTCCTTGGTACATATGGCTGAGAGAAAGGAAAGAAATAATGACTTTTTGGATAAAAAAATGTGGTTGTAGAAAGTATGATTCAAATAGAAATACACAAATATAAAATGTGAAAGGGTATAGAATGTTGGCCCTGGAGAAGGCCATGAGGGATCCCAGGAGATGTCTTTCTTTCTTATGTTTTACAATCAAATGTATACCAATGCTAACCATTACTTGCTAGTACCTACATTTGTTTGGGAACCAATCAGAAGTTGCTCTGGACTCTCTTCCCTTTGCGACCTCCCTATTAGCCAACACTTAATAGTAAAGGATCTCAAGAATGGGAAAGAAACAAAGAGTATGATTTTAATTGAGGATGGTAGACTCATGGGTCCTCATTTGGGTGCTGGGATTCAAAGTGAGATATGCCGTGTTTCCTTGCTTTCTTTTTTATACGTTCAATTTTCTTCCTTAAAGCTCCAAGCATTTCTCTTTCCAGATGTGAAATAGCATCTCTGACAAAGTACAATGTTTATAATAATCATAGTTAACATTTATGTAGCAGTTAACTATGTGCCAGGCACTGTGCTAAGTTCTGTACAATTATTTTCTCATTTGATTCTCACAACAAGGTGGGGTGGGCGCTATTATCTTCATTTTACAAATGAGGAAACTGAGGGGAGCAAAGGGAGGGTCACACAGCCAGTAAATGTTTGAGACTGAGTTTGAATCCAGGCCTGACTCTGGAACTGGCATTGTATCCACTGTAACACTTATCTGTCCCCCACTTTCACGTCTGGATTTTTATTCTCTAATGTTATCACAGCTGACATAATGAACAATGTTAAATTTTGAAACTCCTCCTTCCATTGTGACAAAATTTAAATGTGTTATGCTTTGACTCATGGATGTAATCAAGGCAGTGTGTTTGGTACTGGTTTATTCTTTTAAAAAAAGCAAAGTAAAAGCAGATGTGGTATATTCATAGACTCATCAGCCAATGGATGGATAAAAGAAAAAGAAAAATTAATGGGAAAGTGTTAGCCAGGATGGAGGAGTAATTGATGAAATAATCTAAAGAAGACAGAGAACATTTTCTTTGGCCTACTTTTCTTGACCACTGGTCTCTAGACTCTAATTTGCTGAAAGTTTTCCTATCCATAGATAAATTCATTCATAGCTTCTTTCTCCTTTTCCTCCTACTCTTACCACTGTGAAACAGGTTAATGCACATGAACATTCTGTTATGTAGAAAGTAGAAACTGACCTTGAAGCTACTGACCTCTCTATCAGTAATTAGTCCCATCATTCCCATCATCTAATCAGTCTTTATGGATTGTTCAATCAGTTTGGTTGTTTTTGTAGCTATATTATTTAAGAAGGAGAAGTGAAGGAAAAACAAATTTATGAAAAGCTTGGCGAGAGGTCCAATTAAGCCAGATCATCTGCACGTAAGGATGGACTTGGAAGAAGGATGACAGACAAAAAATGGAAAAGATCTGTCAAGTTTTTTTAATATCAACAAGAATGGAAACTCCACTTTTGAACACAGATATTATCCTACTTGCTGAACTGTATGGAGAGTTAGGAATGACCCTAAAGGAAATGAAGATGGAAATAACAGTTGAACCAGATTTCAGTATACATAGAGGAAACCTGTATTTCAGACAACACAATTTTGAAGATCTTAAAGGATGTTTTCTCAAGATATATAAAAAGGGAAGGAGGAAAGCAAAGAGAAAAAAAATTATGAGCCTAATTACTAATGAAAAAAGGTAAGAAAATACTAGCACGTACCAAGTTATATGCAGAAATTCCCAGCTCCTGCTAAACTGGTTTTCTGTCATGTAGATATGACCTTTGTCTAGTTTAGAAAAATGAAGTTGAAATGAAGAACAGTTCTTAAGATCAATTTTGGGAAAAAATCCTTCTGTATTATTAAAGGGGAAACAAAGAAGAGTTTTTAGTTTGAATGATCTAATTTGATGGTCTACATTGACTTAATTCAATGGATCCAATTCTCCGTTTCACTTTAGATGCTATACTGAGGAACAAAAAGAAACCATTCTGCTTGAAAGGTGAATTTCCACAGGTCAAATTCAGCCCCACTGACTATTAGAGAAATATAGAAATTATAGAAATATGACTAGCTTTCACAAAGTCACAGAGTTTGAGATTCCAAAGGGACCTTAGAACAGTCATTTGGTTGATTGTTTTCCTCTGTTCTTCAAGAGAACCAAAATGACATCGCTATTCTACAGTCATCTAGCCTCTATACCAAAGGAATGCCCAGCCCTGGTATAGTCAGATCTACGTGGACTTCCTTGTACAGTGAAGTAGTATTTCGTTTTTAAAGAAAATATTTAATTGATGGTGTATTAATAATTTAAAAAATAAAACCTTCACATTTTTAAGTAAAAAAAAAATCAAATAAACCCATAGTCTGTAAGTGAGATAGCTATGGTATCATAGGGGCTTTGTTGTATTCAAGTACTGTTAAGAGAAAATCCACACAACTATTGTTAATATTGTACTCATTTTAAGAATGAATTTATTCTAAATGATATTTAGAGTATGCTGATACTCTGATTTCCATTTTTATCATCATTTATGTAGCTTTTCACAACACTGTCATAGTTTCCTATCCCATGTAACTCTCATTCATTCCTTCCCATAAGTTTACTGCCAGGGCTTCATCCATCATGCCAAGGGTCTTATTTACTTTTCTTGATACCATATCATAGTTCATACTGGTTGCCCATGGGATATCTTTTGGTCTTTGAAGACCACCTTATTTGTTTTCCAGTCATGTATTTCTTTGATTCTATAAATTATGTTATTTTTCTGTTGTTATATCTTTCAAGGAGGTATAAGTACATTGAAAAATGGACATACCTCACCAACATATACATATTGATACATGGGATTTACTTTTCTTCCACTTTTTAAAAATAACTAATTAAGTAAGTGGGTACATTACCTAATCTCATGTTGATTTAGGTAGGCTAGATAAAAAAGTTGGAATGGGATGGAATAGATGAAACTGTTGAAAAGTTTCAGAAGGGAGCCATATGCTTTCTTCCTAGAAATTAAGATGTTTATACCCTTTTACTCAGAACCCAAGTAGCTTTAACAAACTCATCACACTTAAGCTAATTCAATTCATGTTCCTAAAAACAGTTAAGGCAAAATAATAGGATCTTGAGTCACAAAGAAATTTTCTTGCTATAAATTTATTATTTGTGAGAAAAAAATGTTTTAGCCCAAACGCAGTGCAGGACTATTGCATATCATTCCCACATGGAAGAAGTGGTGAAAGGGTTGTGGGGTTGTGGAAATCATATTTATTGCTATCATCTGTTTTCCTTAGCTGTGGCTATCAGAGGGAACCTGGGGGATGGGAGGAAGGATATCATTTACAATACGCTATTGTTAGACATCCAGCTTTATGATTCTGTTTCAATGGTGGCTTATTAACTACAATCTTTTTTTTTGTAGACTTGGTTTTAGATAAATGTAGCATTGTGGTAATGAGATTTTAAAGAATTATTTACTCAACTATGTGAATTAGTTTTATCTATAAGGATAGTATGGGAAAAAAAATGAATGAATGGGTAGGGAACAAGAAATAATCTTTATGAAAATGTTTACTTAAAAATAAGCAAGATACTGATAGTCAATAAATAAGACCTATTGTTTACAACTGATCAGGGTATGGTGCTTTTGAGAGTAGCTGACGTCATGCTCATCATTTCTGGGAAGGGAGTTGATAAACACAGGTGAGGTTAGTGACAGAGTCCTGGGGGAAAGATTGGTTAAAAACATAGAAAAATTTAGCTTCAAGGATGAAATAACCACAAACAGGTTGATTGAAAGTTAAAGAAACAGCACAGTTGTCCCCCATGGCCCAGAACTGGCTCTTTGTACTTCCAGTTGGAGTTAGGGGACTAAGCATTAGATTCAGTCTCTTGTTCCCCAGGCTGGGTTGGCGCTTTGTGGAGGTGGTGATCTCGGTTTCCAGGTGCAGAGGGGATTATGGTGTGATTCTTGGATCCACTCTTGGACACCTCAGGTTGCCGAAAACTCCTTAAAATTGGTTTGATTTAAATAGCTTGTCTCACATGTGGGGCCCTGCCCAAGTATCAAGAGATACAGAGATATGTTTAAAACACAAACGCATAAATTCAAGCGTTTTATTCAACACTAAGGTGCTTCTTGGAGAAAGCCATTCTTTTTTTTTTTGTGTTCCTCCAAGGCTTGTATTTTTTGCTTAGAGACAATTAATTGTTATCTGCCATTGTCATCCTCATCATTCAACAGAACAGGCATTTATTTAATCCCAGTTATGTGCATAACACTTTTTGCTAGGTGCTAGGGATAGAAGGACAAAAGTAAAATAAAATAATAAATAAAAATAATGTAAATAAAATAAGTAAAATAATATGTAAATAAAATAATATAAATTAAAAATAATAAAATAAAATAATAAAAAACAATCCTTGCCATCAAGGAGTTTTTTACATTCTTTTCCTTTTCCTTCAAGTTGGTTACAAGATAATATGTTTTACTGCCTGATTCCCTCTAGCACTGAAGGTCTTGCCTGCTTTGTGGGTGATGAAGCAATTCCATGATTGGATTATATTAAAATGAAAGAGCTGCTGACTCAATAGATCTTTAAAATAGAGTCATCCATCTTTGTTGCTTTTGGTCATTTCAATCATGTTCAACTCCTCATGATGGTTTTCTTGGCAAAGATACTGGTGTGGTTTGCCATTTCCTTCTCCAGTTTACTTTACAGATGAGGACACTGAGGCAAACAATATAAAGGGACTTGGCCAGAGTCATATAACTAGCAAGTGTCTGAGGACAGATTTGAACTCAGGAAGATGAATTTTCTTGATTCCAGGCCTGGCACTGCACCACCTAGCTACCTTATCATGTCACAGTGATTTGTGTAGCTGAAAGGTTCTATGAGATATGCTATGTAGGGTTACCTAAGACAGGTCATAGTGGAGAGTTCAGACAAAAGATCATCTATTGTAGAAGGAAATGACAAACCATTCCTGTATCTTTGCCAAGAAAACCCCAGGAACAGTATTGAGATGATTAAAGATATGACACTGAAGATAAGGCCCTCAGGTCAGAAGTTGTCCAACTTTCACTGTGGAAGGGTATAAGATAACTACAAGTAGCTCCAATGAGAATCAAGAGGCTAGGCCAAAGATAAAAGGAAGTTCAGCTGCAGATGTGTCTGGTGATGACAGGCCTCTGCTGCTGTAAAGATCAATATTGCATAGGATATAGATCTATGAACTAGGTTAAGCTGGATGTGGTCAACCCTCAACATCTTGGGTGTCAGCAATCTGAAATGAATGGGAATGGGTGAATTTAATTCGGGTGACCATTACATATACCACTGTGGGCAAGAATCCTTTAGAAGCAATGGAATATCCCTCATATTCAATAAAAGGATGAGTCAGCAGCGCTACAATCTCAAAAATGACAGAGTATCTCTTTGAATTCAAGGTGAACTGTTCAACATCAGAGGAATGCAAATTTATCCTCCCACCACTGATACTGAAGCAACCAAAATTGATCACATTTATAAAGACCCACAATATCTAGAAATAACAGCAAGAAAAGATGCCACATTCATCATGGGGGAATTTCACTACTAAAATAAAAAGATAATTGGAATAACAGGCAAGTTTGGTCCTGGAGAAAAAAAATAAAGCAGGGCAGAAACCAAAAAAAAGTTTTTCAATAGAACTCACCGGTCACAACAAACACTCTTTTTTCAGCAACCCAAAAGCTGAATCTACATGTGGACATCACCAGATATTCAATATCAAAATCAGATTGATTATATACTTTGCAGCCAAACATAGAGAAACTCTATGCAGTCAGCTAAAACAAGACCTGGAGATGACTGTGGCTCAGATCACAAGTTTCTTCTGAAAGAATTCAGACTTAAATTGAATAAAGTTCAGAAAACTATAAGATGACATAAGTATAATGTAAAACTCATCCCTTATAAATATGATGTGGAAGTGAATAGATTTAAGGGATTCGATCTGGTAGATAAAGTGGCTAAAGAGCTATGGACAGAGGTCTGAAATTTTGTATAGGGGGCAGCAACAAAAAAACCCCCAACATCTCAAAAAGAAGAGAAAGAAAACAAAATGATTGTCTAATGGGGTTTTTTTTACAAATAGCCTAGAAGAGAAGGAAACTGAAAGGTAGAAGACAGCGGGAAAGATATACCCAACTGAGTGTAGAATTCCAGAGAATAGCAAGGAGAGACAAGGCTTTCTTAAATGAGCAGTGCAAAGAAATAGAAGAAAACAATAGAATGGGAAAGACAGGTGATCTCTTCAAGAAAATTAGAGATATCAAGGAAAAATTTTGTGCAAAAATGGACATGATAAAAGACAAAACTGGTAGGAACTTAACAGAATTAGAAGAGAGTAAGAAGAGGTGGAAAGAATACACAGAACTGATACCAGACAGAGCTTAACATCATTGATAATTATAATGGTGTAGTTACTGATCTAGCAACAGATGTTCTGGAGAATGAAGTCAAATGGTCCTTAGGAAACTTTGCTAACAAGAAGGTTAGTGGAGGTGACAGAATTGTAGCTGAATCATTTAAATCCTAAAAGATGATGCTGTTAAAGTACTGCACTCAATATGCCAGTAAATTTGAAAAACTCACCCATGGTAACCAGATCGGAAAAGATCAGTTTACTTCCCAATCCTAAAGAAGGGCAATGTCAAAGAAATCCAAGTGACCAAACAATTGTTCTCATTTCACATCAGCAAGGTTGTGCTCAAGATTCTGCAAGTTAGACTTTAGAAGTATGTGAACCAAGAATTACTAAAAAAGCAGGCTGTTTTTTGAAGAGGCAGAGGAACAAGAGACCAAATTGTCAGCATTCACAGGATTATGGAGAAGGCAATGGAGTTCCCGAAAAACTTCTATTTCTGCTTCATTGACTACATTACAGCCTTCGACCATGTGGATCAGAACAGCACCAGGTCATCTTACTTGTCTCCAATTCATATATGGATCAAGAAACAATAATGGAACTGAACATGAAAAAATGATTAGTATAAGATAGGAAAAGGCTTATATGTTGTCACCGTATTTATTTAACTTATATACAGAGCACATCCTGTGAAACAGCAGCCTGGACAAATCAAAAGCAAGAATTAAGGTTGCAGGAGAAGTATCAGCAATTGGTTGCAGATGATATAATGTGATATAATGATATAACAATTATATGCAGATGATACCACTCTGATGGCAGAAAGTGAAGAAGAATTAAGAAACCTTTTGATGACTTGAAAGAGGAGAGTGTAAAACTGGTTTGAAGCTTAACATTAAAAAAAATAAAACTCAGATCTTGGTCACTTGTCCCATCACTTCTTGGCAAATAAAGGGAGAAGAAATGGAAGCAGTGGGAGTTTTTATATTCTAGGGCTCAAAGATTACTTCAGATAGTGACTATAGTAATGAAATTAAAACTTGCTCCTTGGAAAGAAAGCTATGGCAAATCCAGAAAGAATACTGAAAAACAGAGACATCATCTTGCTGACAAAGATCTACATAGTCAAAATTGTGGTCCTTCCAGTAGCAATGTTGGCTGTGAGAACTGGGCTATAAGAAAAACTGAGTGTCACAAAATCGATGCTTTTGAGTGCCGTTCTGGGAAAGACTTGAGTTTTTTGGACAACAAAGACATCAAATTAGTCAATGCTTAAATAAATTGACTCAGACTATTCACTGGAAAGTCAAATATTGAAGTTGAAGCTTAAATATTTTGGTCACATAATGAGAAGATTGGTCTCATTGGAGAAGACGCTGATGTTGGGAAAAATTGAAGGCAAAAGGAAAAGAGGAAGGTAGAGGAGGAGGTTGATAGTGTCATGGAAGCAATGAATATGAGTTTTGACAGACATTGGGAGATAGTGGAAGATAGAAGGTCCTGGTGTGCTCTGGTCCATGGGATCACAGAGAGTGGGACACAACTGACCAGCAAGATCTATCCTTGGTTGTTCTTTTCTCTTTCTGGCTCCAGATTGTATCAACTCTATTTGAGTTTACCTCCTGGTCACTATTCCCCCTATTCTAGTAGAAATGGAGACTGTTCCCATTTAGTAGTGAGAGCAAACACTGAGCTAGGTGAGCTATGCCTGAGCTATGGGGTCTCTGGCTGCTTTTTGCATTTAGTCTACTTTCTTGAGTTGTTTTTGTTGTTGAAATGTTGAACAACATTTTCCATGTTGTTCATGTAAGTTCCATTTTTTGTTTGACCACATCCAGGTTCATATATCTTACTTACATTCCAGGTTCCTATGCAATATTAATCTTCACAGCATTGTTCTTTCATCAACAGTCATATCAGCAGCTGAGTTTTCTTTTGCCTTTCATTCAGCTGCTTGATTCTTTCTGGAGCTGCTTGTAGATGTCATCCTAGTCTTCACTAGTGATGTGTTGGACACCTTCCAACCTAAGGGGCTCATCATCTTTTATAATGTTAATACTATTCATGAAGTTTTCTTGACAAAGATCCTGGAGTGGTTTACCATTTCCTTCTCCAGTGGATCGCCTTTTGTCTGAACTCTCCACTATGTCCTGTCTGTCTTGGGTAACCTTGCATGGAGGAGCTCATGGTTTCACTGAGCTATGCAAACCCCTTCATCATGACAAGCCAATGAATGATCTAATGATCCTTTCCTGAGTAGAGTTAACCAAACAGTGATCCCAAGATGGATGCAACCCATCTTGGAGAAAAGCTTGTGAGTTGGAGAGGTTGGAGATTGTGGGTCCCTTGGTTGGAACAGAAGGGCAGCTATAAAAGTTTTTTGATTAGAAAGGATACTACTAATAGAAAGAGAAGTTTAACACCTACCCAGGCTTGTGGGAAGACATGGACCTGAGGAAATTTAGACAGTCCAGAGTTGAGGTGAAATGTAAAATGACTGGCACTTTGAATTATATCATGTATTAATGTGTTAAGTGTCAATTATGTGGGAGAATTTAATATTTTATTTCCATTAATGCTGCTTATTAAGTTTTCTGCCAATTAACACTTGTAAGAACCTTTTGTGTTTAACATTTCTTTTGTGTAAAGAAAATAAATAGCTGTCCCATACCTGATTCACCTGATAGATTGAATTCCTTTCTATTCTTGGCTTTGGAGAGATATATGCTTTAAATATTTTTCCTCAGGTCACAGAGGTGAGGATATAGCAAGCAGCAGAATATGAGAAAAGAAGTCTGTTCTTTCTTTTAGGTGGTCAGACTTCCCCTGGATTGAACACAGTATGCAATGAGAAGGGCCCTTTTAGAGAAGAGAAGGAATCCCTTTGGACCAAACAGCAGTTATAATTGTTAGATCTAGATTCAGTTTAGTTCAATCTAATAAATATGTATTATACATTTATATACAAAGCACTGTGCCAGTTACTAAGGAAACAAAGACATAAAGAAAATATTCCATGTCCTCAGGGAGCTTACATTGTGCAGAGGGTTTATAATACATAAATACATAAGTAAGTGAACAATATAATTTAAAGGAGAGACCAATAACAAAGATGATGTAATGAAATAGCATTCTCTGTTTGAAGAAAACCCAATACACAAAATTCTTTATTTGCCAAATAGATGTCAGTAAGGATTTGTCTAGCATGTCCCAAAAGTCTTAGTGCACTTTTAAGCTTTAATAGGATATCCCAAAAGTCTAAAACATTTGGGACACTTATTTAAAAAAAAATGTCTACTTTTGTTAAAGACATTTTCTGGAGAATAACCTTAAATATCATTTCCTCTAATATATACAGGCTTTGTGGGACTGTAGTTATTAAAGTGGGAAGCCCTACTTAATCATGTCACAAATAATTTTAAATAACACTTTGAGCTTCGTTGCTTAGGTGACAAAAGAAGAGAGGAATTATGGTACCTTAGGAAGAGCCTTGGCATGGGAGTCAGAGGATCTCATTCCAAATTCTACCTTCAAGATTGGATGCTGGGCAATTCACTTAACCTCCATATGCCTCAGGTTTCTTATCTAAAAATGTGCGAGTTGGACTAGGTGGTATCTGAGGTTCCTTTCAACTCTAAGAACAATGAACTTAGAAGTCTATGGGAACAGGCAAGATCAGTCAGTTAGCCTAGGCAGCAAAAGACTTAAGTTGTATAGATCAACCAAGGATCGTCTCTATGGATGAACCTCTGCATATAAACTTATATATTAATTCTGAGAGCTTCAACTGGCTTCTGCTAATTGCTAGCTGTGTGACCTTAGAAGATCACTTCAGCCTCTGAACCTATAGTTCTTTATTTGTAAAATGAAGATAGCTAGGTGACAGTAGATAGACTACCTGCCTTGGAGTCAGGAAGACCTGTGTTCAAATCTGGCCTCAGATATTTATTACCTGTGTGATCCCAGGCAAGTCACTTAAATCTGTTTGCCTCAATTTCCTCATCTATAAAATGAGCTGGAGAAGGAAATGGCAAGCCACTTTGGCATCTTTGTTAAGAAGACCCCAAATGGGGTCATGAAGTTGGGCACCATTGAAAACTCCTGAACACAAAATGGGGATAATTATGTTTACTACACAGGCTTGTTTTAAGGAAAGTGTTCTGAAAAATTTAACATGCTAGAAGTTTATCTTCCTCATTTTTATGTTTTAGCTTTTATTTTTTCAAACCTTTTATAAGGAACCTCTAAAAACTCTTCAATAGTGTTTTACTGTGTCATAGCTATTAACTTTTGAGAGCATTTTTTCAAAGCTCTGATGTGAATAAATTTTTAAAGAAATGTTTGACAAAATTTCTTAGGCATGATACTACATTTGATAGAGATAAGATCAAATTGTGGAGTAAGCTCTGAAAACCACGATATGCATCCACAGAACTAGGGCAAACTATGGTGGTGCAAATGGAGCTTTGTCCCACATTGCCAAGTGTGTAGCATTGACGGCACTTTCGTTCATCATCAGCATAGAATCAGGGGAGTTTTGTACTAAGTTTGCAAGAATCATTAGTTAACCTAGGAAACTACCAGTTGAAAAGTTGGATTGAATTCCTCCCTTCCTTTTCTCTCCCTAATACCTCTCCTTATCTCTCTCAACCTTCACTCATAAAGATCATAAAAGCATAAATTTAGAGCTAGATTTGTGTAACCTTAGAGCTCGTCTAGTTAAAACTTTTCATTTTATAGATGGGGAAAATAAAATTCATTGAGATTAAGTGACTTGCCAGGTCACATAGCTAGTGTTATTTGAACCCAGGGCTTCTTATCTAGCACCCTATCCTCTATGTTAGAGATGTCAAATGGGTGTTCAGGAAAGTTTCCAACAAAACTCCTGAGTTTAATCCTTAGATAAAAATGTAATTGGAAAATAATTAGCAAATAAGTTAGAGGATAATTAGTGAAATAAATAAAAATACAATGCAACATAGATAATGTCAGTTTGTGATTTTCTAATGTAGCCCACAGGGATTCTTTTCTATTTTAGTGTGACAGTACTGTCCTACATCAAGCTACCTCAGGGCATGATTTGTGGTGCTTGCTCTGGGTACAGATATTTACTATGTTCTGGTTCTAGTGGGCTTGTTTCAGACTCCAGCTACTCTGGAAAATTATAACACCTACAAATTTTTTGAATAAATAATACATTCAGGACTGAGGTGTCTCTACTTCCTTGGATATTTGTTTTGAAGGTTCAACTGAATGTTCCCCAAAGTCCCTTGCGTTTCTAACATTCCATGATTGTAGGATTCTTGATGGATCTGATGACTACTCTGTGTTTCTGTACAGTGATAAAACAATTCTTTTTGACCTCAGTGTTGGGTGTGCTTTCCCATAATTCTCCAGTTTCCTTTTCTACCTTCTGAGTGTGTAACATTTTCAGTGTTATCTTTATTTGAAAGTCAGAGAGGTGACTGTTGGTGATTAATGCCATGTTTTGGTTTCTTTACATGTGGGTTATCAGCCACAGAAAGTTGGATAAAAGCCTCAATCATATTATGATAGTTAGATTTAACCATCATCCCTGAAGTTCATGACCAGTGTTTTAGCAATGCTCTCATTTTAAAGAATTAAATTGATTCAATAGTGTTTCCTTAGGATTCTTAGGGAATTCTCCCCTGAGCTATGTACTAGCACACTCCATGTTGTGTCTATTTATTAAATGGATAATTATGTTATTGTCTTTCATTTAGACTTTTAAATAGAATTGTATGGTTTCCTGGAGTCAAATCCTAGTATCATAGTACTAGAGCTGGATTGCAGCTCAGAAGACATCTAGTCCAGCCCCTTCATTTTACAGATGAGGAAACTGAGGCCCCAGGAAATTTAATGACTAGCCCAAGGTCTCACAGGCAACAGACCTTAATTTGTAAAATTCATCCAGTGTGTGTTGGAAGCTGGATGTGGATGTAAGTTTCCCTGACTTCAAGTCCAGCATTTCTCCATATAAAGGGTTATATAATCAGTAAAATAGTGTTTCATAACTATGAAGTAGATGACAAAGCAAGAATGATGCATAGTTCAACTTGTCAACTGGTTCCCACCAGATTCGTGTGTGTGTGTTTGTGTGTGCGTGTGTGTGCTTGTGTTTGTGTTTATGTTTGGGGGGTGGGGAGAAGTTGGGATGGTGCTGAAAACCAAGTGGGAGGAACCAATAGTTCCATCTGTTTCATCAACAATGGAAATGGTGAGAGTAGTAGAAGAAATGTGAACTCCAAGAACCCTAAGAAATTGTGTTAAATACCAGCTGTGTGACCTTGGACAAGTCACTTGACATTTGAGCTGGTTCTGATATTGGTAGACCTGTGCTTTCATGATACTGAGGCAAGGACAGAGTTGTGAATAAATGTATCAATTAACAGAAGTGGTTGCTGGAAGTTGGGAAAATTCCTTTGCTATAGATGGTTTTTGTCTCTAACATGCTACATTTGCCACATTTAACTCCTAGAGTGAGAACAGTTCATATGATACATATACTGATAAACATAATGTTTCCATTATATTATTTCCACCCTACTAGGAGAAAAATCATAATGAACTATTTCTTCCCTTTATGAAATCTCAATTTTGTTGACCTCTGTTTGAAAATAAATTCCAGACAGTTATAGGATATCCCAAGTCTATTTGGTGTGTATTTTAACTTTCTGTATGTACTCATAGATCCATTTCATAGCTATACTGTCATGAAAATATTTCTATATATGGACTTTTTGAGGTGCCAGAGTCCAATGATGCAAGATACACTCATAATCACTGATACTTATATAGTACTTTGAGATTTGCAAATTCCTTTACATATATTAAATTATTTGAAACTCACAAGTTTGGGGTAGTGAAAAGGTTACTGGACCTTGAATCACTTAAATAAAAAGGTCATTTAACCACTCAGTGTTTCCAGGAAATTCTTTAAGTTACAGATACAGTACAGATCTTTATCAATGACAGGAATTTGATGGGGATTTCCAAACTGAAAATTACCTACATTAATAAAATCACAAATCTGGACAAAATATATTTTTTAAATGAGTGAAGTTGTGCTTACATCTCAGGGCAGGTTCAAAGCTGATTAGTCAATAAGTAATTATTAAATACTTAGTATGTGCCGGGCACTCTACTAAACATTGGGGATGCAAAGAAAGCAAAGACCGCTTGCCCTCAAGGAGTTCATAATCCAAATGTGGGAGACAGATGTAAATAACAAAGTATGCACACAATAAAAATGGGCAGCTAGGTTATGCAAAGGATAGAGTCAATAGAGGGTGTGCCTGGAGTAAGGAAGACCGATTTTTTTGAGTTTATATTTGGCTTCAGAACTTACTAGCTGGGTGACTCTGGGTAAGTTGCAACCTGTTTGCCTCAATTTCCTTATCTGTAAAATTAGCTGGAAAAGAAAATAGAAAATCCCTCCAATATCTCTGCTAATATATGAGGTCATAAAGAGTCAGACATGATTGAAATACCAAACAAGATCAAAACAGCGAATGGAAAGCAATCTGAGAAGGGAAGGCATATTAGTAGCGATGGGACTGGGAAAGATCTTTAACTGTTGTTGTTCAGTCATGTCCAACTCTTCATAATCCCATTTGGGATTTCATGGCAAAGAAATTGGAGTGGTTTGCCATTTTCTTTTCCAGTTCATTTTATAGATGAGGAAATTGAGGCAAGTAGTGACTGGGTAATTTGCCCAGAGCCACAGTTAGTAAATGCCTGAGGCTGGATTTGAACTCATGAAGATGAAACTTCTTGATTCCAAGATCAGTGTTCTACCCACTGCTCCACCTCGGGGCCAGGTCTCTAGTAGAAGGTGGGATTTGTGTCACATTGAGATAATAGATGTAAATGATTTTTGCTGAATTTAGATCATCATATAAACATATAAAGATGAGTTAACTAGGCTGTGCACCTATGATTACAGAGCTAATAAGAGTGAAAGAATTGGGATGGGTACTGAATCCTGATTTCATTGTTTTTTTGAGACTTCTGGGAGAGGGAACACCCTCTCCTCACACAGGGCAGTGCTTTCTTTTTGCCCTAATCTTAAAGAGATGATCAGAGTGCTAAGAGTTTAAAGGGATCATAGCCAGGATGTGTCAGAGGCAGAATTCAAACAACCAGATCTTCCATCCTTTAAGACTAGAATCTTATCAGCTATACCATTGTGTTGGACTTGACCTGAAGTCAGGAATATCCCAGTTCAAATTCAGCCTCAGACATTAGCTGTGTGACCTTAGGTAAGTCAATCAGCCTTTGTTTGCCACAGTTTCCTCAACTATAAAGGGGCTATAATCATAGCACCTGCCTCTCAGGATTGTGGGGATCAAATGAGATAACATTTGTAAAGCACTTAGCATAGTGCCTGGCACATAGTAGGCATATAAATGTTTATTTCGCAGCTACCATACTCTCATTGCACCTACTTTTTAAAGGATTTTCCCCTCTAAATATCAGTCCTTGGTGACTTGATTGGTACAATGTAGTCATCTATCTATAGAGGAATACAAGATAATACTGGTCAAATTGGTACCAAGAGATTCTCACACAGTAACTAGACTAGAGTTTTCATTTGGGCTATCAAAATAAAGAAAGAATTACAGATGAGATAAAAAGTCAATCCTCTGAAAGTGAAATGGAAATTGTTTAAGCAAGAAAGATGGGTTGATTAATTGAAATTCCATGAACCATTCAGGGAAATAACTCCTATTATGCAAATATTTTTGAGGATTTAGTTACTCTCAATTATTCAATGCAATAAGGAAGTAGAATGCCTTGAAAAATAGGTCTGCATAAAAATCTAAAAGCATAGGTTTCATCTTTGGCAATAGTTTTATCCTGGGCCTTTATCCAGTTTTATTAGAGAGGCTTACAAGGATCCAAAATGATTCTCCCTGGTGCACATGCTGATGAACAGTGTTGGCCAAAGGCAGGCAATATATAAGAAAAGTAAAAGTAAAGGGTCTAGATATTTTCCAATGTCAAGTAGAAATGATTTCTAGATTTTCTGTTCAATGGATTTTCTATGCTTGTTTTCTCCTTCATTAGCATTGATAATCCCAGATGTGAAAGGGCAATAGTGGAACTTTAGGAGAAGGATGGAGAAAGTAGATTTGGTAGTGTGTGTAGTTAGAGTTGTATCATTGAAGAATTTTGGACCCCATCTCTTGGACAGATGAATGGGGCAGGGAATGTTTGCTTCCACTTACATGCAATCAACTGCAGGGACAAGACAAGCTGCTCTAGAACCATGTACATAAAGTATCCTATATATGTTAATTGGTTCTTTTAGACCTTATTGTTTCTATAATTTAGTCTTTTGGTTTACTAACTCTTTAGAATTAAGTTACTTAGTCTCTACTTATATCTGAATATTTCTCCAAAGATCTTTTATTAATTGTATTTTTTATTTATTACATTTTTATTTATTTATTACATTATGATGAGTAAAAAATATGTTATGAGATTTATATGAATTAGCACAGCATCAATTTCTGTAAAGGTACTACGCGTAGTTGAGAATAGACATTTTCCTTTGTATTTCCTTTCAGCAATCAACAGATAGAAATCATATCTAACTTTTCCAAATTTTATTGAAGTCATTATTTTTCTCTCTTGTTTAATTGTTTTCTTCAATTTCTCTAGCTTTGAGAAGGGGACATTGAGCTCCGCAGTTGCTATAGCTTTTCCATCTATTTCTCCTTGTAATTTGTTTAACTTCTAAGCTTCTTCTAAGTTAGATGTTATTCCATTGTTGGACATATGTACTGAGTATTGATATAATTTCTTTGCCTATGATCCCTTTAACCAAAATGTAGTTTCCCTGTTTGTTTCTTTTATTCATGTCTATTTTTATTGGTGCCTTGTCTGAGATTATGATTGCTATTCCTGCTTTTTAAAGTTTACCTGAAACATAATAAATTCTGCTCTGGTCCTCTATGAAGCCTTATATTCAAGTGTGTATAAACAACTTAATGTTTAATTCTGCTTTTTGATTCATTTTCCTATCCTCTTTTCCTTTTAGGGCATTCATACTTAGTTAAAATTCTGTATCTTCCCTCATTATGTTCTCTTATACTTTTCCCTCTCTTTGTACCTCACCACAATCCTTAGGAAGAAGAAGAGGCACTAAAAGAGAAAGAATATGATCAACTCTAGTGATATGTAGTTGATATTAACTGCTTCCATTCCATCCTTCTATTTCCCTCCTGCTTCTTCTCATCCAAACTTTGATAAGTAGTTCATAAACCTTGCATTTTAATTATGACTCTTCTTTTCCTAAATCTATTCTCCTTCTTAAATGGTCTCTTTCCACTTTTTCCCTTTCATATTTCCTTGTTGAGTTTAATCCCTCTTTTGTTGGGTTCAGATAAGAGTGACATTCATGTGGTGCTCATTCTCCCACTCCCAAACCTTTGTCTATTTTGTACACTCTTTTCACATAAACATACATAGTAACATAGTAGAAATACTATCTTCCATCCACTTATTTTTCATTTATCCCTTTATTTATTACTTTCTCCTTCTTATTCCTTTCTTCTTTTAAGATTATCAAAACAAGCTGGGCATTATGGTACATACCTATAATCTTTGCTACCGGGGAGGTTGAAGATGGTAGATTACTTGAGTTTGAGAATTCAGAGCTGTAGAAAGCTAAACTAAGAAGTTCTCCATACTAATTACATGTAGTACCACTATGGTAAGCCCCCAGCAGAAGGGATCACCATGCTTCCTGAGAGGGAGTGAACTGGTCCAGCTCAGAAATGGAATAGTTAAAATTTAAAGATATCGATAAGAAGTAGAATCATTCTAAGAGTGACTGCTGCATTTCAAACCTGGGTGAGATAGGGAAGTCCAGTCTCAAAAAAAAAAATTTGCCAAACCAAATCAACCCCCTAGGACATTCCCTCTCCCCCAGTTTCTCTAATTATCTTATTTAATTTCCTTCTTTCTGATCCTGAATAAATTAGGATTTTGATGAGACATTTGGCTCTTCTCCCTTTATTAAAACATAAGTACTTCACCATCCTTTAGTACTTTTCAATTGTTCAAAAGTATTTGTCTTTCAAGGTTTCTTTTGATTTTTATCTTTGCAATTAAAAATTTTTATGCAATTCTACTCTTTTTATAATGAACGTTTGAAAATATTCTATTCTATTAAAGGTCCAATATTCCTGCTATAGAATTAGGTACTTTCTTATAGGATAAATTATTTCTGGTTGTAAGCCTTTATCTTTTGACTTTGGGATTATCATATTCCAAGATTTTTTCTTCTTTTACATAGTTGCTACTAAGTCTTGTGTGATCCTTTCCTTCTGCATGCTTGCATAATTTTTTTCTTTGACTTGGAAGCTCTTGATTCAGTCTATGACATTTCTAGGGTTTTCATTTCAAGATGTTTTATGAGGTGACCTATGGAGTCCTTCCAGTATCACTTTTCCTTCTAGTTCTAGGAAACTGGGGCATTTTCTTTAAAATTTCTCAAACTAGAGTATCCAAACTTTTGTTGTTATTGTTTATGATTTTCAGGAAGTTCCATGATTTTTAAGTTATCTCTCAATCTATTTTCTAGACCAGCTCTTAAAAAATAGTAGATATCTTATATTTCCTTCTTTTAAAACAAATCTTTTGATTTTGTTCCAGTACTCCTTATTTAGAATCATTGAGTTCTATCTGATCTCTTCTAACTTTCAATAAGTCTTGCACTTGGGTAAAACTTTCCACTTGCTATTCTAAGCTATTTATTCTTCTTTCAATTCTTTACTCAAAACTTCTTATTTCACTTCTAATTCCATTTAAAAATCTCACTTCTTTTAGTCTACATAGCCCTTGTAATAAAGCCATTGTTTGGTCTGAGACTGCTGTTTCTTGTTATTGATTTAATTCCTTCCCAGTTTACCCTCTAGGCCTCTTTTCACATATAATATTTCTTAATAGTATTTGATGTCTTTTTTTAAAACTCCTATCTCCAACCCAAGTTTCCATTTTTTTTTGATCAGTGACAGACTCTACTTTCTCCCACGCTCTTAAATGGCATGATCAGACTCATTTTGTCTTGATTTCATTTTCTTTGGCTCTTGCCATTGTCTTCTTTACATATACTCATGTATGTGCCTGCACTAAGAGCTCTGGTAGGCTTCAATATCTTTGTTCAGAACTCTGTGGTTGGCTATCCCTAGTCCAGGCACTGCTATGGACTTGTGTACCCCTTTGAAGTCTCCCCAGTCTGGAGTATGCCACAGGGTTTCAGCCTCATGTTGGCGTTTTGGTTGGATTCCTCTTTCAGTGCTTGTGGTTTCTGACTCTTTTTGTATAGTCTTGGGCTACGGAAATGAATTTTATTTTGCTTCTCTTTATCAGTATCTGATTTAATACCTTTTTCCGATCACTTCTGTAATAAACACACATATACACATATATGCATATATACATAGGCATAATATACATATACATAACACATAATGGGGCTCCTCTACAGTCATTCATGCTACAATTTTCACCAGAAATTTTCTAACATCACTTTCAACTCTAAACCTATGATCACATGATCCTATCACCCCTGAGGTCAGGGACTGTTTAGTTTGTCTTTGAATCCTTAAAAGCTAATACAGTGCCTGGCACAGAGGACATATATAATAAATACGTGTTGAAGTGAATTAAATAATGAAAAATTTGCTATATACACACATTATATACATGCATATATACACATATGTATGTATGTATGTGTATATATGTGTTATATATATGTGTGTGTGTGTGTGTGTGTGTGTGTGTGTGTGTAAATTTTTCTTCCTTGCTAGTGTAATGTCTGCTTAGTACATACATACTCAGAAGGATGGATGGGACCACACACTGAACAAAGACAAGCAGATCTCAGTGCTACAAGGATTGTGTTTTCAGTGATTAAAGTGCAGGTCTGGGACTTGAAAGACCATGAGACTTTTCTTCCACTCCACCTCTGCTTGACTGAATGATGTTGGCACAAATCATTAACCTCCATGTACATTAGTTACTCCATCTGTACAGTGTTACTGGCTAGTTTAAACACTCAGGAATCCTCCATTAATAAAGATGACTTTGTATTTATGTAATTTCTCTTCAGGGTCTGAAGTTCTTTATGGAATGGAACCCCCATGATCCCCCTCAGTTTCAGAAAGACACTAATTATGTGCCTTCCTGGGTGTGAAAGGGAGATGAGCAATTCCATGTACATCACACCCTCCTTTTCTCTTCCTCCCCTCCCCCAAAGATTCTTTGTATTCAATTAGGCTGCAAGGCTTTGGGGAGGCAAAAGCTATGGTCATGTGGAGAGGAACCTTAGTTTTCTGTCTTTTGGAAACCCATTGAAATCCTACCCATCCTTGAATTCCAAATGCAAACATCACCTTCTCAATGAAGCCTTCCCTTAAGCTCCTAACCAGAAATGAACTTTTTAACATTGGATTTTGCATGGTAGAAAGGAATAAACATTTATTAACCACTTATTATGTGTCATAAGCTTTATAAAACTCTTTAGAAATGTTAACTCATTGATCCTCAGACCCACTCTAGGAGGTAGGTGCTACAGTTACCCTCATTCCATAGTTGAGGAAACAGAGATTCTATGCTTTTGTTATTCCCATTTTCAGATAAGGAAACTGAACCCAGCAGGGTTAAGTGACTTGTCTACAGTCACATCACTAGTAATTGTCTGAGGCCAGAGTTGAACTCAGGTCTTTCTGACTTCAGGCTTAGGTCTACTGCACTACCTATTTCTGGAGAACCTTTTTATAGTTCTTACCATGTTCAATTTTTGTCTTACACTTATTTTGCATATTTGTTGCATTTATTCCCTTAACAAAACTATAAGGTTTTTTAAAGTGGGTCTCAAAAGGTTCTAGATCTAGAGTTGAAAGGAAGTCAGAGACATCTAGTCCAAGTTTTTCATTTTATAGATGGAGAAAGTCATTCAGGTAAGAATTTGAAGAGGTGGAATTTGAACTCAGCTCCTCTGCCTCTAGGACAAGTGTTCTTTTTACAGAATCACTCTAACTCCCTCTTCTTGTTCATATTTATATGAACCCAGCACCTAGTATAATGCTTTTTAAAGAGACAGCACTCAAAAGTTTACTGAATTCAAATGACTGACTTGTAACATAGCCAATAAGGAACAAAATGAGCTCAGATCCTAGTGTATCACGGGCTGTTTCCTTTCTTTTTTTTTTTTTTTAAAGGCAATTGAGTTTAAGTGACTTGCCGAGGATTTCACAGCTAGTGTCTGAGGTTTGATTTGAACTTGGGTCCTCTTGACTCCAGGGCTGGTGTGCTATCCACTGCACTACCTAATTACCCGCTAAGTTTCCTTTCAAACCAACAAAAGACTTTAATTTAATTCCATTCGATCAATTCAGGTAAGTGGCCTGGATTGCTGAACCTGGAATCAGAAAGACATGAGTTGTGCGTTACAAGCTGCGTGATCCTGGGCAAGTCACTTATTCTGCTTGCCTCAGTTTTCTCAAGTACAAAATGGGGGCGATAATAACATATACCTCCCTAGGTTGTTATGAGGACTACATGTGATAATATTTGCAAAATGCTTAGTGTAATGCCTAGAATGCAGTAGGCACTTGCTTCTACCCTTTTCCTTCCCAACTCAACAAAGATTTATTAAGTACATATTTACAAGGCTCTTCATTAGATTTAGAGGATACAGAATTGTCCATTCTCACAGGGATCTTATATTCTACCTAGAAAGAATGTAATCTGTCTTCAAATGTACAGTACAAAGTAAATTAGAGGGGGTGGGAGGGAATGAACCATTAAGGGGATCAAGGACAGTTTTATGAAGAAGGGGGACACTTGATGAGCCTTGAAATCACAGATTTTGAGAAGCAGAAATGAAGAGAGAGTATATCCCAAGGAAGAGCAACAGTTTCTGCCAACTCAGTGCAATGCAATGAGGTGTTAAGTTCAGGGAATTGTTAATAGTGAAGTTTAATTGGAACGTAAAATGTGAAAGTGAGTAGTGTGAAACAAGGTCAGAAAGATAACCTATACTGCTTTTTGTTGGTCAGTCCTTTTCAAATGTGTCTGATGCTTCATGACCCTGTTTGGGGTTTTCTTGGCAAATATACTAGAATATTTTGTCATTTCCTTCTCCAGCTCATTTTATATGAGGAAATTGTGGTAAACAGAGTTAAATGTCTTGCCTAGGGTCATGATGCTAGTAAGCGTCTGAGGCTAGATTTGAACTCATGAAGATGAGTCTTCCTGACTCCAAGCCCAGCACTTTGTACACTATGACACCACACCCACTTGCAGAGACCCTTAAAGAGTTTGTATTTGATTCAAGATGAAATGAGGGGGCAATTAAATGTTTTTGAGTAGGGGAGTGATATAGATCAATATTTTAAGGACAGCTGTGTGGGTGAAAGACATACTGGAGAGTGGGAGAGATTAGGAACAAGTAAACCAATGAAGATGCTGTTATCCAATCAAGCGATGAGGAAGGACTTGATCCAAGGTGGTAGCTATCTATGTAGAGAGGAGACAGATGATGGGCAGGTAGAAGCAGCTGATGGGACATTGAAAATGAGGGAAAAGGAAGATAGTTTTCATCCTGAGTGGCTAGAAAGATGGTCATTCCTTCAATGAAATTAGGGAAGGGTAAAGGAAGGGACAGGGGTCGTAGTGGAAGATAGTGAACTTTTCTTTGGACTTATTGATTTTGAGATTCCCATAGAATAACCGGGAGGTTATTGATGATAGTATTACAAGGACTGGCCAATGAAAGTCCAGTCCTTGTGAGCTTGTACAGATGCTTGACCTGACGCCATCTCCAACATGAATTTTGGAGCATGCATAGATCTTCCATGATTGTTTCGTGTTTATTTGCCATTGCTAGAGTTGCTTACTAGTTGCTGAACTAGAACTGAGCATACATGCAAAAGACTCCTAAGGAAGTCATTTTTAGTCTCTTTCCTGGTTGTTATTGGAGAAAGACGGGCTCTAAGTCTCTTGCCTGGAGAGAGACTTCACACCTTCTCTACATGGGCTAAAATGTAGCCCATAAATGTATCACACCTCTGTAATTTGTCTCTGTTTTGTTTTAGGTGGAGTATTGGAAACAGTGAGCTTTGATAGGTCAGAGAAACAGATGTCCAGTGATAGAAGCCCATTCTAGAGTTTGCGGTCCATCATCGCAGTCTCAAGAAATAACTGGGACCCAGCCCAAAATGTTAAACCCTAAAAGAGTGACCCACTTGTCTTTCAACTATGCCATTAAATGCAGGAGTGAAAATGGTAACAACTGAGCAAATAATTAGAGCAAATTCTCTACATTTAACCCCACTCTTGCCAAGGGCTAAAGTAGTATAGGGGAGCTTGATAGGGAGGACCCACATTGTAGAAGCCCTTAAATGCCAGTCTGAAGAGTTTGTATTCCATCCAGGATGAAATGAAAAGCAGTTGGAAGAGGCTACTCTTTCTTTTGAAATCAATTCACAAAAAAGTGTTACTCTGCCCAGGAAAATCCACAAGGAAGGGTTCACAGGAGGAGTTTGTGTTTCTATTCTTGTTATATAATTTCAGTAAATATTTTTCTATAAAAACTAGTTGATATTAATTGGGTAGATGAAACTGGCATGTTCATTGATATTGGGGGAAGAACATCAAAATGGTCTCTAAGGTCCTATCATCCAATCTGCTTGTTTTACATATGAAGAAACTGAGGAACAGAGAGGTTTTTGATCACACAGCTAGTAAGTATTTCAATGTAGGATTTAATCCCAGATCCTTCTAGTCTAGTGTCCTACCCGTGGCATGATGCTGCCTCTGAAATGAAGTCAGAATAGAGTTCAAGTGAGAGATTAGGGCTGGATATATAGATTCTGAAGAAATCTATATAAAAATAATACTGCATAGAGATGATACTTAAATCTAGAGGAGCAGATGAGGTCTCTAAGAGAGTATAGAGAAGAGAAAAAAGCTTAGAACTGCATTCTTGGGAATATCTATGTTAAGGGATTGTGGTAGGAAATGGCTAATAATTCAGTAAAAGAGAAATATAGAAAGCATACCTGATAGGTACAATTTCAAGTCTCCCTTTCTCTGTATCAATTTTTTCCCTTCTCTAATTTATCCTACACGTGACTGAAAACAAATTTTCTAAGAGCACAGGTCTGTCTATGAAAGTCCCCTATTCAGTAAACTTTAATGTCTCCAAATTACCTCTAAGGTCAAATAAAAACTTTCTTTTTTTAGCATTTCCTTTGTGTTTGGCACATGGTAGGTGCTTAATGAGTACATATTAATTGACTGATATGAGGACAACCAGGAGAGTGTAGTATCATGGGGGCTAAGGGAAGAGAACGCCTTTTCAGAAGAAATGGTCAAACGTATCAAAGGCAGTAGAGAAGTCAAGTAGGATAAAGACTGACAAAAAGACCATTGGATCTAGCTACTGAGAGATCATTAATATCTTTGGAGGCAGTAGCTTCATTATAGAGGTGGAATGAGAGGCCCTTTTTCAAAGATTAGAGTACTGAGTGGGTGGTAAGGAAGCAGAGGTAGTGAATGCACATTCTATTTTTTTTCGGACTGTCAGTATAAAGATATAAGATGATAGTTTGAGGGGTTGAAAGATATAGAGAAAGATTTTTTTTAAAGCTATAGGAAACTTGGGAATAATGGGCTATAATTCTTCAGAATAGTTATATTTTGTCTATGATCAGAAACATAACATCTCTTTCTTTCTCTGAGCTCTTCCTCCCTCCTAAATAATAAAATGATTTTAGGCAGCTCAGGGCAGAGTTATGTTTTCTTATGCTGACTTTCTACTTGGAGGCCTAGAGAGGGTGGAATCGATTCACTGATTTATTTGCCTTAATAATTTTTCTATATGATGCTAAGCAATGATCTACTGGAGCATTTTAGAGTTGGAGAAATTCACTCAGAGAGGTTAAACAGTTCAGCAAAACAACTCAGTGAGGCTACAATAGAACTTGATAGTCCTTCATTCATTCATTCATCTAGTAAACATTTATTCAGTGTCTGTTACATTCCAGGCATTGTGCTAAGTGCTAAGGATACACAAAGAGGCAAAAGACAGTCCTAGCCTGAAGGTGTTTGCAGCTAATGAGATGGGAGGTTGGGGATAACATGAAAATGAATATATACAAAGGGAATACATATAGCACAAATAGGAAATAAAAGAGGGAAGGCATTGGAATTAAGAAGGTTTAGACAAAGTTTCTAATAAAAGTTGGGGTTTTATTTGAGACTTATAGGAAGATAGAGAGGTCAGAATTCAGAATAGAGGAGGGAGAGTATTCCAAGGATGGGAGATAGCCAGGGAAAATGCTGAGGTTGAGAGATGTAATATCTTACTCATGAATTGGATTTAAGTGAGGCCGAGCTGCATAAAGTTGTCGATTTACTCTCTTCCAGAGTCATTGAAGACCAGTGGCAAGACACAAAGTCAAGAAGACTGGCAATGTCCTGGGATTCAGTGAATGATTTTGGTGTCTTCCACGTCTGACCAAGTTCTAAGTGATCCCCAGTGCCCTGCTTCAGCTGCCTTTGTGGCCAGGGGAACAATTGTTCTCATCCACAGTTCCTCTGGGGAAGGTCTTTGCATGCTTGGCATAGACATTCCCCTATCTCTTTGACAGATTGGATTACCCGCAGCCTTGTTTAGCCCCCTTGCCAAGATGGTATACTGAGGTGTGTCCTCTGAGCATGCTACAGCTTCTTGGAGTCACAAGGGAGAGTTGGGTGACAGATAGACACCAAAGTGGATGACTAGAGGTGCTCAGTATCCCATATATCCTTGCAAGGGTGGTATTTTAGAAATAAAGAAAGGTGCCTCTAAGTAGAAGGGGATGGTTGATAATGTCATACCAAGAAATTGAGGAGGATGAAGATTGAAAAATTGTATTTGAATGTGTAGAGGTCTTTAGTGACTTGAAAGAGAAATGCCTCAGAGCAATGTTTGGGGTGAAAGCTTAAAGGAGTTGAGGGTTGGAGTAAAAAAGCAGAGGCTTTGTGTATGAATAACCTTTCTAAGAAGTTCAGCAGTGAATAGAAGTGGAGGGAATCTGAGAGTTTTGAGAAAGTGGCATTTGCTGACTTTTGAATGTGACACACTGTATTAAAAAGAGGAAGAAGTATACTAGAACTGTGATATGATTATGAGACAAATATAATTCATCTGTTTATGGACAAAAGAACTTGATTTCTAGATATAACCTATGGTGGGATGACTTCACAGAAAGAATCTAGTTTGAACTCAGCTAGATAAGAAAAGAGAGAGGTAAAAGGGTAGATTTCAGACCTGCATGAGCTCAATTTGAAGCTTGAAGTGATATATACCATAGTTTCTGTTGATGAGTAAGTCTTCCTGAGCAGGGGAGCAGATTGGAAGCAGAAAATCAGAGAACTGATTTAGAAGACTAATTAATCTGACCGAGATGTCATGTTTAGTAAGGTATCAGTTAAGTATACCATGATGCTTTGAACATAGAAACTATATTCATCAAGGAATTTTTGTAGATGATTCTTGAGGCAGAAAGAGGATAATGAAATTCATAGTTACAAAGTTGTGAATTACCCTGAGCATATAGATTTCCCTCACTTATGTCTCCTTGGCAGGTTTCTATAAGTGTATGCACACTTTCTTCCACATATACTGCATGCATTGGTGGGAGATCCAGGTTTATGTGTGGTGTGTGATGTATTTTATTATTAATTCATTTCAACATGAATACCAGCGATACTATCATTATTTTGTTTGTCTTATTGCTAAGTAAATTGTTACATTTAAAATCTATTATCATTGTAGCTGGTTGTATAAATAGAAAAAAGTTGGTGGGGGCTCAAGAGTTAGAGGAGTGAGTAGGGGAAATATACTCCTTCCCAAAAATGTTGCCTTTAGGACCTTGAGAGAATTTGAGTTTAATCTGAGGGATAGTCCTTCTCTGGTTATCTAGACCTGTTAAAATGAAAGCGAATTAGACTAAGCAAGCTAGCCCATGTCCACATACCCAGGTGAGAAGTATAAGGTGCTACAGTGTGGGTGCTTACCCTTCTTATCCGGAATATTTTTTCCCATCTACTAGTGAGTATAGACCTCTGAGATATTGTTTTTGTCATGTTCTACAGTATTCTCCCTCTCCCCCCATGCATTGGCAGAAGTCCACTAAAGATATTCTATATCTAGGTTGTATTGCATGCCCAGTGTCACTAAAATTCACTAGAGAATCACTATGGTTTTGATAATATATAAGAATGTTATTTATATGTTATTAATAATACAGAATAATTAAATATTCCTTGCGAATTTAAGTATGAATACTTGTAATTCACTTGTTATTAAACATGGAAATTAATATGAGTAATTCACATACAATGTCTTGAACATTCTTCCTTAGCAAGGCAGATAAAACAACACAGAGCAGTGTTAATGCTGATTAGTTGATGCTAAGTCCAAAATAAATAAAAATATTGATGAAATATTATGACATTATTGAGAAGAAAGGAAAATTTGAAGTATTTAACTTATAAATGTGAAGAGAAAAATAAAGCCCTATCTGTTTTCTATAAATACTGAAGGAACAACTGAAAATTCCTAATAGAATTAGAGTATCAGAAAGTGATTAAAATTTTGTCATGCAGCTTCTCACAGAAAAGCAAAAAGACTGAATGGTTAAAAATATTAATTAGTGAGAAAATATTTGGAGGTAAGTTATTAGAATTAAATTGGAATAAAAGCCTATTTGAACACAAGAAACAGTTACAAATATTTATGGGTTTTCCTGTACCTTAGAGTATAGCATAATGTCACAATGGAACCACAGACATAAGCTAGGATCTTTCTCATGGAAAGAGTCATGCCCGTGGAGAAGAAGGAAGCTAGCTTTGTAAGCAATGCTTTAAAGTTGAAAATTACATCACATATATTGTTTAATTTCATTCCCACGATAACTCTGAGTAGTGTTATAACCCCCATTTTACAGATGAAAAAAACTGAGGTTCAGAAGGGCTCAATGACTTAAATATCTGAGGCAAAATTTGAACTCAGATCTTCCTGATTCCAGTTCTAACACTCTGTCCATTGCAATACCTATCTACTTAAAACACATGGGATATTTGGGTGAGAAATATTGCTGAAGTATTACCATAGTGAAAGACCAGAAAATAATTTGATGTCAGTGAGACACTTGGACAAGCATATTCCAATTTGATACAAGATGCTATCCAGCCAAAAGATGAGTTGGCAACTAGAGTGGACAGTGTACTTCAAAGTTTGGTAGTGCTAAGAGAAGTAAAACCCAAGTTAGTAGACGCCATTAGAATGGAGAAACTGTGCCAGGGTATGGGAAATCTTCAAGAGTTAAAAAACCTATTGTTTTGAACTTTTTAGGAGAAAAACATGCTAAGTTTTGAATGAAAACTCAGCCAATATCAGGTCAGGAACATCAAGCTACACATATACTTGGTACTCAGAAATCAGGAAAGAAAGTACTTCATATGCTAGAGACGCAAAAAGAGGTTTGTATTAATACCCTGTGAATAAATGGAATGATAGACCAAACTGTTCCAGTTGGTTTAACCAGAGAACAAGATTTCTTTTCTTTGATAGATTTCTACTAGTCCAATGTAAATGAAGGAACAACAGAGGTGTCTTTTGTTATAACTATGATTTAGATGGACCCAGGAGCAATATGTATAATGGGGAAGAGAATAAGTGTTTATATAGCACCTACTATGTGCATACTAGCACTACTATGCTAAGTACTTTCACAAATATTTCATTTGATCTTTACAACACCCTATAAGATATGTAATATTCTTATTACTATTTTACAGTTGAGGAAACTGGTTACGTGATTTGCCAGGTATATATAAGTAGTAAGTGTTTGAGGCAGGATTTGAACTTCAAGTCCAGTGCTCTATCCAAGACACCAAGAACTGATTCATAGAAATATAATTTTCATGTGTGAGAAGTTAAATCCTAACAAGAAACAGAAATGGTATCAGGGAGAGAGCTCATCTTGAATACAGTAAAAATGAACTTATTCTCGAAGAAGTTATGACTAGTTGATGTAAGAACATTATTAATAAGTCATCATCTGAGATCTATTGTTTGTTATGACGGAGGACTACCTTCTCATAGGTATGTTTCATTCACTTAAAAGGAGGATTGTTGTTTGGTTCAGGGAAAGCGGATACCTACGAAACCAGTGTCAAATATTAAGAGACTATATCCTGTCTCAATTTGTTTCTGAGGACTAAAAAAGAAAATCTTAATATTTGTTTATTAAAGATAACCCTCAAGCATTCATTAAACACAAAGGATCTTTCCATCCTTGCTATCACCCTTTATCTCTTCTGCCCTTTGTGGAAAAAGTCAGTCCACCATAGGTGCCTATACTTTTTCTCTTCCCATTCTCTTTTTAATTCCTTACACTCCAGCTTCTGACCTTATTATTTCACCAAAACTGCTCTCTCTAAAGTTACTAGTGATCTCTTAGTTGCCAAATCTAATGGCTTTTTCTTTATCCTTATTCTCCTTGTCCTCATTGCCATTTTTAATCCTGTTGATCAATCTCTTCTCCTTTGTACTTTCTTCTAAGTTTTCAGAACACCGCTCTCTCCTGATTCCCTTCTCACCTATCTGAGCACTCTCTGTCTCCCTAGCTTCATCCTCTTCCAGATCACATCCTCTAACTGTAGGAGTCCCTTTTGTCCTGGTTCCTCTTCTCCCTTTACATTCTTTTACTTGGTGATCTCATCTGCTCCTGTGGATCTAGTTATCATCTCTATGTTGATGATTCTCAAAACTACCTATTCTGTCCCAAACTTTCTGCTGACCTCCAATTGCTTTTTAGACTTTTCAAACTGGACATCCAGTGGACATCTTAAATTCTGCATGTCCAAAACAGAATTCATTATATTCTCACCCTAAATTCCCCCTCACCTCCTACCTTCCCTATTTCTACAGGGGGTAACACCATCCTCCCATTCTTCCAGAAGCCATTCTGGATTCCTCACTATCTTTCATCCCTTATATCCAATCTGTTGCCAAGGTCTGTCAATTTCACCTTTGCAATATCTCTCCAATATGCCCCTCTTTCTCTTCTCATATTGCCACCACTCTATAGCAGGTTCACATCACCTTGAAGCTGGACTCTTGTAATAGTCTGCTGGTAAGTGCCTGCATCAAGTCTCTTCCCACTCCGATCCATCTTACATTGAGCTGATAAAGTAATTTTTTTAAAAGTTCTGATTTGGTTATATCAGTACCCTCCTTATTGCCTCCAGGATCAAATGCAAAATACTCTGGAATTCAAAGTCCCTTGTAACCTAGCTCCATCTAACCTTTCTAGCCTTCTTATGCCTTATACCCCCAACATAGACTCTTTGATACATCAATACTGACTGGCCTCTTGGCCATTTCATGAATAAGGCACTTTCTTAGCTCTGGACATTTCTCTGCCTGTCCCTATGCTTGGAAAACCCTCCTCCTCTGCTCTGCCTACTGACTTCCTTAGCTTCCTTTAATCTCCCTTCTTTTTTGTTGAAAGTCTTCCCTAACCCCTCTTAATTCTACTGCCTTTCTTCTATTAATTATTTCCTATTTATTCTATATATAGCTTGCTTTGTGTGTGTGTGTGTGTATATATATATATATATATATATATATATATATATATATATATATGTATACACATGTTGCCTCCCCCATCAGATTATAAGCTCTTTGAGGGAAGGAACTGTCTTTTGCCTCTTTTTGTATCCCTGGTGCTTACCCTAATGTCTAGCACATGATTGGCACTTAATAAATGTTTATTGATTGATTACTAGGTTGTGGATTCGATGCTATGGATTTAAAGAGAAAATGAAGACCTTGCCCTTGAGGAGTTAAGGGAAGATAGTATATACATATATAAATTCAAAATAGACATCAGATTTTTTGAGGAGGTGAGGCAAACAAAGGATATGAAGATAGAGAAGGTGGTGCTTGAGCCAAGCTTTGGAGGAAACTATGGCTTCTAAGAAATGGAGATGAGGCAGGAGAATGTTCCAGAAATAAGGGATAGTGCAAAGGCATGGGCACAGGACATGGAGTATATGAGGAACAGTCGTACAGCTACTTTGAGTTATTCATAGTGAGGAAAAGGGTAATGTGTAACAAGACTGGAGATTTAGGTTTGGGACCAGCTATGAAGAGCTTTAAATTTCAAAACAGGAGTTTACATTTGACCCTAGAGACAGTATGGAGCTCCCGGAGTTTAGAGAGTATGCTAGTGAAGCGATCAGACCTATGTATACCTTAAGAAAATCCCTTTGGCAGCTATGTGGGGAATGGACAGGAGTTGGGGAGATTATTGAAACAGTGTAGGTGGGTGGTGATAAGGCTCTGAATAGAGCTAGTGGCTATGTGAATGGAGAGAAAAGGAATAGATGCAAGGTAAGTGCAGCAGAAATATCATGATTTTGCAAATGATTGGATATGGGTGATGAGAGGGTAGTTGAGGATGACACTGACTGAAGTTATATACCTGGGTGAAGGATGATGATCCCTTTGACAAATATAGGAGAATTTGGCAGATATGTGGATTTTGGGGAGAAGATGATGAATTCTGTTTTGGACTTATTGAATGTAAGATGCCTATGGAACATAGAATTTGAAATCAACTACTAGGTTACTGATGATGTGGGACAGAAACTCAGGAAAAAATCGGGTTGAAGATCTAGATTTTGGAGTTCTCAGCAATAAAATGATAATTCAATCTTCAAGAGATGATGAGCTCCCCAAGAAAGTGAAGGGGGAGGGGCCCAGAATAAAGTTTTGAATAGTACTTGGAGTTAGGGGGCAGGATATGGGTTATGACCCAGCAAAGGAATCTGGAATGGAGCAATCAGATGTGAAGAACCAAGAGATCAATATCACAAAACTCAGACAAGGGAATTCGTAGAAGAAGTTGGTGGTCGACAGTACTGAGTGCTGCAGAGAGGTCAAGAAGGATGAAGACCAAGAAAAGGCCACTGAATTTAACAAGTCAGTCAAAAGTACATTAAAAGGTGCTTCTTGAATAAGTTGCAGAGTAATAAATTGTGTGTATCCTCTGTTACTCTATTATTTCTATGATTAGAATTGTAGAAAATAAAAATTCTATGTCAACTAGTTAATCTTCCTTCCTGACGCACAAATCTTGGCTCTAAAATTCCTAACAAATGGCTATCCAGATTTCTTGGTAGGGGAGTCAATTAAGAACTCAATACTCTCTGAGGAAAGCAACCCATTTAATTTTTAGATTGCTATATGTGTCAGTTTTGTTTTTTGGTTAAATTAAATTTCATCTTTGATGCACAAGGAATCTTTCCTGAAGCTAATAATACAACCAGCCATATGACTGGGAAACTGTCCAGTTGATAAGGTCACTGTTACTCATTGGAAGGTTATCATGGGCAAACTTTCATTGAATCTCATACATTTCTACCTTTATTCTTTAGAGACTGGTCCAAGAAGCAGTATACTAAAAATGTTCAATGTGAATGGTTCAAATTCTTGAAATGTTTAGCACGAGCTGTATTTTAATTCTACTTTAAAAATAAAACATACCAGATTTAATCTCTTTTATGGCATGAATTGTCTGGATTGATTTTTAATGTTGCCCAAATTGATCAGATAATGTTTGTCCCATGATTTCTTTTTCCTTAGACTAACATACAGAAAGGAAACATCTCAATAGGGAGTATTTAGTGTACATTTTTCAGCATATCAAATGGTGTAGCAGGTTTTCTTCATTGACATTTCACGCTTCTTTCTGATTTTCAGTTCTAACATATTCCATCGGCTATAATAGTGAAAGGGAGTAGAACCTGCTGGTGTGAAGAAGTCAGCCCTACAGAAAAAAAAGCAGGACAATGACAACATTGTAAGAAATATTTCTAAGTCAACTGTTATGGAGAAAAACCCCAAACCAAAACCCATTTCAAAAAATGTTGGAGGAAATGGTATATCTTTTTATATGCTTAAGAAAACAGCTAAAGAGAACTTCACAGGATTGGGTCTATTAAGAGCATTTATTCCAGTGATTTCCCAGATATTTCCAAGTTCCATTTAAAACAGAAGTCTCCTATCAAGCAATCCTTTGAAATTATTTACTCTTTTATGGTTGTAAAGTATGGAAACATAATACTTTTAATGGAAACCCTAATAAACGGCACATGCTACAAAGTGTCTACTGATGTGCTTTATAAGGCAGGATTCTGACGTCACGTGAAATTGCCAGTCTACACTTACAATCCCAGTAAATGCCCCAGTGAGGTGGAATAGGAGACACAGAGGATAAAGTCGGACAGGAAAGGGACAAACTGCTAATGTTTGTTCAAAAGGTAGGGTTGTCAAAGTAAGAGCCAAGACTTTAAGGATGGGAAATAGAAAGTATCAGCAAACATGAAAAGACTTATTTGTTTTAAGGACTTTGCTCAGTTCGAGCAATGATGAGTTGGTAGGCAACAAACTTGAAAAGGTTTTTTTCTTGTATTTGATATGAGGATTCTATAAAAACCTGCTTGGGAATCCAGTGCAGTATAGTATGTGGTATTTTTAGTCCTAATGAACAGGCAACAGAAGAATTGGAAACGCTTCAACTTCTAATATATCAAAATTGAATTCTTATTAAAATCAGCTTCCAATCGAGACTTTTCAATGCTTCCAAATGCATATTTTCACATAAAATAAATACATTTTGCAGTTTTATGTCCTTAATTTTATGCTAAAGTAGCATTAGTTTCTTGGATTGGGCTTTTTCCCCCAGGAAAGTTAGTTTTTGGGAAATTCTGTAAATACAAATTTAATATCAATTTAACAATTCAAGCATTCTCTGGTAACAGGTAGCTGATTTAGTGGCATGCAACAGATTCTTACTCATTACATTTCATAGTTTAAAAATCCTGTTAAAGTGTTGTTAATAAACTGTGGGCATATATTTCTAAAAATTGTCATTGAGAATAACTGTCATGAAATTGAGAAAATTAAATTTAGTAGAGTAGTTACTAGATATTTAAATACCAATGAGTAATTAGGAGCAGATTTATTGAGGTTCAACCATTGCTTGATAGATCTAAGCCTTAGAACAAAAATAATCTCATTTATTTCTCTACATTAAGGTATGTGAATTCTGTCGTATTCGGCATAAGTTGGTAGCATATTCCAAACAGTAGTTTCATCAATTAGCCTTTACTTCTCTTACTTTTAAGCCTTTACTTATCCACCACTATAGAAGGTACCATATACTGAAGTTTGGAGGCCACAAACTAATTCCTTACAAACACGGCAGAGGTTACCCAGAGAGGCCCAAAGAAGACACATTGATGTCGGTAGAAGGCCAGGAAGTTAACCTGATTCTCTCCATATTTGCCATTTGGCCAAATACTTTCAAATCAGCCTTTGAGCTCATGGGTAAAATATCAAAGACTGAGCCTTTGAAAAACATTGATCAGAAATGACAGTTTGATATACTGAGCCTATTGTGGCTTGGTTTGGTTTTGAAATAAAAAGCCATATCATCTCTCAAACTCTCTGGAGAGTTTGGTCTTTTTTTTTTTTCAAACCCCCCCGCTCCTGAGTCAACCCCCAGCCCTCAGCCCTCACTCAACCCAGCCTAGCCCACCCGATCCCAACAGTTTTGAACATTTTGTTAGACGTCTTTGATCTTCTGTTTGACTTCTCCTTCATGGAAAAATGCTCATAAACTTTCAGAGAAGGGCTTTCTTTACTTTTAGCTTTATTCAAGAATTATAAACAATGGGCAGATTTATAGCAAAACTATTTTAAGAGCACTTAGGCCCTGAATGCTAATTTATTTGCTCACTGGCCAGAAAAAAAAAGACTACTTTGTTAAAAAAAGGTTTGAAAAGTTAAACTTTGCTTAGAGAAAAAGAACCCCACTTTTAAGTTTGGGGTTGTGTTAAGGATTACATTTCTGTTTTTTTCTTCTGAAATATTAAGATTTCTAAAGCAGCCAATCTTTTCAAAGATGGAATATCCAAAGATTGGCATGAGGTCTACCAATGGCTTCAAAAGTACTGTTACTGTGTGGGCAAACATTCTACAGATGTGGCTCTAGATGCAGGAATATCCAAAAAACCCACACCATTTCTTGGGTCTCAAAAATGTTGGTGGGCATCTTAATTCTAGAATCAACACTGCTCAGAAAGGGTTTGGGTGAGACATAACCACTTCCCTTAATGCCTAGCTCCCATAGCTTTGTTTGGAGTCTCTTCACAAATGGCAGGCTATCTAGACAGGGCAAGTTGTTTCATAGACACCTGATAGCAATTTGAAATCTTTGCCGTTCAGCATTTGCTTTATGGTTAAGATCAATTATCTGGCCAAACTTTCCTGGTGGGGAAGTAATCTAGAGGGCAAGTTGCTTATCCCTTCTTCTTTTAAAATAGTAGATTGTCTTCATGTATAGTCAGTCAACAAACTTTATTAAGCATCTGCTATGTGTTGAACACTGTACTAAGCCCAGGGGACCCAAAGGTATATAAATACTACAAACTTACAAAAAACATCATTTGAAAGGTTATTTAAAATTTTGAAATATTCATATATTTCTCATTAAAACTTAACCTAATCACCATTTTGGGCTCTACATCTCTCAAGTTGATTTTTGAACTTTATAAAAGCTTTCATCACCTCTTACTCAGTGATAGAAAGGATATATTTCTAACCTTAGCTCTAAGGTCATCCAAAGAATGAGGTTTTGATTCATACATGACAAATTTGATAGGATCCCACAAGAAAAAATCTGATGGAGATAGATCAGACAACTGAGGTGACCAAATTAGAAGACCTCTATAAGTTTTAGAAAGGTCAGGGATTTGCATTTGAAATGTATCATGATAGGGTATCACTTCTTGATAAAACGGAAATTTAAAAAATGTAGCAATAAAATTTTGCAAATCCAAGTGTAAAAGAAATATAAATAAATTTTTAAATGATATTCCTTTGCAAGCTTGGAACATTTATATTTTTGAAGTTATTGAAGCTTAAAACTCCACTAAAATTTTTGGGATATGTCATATAATATATATGCTAAGTTCTAAAGAGAATTTTAAGTACAACGAGATCAGATAAGGGAGAAGAAACTCCCAGCTTGGAGATTTAGGGAAGCCCTCATGGAAAGAGTGGCTGGCAGTTATTGACTTGGCAGCATGACACAGAACCTATTATCCTTCAAATTATCCGTAAAGAAGACAGAGACTGTGTCTTATCTAAATTTATCATCTCCCTCATCACTTAGCACAGTGAACTATGGACACAATACAAGTTTGTGATTTTTATGTATTACATATATTTCTATTTGATCTGAGCATTGGAAGGTAGATAGGATTTTAATAGGAATGGATGAGTTAGGAGGGCATTCCAGGAACAGGGAATATAGTAAGTAAAGTAATGGAGGTGGGGAACATAGGACATGGATATATCTGCTTCAGTATTTCAATAAGTAGGTCAGCTAGATGGCTCAGTGGATAAGTTGCTGGGCCATGAATCAGGAAGACTAATCTTCTTGAGTTCAAATCTTGCCTCAGCTGCATTATCCTGCGCAAGTCATTTCACCCTATTGGCCTCAGTTTCCTCATCTGTAGCTGCGTTATCCTGGGCAAGTCATTTCACCCTGTTAGTCTTGCCTTCCTCATCTGTAAAATGAGTTGGAGAAGGAAATGGCTAACTACTTCAGTATCTTTGCCAAGAAACTCCAGCTTCGGGGTCCTGGAGAGTTAGACATGACTGGCAAGTGAATGAACAATGACAATTTCAGTACTTAAAAAATATTCTGTCCTATACTTGAAAATGGTACACCCTCTATGCCTGTCGACAGTCTTCTGAATAGGTGTGGCAAGAAATACTGTCTCTTGGGATGGTGAGATTTTTTTTTCCAAATTTAGGTATGTAGGTCTTCAAATGGCACACATGAATTCTTTTACCAGGCTTAGATTAAAAAATCTGTCCAGATTTGGTAAGGTTTGTCCAGTCTGACATTCTTTTAGCTTAGCCCTTAAAAATTCAGTCTCTTCTATATCCCACTGAGGCATTGCAGAAGGTTATTAGTGGAAACAAGAAACCTATCTATATGTGTATCTCTCTCTCTCTGTCTATATATATATTGTGTATATGTGATAGACATAAAGAAGAGACACAGATAATCTATTATCATTCATCCTTTTCTTCATCCTCATCATGACCTCCAAGCCCTTGCTCCCTCAGTTCTCTTCCAGGCCATCTCCTCTGTCTCCTCTTCTTCCCATCCTGACTCCTTGGTGAAGTAATTCAACTTACCAGTTCTCTTCTCTTGAATCCTTAACCCCCTTCCCATGTCACTGATTAATGCCTAGCCAAGCCTCAACTTTGGACCAGTCCCACCATTTGTCACCTTAATGCCTTTACACGTACTGCTGAATGAACATGGAGAAAATCATGCAACTGTTTTAACTGGAATCCACTATAAATTTATGCTACACAATCTCAACTGGGTCCTCATTGCTGCTAGACAATCTTATTATACCTCCCTTTTCAACTCACTGTCCCATTCTCTAAACCTTTTCATCGCTCCACAATCCTCCAATGGCTATTTCTCTCCTACTCAACTGAGAATTTTGCCTTATATTTTAAAGAAAAAATTGAGGCCATTAACTCTTTTTTCTGCTCACTTCTCCCTCTTCTCATCACTCAGGTGCTTTTTGTCACTATCTCCTCATGAGTGTTTGCATGTTGTCTTCTACATTAGATTGTAAACTCCTTAGGGCAGGGACTTTTCCTTCTTTTTGTATCCCCAAGACTTAGCACTGTGACTGACATGGTAGGTACTTAATAAATCTTTATGGAAGTGAATTAAATTGAAATGCCTATCACCAGCCAACATGTTGCTGTATGGATAGTTGTCATACTGTTGGACTGGCTATTGCTCAGGACTCTATAATAGAATGTACTACCTAGCAGTCATATCTCATATGGGTGCACTAGACTGCAGCTGAGGTTCCTCCGAGTTCTCAAACACTATGATTCTGTTTTGCATTAAGAATGTAGGATCTGGATGTAGTAAGGACTTGGATTTCAGTCCGGCCTCTGTCATTTACTAGCTGTGTGATTATGGATGAGTCACTTAAGGTCTCTCATCTCTAGTTTCCTTATTTTGAAAATGAGAACGATAATTCAATTGGATAATTTAACATACATTTATCATAAACAGCTACTATGTGTCAGACTTTCAGGATAAGAAAACAAAAATGAAACAGTTCTTGATCTCAAGGAATTTATAGGGTTTTTCATCGTGCACTTGTCTATTGACTTTGGCCCTCAAATGACATTGGTAAAAATACTCAAGATGCCAAATATATCATTTTATGAGCCCTAAGTGCAAGCTCTGCCTAGCTGTGTGACCTTGGGCAAATCATTTTTATGTTTCTAGGTCTCAGTTACTTAATCTATGAAATGAGAGAGAGTGGGACCTTTGAGGTCCCCTTCAGCTCTAAACCTATGATCTTACGAGCCTGACCGCAAGTCTGGATTATCCTCTTTGCTTGAGATTTTTGGTTGCTGCATCTATGACCAACTCCAGCTGACTGAATTATGCCAATTCATGGTCTTGTTTGGGAAAGGCCAATTTGACTAGTGAGATTCATGATATTCGCCATTGTTTCATGTATGGCGGTGTCTTGAAAGCCCCTGTCAGATAGTTTCTCAAAGAACATGCTAACTTTCCCAATACAGTTCAGTTTTCTTTCATTGGACATCTGAAAATCATTTTTTTCATGTACCAATGATTTAAAAGAAATCAAGATTTCCAATTTGACTCAAAATATCAAGCATGTGCTTATAAGCCATAAATAGAACATGTTTCATATGTCAAAGGGAAAAAGAACAGAAGGAAACAGAATATCTTCTGCAGGGAATGATATTTTTGATTTGCCAATGGAGATTCCAAAAATAGTTATTTTTATTAGGGAACTCTGTAGATTTGTTCTTGGGTCATGGATAGACCGGTGATTTCATTGATATGGGAAACTCTAGGATGAGTACTCTATTGCAGGTTGACACCTTTTCTACAACTTATGGTCTTAGAGAGATGCCTAGAGCAGTGGTATCACATACAAATAGAAATGGGGACACTAATATCTCTGAGCTGCACATCGACTTAAAAATGTAATACTTATTGTTTTATTGTGTTTTTATTTATTTTGTTAAACATTTTCCATTATATTTTCATCTGCTTCAGCCCACACTTGACTGCATCTCTGGCCTAGAGCATGAATCTGCTGGGGGTCATTCAGCCAGTAGGTGTCGGAGGCAGGAGTTGAAACCAGGTTCTCCTGTCTCTGATGTCAGTTATTCTTCCATTAGAATATAATGGGGCAATCCACTGTAACACACCATCCATCTTTGATAATAATGTGACATTTATATAATAATGGAGGCTCTATATCCTGTGTTAAGACTTGCAGAGAATTTTTTGACCAGCCCTGTGACACTATAGGTGGTATAAACATTATTTAGTTTTGTAGACAAGGAAACAGACATTCCAAGAAGTTGTTGCTTCTCCTACATGACTGAGTTGATGAGTTTCAAAGCTGGACTCAGACCCCCAATTCCCTCACTCTGAGTCCAATTCTCTTTCTAAAGCACATAATGCTTTGTGAGAATGGAGTAATTCATCCTCTTTGCTTCAACTTACTAATCTGTTAAGTGAAAATATGTGCAGCATGTCTACTCTACAGAGACATTGTGTAGATAATAAATTATATCTTCCTTCCTCCCTCCTTTCCTCTCTTTGTTCCTCCTACCCTCCATCCCTTCCTTTTCCCCTCCTTCCTTTCCTTCTTTCCTTCTTTCAATGACATGTCCAACTTGGGAATTTGTTTTTTATGACTATATACATACATACATATACATATACATATCCATATATATGTAAACTTACTTATTTTTAGTTTTCAACACTGACTTCCTTAAGATTTTGAGTTCCAAATTTTCTCCCCATCCCTCCCCCATCCTAAGACAGCAATGTAAATTGATATAGACTCAACATATACATTCATATTAAGCCCATTTTCACATTAGTCTTGTTGTAAAGAAGAATTAGAACCAGTGGAAGAAACCATGAGAAAGAAAAAAACAGGGGGCAGAGCCAAGATGGAAGAGTAAAAGCAGGGACTTCAGCTCCCCCCCAAACCAGGCCAAATACCTGTTAAAAATGATTCTAAACAAATTCTGGAGCTTGAGAACCCACAGAATGACAGAGCAAAGTAAATCTGAAGCCCAAGAGAGCCTGGAAGGTCTATAGGAAGCTATTGTGCTGACCTGGGAGTAGAGTGTAGTCCAACATTGGCCACACCTGCACAGATGAACTGAGTGGACATGGTGGGGGTGGTGGTGGTGGTGCTGAATCTCTGGCACCTGTGGTGTTTTTCAGACTTAATGACCCCAAAACATAGAGCAAAAATTGAAAGGTCAGTGGGAAAAACCTGTCAGACCTGTGTGAGAGAGTAGAGTGGTCTGGCCCCAGGGTTGTGGAGGGGGTGGAGGAGCTGGCAGCAGTCACTGCAGCAGCAGCAGGGGAAGCAGCAACAGCTGTTTCTGGAGCTCTAGGACCACAGATAGTGGGGGGATTGAGTGGCTGACAATACATCACCACTGGAAGCAGAGAACTACCTTGTCAAAGAGATCAAAAGTTAGGTAAATGACTGGGGAAATGAGCAAAAACTGGAAAAAGAATCAGACTAGAGAATCTTACTTTGGTGACAAAGAAGACAAAAATATAAAAACAGAAGAAGACAACAAAGTTAAAGCTCCTACATCCAAAGCCTTGTAGAAAAATATGAATTGGTTTCATACCATGGAAGTGCTAAAAAAGGATTTTGAAAACCAAGTAAGAGAAGTAAAGGAAAAACTGAAAAGAGAAAAGAGAATGATGCAAGAAAATAATGAAAAATGAATCAACTGCTTGCTAAAGGGGACCCAAAAATGCTGAGGAAAATAACACCTTAAAAAATAGACTAACCCAAATGGCAAAAGAGATCCAAAAAGCTAATGAGGAGGAGAATGCCTTAAAAAGCAGAATTGGCCAAATGAAAAAGAAGGTCCAAAAGCTCACTGAAGAAAATAATAACAAAGATTAGAATGGAGCAGTTGGAAACTAATGAATTTATGAAAAATCAAGAAATTATTAAACAAAACCAAAGGAATGAAAAAATAGCAGACAATGTGAAATATCTCATTGGAAAAACAACTGGCCTGGAAAATTGATCCAGGGACAATTTAAAAATTATTGGGCTACTTGAAAGCCATGATCCAAAAAAACATAGGCATCATTTTCAGGATATTATCAAGGAAAACTGCCCAGATAATCTAGAACCAAAAGGTAAAAGAGATATTGAAAGAATTCACCAATCACCTCCTGAAAGAGATCCCAAAAGGAAAACTCCTAGGAATATTGTAGCCAAATTCCAGAGTTCCCAGGTCAAGAAGAAAATATTGCAAGTAGTCAGAAAGAAACAATTCAAGTATTGTGGAAGCATAATCATGAAAACACAATATCTGGCAGCTTCTTCATTATGGAATTGGGGGGCTTGGAATATGATATTCCAGAGATCAAAGGAGCTAGGATTAAAACCAAGAATCACCTATTCAGCAAAACTGAGTATAATACTTCAGGGGAAAAATTGGTCATTCAATGAAATACAGGACTTTCAAGTATTCTTGATGAAAAGGACAGAGTTGAATAGAAAATTTGACTTTCAAACACAAGAATCAAGAGAAGCATGAAAAGGTAGCCAGGAAAGAGAAATCATAAAGGACTTATTAAAGTTGAACTGTTTACATTCCTACTTTTCTCAATGTTAGGGTAGTTGGAGGGATATATATATATATATATATATATATATATATATATATATATATATATATACATATACATATATATACATACAGAGAGACAGAGACAGAGACAGAGGGCACAGGGTGAGTTGAATATAAGGGAATGATATCTAAAAAATAAAATTAAGGGGTGATAAGGGAATATATTGGGAGAAGGAGAAAGAGAGAAATAGAATGGGGTAAATTATCTCTCACGTAAAGGAGGGAAGAAAAAGATTTTTCAATGGAGTGGGGAAGTGAGAGGGAAATAGTAAACTCATCAGATTTGACTCAAGGAGGGAATAACATGCACACTCAATTTGGTATGACAATCTATCTTTACTACAAGAAAGTAGTATAAGAAAGGGAATAAGTGGGGTGTGGGAGCATGCTATAAGGGAGGGCAAATAGGAGAGGGTAATTAGAAGTAAACACTTTTGAGGAGGAACAGATTTAAAAGAGATAATAGAATGAATGGGGGCACAGGAAAAAATGGAGGGAAATATAGTCTTTCACAACATGGCTCTTATGGAAGTGTTTTGTATGACAACACATGTATAATATATCAAATTGCTTGCCTTCTCAGTGGTAATGGGTGGGGAGGGAAGAAGGGAGAGAAGTTATAATTCAAAGTTTTAAAAACAAATGTTAAAAATTGTTTTTACATGCAATTAGGAAATGGAATGTACAGGAAATGGGGTCTAGAAATGTATCTTGCCCTACAAGGAAATTGAGGGGAAAGGGATAAGAGAAGGGAGGGGTGTGTTAGAAGAGAGAACAGATTGGGGGAAGGGGTAATCAGAATGCATACTGTCTTGGGGTGAGTGGAGGGGAGAGATGGGGAGAAAATTTGGAACTCAAAATCTTGTGGAAATGAATGTTGAAAACTAATAAATAAATTAATTAATAAAAACCAAAAAAGGTGAAAATAATATGCTTCAATCTGTATTCAGACACCATAGTTCTTTTTCTGGATGTGGGTAGCATTTTCTATCATGAGATTTTTGGAGTTGTCTTAGATCATTGCATTGCTAAGAAGAGATGTCTATTAAAGTTAGTACTTGCATAACGTGACGGTTACAGCATACAACGTTCTTCTGGTTCTGCTCATTTCTCTCGGCATTAATTCATATGAGTCTTGCCAAGTTTTTCTGAGGTCTGCCTGCTGATCATTTCTTATCCCACAAGACTACCCCATTACATTCACATACTATAACCTTTTCAGTCATTCCCCAACTGATAGACATTCCCTCCAAGTCTTTGCTACTGTAAAAAGAGCTACTATAAATATTTTTGCACATATGGGTCTTTTTCCCATTTGTACGATGCAGACCTACAAGGTCAAAGGGTATGCATAGTTTTATATCCTTTGGGCATAGTTCCAAATTGCTCTCTGGAATGGTTGGATCAATTCAGCACTCCACAAACAATGAATTAGTGTTCCAATTTTCCCACATCTTCTCCAGCATTTATCATTTTTCTGTTTTGTCATATTAGTCAATCTGATATGTGTGAGGTGGTACTTCAGAGTTGTTTTGATTTGCATTTCTCTAACCAATAGTGATTTAGAGCATTTTTCCATATGCTTATAGGTAGGTTTAATTTCTTCTACTGAAAACTGCCTATTTATATCCTTTGACCATTTATGAATTGGGGAATGACTTGCATTCTTATAAATTTGACTCAGTTCTCTCTATATTTTAGAAATGAGACCTTTATCAGAGGCACAGGTTGTAAAAAAATTTTTCCCTGCTTCCCTCCTAATATTGGCTGCATTGGCTTTGTTTGTGCAAAAACTTTTCAATTTTGTATAATCACAATTATCCATTTTCCATTTCGTAATGTGCCATATCTCTTGTTTGTTCATAAATTCTTCCATTCTCCATAAATCTGATAAGTAAGCTGTTCCTTGCTCTCCCAATCCATACATATTTTTAATGGACTTTATTTTTCTTTCCTTCACAATGGGAAGAGGAGGGAAGAGGAGGACATAATTTGGAACTGAAAAAAATAAAATTCAATTTAAAAATGAAAAATAGTACATTATAAATATTTGGCTACAATTATAATGGTATTACACAAAAGAAGAGATGAATGCAAGCAACTTTTACTGGTGTAGCAGCACAAATAATTAGGAATACAAAAATATAATCATGGGGAAAGAGAGCTTTCCCATCTGTGTCTTGAGCACCTCTAAATAGGAGAATTCTCTGAAAATATATCAATATGGTCATGGTCTTGTCCCAATTCATCTGCGCTATAAATGTAATTCAAGTGCAAAGTGAGGCTGCTAACCTCTTGGCAATCAGAGCAAATTCTACCTTAGAAAGTCTCAGTGATAACTGCACTCATCCAGAATCACTCTCTGGGAAAATGATCACCATGTGGCTTGTTTTAACAAACTTAATTCCATAAATAACCAAAGTCTTTGTAATATGCAATCTGGCTTCCATCTTCATCATTAAATAGAAACTATTCTCTCCAAAGTTACCAATGATGTCTTAATTGCCAAATCATATAGCCTTCTTCAAAACAAATTCCTAACCCTCTTGACCTTTTTGATATTGTCAATCATCCACTCCTCCTGGACAGTTCCTCTTCTCTAGACTTTTGTAACACTGGACTCTTCTGCCTTACCATTCCTCAGTCTCCTTTGATGGAGTTTCATCTACATCCTGCCCATCAACCATGGATATCCTCCAATGCTCTAGCCTGGGCCTTTCCCCTACAACCTACCTCACTTTATAATCACAGAAGCTCCAATGGATTCAATTATAGTTTTATGTGGATAATTCTCAGATCTATATATCCATCACTAATCTCTCTTTTAGGTTCTAGAATTGAATATCCCATAGGCATCTCAATCTCAATAGGTCCAAAATAGAACTCATTTTCTTTCCCCCACCCCCAAACCCTTTCCTCTTCTCAACTTTCCTATTGTTGTTGAGGACCATCATTCCTTCAGTTACCCAGGGTCACAACAAATTTCATCCTCAACTCCTCACTGTTACTCACCCCACATATCCAATCTATAATCACATCTTGTCATTGTTAGATTCATGGCATCTCTCACATGTATCTCCTTCTCAAATAACCTTTGTCCCAAATCAGTCACTCATCATTTCTTATCCAAAATCCATGTATCTTTCTGCTTCATACAAATTAGAAGATAGATTTCAAAAATTATGACATTTTTAGCAGCTATAATTTCTACCAGTAGAAAAAATAGAAAAGGGGAAAATTCAATCAAAGAAATGAGTAAGTATATCCTCATACATTTATGAGCTGTGTGACCCTGGGCAAGTCACTTAACCTCTATTGCCTCCAAAATAAAAAAAAAGGAAATTAGTAAGTATTTGATGTACACAGAACTTTGTTCCCACAGGTCATGTGTAAATGCTGAATAGAGATAAAATAGGAGCTACAATTTAAGGTTCTTTTTACAAAGATTTTTAAGATCGTGAGGGCATGGTGAGCCTAAACCCCTTGATGTAGAAGGGATAACTCTATATGCTTTTCTGTCTGTATATTGTATTCCCCTAGCAATATGTAAGTACCTTGAGGACAGGAACTAATTTTATTTTTTGTCTTTGTGTCCAGGGTGCCTATTGGACTGTAGATACTTAAGAAATGCTTGTTAGAATGGTTGTTTGGGGTGGGGTGGAGGAAGGGAAAGGAAAGCAAGAAAAGCTACAATGAAAGTAGGAGAACTCCTTAGGAAATGATGTTTATTTTTTCATGCATAGTTCTTGGGATCTGTGATAAATAAGAAAAGTAATAGAACTAGCTAAATAATGAATGACTTAGAAAAAGTTGGACTGAACTGTTCTATTTATCTTTTCTCCCATAACATAAGAGGAAGATAATACTTAGATTAAAAGGCAACACATTTGTAAGGAAAGAAAAAGTAGTCTATTTTTTCCAGTCATTAATCATTTTGTTTTTTTTCCAATAAGTCACCATTTTTTTTTCTTTCTCTAAAAATATATACTTGAAAGCTGGGAAACCTACCATTGTTTCTGATAAGGCCTCATTTCTCAAATATATAGAAAACTGAATCAAATTTATAAGAATACAAGTCATTCCAAAATTGATAAGTGGTCAAAGGATATGAAAAGGCATCTTTCAGATGGAGAAATTAAAGCCATCTATAAGTATGTGAAAAATGCTCTAAATCACTATCAATTAGAGAAATGCAAATCAAAACAACTCTGAAGTACCACCTCACAAATATCAGAGTGACTAGCATGACAAAACAGAAAAATGATAAATGCTGGAGAAGATGTGGGAAAATTGGAACTCTAATGCATCATTGGTGGAGTTGTGAACTGAGTCAACCATTCTGGAGAGCAATTTGGAACTATGCCCAAAGGGCTATGCATACCCTTTGATCCAGCAATAGCGCTACTAGATATGTATCCCAAGACTTCATAAACAAAGGAAAAGGACCCACATGTACAAAACTATTTATAGCAGTTCTTTTTGTGGTGGCAAAGAATTGGACAGTGAAGGGAGGCTCATCAATTGGGTTGTGGTATATGAATATAATAGAATACAATTGTGCTATAAGAAATGATGAACAGGCAGATTTCAGAAAAACCTGGAAAAACCTTACATGAACTGATTCTGCATGAAGTGAAAAGAATCAGGAGAACACCACACACAGTAATAGCAGCATTGTATCATGATCAACTATGATAGACATCTTTTCTCAGCAATACAATGATCAAAGACAATTCCAAAAGACTCATGATAGAAAATGCCATCCATATCCAGAAAAAGAAGTCTGGATGTGAATTGGAGCATACTATTTTTACTTTTATTGTTTTTTTCTTTCTTGTGTTTTCCCCCTTTTGTTCTGATTCTTCTTTTACAACATGACCAATGTGGAAATACATTTAACATGATTGTACATGTGTAACTTATATTAGTTTGCTTGCTGTCTTGTGGAGTAGGGAGAGGAGAAAGAGAGGAAAATTTGGAACTCAAAATCTTACAACAATGAATGTTGAAAACTATCATTACATGTAATTGGAAAAAAATAAAAAACTATTAAATAGAAAAAAATATGTGATTCATCTTGTTAATTATTCCACGTACTCACTTCCTCTGGGCACTGAATCACATGAGCATCAGTCTTTAAAGAAAAGTCTCCCTATAATAGAAAATGTGTAGGACTGCATATACTTGGGTGGCCCTGGTGAATGGGAGGCCCTAGGAGGATTTACCTTTCAGGGCCTCTGGAGAGCAGGGTGGGAAAGTGTGGGGGAGGCAGGAAAGAGGAAGGAGCTGAACAACCATGCAGTCCCTTCTGCCCGTACTATAAATTAGCTCATTTCTGTACAGTCTAAGAGGACTGAGACAGGAAGTGAGGAGGCTAGCCTCGAAGCAATGACAGTTGCTAGGGTTAGCAGTTAGTCCATAATAGGAACAACATGTGGTTACTTTGATCTTTCCCAAAGTCATAGAGACAGGTTCCTGGAGGTGATGGGTAACTGGAGATGAGACTCAACACAAAGTCATCCTGACTTTAAGACCACCTCTCGATAATACACTGACCCCAGATACTTCTAACAGGAGTTTCTGACCTGAGATTTCTGAACTCTAATATTTTTAAAAAATAACTGTATTTCAATATAATTGATTTCCTTTGTAATCCTATGCATTTTATTTTATGCATTTAAAAAACATGATTCTAAGAAGGACTCTGCATAAGCTTTGCCAGATTGCCAAAGAAGACCATGAAACAAAAAAAAGGTAAGAAATCTAAAATTGAGTTTTAAAAGGAAAATGAAGTAGATATAGTTAGTACTCACTTTGACCAGATTTCCAAATTCATTTCTTTTCTGGCATCTTTTCATCTTTGAGTGTTGCTGCCAAATTCTAAAGGTTCCAGGCTAACATCACCTCTTTTAAAGAACCAAGAAAGTGGGGTGACATCCCTTATGGATCAAAAAGGGCCTGTGTACAGAGAAAAGTTTTTAACAAACAAATTGCCTTTGCTAATTGTACTGTGATCTGTCTCTTTCTTGGAATTCCTGATGGTTATCCCCTACAACAACTGTCATACTTTAGCTGCTGGGTTTGGATCTCTTTGCCTGGTGATGTTGACTAGCCAGGCTGGGTAGCTCTTTTGACCTCATGATCATGTGGATGGTAATAGAACCAGGCTCCCTCCAGTATTCAGTATGAGCTTCCTAGACCTGCTTCCCCTTCTGCTAGAGAGTCCTATGAAAACCACTTATGGATTCATAGACCTTGTTGCTGTCTGGTGGTTCAAATAGATTATTCTTAGGGAATTCACACTGAGTCAGTTGCCCAGATGCTAGCTCTAACACATGCCAACTAATGAATATTCTTTTGAATCTCTGAGAAATATTTCTTTAGCAGATCAGTAGTACTTCTAGACTCTGATTCAGTAGACATAAAAATTAGACCTGAGCATGGCAGCCCACACCTGTAATAGCTGCTCCTGGGGAGTGGTCCATCTCGTAAGCTTGGAAATTCTAAGCTGCTGTGATTTATGTTGATCAGGTATCTATACTAAGTCTGACATCAACATAATGAGCTCTCAGAAGCAGGGGCTACCAGGCTGATTTAGGAGGGATAACTGGCTCAAGTTGGAAACAGTTTTTGAGCAAATCAATAGACTGATTGATTGATTAATTGATAATAGGATCAATTCTATGAATGGCCACTGCACAAGATAGGGGAAACTTTTCTCTAAAAACAACCCTCCCTACCCCAAAGCTAGAATTGGGGAATTCAAAGAAAACTTCCTGGCTCTGACACTGACTATATTTTACCTGTCTAGGCTTGTTTCCTCATCTGTACCATAAGAATAATTGTATCATAGACTTAGAAAGCATTTATCAACATGGCTGAAAACATCATGCTAAAAATCATGGGAGCAAGCACATAGCCCTGTTTCACTCATTGGTGACTGGGAAGGCACAGGGGCTCTGTCCACTATCCGGAACCTGGGCAAACATGCCATTGTGAAATTGATGTACAATATTAATGAACTCCAGGAGAATGAGAATGAAAAAAGCATCAAGGTTAACTACCATGCTGATGGTAAGTTCTTCAATTTGAAAAGGTTACAAGGCAAGACCAAAGTGGAGGGAGTGATGGTGCATGATTTTCTGTTTGCAGATGATTGTGTACTCAATGCAGCCTCTGGAGCTGAGATGCAACAAAGTATGGATCAATTCTCTGCTGCCTGTGCTAATTTTGCCCTAATAATTAACACCAAAAAAACACAGGTGCTCCATCAGCCACCACCACACTATCTGTACATGGAATCATTGGTTACAACAAATGGAAAAGTTTTGAAAGCTGTGGATAAGTTTACTTACCTTGGTAATGTACTTTCCAGGGATGTACACATTGACAATGAGTTTGATGCATGCATTGTCAGAGCTAGCTCGGTGTTTGGGAGGCTCCAAAGAAAGGTTTGGGAGAGAAGAGGTATTAGACTGTCTACAGAGCCATTGTGCTGACCTCATTGTTATATGCTTGTGAAACATGGATAGTCTACCAGTGCCATGCTAGGAGACTGAATTGCTACCACTTGAACTGTCTTAGGAAGATTCTGAGGATCACCTGGCAGGATAAGGTACCAGACACTGAACTCCTTGCTCGAGCTGAACTGCTAAGTATTCAAACTATGCTTCAGAGAGCACAACTCTGATGAGCTGGGCACGTTGTTTGAATGCAAAATGTACGCTTGCCAAAAAGACTGTTTTATGGAGAACTTGCATGGGGCAGGCAATCACATGGTGACCAAAAGAAATGATACAAGGACACTCTCAAGGTCTCTCTCAAGAACTTTGGATTTGACTGTGCAACATAGGAGACACTGGCACAGGACCACTCAGCATGGAGTGAGAGAATACATAAGAAAAGTTGCTGTGCTGTTTGAGCAAAACACAATTGAGACAGCACAAAGTAAATGCAGGATGCGCAAATTTGCGATATCTACCTGAAATATTCAAACAGACTATCTGTGCCCAACTGTGGTAGGGCATTCTGAGTTCTTATTGGTCTGATCAGCCAACAGTCGAACACACTGAAATTTCACTTCACAATGGTGATGTCATTTTGGTCCTCCTCGAAGATAAAGGGCAACAACCATCATAGACTTAGAAGTTAAAACTCATCTAGTACAATCCCTTCAGTTTGTAGGTGAGATTAAATGACCTGCCCAAAGCCTGTATGTAGCAAATAAGACCAAGATTTGAATTCCAAATCTAATATTTTTTTCTGCCACACTGTGTTCTTTAATCACTATTTTTTAAAAATTATTTTTTCAATTTTCATACTTTTTTTCCTTTTCTTTCCATATCTCTCTTCCCCCTTGAGAAAAAGAAGAACCAAAGCTTTGTAACAAATAAGCAAAATGAAGTTATAAATATAAGATTTAGAACTAGAAAGGGAGTTAGAGAACATCCAACCCAAGGGTGGAGAACCTTTGATTGAATTGGGAATTTGTTCTGTGAAGTTTGGAGTCAGTCAAAAGGCTGCACTTGAGGATCTAGAAGGTCACATATAGCCATGAGGCTGCAGGTCCCCCACCCCAATAATCTAACCTCTTTGTTTTTTGTAGACATTAGCTCATATTTGTATCACATTTTGAGGTATAGAAAGCACTTTTCTCACAATGGGCTAACATGGCTAGTAGGGTGGGGATGTTTATCATTATTCTCATTTTATAAATGAGGATCAGAGAGTTTAAAGGAAGAACCAGTATCTGAATCCAGCTCTTCCACATGAATCTAGAGCATTTTCTGCCTCCCTACAATGTGTTGTTGTTTAGTTGCATCTGACTCTTTGTATTGTTCATATATTTTCAATGGGATTAGTATATTTTTAATGGAATGGGAAGATCTTTCCCATCCATTAATAGACATGTGACTTAAGTCACAGGGAAGTCTAAGTCTCATGAATTTGAGTCACATGAAGCCTGTGGTGGGAGGAGCTTGCTGAATAGGTATAATAGGAAGTGGGGAGTAGAGCTCAGAGGAAGTGAGACAGAGCAGTGAGATCTGGGAGAGAGAGAGAGAGAGAGAGAGAGAGAGAGAGAGAGAAAGCAGGCAGCTGGCTGTGAGTGAGAGAAGGACATTTTGCTTGAAGGTGTTCGTTTGTGGGAAGGCCTGATAATGTGTATAGACTTCTTGGTTATTGTATATAGATTTATTGTTACAGTGATGGATTTGGTTTTCTGGTGTTGGGATTTAGCTTTCTGGTGTTTGAACAAATGTTTTGGTTCTGTCTTCCATGTGGAGAGTTTGTTATATTTTATGATTCAGAACTATGCCGGCATATTCTTAGTCACCATAGGTCCTCTGAATAATGCATTGGTGCTACACACTTCATGACCCCATTTGGGGATTTCTTCATAAAGATACCAGAGTGGTATGCCATTTCCCTCTCCAGCTCATTTTACAGATGAGGAAGCTGAGGCAAACATAGTGAAGTGACTTGTCCAGGGTCACACAACCAATAAGTATCTGAGGCCAAATTTGAACTCATGAGGATGAGACTTTGGGTCCAGCACTTTCTTCATGTGCCCCTACAACTAGTAGGTAGATGGTGAGCTCACTGAAGGCAGGATTTGTTTTGCTTGTGTCTTTGATCCCCAGTGCCTTAATATATGTTTGTTGAATGGAATCAAACCACCTACCTTATAGGGTAGGTTTATTTACTATAAATCACTACATCATCACTACCAGAGAACCTAGATTTAGAATTGGAAGGACTTCTGAGGCTATCTAGTCCAAATTTATCACTCTACACATGAAGGAACTAAGGCAAGGAAGATGAAATGACTTATCCAACAAAGTTATTGGAACCCAGATCCTTCTATTTTAGAAACTTCTCATTTCAACATGGCCTTGAGGCCAGCAAAACAAGGATACTTATTCTAATTAATAATAATTATTAATTTAACTACCTAAAAAATTTTAGGTAAAAAAGAATTCTTATGAGCTTGAGTTATCTTTTATGACCAGCGTTTTTCAAATAATAAATGTTCTTTTTTCAAATGTACAATAAATGTATTTTTCAAATAATAAATGTTAATAAATGTTCTTTGAATAAATACATGAATTACTGGTTGAATTTTTCTAATGATCTCTGATCACCTTATTGCTCAGTAATTTGCATGCCTGGAACACACTTCCTCAACTTTTCTTCCTGTTGGAAGACCCAGCTCTGGTATTCATTCCTCTGTGAAGTCTTTTGTCATTGACCTTTTCCTCCTCACTTCTCCCTTTCCTCCCCCTTCTCTCCTCCTTCCTTTTTTCTTCCTCCTTTCCTTCTTCTTCTTTCTTCCTTCCTTCTTCCCTTTCCCTCCTTATTCTTTTCTCCCTCCCTCTCCTCCTCCTCCTTTTCCTTCTTACCCTTCTCTCCTTCTTCTTTGTCTTCTCTCCTTTTCTTCTTCTCTTTCTTTTCTTTCCTCCTCCTCCCTTATCACTCTTACCATTCTGACAATACTTTGTCACATTGGACATTGTATGATACTACTTTTTGATGCATTTTTGATGCATATTTGAAAATAGATAGATGAAATAATAGACAGTTGCATAGATACATGGAAAGAGATATAGACAGATAGATAGATAGATAGATAGATAGATAGAGAGTCAGAAAATAGATAGATAGATAGATAGATAGATTGATAGATAGATAGATAGATATATAGATAGATAGATAAGAAGATAGATAGATAAATATTTAGGTAGATAGACAGAGAGACATGTTAATAAATAGATAGAGTGATAGCTAGAGAGATAGAGAATTAGATAGATAGATAGGTAGATCGATAGATTAAAAAATACGCAGACGAATAAATAGATGGAAAGAGAGATAGACAGATAGACAGATAGAAAGACAGATAGATAGATAAATATTTATACCCCAAATTTTGGGGTATAAATTCCTTGTGGATCAGGATTGACTATGTCATTCTTCACTTTTGAATTCTCACTGCCCAGCATGATGCTTTTGACATAGTTGCTTAAGCAAATGCTTGTTGAATTTGCTTGCATCTGTGATGGTAGAATAATCAATCTCTGGTATTGTATTGAATTTTCCAGAATGACCTCTGGAATGGTCAGACATTGCCAGATTCCATGTTTAGCTCTTCATTAGGAGGCTTTGAATGCCCTCAATCTTTTTTGATCCATAGCCACTGTGGTAGGGTGGGAAGCCTTGTTTATCCCTCCTTGCTGCTGGGAGAAAAAAAAAACAGACCTAACCAGAATGAAAGGGGGAAAATGGTCCTGTTTTGATAAGACCCATCAGGAAGTGTGGTAAGCAAACCATTAATCCACTCCAGAAACAAAAGGAGAGACATGGTAACCTCATTAATGCTAGAAGAAGGCAGTCTGAAGCGCAGCTGGAGTACCCTTGCAGACTCCAGGCAGTCCTTGGAGTCCACTTTCAGAATGACTGCTTTAGGGGCTGCACTGAGAAGAGCATCTTGGGATTCTCCAGTGAGCCCTATGCTTGGCTGTGAAATCTTGTCTGATTTGGCAGATCATCAAGGGGGTCCTTCTGGGTAATACTCCTGGGAGCTTTTTTTTTTTTGACTTTCCAGGTAAGCATATGGCCTCAATGGATGATTTGTAAGCCCTTGGTTTGGATTTGTGGACAGATTGCTTTAGTGAGCTGGAGAAAGAAATAACCAATGTTGGCCCTCTAGAACATGTTTGGAAATGTACTTTGCACTTTTTCTAAAAGGAGCTTGGGGCTATGGGCTACAAGCTATAATACTGTCAGAAGCATTCCTGTGCAGGTTAATTTTGCTTTGATACAGGAAAAGCTTTGCTAAGTTGGAACGGGGGTGGTTGTATATATCGGGAAATAATGCAAAAACAAAAAGCATCCATAACTGCAGTGGTGCAGTGCAGAGGTGTCAAACCACTGGGCTTGTGGCCCAGATTAAAATGTAATTGGGAGATATTTGATAAAATAAATAAAAACACAATGGAACAGAGATGTTGTTAACATGTATTTTTCTAAGTCAATATACAACCCTCAGGGATCCATAAGTACAGCTTTATGGCTTTGGTTTCTATTTGAGTTTGATACTACTAGTATTGTGGTATCCTAAGAGCTAGTCTTGGAGTCAGGAAGAACTGGGTTCAAATCCTTCCTCTAACACATGATGCCTGTGATCCTGGGAAAGTTACTCAATCTCTCAGTGCCTCAGGTGACTCTGTAAAGCTAAGTTGCAAAGCAGGGGTCAGTCTAAATCAGTGGATGGCATTTTTTCCCCAGGAGTCCCCTACATGATGAAATCACAGATCAAGCCTGAAAAAATTAATATTGCCAAATCAAATACTTGTAGTCTCCAAGCTATGAATGGAAATGAAAAATGAAAAGTTCATGAAATGATTTCAAAGTATGGAGACCCAGAAAAGGAGATCCAAGCCCTACGGGAAAAGAATGAGTTGAATATCTTCCTTGTTATTTCATCTGATATTGGGGTTGCACTTAAGATGCTTTCAATATGGCTTTCAAGGATGAGCTTTAATACAAATGTTTTAATTCATTGACAAAGAGTAGTTATTTTCTTCACTGGTACAATGATACATAGAATGAAATATAAAAGATAGGACATTATATATATGTATATACATATATGTGTATATATATACACACATATATGTATATATATACACATATATGTATATATATACATATATACATATAACAGTGAGCACCTCAATATACATATAACAGTGAGCACCCAAAACATACATAAGGAAGCCTGCGATCACAAGTTCTTAAATCTGCATTCATAAAAGGAAAGGCAACTTTTGAGGGGCTAACAATTGCTTTAATCAAGCACATGTATCATTCCTTGAACCAAGCACATATATCATTCACCTGGTTTAGGGGAGTCAGTACCCTGAACTTCAAAGAAAATACATATTAAAAATCAACAGACATGGTTTCCTCTGCCTGAATTCAACAGACAGTTACAGCTGTCTGACCATAGTTACCAGAGGGGAAGCACAACATTTGGGTTCTCAAAGCTAGGTGTCTCCTTTAGTGGTTTCCCAGAGTCCTCTTCTGGCCAAACAAATACTTCTAGTCAGTAAGTCCCAAAGTAATTACAGACATGGCTTCTCTGCCTCACCATAATTCAACAGATAGGTACAGCTGTTACCAGAGAGGGAAGCATGACATGTGAGTTCTCAAAGTCAGAAGGATCCTTAGCGGCTTCCCAGAGTCCTTATCTGACACTCAAGCCTTCTTGCAAAAACTAAGCCCTTAAGTAAAACCTCACCCTCAGAGTATTTATACACTTTTTAGAGCCAGAGGGCATAACCCTCTGACCCAGTGCCTCAATAGAAAGAAATAAAATGTACTTGGGATTCTTCTACAAACCAACTCCCCTAACCAAGCTTCCCACAATGGACAGGCCCATCAATGGGTGAGAAAGATATTTTTTTAATCACATTATTCAATCAGAGGCAACAAAAACAGCAAAAGATCCTACTTTGATTGCCATCATAATATATTATGCAGGTTTTTGTTAGTGTACATTCCCAATCTGTAATGATCCACTTTGTAGTTCTTTAAATGTACATCGCCTGCCATTGTGTAAGAAGCAATTGCTTCACGTGTGTCCTCATTCAGCTCTGAATTCAAGATTCTAACGAATATATAGCAGGACATGGTGTGGTGACTAATAATTCTACATCAGAGGCTTACTACTTTTCATTTGCAGGCAATAAATCCCCATCCTACAAATACTGGCATTATAATACTTTTGAAAATTCACTGAATGAACTGTATTGGAACTAGGCCTTTAGCACCATAGAATTATTTCCCATAATGGCTTGGATGTAACACTGACACGTAAAAATTCAACACTATCATTTTTGAAATGTGTCACCATATCAAATAATCATAATCTCTAAGCTACAAGGAATAAAGAGATTTCAAAATATAGAGGCAGCAGAAATCCATGTGGGAAAAATGGGATGTGTTATTCCTATCATTCGGTCTTTTGGAGTTATTCCACTAATGCTTTCAGTGATTGTACAAATTTGCTGTATATTCTAAAACTTCAATTCAGTTACAAATTGTTATTTTAGTCACCTTTGCAAAAATCCACCAAATGTTAAATATTACGGAATAGTGGTTGTACAGAAACTTATGCTAGGAATATGTCTATCTAAATTCCATGGGCAAGATGAGATCAAAATGAATAAAAATAATAGTGGTCATCATCATGTAAGGAAAATGTCATTTTCTTAAGTGCAGATGTGACTATGTGATTCTATTGCTCACACAACTAAAATATAGAATATATATGTATATATATTTTAAAATATAAAATATAGAATCCTCTGTTAACTTTTAAAACTCTGTACAACTTGATCCCAACCCATTTTTTTTTCCATTAGACAATACTTCTCCTCCCTGCCATCCAGATGAACTGGTCATCTCTTTGTTTGTCAAACCTCCAGAGGTGTGCCGATAAATGTTTAACCATCCGCTCTCTGAAAAAAAAAAAGCACACATGACATTTTAAAGTTTGATCCTCATTACTAACATTTTCTCCATCACTTTTTTGTTTAGACAAATTCATAAAACATTAAATCAAGCCCTAATGTATATAACCTTTGCTGATTTCCAAGGCATGAATGCTCACACTGAAAATTTAATAAAAGGCTCTTGTGAGCTAATAGGCAGCTAGGTAGCTCAGTGGATGGAGCAATGGGCCTGAAGTTAGGCAGATTTGTCCTCATGAGTTCAAACTGTCCCCTTACTGGCTGTGTGACCCTTGGTAAGTCACTTCCCCCTTTTGCCTTACTACCTTGTTTGTAAAATGAGAAGGCAATGGCAAACTACTCCAGTATCTTTGCCAAGAAACCCCAAATGAGGTCTTGAGGAGTCAGACACAACTGAAACGACTGAACAAGAAGAGTCAGTTGGAGCTGGCTCCAGCATGCCTCTATTTGATGATATCCCCTTTCTCCATGCCTTAGCACATGCCTGGAATGAACTCCCTTCTTTCCTTTGTCTCATAGAATATTTAAGATGCAGTTCAAGTACCATCTTCTGCATGAAACTTTTCCTGAACCCCTAAATAGGTAATACCCTCCTCCCTACTACCTTGGTTTGAATTACTTTGTATATATTTCTGTTTATTCACTTTAGATGTATGCTGAACATATTTATATATGTACTTGTCTGATTTCTCCCTTTCAGAGGCTAAGCCTTTTATTTTATTCCTTGTACGTGTATCATCAGTGTTTAGCCTAGGGCACTGCATGTAGTAGGTGCTTAATAAAGGTTTGTTTATTGATTTATGATAATCACAGAGTTGAGGCCAAAGCCCAGCTCTGCTTCTTATCATCCTCATCATTTTTGGCAAGTCATAATCTCTTTGGGTCTCAGTTTCTGCACTTGTAAAATGTGAGGGGTGTACTAGATGGTCTATAAAGTCGTTTCTGGCTCTAAGTCCTATTTTCTTTCTGCATTTAATTTTCCCTACTCTTTCATGTCTGTTTCCTCAAATCAGGGTTGCCTAGAAATTCTCCCTACCACAATCATCCTGTATTCTGAGAAATGCTACAGCTGGAGGGCAAGAACACATATATCCCCTCACTCAGGCCCTACATGCCACTTTCTTTACTCATAAATCATGTTGGTTTTCACAAGAGAGAAACCATTTCAATCTCCTTATTCTTTTTTAAAGACAAAATGGCCCCAGAAAGAGAGATTCATGCTAACACATATTACATAGTGTTGTTGAACTATAGTGACCCATTCATACCTTCCACCTGGTTAAGATGCATATTAGAGGTTGAATTGTTGAAGATTTTAAAGCTCTATCCCATCTCTATTAGCAATCAGGCTTGAACAAAGACCTGTGTTACTAAGCAATGACTTAAGTCATGTTTTTGGCAGCTTGAAGGGTTCTGATGGAGCTCTTTGAAAACACCTTTGAAAATTACATTACCCAAACTGCTTCAGCTAAGTGGCATTGTGGATAGCCTTGGACCTGAAGAAAGGAAGACCTGAGTTCAAATTTGGTCTCAAATACTTACTAGCTGTATGATCCTGGGCAAGTCACTTAAATCTGTTTGCATCAGTTTCCTCATTTGTAAAATGGACACAATCATTGTACCTACCTTGTAGTGAGGATAAAATGAGGTATTTAAAGCACTTTGTAAGCCTTATAGTTCTATATAAATGCAAACTTTTATTATTAATTATTATTGAGTGATAGTAGCCGCCCTGTTGCTTCTGATTCTTTCCATCATGTGGGAAGAAATTGATAAAATCTTGGAGTGTGGGGTATCAGTCATTCAGTGACCACATTAGTCATAAAAAGGGAAGGTGTTAGTTAGTCTCATTACTAGTCCTGGCTTCCACTACAATTAGAGGTGACTGAATGAACACTTAGGGGATAAAAGATCAAATTTCTTCTGTGTTCAGTGCTCTATTGGGAAAACTGATTATCAGAGGAATTAAAGACAGCGGCTGGAATGGTACCATTAAGAGAATAGTGGAGTGGAGTCAGTTTGTATTGGGGTTTCCTTTAATGGGGGGAGGAGTGGAGTACAGTCTAACTTGTATGCTTCTAGTCCAGTTCTCCTCCATGTTTCTCATGCTCATGCCCTTGTTAGCTCTCCACTCTGTCCTCAGTAGCTCTTTGATAATTTTCTTAATATTAATCTCTAGTTACCAACACTAGCAAGCCTTGAGAAGCCTCTCTCCTTGATCAGTCTTGCTGCAGGCTTCTTTCTAGTAGGAGGGTGTGTTGCAGGGCAACATGTGACATTGAGGTGACCAGAACTCTGTGGAATGTGCTTCTTATGTGAATGATGTTTCTAATGGAGTTGAGCCTTCAGTAACTAAGAGGCACTGCAGAGCAAGTAATGCAAATGAGCTTCTGGAGCCATCCAGAAGGTGATCAACCATGCTAATGGATCATTCCTTAACTTCCAATAGTGTAAATGAAAACATTGTAAATGTTGCCACAAAATCAAACCAAAATCAAAAGCCAACAATCAAAAAAAACCCATGTTTGGGCTAAGGATAAACAACAACAACAACAACAAAAACTACCTGAAAAGGTTTGGGAGTCTTCCGGAAAATGCAAATTTGATCCTTTCCCATGAATTCCCCATGCCCTCTCTTCCCCTGAAAAAACACTGCAGTGAACTCTGGCTAGCCTGCTGTCCTCTTTTTTCTTTTCCTTTTCAAAGCCATTGAGTAAAACAACAGAAAGGGTGACTTTTAATGACTATATATAAGATATGGCACTTGGAAGATGCCCCCAGCAATTCCAGTAAGGCAAGGTGAGTTAGTGCCTTCAGGCTTCTTGTAAAATATGAAGTTGGAAAAATGATTTTCATTGATACCAAAGAGGACCAAGGGGAAATGTAAAAGAATAAATTAATTCTCTTTCTCTGTATCTCTCTGTCTCTTTTTTGGTCTCCCTCTGTCTCCATTTCTCTCTGCCTCTGTCTCCTCTTTGTCTCTGTTTCTCTGTCTGTGTCTCTTGGTCTTTGTCTGTCTCTATGACTCTCTATCTTTGTTTCTGTCTCTTCCCATCTCTTTGTCTTTGTCCTCTCTCTCTCTCTTGGTTTCTCTCTTTTTCTTTCTATCTCTGTCTCTGACTCTGCTTCTCTCTATGTTTCTGTCACTGTCTCTGTCTCTCTGTTTGTCAGTCTGTCTCACCTCTTACTGAGTAACTAGCACCTGGACTCAGGACTCTGGATGTCTCAAACTCAAAAGTTTGCTGGTAAGGTTAGAAGCACTCACTGTTTAGTCACCTTTGTGTAGGGAAAGAAATACAAAGCAGAAGAGGCAACTAGGCCCTTGAGATCTAGTCTCAGGCTCACCTAGATAATTGCATACTCTCCTTGTCATGGTTGACCAACCACTGTAGCTGCTGAGGGGAAGTGAGAAGAAATCCCCTTCCTGACCTGGGATGTCCAATAGGGAACTGTGGGAGTCCCATATGTTCAGAAGAGAAGGAGAACAGAGAGAAGTTGTCTTTTCTTTTAAAGTCTACTGAGTGAGGCTCTTCCTGCTCAGTGGACAATTCTCTTTGATATAACTCCCTTCTTTCCTTTTCCCCCAACTCCCATCATGGGGCAGGGCATGTGGCTATTGACCATATTTCATTAGGTATAGATACCCTTCATCAAATGGCCAAAATGCATGTCATGCCCAAAGAATTCCGGGTGCAGGCTCTAGGAGTTCTAACCCTACTAGTAGCTAGTATCTAGTGGGTCTACATTTCATGGGGTGTCTCCAACTCAATCCCCTACTCTATTATTAACAGTTACGGTAATAATGATGTTCATGACAAAAGATTCATTGAGTTCTTATAGCATAACAATTCTTTCTCCTTTTTACTGTTTTCAATCTCAGAATCTTTAAGACTTTCCTAATGGAAGCTGTTTGAACAAAATTCAAAATCATTCACTTGGCTTATTATCATGCTGAGTTGGGAAATGGAAAGACAGGCTCATAGGTATGGAGAGTTAGCAGTAAGTATTCAATCTGTGTTTTGTTTTAGCTGTTGTTTCTGGGGTCACTAAAGTGAGTTCATAACCAAGCTCATGAGGTAAACACTTTTCTAAATAAATTAGTTTATTTATTTTTAGTTTTTAACTTTCATTTCTACAAGATTTTGAGTTCCAAATTTTTTCCCCATCTCTCCCCACCCCGACAGAGGTAAACACTTTTGAGAAATACAATCAAAAGCCCAATTCTAAAATGCAATCTATTTGTTTAATAGATGAAGACTGCTCAAATCAGGCAAAATTCCCAGAAAAATGTTAAGCTGCTGTATTGTGTACCAGGGGAGGGAGGAGTCGTCAGACCTGATCTAGCTACAAGATCTGTATGTGAAATGCCAAACTTCTGTAATGTTAATGGGATATAAGTTCTTCCCCACCCATTAATAGGCTTCCCATGGAGCCTACTGAGGGAAGCTTACTTAGAGGAAGCCTGCTTGTAGGAAGACTTTGTTTTGCTAATTTCTAGTTAGGCATTGAGTCTTTGAGTCAGTTATACATACTCTGAGGTGAAGTTTTGCTTTGGGGCTTGCTTATAAGAAGGAGCTTGTGATTCCCTGATCAAGGCTCTGAGTGGTGCTATATTCAGACCCCCCCGCCCCTGCTCAGATATAAAAGCATTCTCTATTCAGGGATGTATGTAAAGTGTATAGCAATATTGCTTTCATTTGGGTAGTAGAACCCTGTCTGTTGGTCTTTATTTCTCTGCTTGTATTTTCTCTGAAGTTCCCTGAAAAGTTCTCTGACGTTTCCCCTGAACTAGTGAATGTAATTTGAAAAAATTGTTTACCCCTTAAACAGCTCTCTTTCCAAGTAAAGTAAGCCTAAAAATCTGCACTAGCAGGTCATCCTGGGTATGTTAGGGTGCTTGCCTTTACAACTTCCTTCAAGGGGAGGTTGTATATCCATCACCAATATTAAGTTTTCAGCTCATGCAAAAGTGAGAAAATAAATATAACTTCATAGAATGATGGGAAGGGAATGGACTTGACGAAGGATGCACAAAAAGTCTGTGGTAGAGCCACAACTAATTCAAATCTCCCTATTTCCAACTGAAGACTCTTTCATTATATCACAAAACTTCTTCCCACCACATTTGCTGACTTGGCATGTGGACTCTTAGCATTCCTGAAACTCTGCATATTATGGTTCCTATTATGAAGCCTGAGGTATGCAAAGGTTTCACCAGCTTTAAGTATACTCTGCCAGGTCACTTTGACCCAAAGGTTCCAGGTAGGTACATCGGTTACAATAAACCTGCTTTCCTTATATTTGTGGTTATCGTGAATTATCATGCGTTTGGTAATGAATTGGTTCACCATTTTATATGTTGCATTACAGGCAAGAAATAGTCCTTGATAATACTTTGTCCATCACTGTAGAAAATTGAATATATAGTCTGATATGAGGGATTTTGAAAGGTCCTTCTTACCCAAATAGCTCACAAAATGATAGACTATTAGAACTGATACCTTGACCAAGTAGAAACATGTCTCCAACCAACCAATCAATTAAAGACTTTAAGTTAAATGTGAAAAGTAATTGGATGAACTGGAGTAATGTTTCATAAGTAATATATTCAGATTAGTTGAAAAAACTTGTTTGTATCCTATTTTTTTTTATCTATAAAATAAGTTCAGAACTCAGAGATCTGAGTATTTAGCAATTCAATGGTAGAAACTTCCATCCAAGACTTTGGGAAGGAATTGGTTATAAAAGAGGAAAAAAGGGTCTCAGCCTTGGTTCCTCCTTCCCAGTTTCAGTTAGAGGAAGGTCTTACAAGCTTCAAAAAGTCAAGAGAATTTTGAATTTCCTATCTATATCCAAGCAATTTTCCCAGAACTGTTAATGAAAGTGTCCACATGAGGAAGTGAGATCAGCCTGGACACTATAAGGAAAGATAGATTCAAGTCTCCATAAAAAGCCCAGAAGCAAAGCTATATCAAACTTAAGGAGAATACTTTGAGTACTCTAGTAAAAAGAGTTCTAGTAGCTGAGAGTTATACCCTTAACAATATCAATAGCAATTGATATAAAACATCCCGCCAATTCATGAAATACTCTTCAGCCAGTATACAGGCTTTAACTTTGAGCCCCCTTTCCCTTGGAGTTGCATGTACTGGTGAAAGAGTATGTCATAGATTTGGGGTGATGTTTCATACCCACTGCTATTGTTGTAATATTTTGGTAAATATCTCTTTCTAAAAGACACTTAAGTCTAGATGACTAATTGATATGAATGAATAATCACAAGGGAAAGAATATCTTGATGCTTTGTGAGTTATAGAATAAGGAAGACAAACAACCCCCTCCCTATTCCTCCAGGACCTAGAAACCTAAGGGGATAAATTGGCTAAACTCTGGACCAGGACTTACCAGCACTAGTTGGAATTGGGAGAAGAGCTCCAAAATGTGCTACAAAGGATTTATTTCGTAGAATTATAAAAAAAGTTCTTACAGAATTGTAACAGTTCTCATAGAACTATAACAAAATTCATCTGGAAAAAGAAAAGGTCAAGCATTTCAAGAGAAATAATGAGTCAAGTGGGAAGGAAAGGGGATTATCATTACCAGATCTCAAACTACAAAGCAGCAATCATCAAAATATTTGATACTGGTTAAAAAATAGAGAACTAGATCAATGGAATGCATTAAGAGCATGACCCAGAAACAATAAAATATAATAGCATAGCTTGGGTAAATTCAAGGACTATAACAGCTGGGGTAAAGAGTCACTATTGGATCAAAACTTCTTGGAAAAATGGAAATGAGTTTGGCACTTATTAGATTTATATGAACATTTCATACCATATAACACAATAAGCTCCAAATGAATATGTGATATAGGTATTAAAGGTCATATCATGATCAAATTAGAAGGGAAGAGAAGGTACTTTTTACAGCTATGAATAGCCTGTATTTAGAAGCCTGTTTCTTTAAACCCTCATTCATATCTATCTAGGAAGAGACAATAGGAGATTTTCCTCTGTAAGTCAAATGGAAAGATCCTATGGTTCTTAGGGTTCAAAGTAGATGGCAATTCATCTTCTTTAATGCCATTTTAAATCATTGATAAAATCATATCAGTTTGTGATGTTAAACTATTTGACTTTGGCAGGGAATTTGGTGGTAAGAACTTTCTTTTTCAGGTCGTCAGTTGCTATGATTATTGAAGGGGCATGTTGTGTCTTCCCTGGACGATGACTGTGAGGGTCAGTCTGTAATCAGGATCGGTGGTCTAGAGGATGCTTACTTGAACATCCATGACAGTTGGTTGGAATAGATGGTGGATCTCTTTTCTTCAGGGATTACACCCTTCAGTGATAGATCACAAGATCACAACATTAAGGCTAGAAGGGAACTGAGAAGACAGTGAGTCTACTGACTCCTTAATTTTACAGATGAGGAAATTGAAGTATAGAGATTGTTAGATGACTTGCACATTGTTACGTAGCTAGTAAGTATAGGAGTCAGAATCTGAACACAAGTCTTCCTGACTCAGGGTCCTGAGTTGTCTTTTTCAGGGTCAGAGAGAAGGTGGTGATTCATGTAGTTTGACCCACCTGGCCCCTGCTTCTTCTCCACCCTCTCTCAAGGTATCTTGCCGCCTCAGCTAGGCTGGCCTGCCTACCCCATTTGTCAGAGGTGGTTGGCAGTTGGTATTGATGGTAGTGGATCAAGTAAGCCCCTTCTTGACAAAAAGCATCAATTTGAATCATGTCTCTAAATATTTTGCCTAAACTTAGGTAGCAGGTGAAAACTGGGTACAGTTTGTCATAAGGGGAGCTAGAAGTTGGGTTGTGAAAGATTCATTGAAAATTCACCACCACTGCTGAAAAATATCTCAGTGGTGCATTGGCTTCACCTTGGTATGTATGGTACCTCAAGTATGAAAGGTATTTTAAATTCAGACAGGCCTCAGGAGTGGCTAGGTAGCATGGAAAGTGGAAAGCTGGACCTGGAGTCAGACAGCCCTAAGTCCAGATCTGTCTCCCATACTCACCCTGAAAAAGTCACTTAACCTCTGTCAACTTCAGTTTCCTCATCTCCAAAACAGGAATAATTACCTCCCACGTTGTCATGAGGATCAGAGGAGGTAATATTTGTAAAGGACTTTGTAAACCTTAGTGCATAAATTCTAGCTATGATTGCTACTATTATTAGATGATAATTATATATTGGCAGCTAGGTGGCTCAGTGGATAGAGCACTGTACCTGGAGTCTGGATGACCTGAGTTCAAATCTGGCCTCAGACATTTCCTAGCTATGTGACCCTGGGCAAGTCACTTTCCCCTGTTTGCAGTTTCCTCATCTGCAAAATGGGCTTAAGAAGGAAATGGCAAACCACTCCAGTATCTCTGTCAAGAAAACCTCCAGCAGATTCACAAAGAGTTGGACATGACTGAAACCACTGAAAGATAACAATTACATAGTATATATCATATATATTATTAGATTCAATTCAGTTTCATTCTATATTTCCAGAAATGAGATAGTTACCATGAAACATAGGCAAATTCCTCTTCCACATTATATAATCAATTTCCTGGCTTTCAACACTGACAGAGTATTCTTTGTTGGGTTATTTCAGTTTTATGTATCTGAGGGGCAGGGATAGGTTTGCTTCTGGTGCATCATTCAAGGACAAACAGTCATCCCCCGCATGAACAGAGCTGTTATACTTTGTATATCATTTAGAGTACTAGAAAAAGGAAAATCAAACCAAAGTGACAAACAAAGCCCATCAGGAG